>JARYGA010060349.1:1205000-2405000 GCA_030545235.1 Helianthus tuberosus | reverse complement strand
CAAAGACTGTAAGTGGAGAGGAGGAAATTCCAGATGGTACAGTTGCTGTATTGACATCTGACATGCCAGATGTGCTGTCTCACGTTTCTGTTCGTGCAAGAAACAGCAAGGTATGCAAATAAATTATCTTGAAAGATTTAGGTTATAATTCTAGTAATATTGACTTTGTAATCAATATCATATTAAATGCACTTATTATTAATCATTTATCCTGGAGTAAAATGACATTTTTGTCCCTGAGGTTTGGCCAGTTTTGCGACTTTCGTCCAAAGGTTTGTTTTTCTGCATTTGGATCCAAAAAGTTTGAAATCTTGCCATTTTCATCCGGTTCGTTTACTCAGTCCATTTTTCTCCGAGTTAAATGCTTGGTTGGTCCCTGTGGTTTACAGATATTGCAGACTTGGTCCTAGTGCTTTAATAATTACAGAGTTGGTCCCTGTGGTTGTAATTTTCGCACTCGGGTGATCCTTATCACTAACCCATGTTAAGTTTTCCAGTTAGGTGTGTACGAGTTGCCTAGATTGCCCCTATACAATTAAAAATAAAAAACATATAAAGATGGGCTACCACCACTCCACCATCACCTTCAACCCACCACCACCACCACCACCACCACCACCTCCACCTCCACCCAACCATCACAACACCACCCCAACCAGCACCACCTAACACCCAAAATAAAAACATGTCTCGATCAGATTATTTTGTACAAAGAGTATTAACATTTGTCCCCAAAAATACTGTAGACCACCATGATAGGAACACAGAGAATTGATCTCTTTAATATCCTCAAATTTAATCATACTAGTTCATTGCACTGTTTTTTATTACTGGACCACCTCCGTGACCGGCGAGTCCAGATGAGGTCTAATCCTCTGTTTCTGGCAACACCTTTACCTCAATATAGTTAGCATATGGGGTCGACATTCCGGCGAGTCCAGATGAGGTATATCCGGAGTTTTCAGATCTACCACACTAAGTCACTACACTACCCTCCTCCACCCTTCTTTGGCGATTAAATGGTTCCCGTTAGTATAATACACAGATACGGCGGTAGTTGTGGTGACAGGTGGGGTGGCATCGGTAGTGGTTGTTGAACGGTGGTGGTTTAGGGAGATGGTAACTCCAGGCAGTTGGTGATGGTGATGGTGATGCACGGTGGTCGTCGTTGTGGTGGTTTGAGGAGATGATGGTTGATGGTGGTTACTACTGGTGTTTCAGAGAGAGAGAGGGGGGTGTGAAGAAGAAGATGACGGGGTAGAGGTGTACAAATCGGTTTTTTTTCAAAAACCGGTTTCGGTTATTAACCGAACCGGTTTTTTTAATAACCGGTTTCGGTTACTAACCGGTTTTTCAAGTCCAAAACAATAATCGGTGTAACCGGTTGGGATCGGTTTTTAACCGGTTTTTGCAAAAAAAAAAAAAAAAACGGTTTTTAACCAATTTAACCCTTTTTTTAAACCGGTTTCGGTTATTAACCGGTTTTTCATACCAAGAATCCTAATCGGTTTATAACCGGCGGTTCGGTTATAAAAAAACCGGTTAAAAAAACGGGTTCGGTTTTTTTCCCGGTTTCGGTTCTAAAACCGGTTTTTTTGTACACCTCTATGACGGGGTGGGCCCATCTCATTTTGTTTCTTATTTTTACTTTTATTTTTTTAATTGTTGAGGGCAATTTGGTCATTTAACATCAACTTAACTGAGAAATTTAACAGAGGTTAGTGATAAGGACCACCCGAGTGCAAAAATTACAACTATTAGGACCAACTCTGTAATTAGTGAACCATTAGGACCAAGTCTGCAATTTTCGCAAACCACAGGGACCAACCAGGCATTTAACTCTTTTTCTCCGTTAGGTCAGGGGTATTTTCGTTTTTTATTTGTTAACTTAAAGAGCAATTCGGTTTTATTCACTTTATGTACAAGCATTTAGCATAGTGTGAAAAAAAAATGAATTGCCCTTTAAGCTAACAAAAAAGAAGGAAATACCCCTGACTTAACAGAGAAAAATGGATGGAGTTAACGAGCCAGATGAAAATGGCAAGATTTGGACGAAAGTATTAGCACCGTATATATTATTATTATTATTATTATTATTATTATTATTATTATTTAGATTATTCTAGAATGTTTATATTTGGTGATAGGAATCCTTGTAATTTAGGAATTGTTATCGGTTCCTAATTAGGTGCTTGTATAGGTTCTTGGTTCTTCCCTATTTATAGGGGTTTTCTTGTATTCTTTATCAATCAATCAATAATATCGATCCATGAATACTTTCATGGTATCAGAGCTTCGGTTCTGAAATCCCAAATAATCCAGCCGTGTTCTTTTTTTTCCAGCCGTCCCCATAGTTCTTTCTGGTCATCATGTCCGGCACCGACAAACCAGAATCTTCGGATTCCAGTTCGAAACCAAACATGTTGCACCCTGCTTATTCAGTTACGAACATTCAGTCAAAAATTCGTACACTAGATGGCACAACAGTCACCTATTCAGCATGGGTCAAGATATTTAAATTACATGTTGTTGCCTACAAAGTTTCGGCCCACATAGACGGCACTGCAGCCCCATCAAAAACTGACCCCACATACGATTCTTGGCTCGAGCTTGATGCATTAGTTCTACAGTGGATATGGAGCACCGTCTCTGACGACCTCCTGCCTCGAGTCATGGATTCGGACGGCACCGCACGCGGGGCATGGGTCAAATTGGAGAAAATTTACTTGAGTAACAAGAAAGCTCGGGCGGCGGCATTAGAGACAAAATTCGTAAACCTTACTCTTGCAGCATGCTCCTCCTTGGATGATTATTGTCGAAAGCTAAAGGATTTAGCAAACCAACTTGAAGATGTTGATCAACCGATTTCCGAGTCACGTCTCGTTCTTCAATTGGTCCGTGGTTTGCCTCAAGAATTTGACACTACCGCCTCATTAATCAGCTCTACCAACGCTGATTGGGATCAGGCTCGTTCCATGCTCACTGATGAACTTATCCGCATAGAGGCACGCAAATCCAACTCTTCCTCGGTCTTGGTTGCCACTGGCCCTTCTAATCGATCTTCACAACAGCAGCCCTCCCAGCAACAGCAGCAATCTTGGAGTCAACAACAGCCGCCAGCATGGTCTTCTCTGCAGCAGCAGTCTCAAAACTTTCACCGCAGCCGCGGACGCGGCCAGGGATAATGGAACAGAAACAGGGGCAGCCGTGGAGGCCGGGGTTCAGGCCGCAACCAATCCTACTCACCTTGGCCGACCCAGCCACCACAATACCCTACATGGGCCTGGTGGAATGTTCCACCATGTCCCTACCCTTCACAACCGGCCTGGCCCAACCCTGGCCCATACGCACCTCAACACACAGGTACTCCTCCATCTGCAGCCAACAGGTCGACAAACACAGGCCCTTCGGCCCCACCTGCCTACTACACGGCAAGGTTTTAAAAAACGGAAACGAGTATCGAGGCGTTTTCCCTTCGCCTCACGAGGCGTAAGTATTGAGGCGGAACGAGGCGTAAGGCTGAGGCGGTATTAATAAATAAATATTAAAATTATATATATCATAAAATAATAAATATTTAACATCAAAAAAAGACTTTTCTCATCAAATTTCATTAGATTCAGTAGTTAAAAACATAAAAAAGATTCAAATTTCATGAAATAGTTAACATAAAAAAACACAAATAGTTTCTAATTAAACTCAAATAGCATAACAAACATCATCTTCATAAAGTAAATAACTTTCCTAATGTAAATAAACTTGTGAGAATAGTTTGGGTTAAATATGATAAAAGTTAATGTTTAAGGGTCTTAATGTAAGTGCTTGTAAATGGAATGAATAAAGGGGCTGTCATTTTTCAGTAACCCTAAAAAGAGTTACGCCTCCGTCATCTTCTCCATCCTGAAACCCTAATTTTTCTTGGTCACACATCACTACAAGCCAGGTACGTCTCCATCTACCTCTGTATTTCATCCCGATTCTTTCATAATCGTCTCCATCTACTTTATTCTTGCCACCAATAAGTTTGCCGCCTAAAAAAACCCTATCTATCCTGCCTAAAACATAAACGTACGCCTCGACATAATAGTTCCGCCTCGACACGAATCGTGCGCCTCACCCCACTAAGGCGTACGTATAATATCTGACCCTGAGGCGCCTCCTCATATACGTTTTTCCTCCGTTCCGGCTCGAGGCGCGCCTCAATACGGACGCCTCGGCCGTTTTTTTAAACCATGCTACACGGCTGATCAGCAATCAACCGGCTATGGACAACAGGCCCCACCTGTTGGTTTCGATGCACTTAACCCAGCAGAGTTGCAAGCAGCATTCAACGCCATGCATATCAATCAGCAACCACCGGACCCGGGTCTAATGGACACTGGCGCAGGCTCCCATGTCACTGAGAATTCAGGTATAATCTCCATTCCCAATTCTTTTTCTGTAAATCCGAAAATTCTTGTAGGCAATGGGCAATGTCTCCCGATACAAGGGTCCGGCACTGGCTTTTGCAAAATCCTTGACCGCACCTACATCCTACCTAACATACTTTTTAGCCCATCTGTTATCAAAACTTTGATTTCAGTTAAACGCTTTACACGTGATAATAATGTCTCTATTGAATTTGACCCCTTTGGTTTCACTGTGAAGGATCTCAAAACTGGACAACACCTTTCCCGCCACAAAAGTACCGGAGACGTCTACCCAATCACACCTCCACAACTTCCACCACAAGCCTGCTTCATTACCACATCTACTCTTGGGCATCCTGGAGCGCAAGTCTTAGATATTCTTAGTCGAAAATTTAATTTTTTATGTAATAAAGACATATCTACTACTTTTTGTAATTCATGCCATCTATCTAATAGTAAACGTTTGCCTTTTTATACGTCCAGTTCCTTTACTTTTTCCCCGTTCGACATTATTCACTGTGATTTATGGACTTCACCTATCGTCAGTAAAACCGGTTACAAATATTACATGGTCCTTATAGATAACTTCTCACACTTCGTGTGGGTCTACCCTTTGAAATACAAATCCGAGACTTTTCCCACCTTTGTTAAATTTCACCGCCTTATCCTTACCCAATTCAACCGCCCCATAAAAACCTTCCAATGTGATTTGGGCGGGGAATTTGATAACAACATGTTTAAACAATTTGCTCATCAGCAGGGACTCTTATTTCGGTTCTCTTGCCCTCAGACATCCTCCCAAAATGGGAAAGCCGAACGCATGATTCGTCGGTTAAACGACATCATCCGGTCCCTTCTCATACACGCCCACTTACCTCCCGCATTTTGGGTCGAGGCTCTTCATACCGCCACATACCTTCACAATATACTTCCCACAAAACGCCTAAATTTTTTTACAACCACTTTTGCCCTTTATCTTCGTCACCCAACCTATGATCACCTCCGCGTGTTCGGGTGTGCATGTTACCCGAATACCTCGGCTACCCAACCACACAAATTACACCCCCGTGCAATTCGTTGCATCTTTTTAGGTTACCCCGCTGATTTTCGTGGGTATAGGTGCCTCGACCCTACCACAGGCAAGGTTCACATATCCCGCCATGTCACCTTTGATGAGCAGACCTTTCCATACTCCCTACCTATACCTTCGGCTACATACTCCTTTTTGGACGACTCGATACCCACCGGGTTTACCTTCGGCCACACGCCGACCCCTAAACCCGATGTCACGGCCCCTTATCCGTTTACCTATTCCCGTCGTCTGGGGCCCACTGCCACCGGTCCACAACAACCTCCACAATCCTCTGTCGGCCCACCCCCAATCCCTAACGCCCCACCCGGCCCACCTACTCCAGCCGCCACACACCCAGCCCAACCAACATCCGCCACACCAACACCTCGGCCCGCTTCTTCTAATAACATCCACCCAATGTCGACCCGGTCCAAAACCGGTTCGATTAAACCTCCGCTTTACCCAACCCTTATGACCACCTCTATTTCGCCCGTCCCAACCACCTATGCTAAAGCTTTTGCCGACCCTAATTGGGTACATGCCATGCAAACAGAATTTAATGCTTTACAGGAAAACGAAACATGGGAATTGGTTCCACGACCTCACGACAGGCCGGTTATCCGATGTATGTGGCTCTTTCGTCACAAGTTTAAAGCCGATGGGTCATTGGAACGGTACAAGGCTCGTTTGGTAGTTAATGGGAAATCACAGACAGTGGGGGTTGACTGTGACGACACTTTTAGTCCGGTTGTTTAACCGGCAACCATCAGAACGGTTCTTGCTTTGGCGGTCAATCGTTCATGGCCTATTCATCAATTGGATGTGAAAAATGCTTTCCTTCACGGTCATTTAAACGAGACGGTATTCATGCATCAACCACCGGGATTTGTTGACACTCGCCGTCCTAACTTTGTTTGCCGATTAAAGAAATCTTTATATGGCCTCAAACAGGCGCCTCGGGCTTGGTACACTAGGTTTGCCTCATATATTTTGCAGACGGGTTTCCGCAATAGTGCCTCATATATTTTGCAGACGGCTTATTTGCTTTTGTACGTGGATGATATTGTTCTTACCGCATCTAGCACTACTTTGTTAAACACTATTATTCAGACTCTGTCCCGGGAATTTGCTATGTCTGATTTGGGAGCCTTACATTATTTTTTGGGGATCAAAGTTTCGAGGCATTCCCATGGCTTGTTTCTGTCGCAATCTCAATATGCAAAGGATATTCTCGCACGTGCCTCCATGACTGCTTGCAAGCCTTGCACCACACCGGTCGATCTATCGGCTAAGTTGAGTGCCACCGAGGGTCCGCTTTTTGACGATCCGACCCTATACCGAAGCTTAGCGGGTGCTTTACAATATCTAACGTTTACTCGGCCCGATATTTCTTATGCTGTGCAGCAAGTTTGTCTTTTTATGCACGAGCCTCGGGAGCCACACTTTGCTTTCATGAAGCGCATCTTTCGATATCTTCAGGGAACAATGGATTATGGTATTCGGATCGTGAAATGTGCCTCCCATGACTTAATTGCATACTCAGACGCTGATTGGGGTGGCTGTCCGGATTCGCGACGCTCGACTAGTGGTTATTGTACTTTCTTGGGTGATAATTTAATTTCGTGGTCCTCTAAACGACAAGCTACTATTTCACGTTCTAGTGCCGAAGCGAAATATCGTGGGGTCGCAAATGCGGTTGCAGAAGCTACTTGGTTACGAAATTTATTGTTTGAGTTGCATGTTCCCTTGAAGAAAGCTACGGTGGTTTATTGTGATAATGTTTCCGCCGTCTACTTATCAAACAATCCTGTGCAGCACCAACGAACAAAGCACATCGAAATTGACATTCATTTTGTACGTGAGAAAGTCCGTGTTGGCCACATTCGTGTGCTTCATGTTCCGGCTGCAAATCAATACGCTGACATATTTACCAAGGGCCTTCCAAGAGACTTGTTTCAGTCATTTCGCTCCAGTTTAAGCGTTTGTACTCCGCCCGCTCAAACTGCGGGGGAATATTAGCACCGTATATATTATTATTAGAGTAAACTGCCATTTTGGTCCCTGTGGTTTGGGCACTTTTGCCATTTTAGTCCAAATCTCAAACTTTTTAATTATGGGTCCCTGTGGTTTCACTGTTATTGCCATTTTAGTCCAAAATTAAGAGTAAACTGCCATTTTGGTCCCTGTGGTTTCACTTTTATTGCCATTTTAGTCCAAATCTCAAAATTTTTGAAACAGTAAAAAAAATGGGGATTTTGAATTTTGGACTAAAATGGCAATAAAGATGAAACCACAGGGACCCAGATTTAAAAAGTTTGAGATTTGGACTAAAATGGCAAAAATGTCCAAACCACAGGGACCAAAATGGCAGTTTACTCTTATTATTATTATTATTATTATTATTATTATTTAGATTATTCTAGAATGTTTATATTTGGTGATAGGAATCCTTGTAATTTAGGAATTGTTATCGGTTCCTAATTAGGTGCTTGTATAGGTTCTTGGTTCTTCCCTATTTATAGGGGTTTTCTTGTATTCTTTATCAATCAATCAATAATATCGATCCATGAATACTTTCAGAAAGTCGCAAAACTGGCCAAACCTCAGGGACGAAAATGGCATTTTACTCTTTATCCTATGAAAATAGACTTTTCTGGGTCACCTGGCCCAGACTTGTTTTGTCCCATGCTAAAAATATTGACATTAACCAACCCGCCAGATTTGCAGCATGTTTGCCATCTCATCTTTTAAAGATGTTTACATATTTACATTGTCCTTCGCAGGTATGCTTTGCTACATGTTTTGATACTGATATTTTAAACGATCTTCGAGCAAAAGAAGGGAAATTGTTGAACCTAAAACCTACATCAGCTGATATTACTTACAGGTATATGATAATTAAGAGTTTTATATTTATTATGGAGTTATATGGAGCAAGTAATGTAAAATTTCTATTGCTCTTTCTGATATCCTTATTATCTCATTTCAATAGCAGAGGTGCCACGATGAGCGGGTCAGATATGTTGGGTAACGGGCCAAAATAGATCATTTTCAGTATAGGTCAAAATGGTCTGGTTGAGGTTCCCATAAACCCTTAAAATGTATAAAAAGAACCATAGTTGTTAAAAGCCATCACCTCTTGCGCCTAGGCCATTTTTCAGGCGAGGCAAGGCAGTTGCGCTTTTAGTCAAGGAAATTGCGCTTTAATTCTCCAGGTGATGATGGTTCAGGCGCACATTCCGGCGAGATTCCTAGATTCCGGAGAGCTTCCGGCCAAATTCTCTAAATTCCAAGGAAATTTATTCAAGGAAAACTACTTTATAACAGTCATACGCTAATATTTTGGTACTAATTAGATGATATAAAGTGTTACATAATAGACTTTGTTTATTTTATTTGAAGAATAGTATTCTTTTTCTAATACATAATATATTTTTGAATTTTTTTCATTATGCGCTTTATTTTTCTCAGGCCCTCGCTTTTTTTTGCGCTTTGCGCCTAGGCCCCAGGCAAGGCTAGTGCGCCTAGTACCTTTAATAACTATGAAAAGAATAACTATTGCACCTCTACTAAATAATTGTGTATTTTGAATAAAATGAATGCATGTTATAACAAAAGAGCTAACTCTATTTTTTTTTTGAATTATATGATTTTAGTGAGGTGAAAGAGGAAACACTAACACGATCAAACAACTTGGAAGAAGTCGGCCCATCATCAACTGTGCAGTTGATCAAAAAACAGTTTAATGGTAGATATGCCGTATCGTCTGAGGATTTCACTAGTGAAATGGTTAGGCTTATAATGTCGTTTACATTTCTATCTAACGACCAAAATGTGTACATTGTTCTCACACAATAGGGCAAACTGTGTGATTGTGTGAATCAAAAAACGTATATTATCTTTTTCATGATATTAGCAACCAACTTTTTATCAGGCGCAAAATAGTAACCAACTTGCATTTTATTACACCAAGTTACACTTTATTAACGACTGTAACAAGATTACCTGTTCAAGTAGCAGATCATGTTTTTTGCTGATTTCCATAAAAGTGTTGATGCAACATCTATTTGTTATTTTAATGTATATGATATGCCATGTGGCATATGATGTGACACTTAATATAAAGTTCTATTTTGCGCTTAATCAAAAGTTGATTTTTGTTTATATTTCATGCAGTTCGCCCTACTATATATGCAGTCTCTAATTTATATCATAATAGAATTTTGGAACTCACTTTTTTTTTATATTGATAAGGTTGGAGCTAAATCACGTAACATTGCATACCTCAAAGGGAAAGTCCCGTCTTTTGTTGGCATTCCTACCTCAGTCGCATTACCTTTTGGAGTTTTCGAGAAAGTTCTTTCTGATGAATTAAATCAGGTACTTAATATATGTGAAACTTTTTTATTATCAGTTATGTTATTTGTAAATGTCAAAAGATCGTGTAACGTTACGCTACTTTTATAGGGAGTGTCAGAAAAACTGCAAATTTTGAAAAAACAATTGGAAGCAGATGGATCTGTTGTTCTTGGGGAGATTCACAAGACGGTTTTGGATCTTTCTGCTCCATCCCAGCTGGTAATATTTCTTGTTCTTTGAGCAGTTATGCTAGTGCTTAGTTACCTGTTATATTAAAGGGCGAATATAATAGAATAACTAATGTCCACTTTTGTCAGGACATTGTCATTGTACTATTTTTATAAGGTTTCCAACAATATGCTATTATGGTCATTGGAGTAAAGTATCTTATTTGCATTTAAATATTTAATCAATGAAAATAATCTTTACTATTTTTGAAAAATTATAGAACTTTTACAAGTTAGTACATCTTTGAAGATATTTGTTTTGTTTTGTTTTGTTTTTTTTTTTTTTTTTATTCTAATCTTTAACATAACTTTACATCTTTTATAAAAGAGTAAAATGCCACTTTCGTCCACGAGGTTTGGCTAGTTTTGTTACTTTCGTCCAAAGGTTTGTTTTTCCGCATCTGGATCCAAAAAGTTTGAAATCTTTGGACGAAAGTCGCCAAACAAACCTTTGGGATCCGGATGCGGAAAAACAAACCTTTGGACGAAAGTAGCAAAACTGACCAAACCTAAAGGACGAAAATGGCATTTTACTCATTATAAAATAATAATATTTCTAAGCATACATGCATTGCTTCAGGTACAAGAACTAAAAAACACAATGCAAAGCTCTGAAATGCCATGGCCTGGTGATGAAGGTGAACAACGATGGGAACAAGCATGGCTTGCTATAAAAAAGGTTACGAAAACTTTCCTCACCAGGAGTACTTGCTTGTTTTCTACTTGTTGATTCCAAAGTTTATATTATCGTACGAAATTTTTTGATAAACTAGTGGGTTACCACCCGCGCTGTTCGAAACGTAGATAAAAATAAGCAAATCACGAGAGTTAAAGTTGTTTGATGTTTAGTTAAGGGGCTAAACATGTCTTTATTAAAGTTGAGAGGCTAAACATGTCATTATTAAAGTTGAGGGGCTAAAGTTGTTTATTATTAAAGTTGAGGGGACAGAGTCGTTTGATGTAGTTAAGGGGCTAAACATGTCATTATTAAATTTGAGGGGCTAAAGTTATTTTAGTTAAGGGGATAAACATGTCATTATCAAAGTTACGGGGATAAACATGTCATTATCAAAGTTAAGGGACTAAACATGTCATTATGAAAGTTGAGGGGCTAAAGTTGGTTCATGCCAAAGTTGGTTGATGTGACAAAATAGCATATTTATAGTATGACAAAATATATTTATAGTATATATGATGATTTTAAGTATTGGTTAGTTCTTATTTGCTTGTGATGTTTCAGGTTTGGGCTTCAAAATGGAACGAGAGAGCATACTTGAGTACAAAAAAAGTGAAACTAGACCATGACTATCTTTGCATGGCTGTACTGGTCCAAGAAATTATAAATGCTGATTATGCATTTGTTATTCATACCACTAATCCATCATCAGGAGATTCATCAGAGATATATGCTGAGGTTATTTACCTTACTTCTTTCCATGTTGTTCAAATTGTTTTTTACCTGGTTGACCTATATTATTAAATTGATACTAAGTGTGTCAAATATGATTACCAAATGTATATTACCTTTATAACAAGGGCAAATTGCACTAAGTCAAAAGGAAGGTAAATTTTTTTTTTCTGATTCTACCAACGAACTTCTAACTAGGCGAAATATAGACACACACACACATTTTGTTACGTATTTTAGCCACCGAGTTATATGCCACTTGGCAACTAATGTGACATGTAATAATCAATTTTAAATATATATTTAAAAAAATGATCATCTTATAACACACTTGTAAATAATTTTATTTACTTTTGTTACATATTCATTTTTTTTGCAATATGTAATTTTCTTTTGTGGCGACATGTAGAGTGCCACCTTAGCAATTTCAGGTAAAATCAGTTAAAATGAAATTGGTTGCTAAAATTCATTTTTTACATATTCATTTTTTAAGTTGGTCTTTATTTTACACCGCATTCGAAGTTGGTTGCTAAATCTGGAAAAAAAGTGTAAGGTTCATTTCTATTTCATGTAGTTTTCCCTTTTAATAATAATCTGGTTCTTTAAATAGAATAATCTAGGAGGTTCTATGCATTAAGAATACACTCTATGCGGCTTCCAACCCATTTGATCGTTTCCTTTGAAGCGATTTATGTAGTTCATATAGATAAATAAGTTAACATTGCCACCTTTACGTTTTATGATTAAAACTATAGGTTGTAAAGGGACTGGGAGAGACTTTGGTAGGAGCGTACCCGGGTCGTGCTTTGAGTTTCATCTCAAAGAAAGACAATCTTGACTCCCCAAAGGTATAATGCCTTAATCTACTTTTTCCTATATTACACTGATGCGTATTCTCATAATTGTTCGGTTATGTGTCTGTTTCCCTCAAATCATATTCTCATGTTTGCAGGTTCTTGGTTACCCTAGCAAACCCATCGGCCTTTTTATAAGAAGATCAATTATATTTAGATCTGATTCCAATGGTGAAGATCTAGAAGGCTATGCTGGTGCAGGACTTTATGATAGGTCAGCTTATATATATAAATCTTTTTTTCATCTGATGAGTTTCCACCAGTTGACCCGTTTGACCTAGGGGTGTCAATCGTGTCGGGTTAATGCGTTGGTGGGTTGACGGGTTGGTGGGTTGAAATGTTCAACTCAAACCCGACCCATTTTATTATTCGGGTCAAAGATTTCAACCCTAACCCGCACACATAAGTGCGTGTCAACGCGAACCCGACCCATTTAACCCGTATTTTTAAATGAGTCATACAAGTTGATGATTTATAAGCTAGTTGTTGGGTTTTAAGCGGGTTATCGATAACATGTTTATTGTTGAGTATGAGGAAGTAAAAAATATATTGTCAAAAGACTCAAAACTAACATTATTATGACTAGCCATGTAAAATAGAAACGGAGAACAAAAACAAAAACAAAAACAAAAATCTAAAAGTTTTTTTTTTAAATGGTTAAACGGGTTAGCAGGCCAAACCCGTTTTAATACGGGTCAACCCAAACCTGACCCGTTTTTATACGGGTCGTGTTAGTAGACCAAACCTATTTTTTTCGTGTCAGGTTGGTGGGTCGTGTCAAGAATCGCCGCCCCTAGTTTGACCCATGTCCTTTCCAACCCATTAGAGATAAATGTACCTTGCATTAATTAAAAAACGGGTCAAAATTGACGCCTCTTATCGTAATGGTGTATCAAACTACTTCTTGAAACCTTCTTATGCTTAAACCATCAACTATTGAGCATATAAACCAATGGACTTTTTTCTACAGTGTGCCTATGGATGAAGAAGACAAGGTTGTTGTAGACTATTCGTGTGACCCGTTGATCGTTGACTTTGACTTCCAAAAGTCAATCCTCTCGAGCATTGCGCGAGTAGGTGATTGTATTGAAAAGTTATATGGAAGTCCTCAAGACATTGAGGGTGTAGTACGTGACGGTAAAATCTATGTCGTTCAAACAAGACCACAGATGTGATCCTCAAGTTGTGTCTTTGTAGCATAAAGTAAAGAAAATGTTGTATGATTATGGTATCAAAATGTATCATACAACGTAAATTGGATATGAAGAAACATTAACTGTTTTATAAGAATAAATTTTCAAGTTTGATGTAGCAAGAACTGAAAGTATAAATTTTCTAATATGTTGAAATTACTCTTCGGTACATAGATTCGTAAACTAAAAAAATGATCCCTATGCGGCAGAAACTTTTTTCAAACATAACTATCAAGTTGATTACATGATCCTTCAAAATACTTACGTGTTCATAAGCAAAACATAAACAAAACGGGATGTGCGGTAGCCTTCATATCCATGCCTTCCGTATTTTAACCTGATGCACACTAAAAGTCAGTTACGTAGAGTGAGTTTTAGTTATGTAAACATCTGCAATCTAACAGGCATCATAACATAAGCATATCATGACGTCACGTAACATAACATGCCTAATATAACATACATGACTTACATTATTATCGTTAGTCTCGTTGCTAACGTCCTTCACCCTAACTTTTTATGGGATCATTGATAATCCATGAAAGCATTGACCTATGGCATGCTCATACTGTTAGTTGACACTAACGTCCGTTCATACCTTTAGCCGTCGACAACCTCCGATCATACCGTTAGTTGTTACTAATGTTTGTCAGACCGTTAGTCGTAGCTAACATATAATCATTCTGGTATTCATACTCATGCCGCTAGCTATTCGCTAACGTATTAGCCTATCCTATCACATACACATACCGTTAGTCATCGCTAATGTTCATTCACATCATAACATTAGCCGATTCAAAGCTTTACCTTTAATAACACTAACTTTTGTCAGGTTTGCATTAGTTCTACATTATACTCTAAAAACATTTCATCGTGATCGAGAACATTATCAACGAATCCTTATCCCAGTCAGAAGCCAATAATTTCCTTTCATAAGGACTATTTACTTTCGAAAACGTGCTTTACACTAATACTTTAACGAGTATGCACACCGCCCCAAAACAGTCTAAATATAGGGTCTAGAAACTCTACAGTGAGATTAAGCTTCAATATATTGTACGTTGGATGATCCCAACCCTTGGACTGCTAAGTCAATCTGGTCATTGGTTCACGTGTGAAATAGTCACATTTCACATAACATGAATGCTCTTTTTAAGAAGAGTATAGTTAAAACTCTAGTGGCTACTGTGAGTAACTTAACAAAGCGTTATACACTTTTTACTTAATCCACAACGCATAGCATAGGGTCCAGACGTATGAACAAATTATGGTGCACTCTTCTACGTTGCGGATGAGTTTTAAACTAGCGTCCACCCTCAATTATATTCTTACTTCTAGTCTTACGCTTATTTGTTTTTCAAATAAACACATTAACAATGTCAATGTATTGAGCTAAAATAAGCTGAATGTATGAATTTAGTGTAATAAATATTGATTTTAGGATAAAAGTGTATTTTTTTTTTATCAAAGTGAAACTTGTTGTAAAAAAGAAACTTACATGAAAACATATACAAAAGGAAGAGCCCGATAATGAAATTCATAAACTTTTTTAGTGTTGGTCGACAAGAATTGTTGGTAATTTGATATAAGCTATATGATTGACCATAGAAACCCTAATGTGAAAATGAGACATGTTAGACATATTATACCATAAAGTCAATTCCACTTGTAGTTAAGAGGTTTTAACACTAGTAACTAACAAATTAAATAAGTAAATAAAAGATCATTAGAGAAATATTTGTTTAAATATGTTTTTAAAGTCTTCTAAGAAAATGACAAGGTAAGTCTTTTAAGTACATAATCTACTATTACATTTTGTAACAAACTCTACCATACTTATTAATAAAATACTAAAATAGCTAAATATATAATAGTAGTTATTTCTAAAAGCATTGGAAGGTAAATTCCACTACCACTTACTCCACTCAACCACTTCTATATGGTCAATTCCTAGTGCCCACTTCCACTCAACCTAATGGAACCTTTCCTTTCTTTCATAAGGGAATCAAGAATCAAAAGACCATTTTGACTACCTTATCCTTTTCATTTCATCTTGTCAACAATACATTCATTTGTCTTATTACTCATTGACTTCAAGGCTAAGACTTACTATGGGCATCCATCTTTATATAATAGGGAAAATAATATATAAAACATATGTTTGGTTTAGAAAATGAGAGGTGAAGTATATGATTGGTCTTTAAAAGAAAGGAGGTTAGTGATCAAGTAGCTAAGATGACCACTTGGTCTAATAGCTACCAAATGGCTTCTAGTCTAGTGGTATTAGGGAGTGTCAACACTGGTGTTTCTTCCCAAGTGGTGAGCGTTTTAGTCCCCATAAAGGACAAATGTGTAGCTTTAGGAGTAAGATTAGTGAATGTGTGAGTTTTCGTTTAAAAAAAACATGGTCAAACATTTGAGTATTCTTCCTTTTTCATCAAACAACATATTAATTTCATTATTGACTATAATCTAATTATATTTAAATATGGATATAATAGAAAAAAAATATTTCATAATACCTATAGAATGATAAACTATGATCACCTAAATTTTGTAACGGTGCAATTGTGGGTGTAACACCAGTGCTAAGTTATAAGAACTTATGAAATGATATGTAATAGAGATGTAAATATGTGCTCATAAAACCCTGAATAAACAAGAAATAATTACTATGTAATAGAATTGTGGGTGTCACTCTAACAAGAAAATGAGAAAGCAATAAGTTGTGTTCATATGGTGTAGTTGACATGAGAGACATCATGATGGTGATCCAATGTCCATGGCCCATAAGAGATTATTCTCTAAGCATGCTAAAGTGGGGAGTTGAAACATTCTTACACCATTCTAAGTCACTTGGGCATGTGTGTATTTATATAATTGTAATTTCTTAAAGAGAAAATACATATCATGTACTTTTATATATTTATTTACTTTCATGCTTTTGAAATATATTTACATGAAAGTAAATAAATATAATGAAGACATATACGCGTAAATTTGTATGTTCGTGTATTCATGTTTCAAAGATAAAACGAAAGAAAGAAGAATAGATAGTGGTTGGTAATTGTTGTGAAACTATGTTTTTACTTCACCAACTTTGTATCAAAAGGATACCTTACTGGCATTAACTTAAAGTTTTGTGCTTTAATCAAATTTAGAGTAGTAAACTTTAAATTAGTTGTAAAAATTTCACCTCTTCAAACTTGATTTACTGCCATTCTAGTTTTTTTTTCCTTTATAAATATCTAAAAACTAATGGTATTATACGGGTCGATCTTGTTCGCAGGTTGACATGTCAAACATGACACGAGCTTAAAAATTATATATGAACTTGGATACGGCACGACACACTCATACACAAACATGGCAAACTTAGTTATGACTCGCGTAATTCGAACAATGCTTATTTAACCAGATTTTTTTTACATATTACTACTATAGTATAAAATCTAAATTTACACCCAAAAGATTAAATACATATAAAATAAATTGCGTGTCATCACACATTTCTCTATTTAGCTTTCAAATTGACATAAAATATCCTAATAATTGATGTTTTAAGATAAATTACCTCTTAAAAATTTTAGAATGTACCATTGCACCGTGAGCGAGGTTAATCCAAGACCAGCCTGTTTAGCTAACTGTCTTTGAATTTGAACGAAACTTATATGCACATGTTTAGACTAAACAGAATCCCACAAATATCGTGTTAGATTCGTGTTGTATCGAAAATCTCTAACCCCTACTTAAAACTCAAAAACTTTTTTGTTAATTTTTTTATTTTTGTTTATAGTAAAAACTTACAATTATATTTGCTACAACTACCATTTATATGTTTGAGCTATGGGACTAATAGGTTTTGGGTTCGATTCCTACAAGAGAGGGTTTTTCTATATTTATTGGGGTTCCTTCAAAATTGCTAAATTAGTGTGATCGGATGGTTCCGCTGGTGGCACAATGATACTCTAGTGATCCAAAATTGCCGTTAAAAAAATGTTTAAGCTTTTGTAAGTGTATACCATTTTGAGTATTTCGATGCAAATCATCAACAAAAAGTTTAAACCATTTGAAACAATATTCTAAGTTAGTAAGTTTAAACTTTTCCAATTTATTAAAAAAATAATAGACATAATCATTACATAACATTATACATTGATGGTCAGAAACTTTACCTCTTTCCCATTAATCGATCTCCTTTACAAGATACATCTTCATCTTTCCCTTTAACAGATCTCCTTTACAAGATGCCCTTTCACAACACACACACATATGGCGTATGAGAAGCATTAACATACATATGATGTCCATTTTGTACTTTTTGACAACCAAAACTTCATTTTGTACAAACTCCAAAGATTTGTGTCAAAACATTCTCTCATCATTGTATTCTCTTCTTTTCATGTATGTATATCTTGTAAGGGTATATCAAGTCCCTCACTTTAAATGCTATTATAATTTACTTGCCTTTCATATGAAATGGTGATGTGATGTCATTGATTTTTGTTATAAGCAAGATTTCTATATTTTATTGATATTGGATTATGTTTAAAGTATTAAAACAAGGCAGGTAGTGGTGGAGTGGTTGGAGAAAAACTTAGTGTTCCTTGTAACCGAGGTTCGACTCCCACTCTTCACATTATTTTCTGCGGCATCCAGGTGAATGACGAATATGGGTGACGCCGGTTCGTCTTTGATGGGAGGCGAAGTTTTTCCGATTATTCCACTGTCGTGCCTTCGGGCGGGTGGAGGTCGGGTTTCCGCGCATCTGGGAGAGCCAAGGTGCAGGCGGCGGTCGAGTAGTCGACCTTGGCCACAGTGCCCTGTGTCACGATGGTTGTTACGTCGTTCCTTGCCGTTAAAAAAAGAACAGTCAGTATATCGCATGGTTGTCAATTCCTGCCCCAAGGATTTAGTTTCTGCGGCACCTTGTGATGACATGAGACTAGACGAGTAGACGGCGATCACTAGTTCGATCCTTGAACTGAGCGGGTTTTACCTCAGCGCACTGTCGTGCCTTCGAGCTAGTGTTCACGGGCATCGGCCCTAGGTGAGGGTTTTCCCCGGTTCGGAAGACGAGTGTATCCCGATGTGGTGAATTTCGCCAGTAGCCCATTTGAAGGATTCGTTAACTGTTAAAAAAATCGCATGGATACGTTGTGATACACGTATAGAAAGGTTATGAGTAGATTAACACGATGTGTTGGTATGTAAAATCCTATAAAAATTATTTATGAAAAAAATCATATAAATATGAATGACAAAAATTCTTTATGAAAAAAAAAATCTTATAAAAATGAATGAGGAAGTAGAGTTTAAAGTGGTTTACTTTAATTAAAAGTTAAAATTCTTTATATAAAATTATAATATTTATTAACTACCTATTCAGTGACCAGTCACGAAGTAAAGTTGCAATCTTTCGTTAACTAACTAATGAAAAAAAAAAAGATACAACATTTCTAACGATATAACAATAGACATAATTTTAATGAAAAAAGATATCATCACATTTATAATTTATAAGGAGGTTATTTCTAACATATCTCTATACCTTCTTTCAACACTACACAAACACGTACATCATATCAAAGCACTCGCATGATTACATGAAACAGTTTTACTTTATTTAAATACTCGATTGTTATGCTTCCTTAAAGTGTGTCTTAAACAATGTATATACATTCGGAATCTATGTGTTGATTACATACAGGTTGCGACGAATAAAGATTAAAGAAAAATTGTATTTAATACATATCTCAGTTTACTTAAAATGTTATCATATTTACATTTACTTTATACGGCGGCAGTTTACTTAGGTGTTTGGTGTTGCGTTTTCAAAATAGATTTTGCGTTTTCAAAACTGCGTTTTGGAGGCAGATAATAACATTTTCATCCGAACACTTTTTTAGATTATTTATGTTTTACAAACGCAATAATCAAATAATCACTTCAAAACGTAATCCCAAGCACCCTCTTAAAGCGCTATCACATATTTACATTTAACTTTATAGGTTTACTTACATTTATCAAGTTAAATAGTTTATCACAATAACAATTGTATTTATATTCAGAAATTCAATTTCCAACAAGATTTTACCAACATAAACATTAGACTAGAAGGTATGGTGAGGCTCATCCCCATGAGGATGGGCCGCCACGTAGGCGTCACGTCACCATCCCACATTATTTTTTATTGTTTAATTTATTTTATTTGTTTAACTTTTATTGTTTAATTTTTATTGTTTAACTTTTTTAGTTGTTTAACTTTATAAAAACAATTCAAAATTTAAATAAAAATAAGACATAAAAGAAGATAATAAAATCCATTACATAACATAAATAAAAATTACATAACCTAAAAAAAATTACACTACCTAAAATTTATAAAAAAGACTAGATTTAAAAATTTATAAAAATTACACTATCGTCTTCGTCTTCGTCACGTCCCCGCCGTTTGCGTTGTTCCATATATGTTCTACCAAATCCTGTTGAAGGTTTGCATGCGTGTAGTCGTTGGTTAGCGCGAACGAGTTTAAATCCTGTTGCGCCGGATCTACGGGGACAGTATTCCCGATAGATGCATTCTCATTATACTCACAAATCGCCTGGCCTTCGTCTTCAATAATCATGTTATGGAGCAAAATGCAAGCGTACATACAAAGGCGCAACCTCTTCGGTGTGAACGCACGTGCCGGTTGTTCAATGATGGCCCATTTTTTTTTGTAAAACACCAAAACAACGTTCGATGTCTTTTCAGCTTCTTGACGCTTGGCGATTTTTTTCATTTTTTCGTCCTCGGGATATGGAATAGTCTTGACAACTGTAAACCAATACGGATATATTCCGTCAGCAAGATAATACCCGTGTCTATACTCAACCCCAGAAACTGTAAAACGGGTGTCCGGACCGGTTCCATTAACGACATCGCTAAAGATCGCCGATTGGTATAGCACGTTGAGGTCGTTGAGTGAACCAGGGATACCAAAGAAAGAATGCCAGATCCACAAATCTTGTGAGGCCACGACCTCAAGTATTAAGGTTGGATGGTCGTGATCACCTCGCGTATATTGGCCTCGCCACGCATTCGGGCAGTTATGCCACGCCCAATGCATACAATCATTGCTACCGAGCATTCCCGGAAACCCCGTGCCGTGCTTCATGAGCTTGGTACAACTGTTGAACATCATACGCGTTTGGTTTTCGCAAATATTTTTTGCTATACAGTTTCACCACATTATGGCAAAACCGATACAAACATTCTCGCGTAGTTCTTGCCGACATTTGTAAGTACTCGTCCAAAGCGTCGGCCACTGTCCCGTACGCCAGTTGGCGAATGGCCGCGGTACACTTTTGTAACGTGCTGAAGCCTTCATAATTCTGAGCATCGGGTCGTTGCGTGAAAAACGGGTCTAGCCCCGCCAAATCATCAGCAATCCGTGTGAATAACCGGCGACTCATTCGGAACCTACGTCTGAAAATTTCGGCATTGTAAAGGGGTGCATCCGAAAAATAATCGTTCACCAATTTCTCGTGTGCTCCTGTTGTAAAAAAAATATATAAATACGAGGAAGTAAGGAATAAGGATAATAAAATTTATTAATGATAAACCTTGGTGGTCTCTGTTAATCCGTATTCGTCTGGTAATAACGCTTTCAGACGAGACGTCTTCCTCTTCCTCCTCCATAAGAATCTGCGCCGCCCTTAGCACAGCGTTTGCATAAAACATCTCCTCTTCCTCCTCCGAAGACGAGGACCACCAAGAATTAGATGCCATTGTGGATGAAAAGATTTTTTTTTTATAAAAGAATGGTATAAAAATGAAAGTGTTTTGGGTTGAAAGTGGGGAGAAAATGGTGAAAAATGGTATAAAATGAGATGGTTTTATAGAAAAGTGGGATTTTTTTATTAAATAATATAGCCGTTCAACGGCTAGTTTTTGAATATCAAGGCCCGTCAACTTCGTCGAGTGGGAGCCGATTTTCACATGCCGGGCCGAGGGGGGGGGGGGGGGTGGGGGACCGGTGCCGGCCCCCATACCGTCTGGTCTTATTGATTACAATACCATGTGTGTGAGAGAGAGAGAAACAAAAGAGCTTGATTAGTCTTAATTGACGAAATCAAGAATAGGGTTAACCATATAAAATTTGACATCATTATTACCATGCAAAAGAACGGAGTGCGTCTTTTGTAGTAAATAAACCATGCATTTTATATTATTCTAGTTCAATAATAAAATAAATAAATATAACAGTGGCTTTGGTAAATTTGACTTACATGGTTTGGTTTGACCATGTAAGATATAGAGATAGGATCACCCGAACTGATATGAGGTTTTTGGATCGAATTTGAATTTGTGATTTTTGACATAGATATTCGAATATATATATATATATATATATATATATATTTATTTATATTATAGGCATATTATTTAATATATTTGTTATAATTTGATTATTCTAATCAACTTCAATTCTCGGATTTGGTTTTAGAATTTTCAAATTCTATTGAATTTTTTTTTTTGAATTTGAATAGTTGAATATAATATGTAAATGATAAACACCCCTTACCAAGATCTCTACGTGTTTGTGTGAAAAAAAAAAACCTAATTTTTTTTATTAAAATGTGCATTAAAATGAAAAGTATATTATATAAATTTAATGCATCGGTTGAATATTCAAAAAAAATATATATATATATATATTAATTTGAAAACATTCATGCAAAAGTTGGATGAATTTAGCACCTTCACCTTTGTATCTTGTTCTAAAGTTCAGATGCTTCAATCTAAGATTATTTGTTCTTCAACTTCGACTTTTAAGAATTCTTTTTGGTTGGTTGGGAAAAGGCCAAGTTTTACCTATAACTCAAAAGAGGAATATTTTATCGTGCTTCATGATAAATGTTGGCGTATATTAATGCATGGTAGTCGTTTATTTATATGATACTTTTTTATATATCATTATCCATTGACAAGAATCAATAAAAAAATAATCTTATGATAGGTTGTTTTCAAATGAAGATAATGTGTATATAACAGAATACGGTGGTATAAAAAGGATATGGTAATGTGACGTGAGTGATGAAACTAGTTTAAGAAAAATATAGTTGTACATGTAAGAGCAACCGTATTAAGATTTTATGTGGGGTGACAATTAGGGGTGTAGATAGAGGTGTAAAAATCGGTTTTTTTTTTTTTTTTTATTGAAAAAACGGTCCGGTTTTTAACCGAACTGTTTTTTTCATCCAAAACAAAAACCGGTTTTTTAATAACCGGTTTCGGTTACTAACCGATTTTTCAAGTCCAAAACAGTAACCGGTTGGGATCGGTTTTTAACCGGTTTTAAACCAGTTTTTTAAAACCGGTTTTAAACCAGTTTTTTAAAACCGGTTTCGGTTATTAACCGGTTTTTCAGATAAAAAATAGTAACCGGTCACAGACAGCCGGTTCGGTTCTAAAACCGGTTTAAAAAAAACCGGTTAAAAAAAACCGGTTTCGGTTTTTTTTTTTCCGGTTACGGTTCTAAAACCGGTTTTTTGTACACCTCTAGGTGTAAACGAGTCCAGTCGCTCATGAGCTATTCAAGCTTGGGTCACTAAAAGCTCGATTCGAGTCGAGCTTAAATGAGTTCGAGCCTAAAAACAAACTCATTTTAGTTTATTAATTAATTAACTAGTTAATAAAAAATGAGCTGAAATTAAGCTTGAAAAATCACTCACAAACCAAACTTGAGCTTTAAAAAAAGATCTCAAAACGAGTCAAACTCAACTCAAGCACTCGTCTCAATTACATATCTACTAATAATTAGCGACACGACCAAAATAAACAATATGAATCTGACATGAGCTTTACTTATTTGATAAATGGGGCATATTTAGGTTGTACTAGTATTAAACCAGGATAATCCATTATAAATAAGAATAAAAATATATATATTTGATCGGCTAGTTTAACACTTCGGACCGTTTATGATCCATTTACCTTGTTTACAACATTATGACAACTCTTTTACAACTCGTCCACATGTTTATTTACGACAGATCTGGCTCATTTATAACTAAATTACACATACACGAATTTTCAAGTGGATGAGATTGGTCGAGTGGTCTCAGTTGGAGATGGGATTGCACGTGTTTATGGGTTGAACGAGATTCAAGCTGGGGAAATGGTTGAATTTGCCAGCGGTGTGAAAGGAATAGCCTTGAATCTTGAGAATGAGAATGTAGGGATTGTTGTCTTTGGTAGTGATACTGCTATTAAAGAAGGAGATATTGTCAAGCGCATTGGCTCTATTGTGGATGTCCCTGCGGGAAAGGCAAATGTGTTGCACTTTTATGTTTGGGATACATGATTTAAAGTGCGTGTAGATTAGAGTTGTAGAGGAAAGTTCAGGTACAAAGAACCTTATCGTACAAAACGTACGAAAGACATGAAAAAGAAAAAAAATGCGGTAGCATTTTTGTAATTATTTGCACGTATGTTAATTATCAAAATTACTCTACAAATGATCTTGTACGGTAATTTTGATCTTGTAGGGTAATTTTGTAAAATGATCTTGTAGGGTAATTATCAAAATTACTCTCCAAGTGTATCAAAATTCCTCTACAAGTTTATCAAACAACATACAATTCAAAATTATTCTACAAAATCATTTGTAGAGTAATTATGATACTCTACAAAATTACCCTACAAGATCAAAATTACCTTACAAGATCATTTGTAGAGTAATTATGATACTCTACAAAATTACTCTACAGCCTACAAGATCATTTTACAAAATTACCATACAAGATCATTTGTATGGTAATTTTGATAATTTCTCTACGAGTAAATAATTACGAAAATGTCACCGCGTTTGTTTACCTTTTCACCATATTCGTACGTTTTGTATGATAAGAGTATTTGTATATGATCTTTTACGTAGAGTTGTATATTTGACAAGAAAAAATATATGAGACATATCATATCTTGATTCTTAGTATCAACTCGGTAACCTAACATGTTTGCCAATGATGGTTTTTCTATATGAATTGGAATCTTAATGTTTAAACAGCACCTAATGTTAATAAGATTTTTGCGGAAAAAAATGAGATGTAGTTAATTTAATTACCAGGTAGTTAAACATTGGTTTAAATGATTAATACCATAAGTTGGACCCAAAAAGTTCCAAGTTAATAATGATTGTTCACTAATGTGGACAATGTACTAAAGTCACCCATTTGTGTACTGGTTTTGAAACAGTGAGAAGATAACATGTATTAAAAAACACTACGTTAGTTTGTTTGAACTTTTGGATGCTTAAATGCTAGAAAAAGTTTTATTTACATTAATGTCAAAATTTTTGCATTAATGTAAGATAGAGTTTTTTTAAGGCATTATAAAACAATGTAATGATTCAAAACATTAACTAATCACTTTGTTGTCTATTGTTTACAATCATTCTCAAGTGTCATTCATGATGGTTTTGAGACATTCTTCATGTTTCTGAGGAAACTTTTGACTTCCAAATCTCATTTTCTTGACCATTTACAAGTATTTAAGGGATGCATTCATGTGCCCTAAAAAGCTAATGTTTGGCTCTTGTGGGCCTCTCAACCTCTCTTTTCTCCAATTTTTATGCTCATAATTTAAAGATTTGTACTTGAAACTTTACACTATCATTTGTATACATTCTTGATTTATGAAGTATCAGTAGTTAAAGTGTATCTTTTTTAAAAGTATTTTATAATATGTAATAGTATATGCAATTCATGAGCACACGAGGTATATGCACTATAAAATAACTTAAATAAACACACTTAAACCATTAAGCTATCATAAATTCAAGATATATTGTTTTATCATTAAAGGATATATTCAAAACATGATCAGTTTTATGTAGAGAACCATATAAGTATTGTTGTGTAATGCAAGTCATATATAACGTGAGAGGGAAAGAAAGTTAACTATGTGGCTACATGACTGACTTATATATAATAGATTAGAGTTAAATGCTTGGTTGGTCCCTGTGGTTTGCAAAAATTGCAGACTTGGTCCCAATGGTTTACTAATTACACGCGTGGTCCCCAAACTTGTCAAAAATGCACTCGGTTGGTCCCTAGCCCTAACATCAGTTAAATTTCTCAGTTAACTATGTGTGAAATGACTATATTACCCTTGAACAATTAAAAACCTAAAACTAAGAATTAAAAAACAGGACTCTGCATTTCATCTTCATCACCAACCCACCATCATCTTCATCACCAACCCACCACTAACTGAAACACCACCCGTGTAATTCAAACACTAATCCACCGTTACCGTTCTGTTTCTCCATACAACCACCTGAAAATCCGTACAACAGCAGAAGTATGTTACAATTGTCCAACAAACCTCTGCATACAAGACTAAAATCCCATAAATACATGAGCTTCTGGATGACCAAATTCAAACACAAATGGTTTCTTTGACTTTGACACCAACCAAAAGTCAACCATAAACAATCTAAGCATCTAACCCCCAAAACAGAAACTCTAAAAGAACCATGGTCAACAAATGTCCAAACAGTGTCTCTCAGTTTTACACAAAGATTCACAAACAGACCAATCAAGCCTGCAAAAACCGGACCATTATGCCAACCGGGTTCACCAAGATTTACCGTCTGCAAGTGCGGTTAGGAACAACTTAGGACCGTTTATTTTTCAAGAAAGTATATCGCATCTCCATAGGTTAACCACAAGCGACTCGATCACACTACTACTAATCGAGTTGCAGCCTTGGAGATTTAATCCCACAAGGGTCTTTCCCAATTTCTCAAACGAACCCAAACTCTCGTTAGAGACCCTAGAACAACCCGATAACGAAAGAACCTGCAGGTTCATACGACCGCTACTAGACAAACAAGCAACACCAGAATCCGTAACGCAGCTCTTTGAAACATCGAGATCTTTGAGAAATAAGCAGCTTTCCGCGATTGCCACCAAGCTTTTGTCATTGATTTTCTTGCATCCGTCAAGATTAAGCACTTCTAGGGTTTCGCCCTGAACCACCACCGTCGATTCCGGAGTAATCGGCCTCAAACAAAATCTCCACCCACTCCTGCAATTTGGTTGGATTCAGATTTGAAGAGAGAGAGAGAGAGAGGACCTGGTACAAGAGAGAGAGTGAGATTGGGGAAGAAGTGGGGGTACAAGAGAGAGAGTGAGATTGGGGAAGAGAGTGAGGTGGTTGTGGTGGCTGGTGTTGTACGGTGGTGGTGTTGTCTTCAGAGAGAGAGAGAGAGAGAGAGGGAGAGAGAGAGAGATAGAGACTAGACTGGTGATGATGATGAAGATGAAGACTAGACTTGAATTTATTAATAGGCAAGGGTATTTTGGTCATTTAACATGGCCTTAACTGAGAAATTTAACTGATGTTAGGGCTAGGGACCAACCGAGTGCATTTTTGACAAGTTTGGGGACCACGCGTGTAATTAGTAAACCATTGGGACCAAGTCTGTAATTTTTGCAAACCACAGGGACCAACCAAGCATTTAACTCAATAGATTATGTGGTTATCACAAATCTCTAGTTAGAGTTGATTATGTATTATACATCATACAAACCTCTAAATGTTTATACTTATAATTTAGCAACCAAATTCCATGTACTATTGAGATCTAAATCATGTTTCATCCATCCAAGCCCATGATCCAATTTTCTCCCATGCATAGGCTCGACACCCACGACCCATGTAGCGTTTGGATTGTACCTTACTCCTAGGTCCAAATGAATTTATCCACAATCCAAGTCTCAACATTCACGTAACCTACGACACACAGGTAGGTAATCACAGCCTCCCATCATGAAACCCTAGACGTCGTGATTGCCGGAACCACCCCATCATCATATCTTCATTATTACCACTAGAATTTGAGTTCAATAGAACTGAGTAAGAATGAATCAGAAGCGGCCTATAATTGTAGCAACTGTCACCTGGGAGAAATCGATCAATCTAAGTGCCTAATTTCACAAAGCCATTAATGAACGAAGCATATAGGATAGAATCAGAAGATAGAAACATCTCATTTGAGCCAATGAAACTCTACTGAAGTCACTTGCCGCACATTAGTTTATTGTGTTAATTCAATATGTTGTTTTGGTTGATAGCCTGGGTGAACTTGTCTAAATGTTTGTTTCGATGTGTGTTTAGGTGAGAAACACGTTTAGAAAAGCAATCAAAGGAATGTGTGTTGAGTGGGTGGTAGCCATAATTTTGAATGAAAATCTCGATGGCTACTCCTAAATAGATAAATCGTAACGCATCATCACCATTTAATGGTTTGCAATAAATGTTTTCGGCCACCACAGGAAGACTAAAGTAAACAATGATCCAACACTAAACCATCCCATCTTGTGACCCACGGCTCCAATAGAAACCTTAATTGTCACGCCCATCCTCTGATGCTTGCTATGCCGCCACTTGGGCGTCATGGTTCCTAATGTCGTTGCCTCGCCCGAAGGATCTTGTGTCATAGCTACCCTGAATAATGGAATCTCGTGGTTTGGAATAGACATCCTGCTTGCCTCACTTGACGATTTTGAAAATAGAATTCCATCTTTTCCTCCGAGTACATGACCACAATCACAGCGGAAAACAACAAGTATTCACAACATCAAGCTATAACAGTTTGAACATAACAATCAAAGTCATAACAAGACAACTATGGTCAATAAGACGCTAGACTTCACGATATTTTCTATGCGCAGTGACTTCCTATCAAGCATTAATACATGTTTAACCTGGCATGCATTCTAAAAACAGTCAACTACCATGAGTGTGTTGTAGTTAGGTTAAAAACATTAAAATATATAGTGTTAAACCATACTAAACATCAATCATGCACGTCACCATCAATCATCTATATAAATATCTAATTATGAAGCGAACTTCACCATCAACTACTTGGCACGAAGCCAAGAAGGCTTATACCAATATAAGACTTTATCAATCATCAATACCTGTCACGCCATCGCATGTCACACCCTAACTGATGGCGGAAACATCAGAGTGAGACAAAAACGAGATTGCAAGTAACTTCATAATGACTATTTGTGAAAAGTATTTAATAAGTAAAATTTCATTTCATTTCTAACTCGGAAAATACAATGTCTGAAAGCAAAGTACAATGCATAAACAAAATTTAAAGTGCATTTCTAGTCGTCCTACTAGATTTCTTTCAACGTATCATCATCAAGTTCCTGCAATACATATTAAAGTACATGTCAACGCATAAAGTATTGGCGAGCATACAAGTTTGAATTACTAGCATAAGTATAAAAACGATTTAAAGGAATCCACATGGCATAATCGTAAACTAAGACATATCATTACAACACTAGCATGCATCTCATAATTGTCAACCCAAAGATACCCATTAGCGTAATCTTGTCGCCGCAACGACAAGACTGTTTTTGTATGACTTAACATGACCTCAAGAATACGGGTGGTGTGTTACTCCTATAACGCTATACATATTAAGGGAGTCTTGTACGATGTTAATGACAAAGTATAGTGCAAGTAAGGATTCTAGCATGTATGAATTTCTAAGCATCACGTATTAAGCATGTATAATGGATTGTTTGTTTGTGTCAAGTGTATTTGCATGTGATTGTGTGAGTTTAATAAGTCATAAGTATTGCACCCAAAAGTGTCGAAAAATAAAAAGGGGGTCATGTATGCTCACAATTTGCTAAGCTTCCGATGTAAACGTGGTTGACGAGTCGTTGAGGGTGGAGCACCGAAGTTACCCTACATTGGGGAAACGAATGTGTATGAGTAAATAGAGTTCGTGGAGAGTTTGGATTCAGAATTAATATAAAAAGTATATGTGCAACGCAAATATATCTTGTCTAGATACTCGTTTGCACATTATGTTTTCATGTGTTTTCATAGGTTCTAAGTTGCCCATTAGAATCACAAACGAGGAGTCTATAAACTAACATAATCTAACCTAAGTCCTTGACATCTAACCATAATCCGATTAGTATCAAGTATTCGGTTAATAAGTATATATTATATAGTATAAGTTATAATTCCGTCCATCATGTATTATCATGTAAGTTAAGTATCGAGGTAGGATGATTTCCATCCATTAAACCTCATTGTATGATTCACGAAAGCACAAACTCATCAACTTAGTTGATGAGTCGGTTGGTCATGAATGTAAGACTAATTTTTAACTATCTAACTAAAACAACCAAGTAAGCAAACTAGATGTGTACATCTCGAGCATGAAAATTGTTCGAGGACGTGATGTAGCCTTGTCACTTTATGGAAGTTTTTTTTTGTACCAAAACATACAAGTGAGGTAGTGGAACAAATTTGGAGATCCAAGGCTTCCATAGTTCACACATTACTCATACACAAGTCTTCCAACATTGAAGGTTGGAAGCTTGGATGGTTTCAACACTTAGAACACTTTGGGCATAATTTTAAAGAGGTTTTGAGCCTTATTTCTTGGTGGAAATCAATCACAACACAAACCCATAATTATAAGCATAGTTGGGAGCATGGTGGGTACAAGATTCCACTAAGTTCAAGTAAAATATACATGAAATAAAAAGATACATCAAAGTAGAATTTTTATACTACTTTGGACCTCAATTATGGCGAGGTTCCACCTTGGTTTGCCATGGCAAACTTGTGGAAACCTTCCTAGAGGTTATCCAAGTAGTTTGAAAGAAGAAAGAAGAAGAAATGTGAAGAAAAGTGAGTGAAACTCACTTAGAACACTTGAATGTTTTTGCCTTGCTTTGAGATATTTGAGATGATTAGAGAACTTGAGAGAAGATTAGGTGTGTGCAGTGTTGCAAAAATCGCGATTGCTCGGCGATTAATCGCCGACTAGTCGCTAGTCGGCCTCCTACTGAGTAATTTTTCGCTAATCAGTCAAAAAATCGCTAGTCGGTTAAAGCCGGTCCAAGCCGCTCTAGTCGGCCCTAGTCGGCCCAAGTTGCCCTAGTCGGCCCAAGTTGCCCTAGTCGGCCCAAGTTGCCCTAGTCGGCCCATTTGAAATCCTTACAAAATAGGCCCAAGATTACAACTTGAGCCCATTTTCCTTATCCCTTACCCTAATATGACGAAGAATTTGAGTCGGAGAAAGAGGATGAAGTAGACGAGGAGATTGAATACGAGTCGGATGGTGTCGAAATCATTGAACACTACGGGGATGACGATTACATTTGAGCTACTTTTACCTTTTTAAGTATTATATTGATATGGATGTGTGAGTATATATATACATATTTATAAAAATAATAAAATTTACATATAAAATTTCCGATCCGATTAATCCCGAGTAGTCGCTAGTCCCTACCTCACCGGTTGACTAGCGACTAGCGAGTTCTCCAACCTTGGGTGTGTGGAAAGTGTTTAGAAGGTGGTGGAGCCTTGTATTTATAAGTGGGGATTAGGGTTTGGAAGTTAATAAAGGTGGAAGGTGATTGGAGGAGAAAGAAGGTGGAAAAGGGTGAAATCTAATTGGCTAAAGAAAGGTGGAAGGTGATTGGAGGAGGAAGGATGTGAAAAAGCTTTTGGTTTTGCTCACTTTTAGTCCCTGCACTTTGTAACTAGGTTATTTTATGTCGTTTTCTTGTATTTTAACTTGTTTTTAGGTATCCAAAGTGTAGTTTAAGTCTCGGTTTTGCGTATAAACACGTATTTAAAGATTGATTGCGTATATAACACAAATATGAAAGGTAACATGTGTATGTATAAAATGAATTTTCATTATGATCAAAGCCTCGGATTACAAGATTGGAAATGAACCACGAATATGGCACGATTACAAGTTTCTAAAAATAGAAACACGAATACAACTTTCTAAATAAGGAAAGTACAAAAATGTGAAGCGTTACATCGCGCTCACAAGATCTATCAATATGTTTCTAGTAACAAATACTAGATATTAAAAACTCTAGCAACAAATGTTAGCCACCAATCATCTAACAATTTAACATCAATCATAAACATGTATAATCAAGTATACGCATGTAATAACTAACAGTCACAATACATGGCTTCAATCATGAACATACAGGATAACATGCATATCAGCCCAATATAATAGAAATGAGCATTGAGAACTCACGTGGGAGTTAGCTTTTTCACTGGTTAGAACGTATTGTCCGACCCTTGTACTCTCAACAGTAGGTCAAATATTCACACGAAACTATATCAACTTTTGTGCTAATATATACCATGCGAAATGATAAGCTTTTCGCACAAAGTGTCTCCACTCGAAAATTTATCTTTCATGTGGATAGAGCTTTCGCTTATCTATAACATTTTGCTAACTAGTTAGTTAACATTACACATAATTTACGTTTCATTTGAATTTTCACGTGAAAAGTTCACCTTTTTTGCTAAGTACTAACTGAAAACTATAACTATCTGTGCGAAATGTGTCACATTTCGTATCATCGATCACAAGCAAAAGGGGTAAGCGGAAAGTTCATACTAAAACCCTAAATGGCATTAATGGCGGCTGATTTCCAAATCTGGACTTGTTTCACGTCAAGATCCTATTAAAATGCATCAAAACTTTCGTATAACATTATTACATGCATAAACCAACGTTAACATGGTAACTTTTACGTGATTCTTGCCCATTTTAGGTGAGAAGCTTGAACCAAGCTTGAGGACCTTCAAACCAGTTTGATTAATTTTACACCACACCTTTATCGTTCGTAGATGGTGTAAATCAATGGTGTTATACCCAATTTGATTTTGTCTCTCTCTCCCTCTCTCTCGCTCTCTCTTTCTCTCAGAGTGAATGAGAAAAGTTTCAAATGAGGAGGCTATCATGCTCCATTCCATAACATGGCTTTTACATGCAATTTACTAATTTGCCCTTATGGGCCTTCCAACTTCCTTTTTTCGGGCTTTTAAAACAATGATTAATTCTCAAATCCATTTCGTTTAATATTAAAAATTGGGGTATTACATGGAACCAACTGGTTCCAGTGAGATCGACTGTTTCAAACCTCAAAGGTCTTGATTACAATTTTGAATATTGAGAAAAACTATCAAACCAAGCAATCCTAATCATACTTATAAGTCTAGGATCACACTCAACAAGGAAACCACGAAAATAGAAACAAAATATTCAAATGAATAAAAAAAAGATAACGATAACCCCCTCCTTGCGTCCCTCTTTGCACCGCCAATACAACCCCCACAGACCCCTTTTCGCGACCAACCCCAACCTTTGCGCCTAGCGCAAACTTCCAATCTTTCCTTGAACCCAACTTGTGAACAACCCGTAACCCTTGAAGAAACCCGTAAAGGCTCCTACATCATGACCACATTATGCATTTGTACATGTTGCTTTGAACATGATACACAACATAATTACGTAACCGGCTATGTTTCCCTCTCGCATTACTTCTAATTATCTTAACACACCATGTATAAATGTATTATACAATTCTTATGGTTATCAACTTTTTTTTTTAATTTTAACATGGTAATTTTTATTAATAGAAATAAACTAAGTGCACTTTACATCAATATCGCAGGTAAGCGAGCAACAAGCTGCGCCGCTACCCCCTTCTGAATAGCAAACCCTAGCCTATTAAAGACAAACCCATGCCCCCTGTTGATGAGCAACTGCTGTGGACAACCTTTTGGACCCTAGTCAACAAACGGATAGCTTCTGGAGCTAGGGAGCCAAAGGTGTCGAAGGCGAAGGGGACAAATGCATGTTGGTTATCAGCACATGCTTTAGCGTGTTTATCCACCTTTTTTGATTCCGCTTTCCTTATAGCTTGTCCTGCTACAAACCCGTTTTCCCTTAAACCAGCTAAGGGGGAGACTCCTGTGAGATCTACACAAGCATGTTTCCCTCCCGCCCAGCCAAAGACGAGCAGATCCGCTGGTCTCAATGTAGATCTCCCTTCCATGGGGTCTGTAAGGAAATTCACAGGGGCCTCCTTCTTGGCAGAAATCCCCGCTCTCCTCAAGATGTCCCCCAAAACATCCCTCACCCAGTCATGCCGATATTTGAAACCAGGGAGCTCCTTCCAATGAACAACATGCTCCCCATATTTATCCATGCAGGCTTTACGACAGATTGGGCAGGTTTCGTCTTCTGGATACATAGGGATCATCAACCGGTATTTGAGGATAGCCCTATACTCAACAGCCGACATGCATTGCCCCAGCCCCTCAATCGGGATAACAGTCAAAAAGTCTTGCGCATAGGGGCCTTTCAAGCACTCAATCACCGCCTTCTGGCGGGGAGACATATCAAATGCTTCTCCCAGACTCCGAGCGATTTTGTCAAATAGGGCATTCGCCAAAGTTTTTTGTGGCTTTGGGGGGGGGGGGGCGGTGTCCATATTAGAGAAACCGCCAATATCAAAGTCTGGAAGAGAGACACTTAAGTACTCAAGGGCCTGTTGGTAGTCTACGTCAGGCTTAACAACCCCACTGTTCCGAAGGATATGGTCTTGCAATACACACGATTGAGCTCTAGACGCTACAAAAGCATAAACTCCAACCTCCCGAGCTGAGAGGAGGCCCAAACCACCCAGACGCATCGGCAAAGATGCCAAACGCCACTGAAGATCACCAAAGTAAGACCCTCCGCAAACAACAATGTCTTCGATAGCCTCTTGGAGACCATCGTCAAAACAGGATACCGCATTTTTCATCAAGTGGGGTTGGCAGGTCCGCAGCCCAAACATTAACTTAGCTACCCCCATGCATGACCTTAAAAGAAGAAGCTCGCACTGGGGGTCCTGGAGGCAGGGCAAGAGTTTCATAAGGTCAACCGCTGTCGATGCCCGACGCCCAGCTAATTCCCCGATAAAAGAAGAATCTCGGCTAACCGCCCCCCCAAGGAGCTTAACCCCCCCCCCCTCTCAGGTCTACCTATCCCTCTCGGGAAAAAGGCCGTCCTGAACCTTGAGACCATCACACGATGGCCAGAACACTTCTGTTTTCTTAATATTGAGATGGAGCCCCTGGGATGGTCCCTCCGTGTTGATGATGTCCAAGGCTTTAGCAACTTCCATTGCATTACCTATAATCGTGCCATCATCCAAATACCAAGCATGAAAGGGGAGGTTACAGTGCTCCTGGACACGGAGAATAAGGGGGGTGTAAGGCTAGGGCAAAGAGAAGGGGCCCCAAGGGATCTCCCTGTTGCACTCCAGTGGTGGCCCCAATACACTCGCTGCCAACATACAACCTAGCGGGTTGAGCGTACAGGAACTGGACCCACCGATAGATAGATGGGCAACGTTGGTGGACCTGTTGGAGAAACGCTGAGCGGTCAACCATGCTGAAAGCATTGGTGAAGTCTACCGTGAGCAAGGCCATGGATCCATCTTCATGAAAAGAGTTCAGGAACCTGTTCGCACTATGAAGCACCGCCTCCGCCCCATTTAGTATTAGTTATCAACATAATACTATTTATGAAATAGGCATGTCTCTATATATAATTGAAGTTCTAGGCTTAAAAGATAATAAAAACATCAACATATTACAATGTATTGTACCATTATACTCTTGAATTGGTTAATGGGTGAGGCTTTTCTGGTCTAATCATCTTCAAAGGCTTTTGCAAAGGGAAATAGTAGTCGCAGGTCATAAAAGGGCATCTTTGGCTCCTTTTTCTTTAGAATATTTTTTCAGAAATGTAACTTTAAATTTTTTTTCAGAAATGTAACTTTAATTTTTTTTTTCAGAAATGTAACTTTAAAAAAAATAGCTTCTTAGTTTACTTTTCTTTCTTTGACCCAATAGCTATAAGTTGAGTTTCATGAAACATATTCTGATTATTCGTAAAAATGACAAAAAGGTTATATATATACAATTTATACAGGAAATCTTATAGGGAGCATTAACATATCACAATATTAACACAAAATGATCACAATATCAACGATTGTCGGTCTTTTAGTTTAACCTTCAATTGTTTTTGGTAGAGTACTTCAATTGAAAGTAAAAGAAATTAAAGCATCATTCACAAATTATTACTATATATTAATAAACGAATTGAAATTAACAGTGATTTCAATATTATAATAATATGTAGTTTTTTTAATACTTTTATAATTTTAATAATATAATAATAGTTGTTTTCTTTACTTTTTAACTTCAATTTTTTTTAATATCAGGGGTTGGGATAAGCTTGGTGTCAATCGGTATCGAACCAGTACTGGTATCGAAAATACCGGTACGCTCCTGTTCGGTATCAGTACATGAAGGTAAAAACCGGCACTAATACAGAAAACGCCAAACGTTGGTGCCGAATTGATATTGAAAATCTTTTGGTTCGGGAAATTTAGTGTTGCTACCCGCTACCATTTGCTCATCGCTGATCACGGTTACCGTACGAACAACGGTATCGTACAACTTTTTTTTTGTTGATTTTCTTCAAATTTTAATTTTTCCTTTTTTAGTTTCAGGGGTAGGGATGAGCTCGGTGCCAATCGGTACTGATACCGAAAATACCGGTTATGGTACCGGTATATGAAGGTAAAAAACGGTAGTGAACCGGTACCAGTAACGCCAAAAGTCGGTACCGAATTGGTACTTAAGATCTTTCGGTTCGGCAAATTTGGTACCGGTACGGCGGTACCCAGAACAATTTGCTCATCTCTGACCACGGGTTTCATACGAACAACATCGTTACTATACAACTTTTTTGGTTGAATTTCTTTCGGTTATCTTTTAATGTTTTTTTCTACATTTTCTTTTTATTCTTGTCAGCAGTTCTGTTCGCAACACGCTGGTAGTGATTTCAAAACACATGCAAACACAGACTAAATAACAAAAGAAATTCGCCGCAATGCGACGAACTTCTTTAAACCTAGTTAAAATTAAATATAAAATTGGTTCCACCCGTATTAATTAGTATTTTCACGATGAATTATTATTATATTTAAAAAAAATACTGTTAACATCATACAGCCACATTTATTTATGCTTTTGAAAAAATGCCATCTATAACACCTACTAATATTCACACATCATATATACAAAACTAACTTAATTTTTTTTGAGTAAATTACATTTTTGGCCCCTGTGATTATATCACTTTTATTATATTAGTCCAAAATAAGAATTTTTAACATATTTGCCCCATGGTCTCTATAACTAACCATTTTGACCCCTAAGTCTAACCATTTTAGCCCCCATGGTCTCTATAACTAACCATTTTGGCCTCTATGATCTCTAGACTTAGGGGTCAAAATGGTTAGTTATAGAGACAATGAGGGCAGATATGTAAAAAATTCTTATTTTGGGCTAATATAGTAAAAGTGATATAACCACAAGGGCCAAAAAAGTAATTTACTCTTTTTTTTAAACATCAAACTATCCTACTTGGCTACTTCTAAATACTACTATTAACTATCAATTTCTACAGCTCACAGAAAACTTGAACTTTGCACCTCTTAGTCTTAGATAGAGGAGAGACGCCATACCACTAGAACGTTTGGTGATAGGTTTTTGTTTTCTTTTTAGATAGCAACAAATTTTCAATCAAGTTCAAATTTAATAAGTGTTTGTCCTAGCGAACTATATTAGACCCTTGAGAGTAAAAAGCAACTAATTTTAGTGTTAAAATGGACAAGAAAGTATTTTGAAGGTCACTTTAGGTACACAACTAGTTCTAGGGAAAGCATGAATGTCTTTGCTTTAAATGCCTGAGGTAGGGGCTGCACTCTAGTTTTAGTTTTAAAGGTGAGAATTAGGGGTGTGCAAAAAACCAAATTAATCGAACCATAACTGAATTAACCGACAAAACCGAATTGAAAAAAGCGAACCACATAAAAAACCGGTGGGTCGATTAATGGTTTTTTTGAAAACCGAAAGTAGCGGGTCGGTTATGGTTATCATTTTTTCCATACCCACCATAACCGAACCGAACCGAACCGACATGTAAATCTTTGTAGGATTTAGGACTTTCACCATATTTTTTAATATTTGATGTTTTTGACTGATGATTTTTAGTACTTTTGCGTTTTTTCATATCATTTTGTGGTTTTGATGAAATGTTTGTTTGAATTTATGGAATGTATCATGTCACTTTATTTGAATATTCGATAATAATAATTGGTATTAGTATTATAGATCATATATATTTTTTTAATACTATGTAATATACTAATATATACAAATATGCAATAATAATTTATTCCATGTTAAAAAAAAGTAAGCTATTTTTTAGCTAAGCTAAATACACGGTTAACCACCCATATCCGACCCGCTATAATCATCAAAACCGAATAACCATAACCACCATAACCGATCGGTTATAGTTATGGTTATCCAATAACCGACATCGCAGTTATGGTTATGGTTTTTGGTCAAATCCCTAAGTGAGAATCACGTATCTATTTATTTTTTATTTTTTATTTTTTATAAACTGATTTAATATGCATGTGTGTGTGAAATATCTGTACACACCTCAATAGCAATGAAAATGATGAAAACATTTATGATTTTGTATATATAGTTTACCATATTTAAAAAACACTTAGTAAATGTCTCACTAGTCAAATAAAGTGAGTCATATTTTTTCTATTTTTAAGAAAGATCTTTATATCATTGACGTTAGAAAAATAATATAAGAATGACAAGTAAACGGACAATACGTTACGCCACACCCCTTTTTATTAGCAAATTCAATTTTACTGAAAATAAAACTATGGTTCCTTGAGGTCCAGGTTTTTTAGACCTTTAGACCTAGCCCACTTGTGAGACATTTTGATTATAATTTTCTTAATTAAATCATAAAAGTTACTAGGATATAATTGCATTTAAGGGCAACTTTAAGCATGTTTATTCCTTCCACAAATGGTTCGCTTAATCATAGTGTTTCTACCTTGACTTGACTATAGGACAAAAGATTGAGTACACATAATTGAATTTAAACAGGTGATTGATAAAAGATTTTACGTAATAATTAACCACACATATTAAAATTTATATGCTTGTATTCATAAACAATAAAATCATGTGTAGTGGGCAAAGTTTTGGGTGTGTAGTGGGCAAAAAACATCCAAATCATGGGTGCACACCGCCTCGTGGGCGTTTTTAGTGGATTTTGGGTTGAGGCGTTTCCCTTAAAACGCCTAATTCAAAAGTGGATGACCAATAGAACTTTTGTGATGTTTTATTTATTTAATTCAATTATAATGTCTAATCATTGCACGAGTTCAAGCCCCACTACACCCCTTTTTAACTTCAAACCCCTTTGTTGACTAGCCGTCACGTGTCGCTTCAAACCCAAGGGTGGAGCATTTGTTTCACTCAACACTCAACACACACCTACATGGTTTTGGATTAAACTTAGAAATTAGAATAATAAAATTTGAGACTAGAAATATTACTTTTTTTTTGTTTCGATCATGAAAGAGATAAAAAGAAAAGAAACAATCATGATTCATAGGGTAGTAAAAAAAATAAGAGAAGAAATATATCTATTAAAGTTTGATTCAGACAATTAAACACCACAAATAAAGATTTTGAAGTATAGAAATGTTTGAAACCACTTTTTAGACACCTTTAAATGTTTACCAACCAGTTTTTTCCTAAAAATTTAAAAAAGTCAACATATATTATTATTATTATTATTATTATTATTATTATTATTATTATTTTCCATTGATCATTCATTAAACATGCCAAAAGACAACGATTTCATGACAGTGTCTAAAGTAAATCTAAAATGAAGTAGTTTGTAAAACAAGAGAAGATACATCTATTATAATTGATTCGTTACTAGACATATGAAAACGATTGAGAGAAATAATTGTTTTTCAAGAATGTGCTACCTTTATCGAATAAAATAATATGTGTGAGAACTTAGACAAATCTTGCATTATGTTTTGTACTAGATTTTTGCCATAGGCCGCGCGTTGCGGCGGCAACGACTTAGTTGTTTATCATATGAAAACGTGTGTTTTGACGTATCCGATCTAACTCGGTGTAACCTATATAAGCATTGTAGTTACAAAAGAAACGGAACTGAACCCGGGGTGGTTCGTTTAGTGAGGGTTCCACATAACCACTATAGCATCCTTATATTTGAATCAAGACCTAGCAACATCAACAATTAGTGACTCGAATTTATATTGTCGAATGACCAGAGTCCAGACTCGTTTCCAAACATAATTTACGTAAAAACATAGACCAACCAAAATCGTATGCAAAAATAAGCATGAAAACGTATTATACTTAACCATAGTTGTTTCCGAAAAAAATTATGTCGAAACGTGAATTTATATAAATTGAAACATGAATTTATAGCCACCCATAAAAATAAACATGAAACGCATTATATTGACCCGACTTGTTTTCGAAAAAAATACGTGAGGCACGACCCGTGCTTGTCTGCTTCTGTTTGTCTTATTCTTCATGGAATCTTGGGTGGGGCACGGTCCCATGCCCGGCAGGCACGACCCGTGCTTGTCTTCTGATTTGTTGTTTTTGTCCTTGGGGTGAAGCTCGGAGGGTTGGTATATTGTATCAACTTCCCTTCTTTTGTATTCATGTTGGTTTTTGCCGTTAATTTATTCCTTTTGTACATTTAAGCTTTTTTAATCCTGAAAATCAAAAGTATACAAAGAAACACACTTTTTCCAACATTAGTACTAAAAATGGTTGTTTTTATACCTTATTTGATATAACTTATGTGTTGCATTTGGCGCATATCACAGCATCAAATACATTGTCATAAGAAATGTTACATCTAAAATATAGTTCAACACGTTTTTGGGCGTATTAGTCATAGATGAGATGAGAACATAGTTAGTGAACTTAAATGAGAGCAGACCATGACGGGTGACATTCTAAGAAACTTTCACTCGGATAATAAAATGACAAATTCGACATTTTCTGGTATGTAAAGTAGACAATATTAGTTGTTATGAGAGACCAAAAGTTACAAATAGTGTCGTAGCTATAAACAAATCCATGAGCTCCACTCAGGCAACTATAAACAAATCCATAACCTCCTATGCAAGATGGAAAATATTGGTTGGTATAAGAAGTACGATGTTACATTATGTATTAAGGAAAACAATGTTTAACATGGTGTTTTGATGTAACGAATTAACAAGGCAACTCAACTACGACACTTACACGAAACATATATTTACATGATTAATTAACTTATGTTCGTAGCCACACTAAAGAGATATATTTTATGATTTTAATGTAGGTTTACAATTACAAGAGATATTTATATATGATCTTTGACTAGCTAAACATGCAAGAATGCCATCATGGTTATGATTTGAATACCAATACTAATATTAATAGTAGTAGTACTAACATCTTATCCTCCTCAGACTAATTTTAGTCAGAGGTTTTACAGGAAGCAACTTTTATGTTCCTACAGGTAATGCTGTCTAAATCTTATCCTCCTTAAACCCTATTTTTGTTTTGCTATTAGTTGGATTTACTGAGTATGATGATGATGATGAGTAGTAGTACTATAACATGGTTATATATATTTTTTAATATGTAATGACACTTCAACTTCTTTTCCCTTGTTAGTTTATAAGTGTTACTCATATTAACATATTTTGTATTTCTTTGGTTAGTTATGACCAAGTTCCAACCAACTTCCAAGCCAAGGTTCGAAAAGAATATGAAGAAAGTTGGTTTGAAAGTGTAGGGGAGGGGAGGGGAGGGGAGGGGAGGGGGGACCGTTAAACATGAAGAGGCTACATTTTGTTTTGAATATGTCTGCCTTTAGACATGTTACAACCAAAACAACCTCAGCTTTTATAAAAAGAGAGACATTTGACCATGTTTTGAATGTAACAACACATCATCAATTCTTAAACCATGTTTTTACCTTGAGTTTATCAAATTCCACGCACTATCCTTGCATCATATCTAACATCATAATTCTATAATCTAACATTTTAATTACATTATTTCAATTTGTTAAATACAAATAATTCGAATTTAAAATGGAAAGAAGAAGTTGCATATAATTATTATTATCACATGTAACCCTCTTTTAGGAAACCAAATTGAGTATCAATCTACTGTTTCGATTCCATGGAGCTTGATTGACCGGATTTATATATTATTATTATTATTATTATTATTATTATTATTATTATTATTATTATTATTATTATTATTATTATTATTATTTAGTTTTTAGGTGAAATGTAAATGAAAACACTGAAATGTTGGAAGAAGATAATAGGGAAGCGAAGAAGAAATAGCCGTTTTCATTATGTGAATAGGACTTTAAAAAACTGTAGTCAAATTCAATCACATTATCGCTCATGTATTTGATTTCCATGGAAATTAAATTCGTACGAGATCTAAACACGAGAGAAAACAAACCAAAGTACTTGAGGAAATCAAAATCGAACAAGAAAAATATTGTTTTGATTTTGATCATATTTATCGATCTGAATATGATGTAATCCAAAATCGAACAAAAATGACCGAAACTAGATAGGATTCACATATGACTTCTCTTCCTCATGCTTCTAAACCTATTCACAAAAATCAGATCGAAATTGACTAAGCACAAACCGAACGAGAAAATATCGCGAGTAACATATGTAGTGAAAGTACTAATGCATGCACTAATAGATACACTAGAGTATAACCAACAACACATGTTGTGTATTAATCATTGTACAAACTAAATTGTCACCAGTAACTAATGTAATACAATGATCACCAGTGCATGCATGTAACACCTCGAAAATTCACGTCCTATAATGTGTTGACACGTGTCATAAGTTTGACCGTGTGAGAGAATGTTCTGAAAGGACTAAAGTTGACAGACATGAAAAGTATATGAAAATACGAGTTCTAAATGTCAACAGTGAATAAATATATTGTACATTAACCCTACATGATGCTCATACCTTCAAACGAATAAATCATGGATCATACGAAGCTAAATATGAAAGAAAGTGAGAGATTACAAACTACAGGGGTTAAATGTGTCAACATGTTTAAGTTATACCTCTGAGTGACCTTTTGACAAACCTGAAGCTTTGTAACGGTTAATTATGCTCACTAGAATACACGATATAAATTTCATAAAGTTTCGTTATCGTATGAGAAAGTTATGATCAAATTCGTATACGAGGGGTTAAAGTGTCAACGTTGAAAGTTTGGACCTTTCGGGTGACAATAAAGTTAACCGGGGACTAAACAAAGTGGGTAAATGTCTTAAAGCCCTTATATGTCAATTTAGAGGGTTTAAAGTGCAAGAAAATAAGTTAATTGACCTTTCGGAGGACCAAGAGCCAAGGATGCAAACTGAAAAAGAGACTTTTGGCCCTGAAGACATGCTTGCACACCTCAACAACCACACCCTTGCGGTGCGCAAGGCATGCCCAGATGCAGAAAGTTGGCTGTTGGCTGTTTTAAACGTTGCAACTGATCTTTAAACGATTTTCCTCATCTTGCTTGGCCCCTAAACAACCCCTAAACACTTAGGGACACTTGTGGGAAGGTTATGGTCAGTTGTAGAGTTGTGTGTCAACATTCTATGGTGGATTAAACACTATAAAAGGCCATGAAGTTGCAACTCATTCTTCACACCCTTATTCTTGCATCCTTGATCATTCTGGAGCTCAAGTCTTCTCTCAAGTGATCACTAATCAAGCTTAGGACTTCAGTAAGTTTGCTAATCCTTTCTTAATTAAGTTTTAGCTTAAAAGTGAAACCGTCGTAATTAACGGTTGACCTAACGATTAATCATTGTTAGTCCAGTGATTAGTCAAAGTGAAAGTAGTTATAAGTTAGTAATTATGTGGGTAATAAACCCTCAAAAGGGTTCCCCCTGATTCCCACTCTAACTAGGTCAAATGTCGGGTCAAACTTACTAATAAAAAGTCAACAGGATGTTTAAATTACAATTTATGCATGATTAGCAATGTAGAACACTTATAACCTGTTTGATCATTGATACAACTTGGTAATGAATGTAAGAACATGTCTAAACATGTTCAACCGGACAATTTCCTGTAAGGACCCGGTTCGGAACCGAAAGTCGCATAGTTTGACTTTCGCTTTGACTTTCAGTTCTGACCCGTTATGGTATGTTTTAGAAATGCCTTAGAGCTTTATTTGGACCAGGTTACATGCTAGTATAACCCTCTGTGATTATACACCTCGGATTATTAGTTATCCAATTAATATGCATGATTCCGTTAATTGCTCATATGTTGACCATTATGCCCTTTTCACCTTAAGACGTGATTTTTGAAAATGTAAAAGAGTAAAAACCTTAGTTACTGATATTTAAGCTTGCATACAAATTTTGACATAAGTTTGAGGTGTAGATTGAGAGTTATGCTCATTAGCGTAATTAGAAGCTTCTTTAGCGATTAAACGGCGTAATTAGCGTATAGCCTATTTAAACCTACTTTTTGGTATCAAACTTATTACCCACTGATGTAATATATTATTTTGGGATTTTTGAAGATTTTTAATTAATTTTAGGCTGAGCATAACTCATAGTCGTAGGCTTAATCCGGTAATTGTCGGTTTTGCCCTTACGGGCCATAAAATGAGTTTTACATATCTAATTGTAACACCCCAAAAATTATGGTAAAAGATAAATAAAGAATTTAACCTAGTTAATGGAAAGATGTGACTTAATGATAACTAGTTAAATAAAAGGCTTGAGTTAAATACTCCCTCAAGTGGGAGGACTAAATATGTAATTAGTTAGTAAAAGGGCTAAATAAGAAAAACTCACAAAAAACACACACATTACGTATGTGTATCGATCAGGAGCCAAGAAAGAGCAAGGGTTCACCCTTGTTCTCATCAAATTCATCAAATTAACAAGGAAGAATCAATGTTTATTAATTGCATGTGGTGAAAACTCGATCAATCACCCATACTCAATCAAGTGGTAAGTTGAATTACTAGATTTGATGAATTGTAGAAGAAGGGTATTGACCCAATCATGAAATTGTGATATGATTTGTTTTGTTTAGATGTTAAGGATGCTCCCTAGGGTAGAAATCATGCTTAGATTTTGTCAATTGAAGGAAATTCTCTATAAACCCACTTTGTGAAAAGTTGTGTTATGAATGTGAAGATTTTAGAATGATGAATGTATGTAATTGGCTTGTAATCCTGTTTGTAGTACCCGAATGCTAGATAAGTTGATGAAGATTAAAAGAATTGAAAGAATTAGGATGACTAGTAATGACATATAGGATGATATAGCAAATCATGCTTGAAATACTTGTACATTATGCTTTATTTATGTAACGCACACTAGGTGTTTGATGAAATGCTTGAAAGAGTAATTTTGTGTAAATTGAAATATGGTGGAATGGAAGTAAGGGTACTAAATGGATGAATGAATATGTGTAACAACTCTCACCAAAAGTCCTAGTTATTATTTTAATTTGGTCAAATAGGAAACCTTAATTGAGAAACCCAAGTGATTCTGAACAAAACCCTAAAATTTTCATAATTTTCGGAATCAGGATTAGGGCCCCTAAAACTCAGGGGGGTAAACCCTAATTGATAATTATCCTCAAATTCTCGTTGTAAAATTCAGAAATTACAAAACTACTGACTCAGCATAGCTAGTCCCAAAAGTGGCTACCCTATAGCCTATTATTTAACCTTACGGACCGCAACACTACCAAGCTTACGGTCCGTATGATGCCTTACGGACCGTAACGTTGGGAAGCTTACGGTCCGTAAGCTAATCAAATTTTCACTATAAATAGCAGACATCGGGACTTGAAATTTGGCATAAGTTCGACGAAGAAATTCGTTTTAGAAATCGAATTACGTTCTGTATACTACAAATTAACACACACTAATCACGAAGTGCTGCCACAATCAGGGTAATAACTCGATCACTATTACGATTCAACGTCCGATCGATTATAACTATCCAACGATTGTTTAAGTGCCGCTCAAATTGAGTTTATACTTTATTTGATTCAATGTGATTTCGACTTGAATGTTTGAGTACTGCTCGAATTCGGACTATACTCTGTCATTCGTTGTGAATCCGTTGAATTGTTAAGTATTGCACTAATAAATCATTGTGAGGGTTTAATCTCGTGAATTGTCGTAACTGTTGTATTAGTTACTAACTGATTGTGTGTGCATTGTTAATTAAATTAGGTTAATCAAGGCTAATCAGTAGGCTTATATTCTGCTCGTTAAATCTACAAAGTGAGTCATTCTCTTTTTATCAAAATACTTTTCAAAAGCATGTTTTTATCAAAATTATAGTTACAGGGATTAAGTCTTTGTTATCTGAAATTACTGCCAGTATGTGGGGGGATGTGCACATAGCTACTAATTATTTATCACTTGGGGTGAAAGGACCCTACAAGTGATATGTCCACAGTCACAGTCCGGTAAAGTGACAACTGGATCAGTTAATTTAAAAGATGAGGCAATTGTAATCGCTCTTAATACTGTACATTATAATTAAAAAGGATGTTTTACTAAAACCGAATGATTCACTCAGTATTTCCCGCTGACAAAACCTTTTTCAAACATGTTTCAGGTGATCTGTTGTGAGCAAAGGAAAAGTGCCAAGTAGCACTACAAGCTTAGAAAGTGGCTCAATGTAAATAAATAAAGAAACATGTTTTAAAGAAATAAAGGATTTCCTAGTGAAATCAAGTGTTTGTAAATTATGGGAATTATCCCTATATTATATATAAACGAGCAGTTTTATTAATAATTGATCCTGTTTAAAAAGTCTTCCGCTGTCACTAAATTAAATACCACGGGATTTCCTGCCTCGCGGCTCTGGACCAGGTCAAACCAGGCTGAGGGCCGTGACAGGAAAAGGTGGTATCAGAGCCACTGATTTAAGCTTACTATTGATTTTAGCCTATTAAAATAATTAGGAAATTTAATTGCTATTCTGTGAAAATATGTTTTATTAACAGATTAATTGTTAAGTTACAGTATGGGTAAACACAAGATTTCTGCTATCTATCACAAATTAGATACTGCACCCACAAGAAAAGGAACCTCTTCCTCCACACACCCAGCAGATATAGATGAAGGGATTTTTGTCCGTAAAGCAAATTATGAAAACCCTCTCACCCAAGAGAAAAGAAATTTGATTCTTAGAAAAGGACAAGAGAAAATAAAGAAAACCCAATCCAAGAAAGTGAGGTTTAATTCAGAAATCCAGGAATTAGGCAATAAGTCACCATGGGAAGATACCTTAGATGAAAAATGGGCAAACCTTTATATGCTAGCTACCGTCGCAGAGAATGCAAATCTCTAAATTTTAAATTCTGGAAAAATAATACCTAGTAAATAAATAAATTAAAGTGTGGTAACTTTCCTGTAGTCTTTTGTACAAATCTATATGCAATAAACTTAATGTTTATTTGTTAAACTTTGTTCCAAAGTTTTAACTTAGCATTTTTGTGCATTTTGCATATATGCTGTCCAGCATGACTGAGATATCAGAAGCCTTTCAGAATCTCAACCTCTACCCAGTACCAATTGAAGTCTCCCACGACTTTACTGGTTATTTTGCTGACATAGAGGAACCCGTGGAATTCCAAGCTCCACCGCTGGAAAAAGCAAAACTTAAAAAGAAGAGAAGATATGTAGGATGGAGAAAAGTACGCAGAAGAAAGCCAGCTACTAGGAAACTCCCTAAAATAGAAAACCCTATAGAAAAAGGAAAAGGAATAGAAATCGGAGAAAGCTCAAATCCAGCGGAGATAGAGATCAGGAAAGACTACAAACAAAAAGGAATAGAAACGGGAGAGAATTCTAGACAAACTGAAAATATCACATTCCAAGACGAAATCGACCGTCTACTGGCAAATTGTGATGTCTTTAGTCCTATCCATAATAATCTATATCCTACCCTAGAAACCCAATTTCCTATTAATCTGGAACCAGCTATTCCAGATCCACTGATTCACACTCTACCTCTAGGTCAAATGGAAGAATGGTGGACAAATGACTGGCCATTCCAGAATATTGTCAACAGTCCTTATTCTTTCCTTCCACAGTGGGAACCAGATCCTATCCCCAATCCTCCAATGAGCTACGAAAACTTAGCCGAACTCCGTCAGTACGGTGAAGAACTAATAAATACAGGAAATAGGATTAGGGATATGGGAGAAAGGATTACCTGGAAGTACGACGAAAGGGAACGTCGTTACTAAACTGCCTGTGACCAAAGAAGAGTGGGGTTAGGAAGAATATCTGTATATTAATAATAGTAATTAAATATAACTCTGTAAAATGGGAAATAAAACATTGTAAGATAAAACGGTGTGTATGGATGCCTATCTAATATATATAAAGAAAGAAATAGAAGTCGATACATCGACAATTTTGATATATATATCTGTGCTACCAGATTTTATGTGCTTCTATGAAATTGTTTTATTCATCACTTGATACTAATAAATATATTTTAATAATTATCAGATGGAAAATGCTAATAATGAACCAGTTAATGAAGGGAATCAATCTGAACAAAATCAGGAAAACCAGTATATGACTAGACAGGATATAGAAAATATTGTTGCACAAGGGATAGCCAATGCTATTCCAGCATTCGTTGCTGCTGTTAAAAATCCAATAGAACCGCAACAAATCATTCCTAGTAAACGTACTCAGGAAGATAATTTCAGTCATAGTGTAAATGGAGGCAGCAATCATAATGATAATGATAATCTACGCCAGGCTCCACCTCCTAAGAAAATGAAAGCCGCAACACCTGGTTGCACTTTCAAAGAATTTCTTGCTTGCAAACCTGCTGAATTTGCAGGTAATGAAGGAGCAACTGCAGTACTGCGTTGGTTAGAGAAAACCGAAGCAGTAATTGCAATAAGTAAGTGTTCAGAAGAAGATCAGGTGATGTATGCATCAAATTTGTTCAAAGAAGGAGCATTAGAGTGGTGGAATACGGTGCTACAAGCTAAAGGAAGAAGGATGGCTTATGCCATGAACTGGGAAGAATTCAAGAATCTTGTAGAAAGGAAATATTGTCCTGAATATGAAAAGGAACAAATGGCAAATAAGTTCCTAAATCATCGTATGGTAGGAGTAGAGTGCCGCAGTTATACTTCGACATTCTTTGAATATGCACGAGTGGTACCTACACTGGCTTCGCCAGAACCGGTACTCATTTCTCGCTACATATGGGGATTAATTAGTGAAATCCGCAATATTGTTAAAGCTGCGAGACCTCGCACTATTGACGATGCTGTGGAATTAGCTAATACCCTAACTGATGAACTGGTGCGAACAAGAGAAGAAGACAGGAAGAAGGAATTGGCGCAAAAGATTACCCAAGGATTTCGTGTGGGTAATAATAATAATCGATTCAAGAAAAGAGGAACCGGGCAATCCTCAGTTCCTCCGTATTGTAGAAATTGCAAAAAGAAGCATTTTGGAAAATGCAAAGAATATTGCAATTTTTGCAAAATTCCAGGACATCAAGAGGAGAATTGCAGGAAGAAATCTCTAATCTGCTACAACTGTGGTGAAATAGGTCATTTTCGAACCGAATGTCCTAAATTGACAAAACCTGCAGACAATAAAGGCAAACCAGCTGATGGAACAACAAAGAAGAATGCCCGAGCATTTCAGCTAACTACTCAAGAAGCTAAACTCATTCCTGACGTCATAGCCGGTACGTTCTTGGTCCACGACGTTTATGCAAAAGTATTATTTGACTCTGGTGCAAACCAAAGTTTTATCAATACTTCATTTTGCCAAGCTCTTAGTTTACCTTTAACCACCCTTAGGAAATTTTTTACAGTCGAAACGGCAGACGGAAATTCTGTTAACATAGATAAGGTTTTGCAAGAAGGTAAGATAGAACTGTTAGGTCATAAGTTTTCTGCAAACCTGTTACCTATGAATTTAGCCGGATTCGATGTCGTATTAGGAATGGATTGGTTAATAGCCAACCATGCTCGAATCCTTTGTGACAAGAATTCCGTAGAAATCCGTACTCCTACAGGAGAGGTAATTGTAATTACCGGAGATAAACCAAGAAAGCCACTAAAGTTCATATCAGTAATGAAAGTTGCTAATTATGAACGAAAGCAATGAATGGTGTATATGATTTCAGTAATCATTAACACTAAAAGTAAGGAACTTCCGGACATCCCTATAGTTTCAGAATACCCAGACATTTTTCCAGAAGAATTACCTGGGTTACCACCAGATAGGGAAGTAGAGTTTAGAATTCATCTAATTCCAGGAACTACACCAATAGCTAAGGCCCCTTATAGATTAGCACCCACCGAAATGCTAGAATTGAAAAAGCAGTTAGATGAATTATTAAGCAAAGGATTTATACAACCTAGTTCATCCCCTTGGGGAGCACCAGTGTTGTTTGTGAAAAAGAAAGATGGATCGATGAGAATGTGTATCGATTATAGGGAACTAAATAAAGTTACAATTAAGAATCGATATCCATTACCTAGGATTGATGATCTTTTTGATCAACTTCAAGGTGCTAGGTATTTTTCTAAGATAGATTTAAGATCCGGATATCACCAGTTAAAAGTAGAAGAAGAAGACATACCTAAAACTGCTTTCAGAACTAGGTATGGTCATTATGAGTTTACAGTCATGCCCTTTGGATTAACAAATGCCCCAGCAGCATTTATGGACATGATGAATCGGATCTGTAAACCATATTTGGATAAATTTGTAATCGTATTCATCGACGATATACTAATTTACTCCAAAAGTCAAGAAGAACATTGCAAACATTTGCATGCACTCTTAACCTTGTTAAGAAAGGAAAAGCTTTATGCCAAATTCTCAAAATGTGAATTTTGGTTAAAGGAAGTGCAATTTTTAGGCCATATGGTAAATCATGAAGGAATCCATGTAGATCCTGCTAAAATAGAAGCAATTACCAAATGGAAGGTCCCACAAACAGCTATGGAAATTAGAAGTTTTCTAGGCTTAGCTGGATATTACAGAAGATTTATTAAGGATTTCTCCAAGATAGCTGTACCTTTGACTAAGTTAACCTGTAAAGCCACTAAGTTTGAATGGGGACATAGGCAAGAAGAAGCTTTTAAGATTTTAAAGCAACGATTGACAAATACTCCAATTTTAGCATTGCCCGAAGGAACAGAAGATTTTGAAGTATACTGTGATGCTTCAAAATTAGGATACGGATGTGTATTAATGCAACGCAAGAAGGTAATTGCGTATGCTTCCCGGCAGTTGAAAAAGCATGAGGAAAATTATACAACTCATGACTTAGAATTAGGAGCCATAATTTTTGCCTTGAAAATTTGGAGACATTATCTGTACGGAAGTAAGTTTACTGTCTATACAGATCATAAAAGTTTGAGGTATATATTTGGACAGAAAGAATTAAATATGAGGCAAAGAAGATGGATGGAAATTCTAAGTGATTATGACTGTGATATTCAATATCACGAAGGGAAGGCAAACGTAGTTGCAGATGCCTTAAGTCGTAAGTATCATGAAAAACAAAAGCGAGTCCGTGCTCTTAGATTAAATCTACAAGTAGATTTAATAGAACAATTAAAGAACATTCAAGAAACAGCAATCAAGGACGATGCTGAAGGAATGAAAGGTTATATAAAAGAACTAGAGCAAGGAAATGATGGAATTTGGAGATTCCACAAGAAAAGAATTTGGGTACCTAAACAAGGAGAGTTAAGAAATAAGATTTTAGAAGAAGCTCATAAATCTAGGTATACTATGCACCCTGGAAACAATAAGATGTACCAAGATTTAAGAAAGAATTTCTGGTGGATAGGAATGAAGAAAGATATAGCAAAATATGTTTCTAAGTGTCTTACTTGTTCACAAGTTAAGGCAGAACACCAGAAACCCTCAGGTTTACTACAACAATTGGAAATACCTGTATGGAAATGGGAACTCATAACAATGGATTTTGTTACTAAGTTACCCAAGACCAGAAAAGGTAATGATGCAATTTGGGTAATTGTGGATCGATTAACCAAATCAGCTCATTTTCTACCAATGAAGGAAACCTTTAGTATGGAAAGGTTAGCCAAGTTGTACGTAGACGAAGTAGTATCTTTACATGGAGTTCCACTCTCCATTGTTTCAGATAGAGATAGTCGTTTCACTTCTCATTTCTGGAAAAGTTTCCAGCAAGCAATGGGAACTCGACTAAATTTAAGCACTGCATATCATCCTCAAACAGACGGACAAAGTGAAAGGACAATACAAACACTGGAAGACATGCTCCGAGCATGTGTAATTGATTTTGGTGGATGTTGGGATGATCATTTACCATTAATTGAATTCTCCTATAACAATAGTTATCATTCAAGTATTGAAACTGCTCCATTTGAGGCACTTTATGGAAGAAAGTGTAGAACTCCAGTTTGTTGGACAGAAATAGGAGAAAGTCAATTGTCAGGGCCTGAAATAGTGCAAGAGACAACCGACAAGATTACTCAAATCAAGGAAAGGTTGAAGACAGCTCGAGATCGCCAGAAGAGTTATGCAGATAATCGACGCAAACCAATAGAATTCCAAGTAGGAGATAAAGTACTATTGAAAGTTTCTCCTTGGAAAGGAGTAGTTAGATTTGGAAAGAAAGGAAAGCTAAGTCCAAGGTACGTAGGACCATTTTCAGTGATCCAACGTATAGGATTAGTTGCTTATCGTTTACAACTACCAGAAGAATTAGCTGTAGTACATGATGTATTTCATGTATCCAATCTCAAGAAATGTTTATCAGATGAATCTTTGGTAGTACCTCTTCAAGAAATAGAGGTAAACGAAAAGCTAAAATTTGTAGAAAAACCTCTTCAAATTGAGGATCGAAAGATCAAGTTTCTCAAACATAAAAGACTAGTTTTAGTCAAAGTTAGATGGGATTCAAAAAGAGGAGCTGAATACACTTGGGAGCTAGAATCAGAAATGAAGAAAAAGTATCCTCATTTATTCTAGTAAATCTCGAGGACGAGATTTTTATTAAGGTGGGAAGAATGTAACAACTCTCATCAAAAGTCCTAGTTATTATTTTAATTTGGTCAAATAGGAAACCTTAATTGAGAAACCCAAGTGATTCTGAACAAAACCCTAAAATTTTCATAATTTTCGGAATCAGGATTAGGGCCCCTAAAACTCAGGGGGGTAAACCCTAATTGATAATTATCCTCAAATTCTCGTTGTAAAATTCAGAAATTACAAAACTACTGACTCAGCATAGCTAGTCCCAAAAGTGGCTACCCTATAGCCTATTATTTAACCTTACGGACCGCAACACTACCAAGCTTACGGTCCGTATGATGCCTTACGGACCGTAACGTTGGGAAGCTTACGGTCCGTAAGCTAATCAAATTTTCACTATAAATAGCAGACATCGGGACTTGAAATTTGGCATAAGTTCGACGAAGAAATTCGTTTTAGAAATCGAATTACGTTCTGTATACTACAAATTAACACACACTAATCACGAAGTGCTGCCACAATCAGGGTAATAACTCGATCACTATTACGATTCAACGTCCGATCGATTATAACTATCCAACGATTGTTTAAGTGCCGCTCAAATTGAGTTTATACTTTATTTGATTCAATGTGATTTCGACTTGAATGTTTGAGTACTGCTCGAATTCGGACTATACTCTGTCATTCGTTGTGAATCCGTTGAATTGTTAAGTATTGCACTAATAAATCATTGTGAGGGTTTAATCTCGTGAATTGTCGTAACTGTTGTATTAGTTACTAACTGATTGTGTGTGCATTGTTAATTAAATTAGGTTAATCAAGGCTAATCAGTAGGCTTATATTCTGCTCGTTAAATCTACAAAGTGAGTCATTCTCTTTTTATCAAAATACTTTTCAAAAGCATGTTTTTATCAAAATTATAGTTACAGGGATTAAGTCTTTGTTATCTGAAATTACTGCCAGTATGTGGGGGGATGTGCACATAGCTACTAATTATTTATTACTTGGGGTGAAAGGACCCTACAAGTGATATGTCCACAGTCACAGTCCGGTAAAGTGACAACTGGATCAGTTAATTTAAAAGATGAGGCAATTGTAATCGCTCTTAATACTGTACATTATAATTAAAAAGGATGTTTTACTAAAACCGAATGATTCACTCAGTATTTCCCGCTGACAAAACCTTTTTCAAACATGTTTCAGGTGATCTGTTGTGAGCAAAGGAAAAGTGCCAAGTAGCACTACAAGCTTAGAAAGTGGCTCAATGTAAATAAATAAAGAAACATGTTTTAAAGAAATAAAGGATTTCCTAGTGAAATCAAGTGTTTGTAAATTATGGGAATTATCCCTATATTATATATAAACGAGCAGTTTTATTAATAATTGATCCTGTTTAAAAAGTCTTCCGCTGTCACTAAATTAAATACCACGGGATTTCCTGCCTCGCGGCTCTGGACCAGGTCAAACCAGGCTGAGGGCCGTGACAATATGTTGATCTAGGTGTGAAGGAAGAAGGCTCGAATTCTAAGAAATCGGAAGGATCACAAGACCGAGGTATGTTTCGTTGCATACAAATATCTTATTATTAATCTTGTTTTAACATCATGATTAGATATTGTTAAGATGCTACGGTGATTTGTAACTAACTAGCAAATCCCTCGCGGGATTGGCTATTATGAGAATCATGATAAGTTATGCAAGTCGACCGGTTCTAATGAGCAAGTCGATCGTGGATAAGCTTCCAACCGTCTTAAACGGATGGTGTCGTATGCTATGTTAAATGCTAGAAGTTTAATCCGTTATACGGAAAGAATGAAGAATTTTATGTTGAAAGCAATCAACCCGATTGAACGGGTTGGATATGTATACTAACTCTCATTGAGAGTGTTTATGCAAAAACCCAAGTATTTGGTTTGTTTAAAGCGTATGAAAGATGGATGTTCATAAACGGATTGAGTTAAAACGAAAGGTTTATATATATAACTTGTAAGATGACTAACGTTCAAAATCCGTGTTGTTTAATGTAGGTAAATCCTCACTATAGGCGATCCGGAGCTTGGAGCGAGCACATGTCTACGCCTTGTTTCACCAAACGCTTCCGCTAGTTAAAATGCATACTTTTGGGTCTATGTCTTGTTATTCGGTTTTATCTTGTTAGAAGTCTTAAACTTAAAAACTTGTTGTTTTTGTTTTGGGTAGTTTAATGTAACTAGGGTCATGGATGGATGATGTTTTATTATATGTAAAAACAGGGGGTATGCTTGTTTTACAAACGGGTCATGCCCAAATTTTGTTAAAAAGTTTATAAACAATGTTAATTACAAGGTCTAGATTTTGATAAGTTGTTGTTTTTATTAATATGAATAAGCGGTCGTAACAAGTTGGTATCAGAGCCAAGGATTGAGGGATTCGAGCGTTAAACGCGACGCTTGAACTCAACCCGATGGCTCGTTCGAAAGAGTGCTCGCTCCCAAGATCGCCAAAGAGGTAAAAATTTTAAACATTCGTTTAATATGAACATGTATGGTACACTACGGACTAAGAATTAAGGTTTATTATGTTATGAAGTGTTAAGAGGGGTTAAATGAGAAATCTCGAGACCCGGGGAGTTGAAAACGGGCTCGGATACTAGTCGGAACAGCCAAAAACGAGCTGCAGTGTTTCTGCAAAATGAAAGCCCGTCGCCGACGGGTTGGCACCCCGTCGCCGACGGCACCCCTATCTCCGACGCCCTAACCTACTGCCGACGGGTTAAAACGTCCGACGGCCTTATTGAAAGCCCGTCGCCGACGGGCATACTAGCCGTCGCCGACGGCTCACGTAAAGAACAATTTGCTGAATTTTTTTTGTTTTCATATTTTGTGTTCCGGGTTGTTCGAAAGCTTATTTCATGGATACGTAGTGTCCATATAAGGTCTAATAAGTGCATGTAATCACAATTAGCGATTACAACAAAAATGGATTCGTAAGAGTCAAAGGAAATGAAGTAAATGACATGAAATGGATTAAGTGAATGATGATTAATGAGTAATGATAAACTGAAAGTTTGTAATTTATATTAAACGAAAGCATGATAATGTGTAGATGGCTGATGCAAGAAACGTTAATGATGACGATGATACTGCTCGTCAAGAAGCAATGTACAATAAATTCACTGAAGTGGCAGAAGAGGTTATGCAAGCTAATCTTCCACGACTAGCTCAAGAAGTAGAAAGTCGGGTGTTGGGAGTTGTTGATGCCATGATGACTAGCAAGATTGAGGAACTAAAAGAACTAATAGAGGGGTCTAAAAACAAAAGCAAGGAACGACGGTGCATGTATAAAGACTTTATGGCGTGCAATCCCGCGACGTATGATGGTAAGATCGATCCGATAGCATGCCAAAGGTGGATTTCAAACATAGAAGCGGTATTTATTCGAAGTCGTTGTGATAATGAAGATAAGGTGATGTTCGCTACTGGCGAACTCACTTTTCAGGCAAAAGATTGGTGGGATGCACACAGTAAAGAAATAGGGGAGGATAGATTACAAGAGATGACTTGGCAAGAATTCAAAGAACCCTTTATGAGATACCATTTCCCTCAGTCGGCTATTGATAAGATCCAGGAGGATTTCTTGCGTCTCCGACAGAAAAATGAGTCGATAAATGAAATATCAAATACTTTCATGGATAAGATGAAGTTCTGTGGGGACTTTGTGAAGACTGAAAGGATGAAGATCAATCGTTTTTATGGGGTGTTAAAGGCGGAATTTAGGGAGTTCATTACTCCCTCGAAATGTGAAACCCTTGATGAGCTCATCAATCTGGCACGGGATAGAGAAATCGAAATTAAGAGACAAGAAGAACGCGGGGAAAAGAGATCAAGCGAGAAAGGTGCAAGTTCGAGTCCATCCAAAAAGGGGAGGTATCAAGATCAAGGAAGGAAAGATAAGTCAAAAGGTGGTATCCCTCCTTGTAAGACTTGTGGAAAGCTTCATACTGGGGAGTGTCTGTTAGGCAAGAAGGGGTGCTACAATTGTGGTAAGGAGGGACATTCGTCTTTTCAATGTCCAGATAAACCGAAGACTTGTTTCAACTGTTTTGAAAAGGGGCATGTTAAATCGGAGTGTCCAAAACTCCAACAAGGATCTAAGAGGGAGGGAAAGAACGAAGAAAGCTCTAAAGCAAAAGGGAGGATGTTTCAAATCACCTCCGAAGAAGCTAAGTCTCATCCGAATGTGGTTTTAGGTATCTTTCTACTCAACTCCATACCGGTTTATGTTTTGTTTGATACCGGGGCCACTATGTCGTTTATTTCAAATGAAATCATACGACATCCTTCATTTAAGATCGAACGAATGCCGATGCCTCTAGAAGTAGAAATAGCTGATAGTAAGATTTATATGTTACATGAAATTTGTAAAAATTGCAAATTTACCATAGAAGATGAAGAATTCGATATCGACCTTATACCTATGGTTTTGGGGGAATTTAAAATGATTGTGGGTATGGATTGGATGACCCGACACCAAGCGGGAATTAATTGTGAAACCAAAACAGTAAATGTCCAGTCCCCAAGTGGAAAACGAATAACTATACAAGGAGAGAGAATGATGGAAGCGAAACTTTGTACCCTCGTTCAAGCCGCTAAGTATACACTTAACGGGGGTAAGGCATACCTAGCTTACGTAGTAGATACTCAACGAGATTTTCTGAAGCTTGAAGATGTAGAGATCGTGAAGGAATTTCCGGATGTGTTTCCGGATGAATTGCCGGGACTTCCTCCCGAAAGAGAAATAGAGTTTCGTATTGAATTGAATCCGGTTGCGAAGCCGGTTGCGAAGGCTCCTTATAGATTGGCTCCCACCGAGATGCGGGAGCTAATGACACAATTACAAGACCTGTTAGACAAGGGCTTTATACGTCCGAGTGTGTCACCTTGGGGAGCGCCTGTCTTATTTGTTAAGAAGAAAGACGGGTCAATGCGCATGTGCATCGACTACAGAGAATTAAACAAGCTAACTATCAAGAACCGCTACCCTTTACCAAGAATTGACGATCTTTTTGATCAACTGCAAGGGGCGAGTTGGTTCTCCAAGATAGATTTGCATTCGGGGTACCATCAAGTTAGGGTACGAGAAGAAGATGTTCCGAAAACCGCGTTCAGAACCCGTTATGGGCATTATGAATTTTTAGTCATGTCTTTCGGGTTGACGAATGCGCCAGCTGCGTTTATGGATCTTATGAACCGAGTATGTCGCCCCATGTTAGATAAATCTGTGATCGTGTTCATAGATGATATTCTAGTCTACTCGAGAAACAAGGCCGAACACGCAAGGCACTTGCGTGAAGTACTTGAAGTTCTCCGTAAGGAGAAACTTTACGCGAAATTTTCAAAATGCGCCTTTTGGCTCAGAGAGGTGCAGTTTCTGGGCCATGTGATCAATTCGGAGGGTGTCCTAGTAGATCCATCAAAGATCGATGCTGTAATGAAATGGGTTCCTCCGAAGAACCCGACTGAAATAAGAAGTTTTCTAGGCCTTGCGGGATATTACAGAAGGTTCATACAGGATTTTTCAAAGATAGCCTTGCCCTTAACAAAGCTGACGAGGAAGAAAGAGAGGTTCGTGTGGGGTAAAGAACAGGAGGAAGCCTTCCGAGTTTTAAAAGAGAAATTATCATGTCCACCGGTCTTGACACTACCGGATGGGACTGAAGACCTGGTGGTCTATTCAGACGCGTCACATCAAGGTTTAGGTTGCGTTTTGATGCAAAGGGGAAGAGTTATCGCATATGCTTCACGACAACTGAAGCTGCATGAAGTAAACTACCCAACACACGATTTGGAATTGGCAGCGGTAGTATTTGCCTTAAAATTTTGGAGGCATTATCTATATGGCGTGAAGTGCACAATTTATTCGGATCACAAAAGCCTTAAATATTTCTTTGAGCAAAAAGACTTGAATATGAGGCAACGAAGGTGGTTAGAACTTATCAAAGACTACGATTGTGATATCTTTTATCACCCGGGAAGAGCAAATGTAGTAGCCGACGCGTTAAGCCGAAAGGAATATCCGCCTCCCGTTCGAGTAAAATCCATGAAGATGATAGTTACGCCGCGATTACTCGAGACGATACGTGATTCCCAAATAAAGTCACTCGCAGCTGAAGATGTAAAGAAAGAAAGATTGAAAGGTATAACCGATAAGCTAGAAGAAAATTCGATCGGGCTCAAAACGAGATTTGGTCGAATTTGGATACCCCGTTTCTGCGAAGTCAAGACTGCGCTACTTGAAGAAGCTCATAAGTCACGATATTCGGTTCACCCCGGGGCTACAAAGATGTATCAGGATTTGAAGTCCAATTATTGGTGGCCGGGCATGAAACGTGATATCGTTAAGTATGTCGCGAAATGCTTAACATGTTCTCAAGTGAAAGCAGAGCATCAAAAACCATACGGGGAGTTGCAACCTTTAGAGATCCCGGTATGGAAGTGGGAGGAACTAACAATGGATTTGGTAACTAAGCTTCCTAAAACGAAAAAGGGGCACGATACAATATGGGTAATCGTAGATCGGCTTACGAAAAGCGCTCATTTTCTACCTATCAAAGAGGCTTACTCCTCCGAGATAATGGCAGAAATATATATGAATGAAATCATATCTCGACACGGGGTGCCTGTGTCAATCGTTTCGGACCGGGACACCCGATTTACCTCACGTTACTGGCGAAAGTTTCACGAGAGTGTGGGCACGAGGCTACACATAAGCACCGCCTACCACCCTCAGACTGACGGCCAGTCAGAAAGAACCATTCAAACACTTATCGATATGCTGAGAGCGTGTGCATTAGACTTTGGGGGAAACTGGGCTGACCATTTACCCCTAGTGGAATTCTCTTATAATAATAGTTACCATAGTGGCATTAAAATGGCTCCTTATGAACTCCTGTACGGAAGAAAATGTAGAACTCCCGTATGTTGGGGTGAAGTGGGGCAAAGAGAGCTTGCGCCAAGTGATCTAATAGCAGTAACTAATGAAAAGATAAAATTGGTAAGAGCGCGACTGAAAGCGGCCCAGGATCGGCAAAAAGTTTACGCGAAAAAGAAAAGGCGACCCATTGAATTTCAAGTCGGAGATTTCGCTCTGTTGAAAGTATCCCCATGGAAGGGTATAATCCGTTTCCGCAAGCGGGGCAAATTAGGTCCTCGATATATTGGACCGTTCAAGGTCTTGGCTCGAGTTGGAAGAGTCGCCTATCGATTAGAATTACCGCCTACTCTAGACGGGATTCATAATACCTTCCACGTGTCGCAGTTGAGGAAAAGTCCTACGGACGAAACGGCACTAGTACCACTCGATGATATTGAGTTGGACGAGGGATTGAACTATGTTGAAAGACCCGTAGCCATTAAAGACTTCAAAGTAAAGAATCTCCGCAACAAAACGGTTAAACAAGTGTTGGTTCAATGGCAACACCGAAAGGGGTCGGATCTCACTTGGGAAGCAGAAGATGAAATGAGGAAATACTATCCTTTTCTTTTCTTTTCGGTATGTCGATATTTAAATTTGTCATATGATCAGGTTTCGGGGACGAAACCTCTTTTAAGGGGGGTAGACTTGTAACACCCCAAAAATTATGGTAAAAGATAAATAAAGAATTTAACCTAGTTAATGGAAAGATGTGACTTAATGATAACTAGTTAAATAAAAGGCTTGAGTTAAATACTCCCTCAAGTGGGAGGACTAAATATGTAATTAGTTAGTAAAAGGGCTAAATAAGAAAAACTCACAAAAAACACACACATTACGTATGTGTATCGATCAGGAGCCAAGAAAGAGCAAGGGTTCACCCTTGTTCTCATCAAATTCATCAAATTAACAAGGAAGAATCAATGTTTATTAATTGCATGTGGTGAAAACTCGATCAATCACCCATACCCAATCAAGTGGTAAGTTGAATTACTAGATTTGATGAATTGTAGAAGAAGGGTATTGACCCAATCATGAAATTGTGATATGATTTGTTTTGTTTAGATGTTAAGGATGCTCCCTAGGGTAGAAATCATGCTTAGATTTTGTCAATTGAAGGAAATTCTCTATAAACCCACTTTGTGAAAAGTTGTGTTATGAATGTGAAGATTTTAGAATGATGAATGTATGTAATTGGCTTGTAATCTTGTTTGTAGTACCCGAATGCTAGATAAGTTGATGAAGATTAAAAGAATTGAAAGAATTAGGATGACTAGTAATGACATATAGGATGATATAGCAAATCATGCTTGAAATACTTGTACATTATGCTTTATTTATGTAACGCACACTAGGTGTTTGATGAAATGCTTGAAAGAGTAATTTTGTGTAAATTGAAATATGGTGGAATGGAAGTAAGGGTACTAAACGGATGAATGAATATGTTGATCTAGGTGTGAAGGAAGAAGGCTCGAATTCTAAGAAATCGGAAGGATCACAAGACCGAGGTATGTTTCGTTGCATACAAATATCTTATTATTAATCTTGTTTTAACATCATGATTAGATATTGTTAAGATGCTACGGTGATTTGTAACTAACTAGCAAATCCCTCGCGGGATTGGCTATTATGAGAATCATGATAAGTTATGCAAGTCGACCGGTTCTAATGAGCAAGTCGATCGTGGATAAGCTTCCAACCGTCTTAAACGGATGGTGTCGTATGCTATGTTAAATGCTAGAAGTTTAATCCGTTATACGGAAAGAATGAAGAATTTTATGTTGAAAGCAATCAACCCGATTGAACAGGTTGGATATGTATACTAACTCTCATTGAGAGTGTTTATGCAAAAACCCAAGTATTTGGTTTGTTTAAAGCGTATGAAAGATGGATGTTCATAAACGGATTGAGTTAAAACGAAAGGTTTATATATATAACTTGTAAGATGACTAACGTTCAAAATCCGTGTTGTTTAATGTAGGTAAATCCTCACTATAGGCGATCCGGAGCTTGGAGCGAGCACATGTCTACGCCTTGTTTCACCAAACGCTTCCGCTAGTTAAAATGCATACTTTTGGGTCTATGTCTTGTTATTCGGTTTTATCTTGTTAGAAGTCTTAAACTTAAAAACTTGTTGTTTTTGTTTTGGGTAGTTTAATGTAACTAGGGTCATGGATGGATGATGTTTTATTATATGTAAAAACAGGGGGTATGCTTGTTTTACAAACGGGTCATGCCCAAATTTTGTTAAAAAGTTTATAAACAATGTTAATTACAAGGTCTAGATTTTGATAAGTTGTTGTTTTTATTAATATGAATAAGCGGTCGTAACACTAATCGACTCCAAACCTTTTTCTACTGATCACATATGATAAATAAATTATTTTTAAACCTTCTGGAATAATAAAAATATCAGTTTTCCATATAGAACCCGGAAACGGCTTCTAATCGCCTTTTTAAGCGTTTTATACGCATAGTATGTACTAGAACTATTTTAAACATACAAGGGGTAATACCTACTGATATTTTAGGTAAATTATAATATTTTAACAGTAAGCAAAAGTTGTTTAACTCAGACTTCAGTTTTGAGCTTTACGGCTTATGTGAAATTACCAAAATGCCCATACGGTGCATAGTTTGGTTATATTTGATAAATTTCACATATCTACTTTACCCTACTGTTATAACTTATCAAACTAAGTATTTTTGCTGATTATATCAGACCTGTAACTCAGGTAAATACTTAAACTCTTTTATAACATTGAAAATGACCAAACTACCCCTACGAGGCATAGTTTGTGTCTAATTTCGTTTCGGGCATAATAAAAGACATCTTACTGATGTCACAACATATTTGAAGCATATTAACTTAGGAAACCTGTAAATGGCTCATATGAATACCCGTTACGCTTATTACGCGTTCGGTTCGGTTTATGTAATTAGTTTACATAAATTAGCCTAAACGGGTCAAACCTTATCGGTTTTATCTCAAAATCCAGAATGTGTATGAAATACCCATATTAAGCAAGTCTCCGAACTTGACGGGTCTAAATCACATTCTATCCGGTCTTCGCTTAATAGTGCGTACGAACCGTATCATTGAAACTAACCGGTCTAAGCTAAGGCTTAATTAAGGACCCGTTAGAAATCTAATAGGTTATTATAAACCTTCGTTCCAGATTAGGAGCCCAGTAAAAGTACTTGCATTTGCTGTAATTGATTGATACTTTGCTCAGGTAAATACTCTTAACTTATTTTCCCTATACGGGCTTGGGATACGGTACTATAAAAGTACCGCTTGGTCGGGTATGTAGTCATTTAAATCGGATTGTGATTAATGTATTTACATAACTCGCTTTGTTCTGTATTATTTGATGTATGGCCTTTGGGGGTTAAATGACCATGTCCCGGATATCCTTGGCATCATTTTACGAAATGGCCACGACCTAAGCACGGGGTGTAGGCGTACACCTGACAGATGCATTATGTAAAAACTGGTAATCCACTAAAGGAATCAACCTTGTGGGCACTATACCTGTGGCGTGTCAGTTAACTTAAACCGGCTCTTCTAACCGGTGCTAATGGACGACAAATGAGTAAAACTGTATACAAGATTATTTTAATAATTGTCCCAAGTTATAAATGATATTTTTGCCGAAGTGCATTCAAATCAATTTTCAAACTCTTTTCTAAATGAGTCAGTTGAGTTGTATTTACCAGTGTAAACTGACGTATTTTCCAAAAAGGCTAAGTGCAGGTGCTAGACGAAATAGGCTGGCTACTCCAGGCATCATTAATCAAGTCTCGCAAGCTCTAGATGTCAAAGTCTGTTGAACAGTTTTCTTTTATTTGATCCGCCTGTGGATCTTTTACTTTCCGTTGTAATACTGGATATTACTTTATATTCGGATTGTAATATATTTACCTTTTGCTTCCGCTGTGCATATTTATATATTGTGTTGTTTGACTATTATGTTGCCAACCACATCACGATACTCCCTACCGGGCCCACCGGTGACACGTGGAATTCGGGGTGTGACAATGCACAGATACATTAACATTATTATTACACTTAGTGTGATCCCCAATTTAGGAGTAGGATCAAATACAAACCACATTTTGCATACAAACTATAAGAACCATTTAAAAAGTGTCACGTGTCATCCAACCAATTATAGAGAAATAATAAAATAATATCCTAAATAATATCGATTATATTGAATTCCCTATAAATATGCTAACAAGAAATTAATTCTTTATTTGGATATTCCTTTTTGTTTTCAATATGCTGATATCATTCAAATATGTGCTAAAATCAATTATCTTGATTAATTTTCATGTGCTAATATAATTCAAAAGTGCTATTTTTATGTATGTATTGTTTCGGTATGTGCTAATTTAACTTTTTTTAAGTGTTAGGATCTGTTTATACGGTTTGTAGGATAAATATGGTTTGTACCGGAACCAACCCCCAAACCAATTTATACACTAAAGTATTGTTACTAACATACATATAGTGTAAGCATATATATGCTATATTGTTAATTTTTCATTTATTCATGAAAATGTCACAATGTAAAAATGGTGTATCACATATCGTAATATCAAGACGTACAATATATTATTATAATTTCAACAATTTACTTGTATTAAACTTAAACAATTTACTTATATTACAAAAATATCATCATTTGATATTTTTTTTTCGGTTTTTGCATACCACGGCGCATTTTATTTTCAAGATTTATTCATCTAATTTTAGAAACTACCGTGGAATATATGTTATGAGTCAACGACAGATGCACCTAGCAAGAAATTTTGTTATATAAGAAATTTACGTACAACTTATATTACTTAGCCTAATCAATTAATAAACAATATGTGGAACTTATTTCGAAATTAAGTGGAAATTAAAAAGTAAAAACCCCGACAAACCATTTTGTGAGTTCATAACTCACACCTATTTATACTTTCAACTTCTTGTTGTCAGAACTTGCAAAACAAATATAGAAATAGTAGAAAACAAAGCTTCCAGAGAGAGATAAAGAGCTACTTCTCTTGTGAATTTGTTTCTATTTCTTGTTTTGAAAATGGTGAATGAATGAATGAGTGATATTATTATTTCATAAATGGAGAAAACAGAAGAAGCTTGTTTTTGTTTTTTCTGTTTTCATTTTAATCACAGAAGAAGACAACATGGAGTCAAGTTCAAACAACAAAAACAAAAACAACAAACAGTAGATTCATCTTCATGTTTTAAACTCCCTCCAGTCACTTCAATGTTTGTTTGCATTCTCCTGCTCTTTTCTCCTGTTTTTCCGACCATCTCAGGCAAAAAACTCCGGCAAGATCACCAAATATTCCGGCCACGTGAAGAATCCAACAAGATGAAGCTAGTTCAAGCTCATCTTAAAAAGATCAACAAACCTTTTGTCAAATCAATTCAGGTAAACAAGATTCTTCATTTTCGGTTTGCGACGCAGCTTGTTGCCCGTTTATCTGTGATACCACTCTCTAATTTCCTAATGGTTTGAAATATTTATCTACTATTATATTTTTTATTCATTTTTTTTTATTCTTCATTATACATGAATAAATTGAAATAACAACATTTTTTTAACAGAGTCCGGATGGTGATATAATAGATTGCGTTGTAACGCATCATCAACCAGCTTTTGATCATCCTAAGTTGAAAGGGAAAAAACCATTGGTGGGTTTTTATTTTCTTATATACAGATTAATTAATAAATTATTATTCTTAGTTTTATTATTTAGTTAAAAAAAAGTTTTGCTTTTTGATAAACAGGATCCACCGGAGAGACCATATAGGCATGATCAAGCAGAAAACAGGTCTGAAAATTATCAGTTATGGAGTTTATCGGGCGAATCATGTCCCGAAGGAACAATTCCGATTAGACGAACAAGCGAACAAGACATTTTACGAGCTAATTCGATACGAAGATTTGGTCGAAAAGCTAGACCGATTAGAAGAGACACTTCTAGCTATGGTCATGAGGTTAGTTTGTACATTAAGGAGTTTTTGTTATATTTCTGTTCTTGGTTAATAATATATTACTAGTTTTTTATATCGCGCGTTGCGGCGAAACCGAGCAAATGATAATGTAAAACAAACGTGATTTGAAAATAAAGTATGTTGTTTAGAAAGTCAAACCATTAGAACGATTTAATTTATCACCGTACCGTTTTATAATACCGAATAAATACTTTATTTTGAGTGTAACCCCGTTTTAACAAAACTTATAACGGAATGTCAGGGAAAAAATCAAGCACAACTACGTACTTAAGTTTTTAGAATAAAGTTATAAACGTAACTTATTAAAAATTATCACATTAATCGATAAATTAACATATGTTAAAAAAGAAAAAAACAATTATTAAAAAAAGTTAAAGGAAATAGATGTTTAAAAAAAAGAAAAATATGTTATTAAAAGCAAATATAATAATAAACTATTGTAATATATTAAAAAATAAAATAATAAAAAAACTATATATTATTATAAAAATAAAATTACTATTCTATCGTCCCTCGAAATCAAGTAATTGGTGTTATTTCAAGTAGGTAAAGATTTTTATGTTTTTCCATCATTTGATAGATTTCTATAGAAGGGTGGTTTGGAAAACAAGGTTATAATAGCATGTACCTTGTGTAGTAAATGTTGTACCTCTCCTATGATGTCAAGATTGTAACTCTTGAAATTTTTCAATTTTTTTTAGTGTCACATCAAATCATAGCATTTAACTTTTTCTCAAAAAGGCATAGATAAAGTTAGTTTAGTTGTTAATTAGAACAAGAATTTACCTGTTTTCATTTTTAAAATTGGGTTTTCACTATACCAAAAGGGGTGTTACATATGGTTTAAAATTTTAGTACTAGTGAAATGCTAAATAGAGAAATCACAATATGAAAATGAGTGCTTGTTAACATTTTAGTTTAGTGTGAAAGTATATTGAGACAACATTAAAACACACTTATTGTTAAATAATATTAGAATTTTAGATTTATAGAAATGTTTCCAAAATACTCACATATTTATCTTTTTTTTCATATACATTATATTGAAAGCTAATATAATATAATTGATCTCATTATACTTAAGGGTTTCGAAGATTTTACTAACGCCTTCGTAATATTATAATCAAACTAATAAAAATCTTGAACGCTTTAGTCGGCAAAGGGTGGCAAACGTGTTTGCCGATCGGCAAACACCGTCGCCGACCCAATGCCGACGCGGCAAGGCAAACGGAGCGGGGACAGCTTGCCGACTCGGGGAAGGGAGGAAGGAGAGAGAGAGGGTATTGTGGGTGGGGTCCATTCCTATCTCAACCAATCACAACTTTTTTTTTTTTTTTTTTTTTTTAAATAGTTTACCACTTCACCAAGTGTCTAAACCATTGCCAACACTTTTCACCAAAGTTTAAACACTTTTGACTGATTGACATGGCGCGCTCTGATTGGTTTGTTTTTTGGTTTGCCACTCCAAAGTGTTTAAACACTCCTTACACCCTTAATGTCCTGTTGGGCATGGTCCAGGGACCCTTTTCCTTATGACGACATATCGATCATATGTCGTACCTTAATTAATGATCAAATTAATAAATTTTATTTAAAAAATGGTTGAATGAAAATCCCTAATTAAATTCGGTTGAAAATGGCAGCATGCAGTAGGGTATGTGAGTGGGAATAAATATTATGGAGCAAAAGCAAGCATAAATGTGTGGGCTCCAAGGGTAGCCAACAGATATGAATTCAGTTTATCACAAATGTGGGTTATATCTGGGTCATTTGGAAATGATCTAAACACCATTGAAGCTGGCTGGCAGGTATTTTCATTAATCATTTCAACCATTTCTATTTACTTCCAACTTCCATATTTATCCTCATGCACCGTTTAATTTGCATCAGAGTTAACTGTTATTTCCGTCTCTGTTCTTGTCTTTTTTTTTAACGTTAAACTTCATTAAGAAACAGCCGGACTTCAAAACGAAGGCCGCAACAAACCAACTAAGTCATGTACAATGGATTTTTACGCCACTCAACCCAATCCACACTTTTACACCCAAACCTATGTTTACACCCAAAGGATTTTTCCGTCTCTGTACTTGTCTAATTATGACAGTTCAGACCAAATTTCAAATTTGTACCATTTTCGTCTCTGACATTCTTGAAACATGACAATTCCATCCAAAAAACTAAGGTTGAATATAATAATTGCACAAATCACAGGGACGAAAATGGCAAACTCATGCTTTTTTAGACGGGACTGACATGTTTCAAAAATTGTTAGAGACGGAAATGATACAAAATTAAAATTTCGTCTGAACTAGCATAATTGGACATACCATATTGATGAAAATGGCAGTTAACTCTTTGCATCATTATTGTTTCTTTAGGTTCACTAGAGTGTTAATTTTGATTAATTTATCTCCAAAGAGCAACATGAGTGTAATTAAAGGCCAACTAATGATAAATGAGTTGTAAGATGCTTCACATTAAAAACTAGGTATTTAACTTAACATTGTTGTATTTTATATTTAACACGTTAACTATTTGTCACATCTAAGTTAAAACCAGTCTGGCACAGACCATTTTGATCCACATGAAACAATTACATCTTAACGAGCTTCGTGTGCGTTAACATATTATGGAATTCATCTGAACCCGTCTAGGCTCGTCTACTTTGTCACCTCTAGGCTATACCATGTTCTACTTGATTATAATTGAGTAACAAATTAGTGATTTTTAGTTTCATGTTTCTTGAAGTAATATCATTGCTAAATAAGTAAATTCAGGTAGGTTTTTTTTTTATTATATAAGAATATTTTGCTAAAATTAAACAATATCTTTAAGGGCAATCTGTAAAAATATATACTAAATGATACCTGCAAGTCTGCAACGTTAGGTCCCTTTATATTGTACCGAAAGGTGTTTTCACACTCTTATGTAAACAAAAATATTGAGAATCATTAAATGCTTTTGTTAGTCTAATTTTGCTATACATGTTGCAACATATTGAGCACCTCATAAAGGTACTCTCTTTATAATTATAGGTACATAAAAGTAAATTTTATTTTACGTTTTAAGAAAAGAGTGCTATGAGTAATGTTTAAAAAAAAACGAATCAATACTTGAACCAACAATTTTGGGGATTCATTAGAGCAATTTAACCGATTAGTACGGTCTTAAAAATTTGTTAACGGGTAGAAAGAGACAATGATCAATTAATCTCCACCCGTTTTGCTTCCGCTTAGTATAATTAGCTCAAACTCAGTTGATTTGTTTTTTTTCTGGTTTCTTTGGCTCATTGTCGAACCAATAACACCGACAATTCTTATTTAGATCGGCCAGGTTTCGGTATTCAGAACCGAACTTCACATCTTATAATGTATGTTCAATCTAAACTATTTATAAGAATTATATCTTAGGCTTGGGCTAGCTGTTGGGTTATACAAAATTTCTTTCTTGCCGTTACCAAAAAAAAGTTATAAGTTGTAAGATATTTGTTGTCATCAATAAGTGTACTTATGTAAAAAAAAAACATATAAATACATCATTTTTAGGCTGGACGGTATGGAGGTCCGTCCTCCTTCATCCCGGTGCGGCGCCCATCCTTCACCCATTCCCCCCCCCCTTCCTCCGTTGCGTCCTCTCCGGCTTCTTCAAGCCTTTCAAGCCGTCCCACTTGAGGACAAAACCTCCTCACACACACATATATACATACAACATATTCATATATTTTTGGATCATCCCTCATTTCCTTACCTCCATCCTCTTTGCCCCATCCTCATGCCCATCATACGTGACGCTTACTTGACGAACCATCCTACAAGGGAGGACCATCACTATGTAGAATTAAATAACCTTTTTTCAACGTTGCAATGTCAAACCTGACAAAACAATGTTATAATTACTTGTAGTTATTGCTATAAAAATAATACAAAATACAAGTTTCTTAATGTCATTTAAAGCTAATTAAAGTACATCAACTACCCACCCATAAAACTGAATTTATTATTTACGGAAAGTTTATTAATTTTTTTCAATAGGTAAGCCCAGAGCTATATGGGGACAACTATCCTCGATTCTTCACTTATTGGACGGTAAGTTAAAATAATTCACACACTATTACTTCATAAATTTTTCATAAAAATATCTTATTCTAAATAATTTACAATATTTTTATAATTACAGAATGATGCATACCAGACAACAGGATGCTACAACTTGTTATGTTCAGGATTTATACAAACAAACAATAGGATTGCGATCGGTGCTGCAATATCTCCAAGATCTGTATATAACGGGGGACAGTTTGATATCACTTTATTGATATGGAAGGTAATTTTTTTTAAGTTATTTTACGTTATAATTAAACATATGTATGTGTGCATGTATGTATGTATCAAGATATGAAGCACTGCCTACACCACTACCCCATGATGGATTGGGGACCTCTTTGGTTTCGCCTATATAATAATTATATATACCAATCACCACCATCATCGCCATCGTTGCACCACCAACAAATACGCAAGCGGAGACCTTAGAGGTGTTTGTTTGACTCACGAGTGACGACTGGCGATGGTGGTGTTTAGAACCCAAAAATGTGCTTAGTTAGCTGCCAAATCAGAAAAATACGAATTTTATAAAAAAACGATAGATGAATAGGTGATGGGTCCACCACCAACTCGTTCTTTCATGTTCTTGTGTATGGACGGAAGCCCAAAAATGGCCAGGACTAATGTGCTCCAACGGTGAAAACACAAAAACTATCACCTAGCACCAAAAACGGTCAAGAACTTCTTAGATTTGAAGGTTGTGCTTTAAAGAAAATCAAAATAAATAACTATTTTTTTCCATAGACTATAAGATAATGTATCTTAAAATACTAAATTTAAAAATAATTAGCCGCGTAAAAACTAGTAAAGTGGTTATTAAATCTCAACTTTTATCCAACTTAAATATATAACATGATTTAATATTGGAGCCTTTATTCTATATAATATAAAGAAAAAAATAAAGATAACAACAACAACGCTATCATATTGGAATCTGTAAAATAGAGAAAAATATAAGGAAAATTAAGTACACCTCTATATTTAAAGGTGCATATTTAACGCTCTATATTTTTATTGTAAGTGTGTATGAAAGAGAAAAAAATAGTAACAGAAGTTTTTGTGAGTAAGCAATAGATATAGATAGAGAGTCGGATTTGAGACGTTTTTAAAAAATTAATAAAATTTAAAGAAAATTGTGTTTTTATATAGATGGAGATGGATGGTCCAATTGAATGCTCTTATTAGTTGATTAATTCAATGTCTTAAATTATGTAGGATCCAAAACATGGAAATTGGTGGTTAGAATTCGGGTCAGGAACCTTGGTCGGGTATTGGCCCGCTTCCTTGTTCACTCACCTTCGAGATCACGCAAGCATGGTTCAATTTGGTGGAGAAATTGTGAATAGTCGGGCTTCGGGTTCGCACACTTTAACCCAAATGGGAAGTGGGCATTTTTCAGGTCAAGGATTCGGTAAAGCTTCGTATTTTAGGAACATGCAAGTGGTTGATTGGGGTAACAATTTAATCCCATTGTCCGGTTTTAAAATATTAGCCGATCATCCAAATTGTTACGACATTAGAGGTGGAAGTAATAGGGTCTGGGGTAATTATTTTTACTACGGTGGACCCGGTAAGAATCCAAGGTGTCCGTAAAATGACGTGGCGTGTTGGTATTGGTTATGAGCATATGATCAAAAGTTTTGAAATTTTTGGCTTTAGTTTTCCTTGTTAGATGTGTTAGGTTTTTTCTTTGTTTTTATTTTCTAACACATGTTTGATTAATTATAAAATGTTGTTAGTCAGAACATAATGTAAAGTTACAGTTTCGATAGTTGATATTCTCCTATATATTAAAAAGAGAATGAAAGGAACAGTAATTAATATTATAATATAATACCTGTTTTTTTTTTAGTTTTATTATTTTAATATTATAATTATAATAATTGTTACATTCTTTGGTGTTAACCGGTACTTGTATCGAGAATACCGGTTCGTTATCGGTACATGAAGGTAAAAACCAGCACCAGTGTGGTACATAAAACGCCAAAGTCGGTACCGGATTGAGTTTGATAATCTTTTTGTTCGAGAAATTTGGTACCGCTACCCAGTACCATTTGCTTATCCCTGATCACCGGTACCGTACGAACAACAATGGTATCATACAACTTTTTTTTTATTTTTAGGGGTAGTGATGAGCTTGGTGCCAACTGATACCGAATCGGTATTGCTACAGAAAATACCGATTACTGTATCGGTATATGAAGGTAAAACTCGGTAGTTAAATTAATATAAGAAGAAATCGAGTGTTTTATTATTACAATCTATTTATATCAATATCAAAAAATTTGATGATGGCTTTCATATTAATATAAGAAGAAATGGTTTTAGTGTGTTATATGTTATGAGAATATGTTGAATTCGTGTATTGGACCTTTTTGTATATATCTGAATAATGACTTAAACCTTATGCGATAAGCAACACAATTTCACGTATAATTTATTTAGTTATGTAATGTAACACACGCGTGCTTGTTCGTTCATGAATTGAATACCTCAAATCTGCGTATTAAGACATCACAGATGAATCGTTTTAAGCTGATATTGTACATTCGATTTCTACAAACTCGATATTTGGTTCCACCAAAGGAAAGAAATATGATAGATGGTTATAGATGGTTAAAATTCAACGTGTGGTCCACAACAACTTTTCGACCCCTCAGTGGCGAGACTTTGTTTTTAGTAGATTAGGGTTTTCTATTCAGAAGGGGATGACGGCGCAGTTTGTTGCTCGTCTACCTGCTATCCTTATGTAATTTGCCCTAGTGATTGGAATGGAACAATTATTTACTTAAAAAAATTAAATTTATATAAAAAAAAAAAAATACCTATTGCATTCCTTGACAAGGAGCCTCATGATATTCCAAGAACCAAAGAATGAGATGTCTAAATTTATATTCGAGACCCAATCTGTGATGCAAGAGTTATTTCTTACATGAGGCTTTTTTTCTTGGCACCGGAAAGGAGATTCATGAAGGTATTAGATTCACGTATTTTGTTGTTATATATTTAAAATTATTCGTTTTTTGTATGGTTATATTTATTTCAGATAAAGATGATGTAAATGGGAGGCTAGAGGAGTGGCGAGCAATCTTAAAATGAAAAGGCTTACGCATACGTCGGTCTAAAACCGAGTATATTTATTGTAACTTCAATGGCACCTACGACGAGAAGGGCAACCAGATAACTATTTAAGGCATGTTATCCTGTAGACAACCAATTTTTAGTATTTAGGTTCCTTCGTCTAGAGTGACGTGGACATTGATAGTGATGTAGCTTATCGCATTCAATCAGATTGGTGCAAGTGGAGAGCGGCCACATGGGTTTTGTGTGACAACCGCAATAAGATTAAAAGAAAAATCATATAGGGTTGCACTTCCCTCAGCTATGTTATACGGAACCTATTGTTGGGTCATCAAGAAGACATAAGCTTGGAAATGAAAGGTTACAAGATGAGGAAATCGAGGTGGATGTGTAGACACACAAGTTTGGACCAAATAAGAAAATGAAGTTTTTCGGAATAAATTCACGGTGGCTCACGTTTGCGATAAGATTATAGAGGGGAGATAGAGATGGTTTTGGGATTTGCAGAGGAGACATATGACTACACTTGTAATAAGCATGGAAACCTCATAGTGTGTGTGTGTGGGGGGGGGGGGGGGGGGTGTGGGGGATTAAAGATAGACTCAAACTGATATGGGATAAAAGATTAAGCATAATTTGTTATAGCATGTCCTACCTTTTGTTTCTCATTTTTCCTAGTTGTCAATGCTAGTTACCATTCTAGGTTGTTCATGATCCTTTTGTTGGCATGCTCTCTTTTCCTTCTACTAATGATATATACTTTATGCTACTCGTATGTTTATTTTTTAAGGTTTGTTTTAGTCGAGGATCTCATCTGGGAGCAACCTATTTATTTCCTGAAATAGAGGTATGTTTTACTTCATCTCACTCTCGGGAACTTACCTTATAAGTAGGATATTACTAGGTACATCTCTTTATATATTAATTTTATACACGGTTTTCGAAAATATGTAAAATTATTAAGAAATGCACGTGGAGTGGAGCAAAACGCTTGTATGATACTTGTTTTTTTGACAAACATAAAAAAACATGTTTCCGAAAAGAATTAATAATCTCGGAGACGATGACGGCTCAAATGAATTGAATCTTGATGTGGTCCACAAAGAAGGAGACTGATGAGTAGGAAAGTGATTTCACAACCACACCCAGCAGTTGCTTTACTATATATAATTCAACTTAATCTTTTTTGGCCAGCAAAGAATTAAAGACTTTTATAATCCAACTTAAATGCCTGCAACAACCTGTCAACAAAATTTAAAATAAATGAAACTAAAATGATGAATGAAAGTGACATTGTTGCCCCCACTATGCCAACTGGCTAACATGAAGGTTTGGGTTATTCGTGGCTAAAGATGGGAATTGATGATCAAATATGGCCTTGGCATTTGATTTACATAGTCTAAGGGTGTTTCAGCTCTTTAATGGGTACTTAATGGTTCAGATATTTTACTGGTTCAACACTTAATGGTTCAAAGTGTTTGTTTCGTGAGCAGATATCTGAATGGTTCAAACAATTGCCTCTGAATGGTTAATACCTCTTATCTGAATTGGCCAGACATTTGCCTCTGAATTGTTAAGCATTATACTAGCTCTTAATGATTCAGACTTCTTGGGTTCAGACCACTTACTGGTTCAGCACTTACCCATTCAGAAGTTGGCAAACATCCCCTAAGTGGTTGGCATATGTAGTAGCATCACCATAACCAACTTAGTGTACTTGTGTGAATGTTACACCTCGGTCCCTTAATGAGGCATCGGTAGTCAGGTACCAAAGGTTTGAGTTATTCGTGTGTGAATGTTACACCTCGGGTCCATAATAACTAGCCAGAGTGTATGTGTGTGAATATAAGTATCAATGAATGGCGAGTCGGTACACATGTAATGTGGATCATGAACGAAACACATGCTACCATGAAGGATGATATACTGGTGGTTCAACAAGATGGAACAATAGTCGAAAAGGGTGTTTATGATTCATGTTCAAAAGTGATTATTGTTGGCCATCCGGATCATTCCTGTCTCGAGCATAAGAACATGCAGATGCAGCGGAAGTGTTTACGAGACTTGCAGACATGTTTATGTATATATCCAGATCAAGATGATGCAGAATATACAAGTGAGAACAATAGAATGAAAGTGGACAATTTCGTAATTAACAGAAACTGTCTTGATGTCCGAACATGTTGCCGGCAACAAGGTTAAATACATATGAGTTTGGCGGTTACATTTGGCGGGTAACTGTGCAGACAGTTTGTAACACCTCGAAAATTCATGTCCTATAAGGTGTTGACACGTGTCATAAATTTTGAACGTGTGAAAGAATGTTATGAAAGGACTAAAGTTGACAAACATGGAAAGTATGTGAATATACGTATTCTAAGTGTCAACTGTGAATAAATATACTTCATAATAACCCTACATGATGTTTATAACATCAAACGAATAAATCATGGATCATACGAAGCTAAAAGTGAGAGATTACAAACTACAGGGGTTAAATGTGTCAACATGTTTAAAGATATACCTCTGAGTGACCTTTTGACAAACCCGAAGCTTTGTAAATGTTAATTATGCTCACTAAAATGCACGATTAAAATTTCATAAAGTTTCGTTATCGTATGAGAAAGTTATGACCACATTCGTGTGCGAGGGGTTAAAGTGCAAACATTGAAAGTTAAGACTTTTCGGGTTAATCGGAAGTGTTCGGGGACTTGGGAAAGTGGGTATAAGTCCTAAGGCCCTTGTGGGTAAACATAAGGGGGTCAAAATGCAAGAAATAACCCTAGTTGCCCCTTCGTGAAGCCAAAGGTCAACCTGCAAAACAAAAGAAAAATCAAAAATCTGATTTCACAGGCCAGGCGGCCCGCGTGAGAATTGTCAAAGTGGGAGGCGGGCCGCGTGGGACGCCCAGAACCCAAAAACCGGCTGCAGCCTGTTCTTTCGCGATTATGACCGATTTCATTGGTTTTTCTCACTCATGGGCGACCCCTAAACTATCCTAGAGTACTAGGACACATGTTGGAAGGTTGTGGGCAGTAGTAGACTTAGTTGTCGATTAATTGTGGTGCCTAAATCCACTATATAAGGCCATGTAGTGCAACAATGTTCCACACACCATTTCCTGCATTCTTGGATCAATTCTGGAGCTCTCAAGGAGGTCCAACTGATCTTAAGTCGTGCATAGGACTCTTGTAAGTCTACTAGTCTTTCTTTAATTGAGTTTAGCTTGTTTAATTAGCTAAAAGTGAAACCGTCGTAATTACGGTTTGACTTCGAGATTAGTCAATAATGGCTCAGTCATATCTCGAATTAAAAGTAGTTATAGATTGGTATTTATGTGGGTAATAAAACCTCAAAAGGGTTTCCCCTGATCACCACTCTAACCAGGTCAAAAGTCGGGTCAAACTTTTAAGTAAAAAGTCAACAGGATGCTTAATATGTCATTTATGCATAATTAGCTATCTAGAACATATATAACCTGTTTGATCATTGTTATAACTTAGTAATAAGTGTAAGAACATGTTCAACCCGACTATTTCCTGTTTAGACCCGGTTCGGAACCGAAAGTCACATAGTTTGACTTTCACTTTGACTTTCAGTTCTGACCCGTTTAGGTATGTTTTAGAAATGCCTCAGAGCTTAAATTGGATTAGGATACATGTTAGAACAACCATCTGTGACTATACACCTTGGTTCACTAGTTATCCAATTAATATGCATATTTCCGTTAATTGCTCATATGTTGACCGTTATGCCCTTATTACCTTAAAACGTGATTTATGAAAATGTAAAAGTGTAGAAACCTTAATTACTGATATGTAAACTTGTATGCAAATTTTGACATCAGTTTGACTTGTAGATTAAGAGTTATGCTCATTATCGCAAAATTAATGCTTTATGTTAATAAAATGGCGCAATTAGCGTATAGCCTACTTAAACATACTTTTTGATACCAAATCTTTTACCCACTGATGTAATATATTATTTTGGGATTTTTAAAGATTTTTAATTAATTTTAGGCTGAGCATAACTCATAGTCGTAGGCTTAATTCGGTAATTGTCGGTTTTGCCCTTACGGGCCATAAAACTGGTTTTACATATCTAAACGACTCCAAACCTTTTGCTACTGATTACTTATGATAAATAAATTATTTTAAGCCTTCTGGAAATATAAAAATATCAGATTTAAGTATCGAACCCGGAAATGGCCTTTAATCGCCTTATTTAGCGTTTTTAGCGCATAGTATGTTTTAAAGTCATATTGGACATACCCGGGTTGATACCTACTGATATAAGAGGCAAATTATAATATTTTAACAGTAAGCAAAGGTTTATAAACTCAGAATTCGGTTTTGAGCCTTTCGGCTTATGTGAAATTACCAAAATGCCCATACGGTGCATAGTTTGGTTATACTTGGTAAATTCACATATATACTTTAACCCACTGTTATAACTTACCAAAATAAGTATTTTTGCTGATTATATCAGACCTGTAACTCAGATAAATACTTAAACTCTTTTATAACCTTTTAAATGACCAAACTACCCCTACGGGGCCTAGTTTGTGTTTAAATACGTTCGGGCATAAGGAAAGACATCTTACTGATGTCACAACATATTTGAGGCATAATTAACTTAGGAAACCTGTATATGGCTCATATGAATAACCATTACGCTTATTACGCGTTCGGTTCGGTTTATGTAACTAGTTTGCATAAATTAGCCGAAACGGGTCAAACGTTATCGTTTTTATCTCGAAATCCAGAATGTGTTTAGTTTACCCATATTATACAAGTCTCCAAACTTTTCGGGTCTAAATCACATCCTATCCCGGTCTTCGCTTAATCATGTGTTTTGAACCGTAAACATTTCCTTAAAACTAACCGGTCTAAGTTACGACTTAAATAAGACCCGTTAGGAATTTAATAGGTTAATAAAACCTTCATTCCAGATTAAGAGCCCCAGTAGAAGTACTTGTGCTTGCTGATTAAGATATACGGCTGAGTATAAATTGCATTGCTAGCTCAGGTAAATACTTTTAACTTATTTTCCCTTATACGGGCTTGGGATACGGTATTATAAAAATACCGCTTGGTCGGGTGTAGAAGCCTTTTAATCGGAGATGATTAAATTGCATAATCCCGTTTTAATCTGTATTGATTGATAACAAATAACATTGGGGGTTAATGACCGTGTCCTGGATATCCTTGGCTCATTTTAAAAAGTGAATGGCCACGACGTAAGCACAAGGTGTAGGCAAAACACCTCCTGTTGCATATGTATAACGTATACTCACTCGTAAGGGTATCTTCTTGTGAGATTATATTTGTGGTGTGTCGATTAATCTTGTCCGGCTTGTATTGTATAATCACCGGCCCTAAATGTTGGACAACCATGTAAATCGGATACAAGATTTTTATTAATAAAATTGTCCCAAGTATAAAAGATTAATTTTGCCTCTGTGCATTTTAATCAATGTGTCAAGATATTTTTGTGCCGTTTGCACTCGAATCACTTTTCAAACTCTTTTTCCAAAATGAGTCAGTTAATTGTATTTACCAGTGTAAACTGACGTATTTTTCAAAAGGTTAAGTGACAGGTACTATGCGTAATTGGCTGGGAGCTCAGGGCGTCACTAGGGAATCTTGCAAGTTCTAGATGCCTAAAGTCTGTTGAACAAGTTTTCTTTTATTGATCCGCCTGTGGATCCTTTACCTTCCGTTGTAATACTTTGACATTACTTATACTCGGAATGTAATATATTTATCTTTTGCTTCCGCTGTGCATTTATATATTATGTTGTTTGACTATTATGTTGCCAACCACGTCACGATACTCCCCCATCGGGCCCACCGGTGACACGTGGAAAATCGGGGTGTGACACAGTTATTTGAAATCGTTTTTCCCGCTAATCAACCGCTTATTACATTACATATCACCTAATAATCGTTCACTTATCATACGTTAACTACTTATAAGTTTGAGATAAATAATAATAGATAATAAACATAACTAAGTTTAAATATTTCTAACATAACCCCTCTAAACTTGGTTATGTTTATGAGCCTGATTCATGACGCTTCGGTTGGCTTCTTCAACGGCCTATCTTGCTTGGTTGAAGTTGAATCTTTTCCGTCTTTTCATTTGATGCCAGTTATCGTCCCTAATTCCTGCAAAGAACGCAGCTTGTGTTGGCTCAACTTCATGGTGCTCCCCTCCTGCAGCATCGTTGCAGCCCATGTCTTCACTCCTAGTCTTCCTGTGACTTCGCTGAAAGAAGTCAGCATCTTCATTTATTATTTCCTTAACATGCACCATCTTTTGGACCGTTTTGAATTTGTAGTAGTATTCTAGAATGTCTAGATACATTGCATATACTATCCTTATGTAGTCACCATCTTTATATTCCAACCCCAAATCCTTTGCAACAATCGGCCATATATTTTCTGTTGTAACATTTCGATACCCTCCATCCTTATCAACCAACATATATAGACTCAATAAATCTATTTTCCGTTGATCCATAGTGTAGGGTGGAATTGGTCTATGAGTGATCCCTAAATATTCATTTAGAAACCATTGAATCATCTCTTCGAATTTCTTTTGTAGATCAATTCTATACTTGAACACGTATTCACGATCATCAAGCATATTGATCAGCGCTTTACAGTCATCAAACTCGTGAAATTCTAATGATTTTAAGATCATTAGATTCCAATCAACTTCTGTTTCATCCGAAACATTTAGTGTTTCGAAATACGAATCCAAGTAGTCGTTTTTGAATTCGTCATCTATGCCACACATATTTTGCAGCCTTTCTTTCTCTTTCATTCCCAGTTCCTCCTCTTTCGTCAAACCCGTCACATCATTCCTTGTGTTCATCACCGGAGATGAGAACATGGGGAAGATTTTGCATGTATCACCGGATCGACGAACCGTAAAGCCTTGAAGAGTTAATTGTTCAAGACTTAGAACGTTTCGATCAATGTCCGGCGAGTAGAAAACACTAGGAATGTTCAGTGTTTCGTTTCCCATTTTCATTTCCACTACACCCACTCCTCGGATGAATAAAAAATTATTCATTCCGGTTCTAGTTTCTACCCCCATTATATGTTTTACACGCTTGAAAACATCTATGTTACCCACAAAATGATGATTAAACGTCGGATTGACATACCAGATATATTTCCATTGCCCACCGTCGGTTCCTGTAACGACCATCTCTTCTCGGCAATGCACTTCTGTAACACCCGTTCTTATAATTCAAGGTTTAATGAATTATTTTACGAAAACAATCATGTAATTACGATTACAAATATACCGGAAATACGGGTTTACTAAAACTTTTACAAATCATAATTTATTCTACGTAACGTGATCGAATTAGTTGCTTAAAAATTTCAACGTGACAAAGTGCGGAAGCATGTGTCTTTATCGTGTTCGGTTCTTCGTTGAGCTTGATCGTCTTCCGGCATTCAAAAAGTACCTACATTTCATAAAAAACATGAAATGTTTTAGTCATACGGGATTTAATACGTATCTAAACGAATCCGGGAAACAAAACTGTTCAAAATACATTTTTGATCAGGGTCCACCGTAAATTACGGTGGACACCGTAATTTACGGTAGCCCTGGTTTGAAAACACTCCACCGTAAGGCAGGAGCTATCCACCGTAACATTTTCAGTCCCCACCGTAACTTACGGTACCACCGTAAGTTACGGTGGACTCTGCATCAGCTTCTTCCATTTCGCCGTTTTCGACACGGAAACTTTCGTATCTTTCAATTCGTTTGTCCGTTTGACTTACCGTTTCTTCCTACGTGATTGTAATTTGATACCCCATCCTATGGAGTTAAAATCCAACATCCGGATTAACAAAAATTTCAGACTTTAACTCTTCGGCTTATTACTCTTTTTACCGACTTTTGACCCGTTCGTGGTTTCATCATCAAACATGGTTATGGCCCTTGTTTCTTCTATAAAAACATATTATTATAATTATTTCCTATTATACAAGGTTCAATTCACGGGTCATTACACATTCTTAACCCGTTTCGCTAAAACTTCCATTTTGACCCGTTAAGGGTATTTACTCATTTTAGTCTAGAACTTGTACCTTTTCTTTTGTCGCTACAAAAATTCCATATCGAATTAACTACAATTATTCCACCACAACTATTTAGTGGTGGATATATCATAACGAACCCCCTTTTCCCTATCTTACCCATCGGTTGATCATTTTACGCAAATGACCACTTTTGAGCATTTGACCCGCGGATGTGCATTCCTATGACCTTTATTCATGTCTAATGATCCCATAATCTTAATGCAAGTTTCTAAACAACCCATATGGGTCGTTTGCCCAATATACCCTTCAAGGGTATTTTGGTCAACTTTAGTCCTTCGCTATACGACGAAGGACCTTCGCTAAATATTTGACCAAATTGTATGTTTAACTAAAAGCTTAATTGTACATACCTGGCTCGGGTCAAAGTATTGACCCGTTTACATAACTTTTGCTTTAATTCTTTTTAGTTAAAGCGATGCAAGCTTATGTTATTTCCTGTGATTACAAAACTCAACAAGTGATTGTCAAATGTTATTGTCAAATGGTGTTAACAACACCATTTGACCCATTTAGTCTAATCGACTATTTGTCCGTATGAGATGGTATTTAATTACCATTTCATCCCCTTAAACCTTTTCAGGTTTTTCCTTTGAACTTGTTTCACTCAAACCGTTTTTATTTACTTGTCATTACATGACTAATTTACCATTTTATTCCTTTTACTATAGTCATGATTTCATACCATTTTCCATCATTCCGACTCTCATTGAATCATGTCGGAATATCATGTACCAACCATTTAGTAGCATTCATATTAATACCTGAAATTAGTAACTTCGCAAATAATGTAAAAGGGGCGTAAGTTATACTTACTTCGCATCCGAACTACGCTTTTCCTTTCCTTCTTGATTCGTTTGACCTGCTCCCTCATCAAGCTTCCACCTAGCTTGTTACGCGTCAAACTATCATCATCGTTTTCAAGGTGGTTAGTTTAATCAGAATTTAATACGATTATTCCACCTTACGCATTTCACATTAAAAATTAGCATTTATCGTAGTATAGGTCAGTTTGACTTTTTAAAAGTCAAATGCCCATTAGTATACTGATTTGCATATTCGAGTTCATCAACTAGTTCTAGCATTCTTTAATTACCCGGTAGGCGTTATCTTTAGACCACCGTTTTAACCAAAGTTCTAACCAAAATTATCACATGTAGAACTCTTTTTAATCATATTTTGCATAATAGCCAAAACATCACAATTAGGTGTTTTAACTACAAAAATTCTAGTTTCGAGCCTTCTTTGAGGCATTTCAACAAACACTTTAAGGGCAGAATTTTACATGTTTATTTATCAAGTCTCTAGCTTATCTCTTAGCCAAAATTTCACATAAATCAACCATCTTACAAAGTGGTTAACTTCTATAATTTCTGAAATCACTTCAAAATTGTCAATTTACACTAGATCAACAATCTATTTCCTAGTGTTCATCAAATTTCATATAACTCACTAATCACCTACAATGGTGATCATAGTTTTCACTAAAAATTCACATGATTTCAGCTTGTGTTTGTCTAGGGTTTGTCCCTAAACACTATAGTAGTTCCTAAATCATCATAACATACACATGCAACTAGAATCTCAGATTATTCCCAATTCATGAGAATTTCAAGTTGAAAGATTTCTCAAAATTTTACATACCTTGTAATCCCTTTGTGATGAGGATCAGGAATCTATGTTTATAATTCGATTTGAACTTGGATTGAACCTTCAATTTGCAAGATTTCTGAAGTTCTAGGGTTTTGAAGGAGTGGGGGTCGCCCCCTGCTTGCTCTGATCGACCAGACCCCCAAAATGGGGTGTTTGGTTTAGTTTTTATTTGTTTAATAAAAATCAAGTTTCGATTTAAACATTATTGGCCCCTCTAATTTGGTTAGTTAATTAAGTAGGGCACAACCTACTTATTTCTAACACTATTCCCCACTTATTAACTAGGTTAAACATTCCTAATTGAATTAGTGGGTTTTGGGAATCTATGACTAAGGTGGTGTTTGTTTTTTCTGTGGGAAAAGGTCTTCAGTCTGCGGACCACATCTGCAGGCATCTGCAGGAGAAGAGGTGGACCAAAGGTCTGCAGTCTGTAAGGAGAAGAGGGTTTGTTTTTTTTTTTTTTTCCTTCAACTACAAAACCTCTTCTAAACACTTCTACACACACAGACAACACACACTACACCACACTCATCTCTCTCTCTCTGCCTTCAACCATCCACCACCTACCACAACCATCCACCACCACCACAACCAGCAACCACCAGAATCATCATCGTCGACATCATCATCATCGACATCATCATCGACATAATCATCATCGACATCATCATCATCGACATCATCATCACCGTCATACCCCACCACCGCCGCTGTTCCCCCGCCGTGAGGGCGTTTGTGGTCGTCGGAGACGGCGATTCAGCCGTCTCTCATTCTCCTTCGTCTCTCTCTCTCATCAATCAGTCTCTCTCTCATCGGGTTCTTTCTCTCTCTCTCTCTTCCGATCTCCCTCTCTCTCTCATCGGGTTCTTTCTCTCTCTCTTCCGATCTCCCTTTCTCTCGTCTGTACCGTCGCCGCCGTACACCACCACCAACCGGTGGTGGCCGGCCGTTCACTTAAGGGAGAACGGGGGCTGTGGGGTGGGTAGGTTTGGTAGGAGGTGATTGGGGGTGTCGGGTGGCGGAGATGTGGCGGAGGTGTGGTGGCGGAGGTGTGGTGCAGAGATCGGTCTCATGGGTGTGTTTTGAAATGGGAGAGAAGAGAAGAGGTCTGCAGAGGTGTGCAGACATGAGTTCAAGTCTGCGTGGGGAAGAGGTGAGGCAGACATTTTTGGTGAGAAGCTCTTCCGGAAAACAAACGAGCTGCAGACCTCAAACGTCTGCGCGCGTCTGCGCGACGCAGACATAAGTGGCCAGAAGTGCTTCTGGCCAAAAAACAAACACCACCTAAGTTTAGTTTAAGTCCCGTTAACTCGGGCCTTCTATAAACTTTATTTCCCAAACGCATTCTTTTCTCTTTTTATTAAATATTGGATATAATTATATAATAATCATAATATTTTCTGGCTTAATTTTTACCACTAACGGTTCCTTAGCCGTCTGTTAGTATTAGCGTGGTTTGATTACCAAACCCGTTTTTGGGGTATTACAACTTCATCATCCTGTGTTCTTATTCCGGCATTAATCGCTTGTCGAATGAGTTGTGATTCTTCATCATTCTCTTTGGTTTTACATGTATAGATCTGATGACCAGGCAAATGGCAGTAGTAACACAATCGTTCACGTTGGGTTCGTCGTTTTCTTCCATTTTTCTCATCAATGCAATGTTGACAGGGCATTGATGTGGCAGTCGGTTTAATTTCTGCATCAGATCTTGCAGTGGCTCTGATACCACTTTGTTGGCCATCCGGATCACTCCTGTCTCGAGCATAAGAACATGCAGATGCAGCGGAAGTGTTTACGAGACTTGCAGACATGTTTATGTATATATCCAGATCAAGATGATGCAGAATATACAAGTGAGAACAATAGAATGAAAGTGGACAATTTCGTAATTAACAGAAACTATCTTGATGTCCGAACATGTTGCCGGCAACAAGGTTAAATACATATGAGTTTGGCGGTTACATTTGGCGGGTAACTGTGCAGACAGTTATTTGAAATCGTTTTTCCCGCTAATCAACCGCTTATTACATTACATATCACCTAATAATCGTTCACTTATCATACGTTAACTACTTATAAGTTTGAGATAAATAATAATAGATAATAAACATAACTAAGTTTAAATATTTCTAACAATTATTTGATGCGAGATAATCAGATGTAGATAATCAGTTGCAACAAAAATAACTGTTGGAGATAATGTATGGATGAGTTTGTTATTTGAGGTTGTAAAAGATAATATAAGTTAGTTTTAATATACTCAAATTGAGTATCACTAATTTTTAAAAAAGTTAATCATAACACCAATGTTACATTGAATAATCTCAAGATTAGAACTAAATTGCTCAAGTATGGAGTCAACTCGTTGACAGATTCGGATAAGTTGCATCATCCATGATAATTGACATCATGTATTTAAGCCTTTTAGGCTTAGGCCCCTTAAGACATGGACTAGCTTAGTTGTATACGTTGGGCTTTTTGCACAAGGTTTTTTTTACTTGTAGCCTTGTGGGCTTCTAGTTTCTGTTTTGGGCCATATATTTGTATTAGATAATGGGTTATTTTTAGAATTTTTGTCCTTCTCAAGTTTGTCATATTTATGGAATCTCACTCATGTAATAGTCTAAACCATGTTTAAAAAAGGAATTCTTTATCAAAGATAATTTACATACCCATGTATTACACATATTGAATAGATGATATATCTTACATAATACAAAAATTGTTTAAAACTATCCGTAATCACAAAAATGTCATTTTCTTTCTTCGAAATATAAAAAAAAACATAATAATTTTGAAATAAATTTACACAATTTAAGATGCCATTATATCACATATAATTATTGCTAATTATCACTAAATACGTAAGTTAAAACTTACAATTACACAACTTGAATTATACATAATTTGAAATGGAAAGTTACGCATGAAAAATATACGTACTCTTAAATTTTATTAATGAATTTCATTTGTATCATGTTTTGTTTTTTTGTGTCATTATAGTAAAGTTTAAACCTTAAATGACTATAAAATTTGTATATTCTGAAGTTTAACGACTTTATTTCTTTGGTTTTTTTCTTTCGAATTGCTATATCAAGTGCTAGTACCGTTACAAACCAAATTGATACCAATCGAAACTAAATTACCACCGCATCGCGCGGGGATTCCTGTAGTTATTACTTTAAATTATATATTTGTCATTGTTGATAATTGAAACAATTTATCCCATTAGTTTATCCCACCGGTCAAATGTAAACTCATGTAGCTATGTAAATATCTTCTATAATAATAAGAAATAACTTACTTACTATTGATCTTAAAATGTAATTTAATAATCACATAGAAATATATATAAATTTAAAAGTATATATTTATTAAGTCTTTTGACCTTTGGTAAATGTATTTAACAATAATTTATATTTATATCTGTATTACACCCTAATTTAATAATTTACATTTTGCAATATATTATTTCACCAAGTTAACTTATTTAAAGATGAGTTGGCTTGGTAATTCTCTTATAACACAATTCTTATAAAAGTTGTTCATAATAATAAACACATTCAAAAAGCTTACGCTTACAGGCATGAAAATATTAAAACTCGTAACAAATGTCACACTTATAATTGTAGGTTATTCACAAAGTGGGGTGTTGAAGTCAGTCCTTTGGAAGAGGATTTAGAACTTTGTCTTTCGAACACATTGTGTGTTTACCATAAACACTCGCGGGTGACAGCGAAAAACAATACGCAGGGGCGGACCCAAGCCCAGCCCAAGGTGGGCGGGCGCACCCCCGGGAAAAAAAAATTTAGTGCTAAGTTCCGTCGAAAATCCCGTCCGCACCCCTTGGAATTTTTCCCGCACCCCTTGGAATTTTTCGACCGCACCCTTGAAATTTTTCATCCGCACCCCTTAGGTAAAAAGTGTTATCAATTTATATTTTAAACTTTTTTTTAGTAAACTCTTATTTAAAAAAAAAAATACTATCTAAATTATATAACTTTTAATACCTAACTTACTAAACCCAAATACCCATACCTTTACCCACTTATAATTCCTAACTAGCTAGCCCACTAAGTCTTAGCCCATTAACCAAACCCAACAATATTTCAAACTATAATAAAATAATTAAAGCCTAAAACCTTTAAAAATTGTCTCCCGCTCTCTCTCTCTTGCGTCCCTGCACTGCCAACGAACAACATCACCCAGTGACAACAGTCCAGCAGCCGGCGACCACCGTAATCAGCCACCATACCACCGTCGTTTGACACCAAATCTAACCGGAATCTGAACACGGGTAAGTTTCTTTGTTATTTTGATGATTTTAGTTGATATTATAGGAGAAAAAAAGGGTAATAAAGTTGTTAAATAGGTTTGAAATTTTGTGTGTTTTGACGTTGTTTATGGTTGTTTAGATGATTTTTAGGGTGATTATGTTGTTTATATATTTTTAGGGTGATTATGTTGTTTATATATTTTTAGGGTGATTACAACTTACGTTATGATTTATAGGGTTTGAATAGTTGAAGATTAATATTAAAATTGAAACAATATGATATGGAGCGATGAACTTATGTTATATAGAGAAAAAATTGCTTAAAAATTAGTTTTAGATGCTGTTTTGGATAGATTTCAAAAAAATGAAAACCTGTAGGGCGTCGACGTTTTAATTATGTTTGTAACAAGGTTTGACATGTTTTGATGATTATATAAATTTAGTTTGATGTTCGTTTGTTTTACATGACCCGACCCGATACGAACCGATTTTTTTACTTATATACCTAGGGGCCTAAAATTTTTAAAAATGTTCCGCATCCCTATGGAAAAGTTCCTGGGACCGCCACTAACAATACGCAAAAATAATCATTAAGTCTATATCGTTGAAGGCAATCTATGGATGAGTATATGGGATCTCAAAGAGTCAAAGGTGTTTGCGGATACAGAACTGCAACAAAGACCAAAGGAATCTACTCAGTTTGGAAGCACAACAACGACCATGTGTGCAACTTATGATGGCACATGAGAAATACTTTATGTGAAAGTTATATTTCCTCTTATTGTAGCCTTTGTACCACATAAACAAATAATTAAAAATGAGTTATGAACATCATTGCATCTAAATGATTAAAAGCATGTCTATGATTATAGAAACTGCACACATAAAACTTTATGCTTTAAATAACATTACAGTATTACACCACTTTGGTGAAGCTACAATTATGTATGATGAGGATACGTCCTCGACCGGACCGAATCATGACACATTATAGTCGGACCGAATCACACAATATAAGACGAACCGTTTAGACGCCCCGGTGCGGCGTAACTAACTGGGTCCCACTTCCATAACTGCCATGACAGCGACTGGTCCGGCTCCAACTAACCCTCCACGTCAGCACACCCAAAGACTATAAATACCATACTTGGACCTCCAAAAAGGGGTAATCGCTACTTTCTCTCTCTAGCTCTCCTCTCTCTCTCTCTCCCTGACCTATTTCCTCCTCACAAATACTTATTCTCACGCCCGAGCTTGGTCACAGAGAGGCCCCCCTCCCTGTGACGAGGCTAACGGTGTGCTTGTTCTCTTGTGATCTTGCAGGTTCATTGCTAGGTCATCTGAAGCTTCACTCTGACCAGGTCGTACCAACTGGTTTTGGAGTCTTCAGTGGCGCCATCCCCTCGAATTCACATAACTCGTTTTCTGTGTTTTTTGTTAATTTGAAATCATGGCAGAATCGACGACAGCAGTCCCCACCAACACTTTCCCATCTTACAGTGATATATGGGAAGGAAACACCAACTCCACAACTGCTTCAACAGCAGTTGTCGCCTCAGCAGCTTCAATAGGATTTGCATCGGCTCCTCCAGCTGCAAATCCTTTAGGCGGAAGTTCTATCACCACGCTGTCTGTCACTGCCCCGGTTGTCACGCCATTACCTTCTTTTGACAACGCTTTCCTTTTAAGGAATGCTGATCTGTTGCGACAGTTACAGCAGCAGCAACAACGAGATGAGATGCTGCAAAGTCTCCGAGCAAATTTGTTTAGCAACATTTATCCAGGGGGAAATCCCGTCTCTGGTGGAACCTTCGTTTCTGGATCGATGGGATCTATGGGTTTAAACCCCCAAGATCAAGAGTTGCTTATGCCGTACCATCCCACGTCAATGACTTCCCAATCGAAGTTTACGTTACGGATTGTCAATTCCCCACTCCCGGCTAAGCTGAAGATGCCTCCTACGTTGAAGTTTTACGATGGCACGTCTGACCCAGACGACCATATGTTCGCGTTCGCCGGAGCGGCTAAGGTCGAGCAGTGGCCTATGCAGGCTTGGTGTCTTATGTTCGCCCAAACTCTCACCGGATCGGCGAGGGTTTGGTTTGATGGGTTGCCGGAAGGGTCAATTGACCACTTCGAAGATTTCCGACGTATTTTCTTGCAAAATTTCTGTCAGCAGCGCCGTTGCAAAAAAGACATTACTGAGGTTCACCATATAAAGCGCCGAGACGGAGAGTCTGTAGAAGATTTCATTGATCGTTTCAATCGAGAAAGCATGCAGATAAGCGGTGCGGTGGATCAACTCCGAGTCTCTGGTTTTTGTCATGGAGTTCGAAACAATCAACTTGTGGAGAAGCTCCATGAAGATCTCCCAAAAACTATGGAGACACTTATGGAGAGAGCTCGAGCCTTTGTTCGGGGAAAAAGTGCCTGCGGTCAACCGAGCGAAGCTTCAGCAAGAAATAATGCCAAAGCTCGAACCGCTTCATGGAAACGTAATGCGTCACCACCAAAAGATAGAAACAGCAGTTGGAACAGAAACCGTGGCCCGTATCAGAAGTCGGATCGAGGCAGTTTCCGAACAGGAAACGTGCGTTTCAACACTTTTTCCGAGCTCACCAAATCACCAACTGAAATCCTCAGTACGGAGACTACTCGTTTTCCCACGCCGTCTAAACAACGACCCACCTCGGACAGGCATTCAAAGAAGTATTGTGAATACCACCGAGACAAGGGTCATACAACTGATGAGTGTTGGGCTTTGAAGCAGGAAATCGAAAAGGCCGTACGGTCCGGTAAACTCTCGCACCTTGTGAAAGAAGTGAAAGATGGGAAGAAGACAACAGCGGCAATTGATAACCCGAACACCGAGCCCGGAATCAACATGATCCGTTCAGCCGAGCCACGAGGGGTGAAACGATCGAACCAGCATATGGCAGCATGGATGCACCAACCAACTTATTTCCCTCCGATCGATCCAGACGATGCTCGAGACGGACCAATTACAATTTCGGCCGTCATCGCCGGACATATGGTCCGACGAATTTATGTGGATGGAGGAAGCGCCTTTGAGATCATGTATCTGCAGTGTTTCCAGCAGCTGAACCCCCAAGTGAAGAAGAGGCTAATTGAAGTCTCCACTCCTTTGATCAGTTTCTCCGGAGAGGTGGTCCGTCCGATAGGACAGCTCACCCTTCCGACCACATTCAAAGAAGGTGACAAAAGCCGGACAGTCCAACTAACCTACCTGGTTGTTGGCACTCATTCATCACACAACATAATACTCGGGCGACCTGGGTTAAGAGCTCTTGGGGCGATCAGTTCGACAATACATGGAGCTATTAAATTCCCTACTGAGGCTGGAGTCGCCACTATCTTCTCAGAATCAAGCTCGTTTGTCGCCGAAGTAAGACATGCAGCAGAAACGAGCTCCAAAAAGTCCGAGGTACCCACGGAACTTTGGACAATCAACCCAGATTTTCCCGAACAACAAGTAGCTATTGGTGCTCAGCTCCCAAAACGAACAAAGAAGCTCCTGTGGGAATTGTTAAGCAATTCGATAGACGTCTTTGCATGGAAGCACTCCGATATGCAAGGAGTCCCCAGATCTATGGCACAGCATCACCTGAACGTGAAAGAATCGGTAAAACCAATTGCACAACGAAAAAGGCACATGGCGCCAGATCGAGCCAAAGTCATTGCAAAAGATGTTAAAAGTCTCCTAGACGCAGGAATCATTCGAGAGGTTCGGTATCAAACATGGGTGTCAAACCCCGTTCTGGTGCGGAAGAAAGATAATTCATGGAGGATGTGCATCGATTTCACTGATTTAAACGATGCGTGCCCGAAAGATTGTTTCCCCCTACCAGAGATCGATGAGAAGATTGATTCAGTCGCCACGTTCAGGTTGAAATGTTTTTTGGATGCTTACAAAGGGTACCATCAAATCCAAATGGCGGTCGAAGACGAGGATAAGACAGCCTTTGTCACCAATGAAGGAGTGTATTGTTTTACTAAGATGCCGTTCGGTTTGAAAAACGCCGGTGCTACGTACCAGCGTCTGATGAGCAAAGCTTTCAAAGATCAGATCGAGCGAAACGTAGAAGTGTACGTTGACGATATCGTGGTCAAAAGTCATGATGAGGCCACCATGATAAAAGATATACTGGAAACATTCACCCGCCTCCGAAGCATCAACATGAAGCTAAACCCCAAAAAATGTACGTTCGGGGTAGAGGAAGGTAAGTTTCTGGGGGTCATGGTTGGATCAAAAGGTTTGCGAGCCAACCCAGACAAGGTTGATGCTGTCCTTACAATGAAACCTCCGACGACGGTTAAGGAAATTCAGTCCTTAAACGGACGGTTAGCTGCTCTCCATCGGTTCTTATCAAAAGCAGCAGACAGATCGCTTCCGTTCATGGATGTTCTCAGGAAAAGCTTCCGAGCGGAGTTTAAATGGACGGAAGAAGCCGCACGGGCTTTCGAAGAGCTTAAAGCTTGTCTGGGTACTCTCCCGACTCTCACCGTACCAGAAGAAGATGAGGTGCTAACAGTATACTTGGCCGCGTCGATCGGAGCTATCAGTGCGGTGCTAGTCGCCCACCGTACAGGGAAGCAGATCCCCATTTATTACGTAAGCCGAACGTTAAAAGACTATGAAACAAGGTACTCAAATTTGGAGAAATTGGCCCTGGCATTAGTTCATGCTTCGAGAAGACTTCGCCGGTACTTCCAAGCCCACCCAATCGAAGTGCGAACGGATCAGAGAATCCAGCACGTTCTCCACCGACCCGAAGTTTCAGGTCGAATGGCTAAATGGGCAATAGAGTTGGGCGCATTCAATATCACTTTTCGAACAAAAGGACCACTAAAGGGGCAAGTGATAGCCGATTTCTTAGTTGAAATTCCGGAAGATAAAGGACGGGAAGATGTTGAAGATGCTCCAGAGAAACCTTGGTCCTTGTATACCGACGGAGCCTCCAGTTCTGAAGGAGCAGGGGCAGGTTTGATTCTCACCGATCCGGAAGGAACGGATATAACGTACGCGCTCCGGCTGGAGTTTAAAAGCTCGAACAACGAAGCAGAATACGAGGCTCTCTTGGCTGGTCTGCGCCTAGCGTTAAAAGTCGGAGCAAAAAATGTTGTTGCCCATGTAGATTCATTACTTGTGGCAAATCAAGTAAACGGGGAGTACGAGGCAAGGGAAGCAAGTATGATCGAGTATCTCGAACAAGTAAAGCAAACTATGGCGTCTTTTGAAGCATGCAAGGTCGAACATATTCCCCGTAGCAAGAACAAGAAGGCTGACGCCTTGAGCAAATTGGCATCGGTGTCATTCAGTCACCTAGCTAAAGAAGTAAGAGTGGAAGTTTTGACCGCACCATCAATTGCAACTCCGCAAGTCATGCAGGTCGAAGCACCATTGCAAACATGGATGACACCTATAGTTAACTACCTGGTGCATGACGTTCTGCCAACCGATAAAGCGGAAGCAAGAAAAATCCAAATCAATTCTCTTCAATACCAGATGCAAGAAGGCGGTTTATACCGAAAGACCTTTTTGGGCCCCCTGTTGAAATGCCTGGACCCGGAGCAAGCCAGTTATATCATCAGGGAGATACACTATGGTATCTGCGGCATCCATGCCGGACCAAAGATGATCGTAACAAAGGTCAAAAACGCAGGGTATTACTGGCCCGGGATGCATGAAAGTGCCGTAAAAGAACTCCAACAGTGCGATGAATGCCAAAAGCACGCACCAATCAGCCTCCGAGCCAAGAATGAAATGATACCGGTAACTGCAGCATGGCCCTTCCAAAAGTGGGGTGTGGACATTGTTGGACCTTTTCCAAGGTCAAGCGGAAGTGCGCAGTACTTGTTAGTCGCGGTGGACTATTTCACGAAATGGGTGGAAGCTCGGCCGTTCACAGTCATCTCCGGTTACAATGTAACACGGTTCTTTTGGGAACAAATAGTATGCCGATTCGGTCTTCCGCTCTACATCATAAGCGATAATGCAAAACAATTCGCTGAAAACCCATTCAAGCGTTGGTGCGAAAATCTAAAAATTAACCAAGTCTTTTCTTCGGTAGCCCACCCTCAGGGTAACGGGCAGGTGGAGCAGGTTAATCGACGAATCGTTGATGGGATCAAACGGAGGCTTGGCTATGAAGGAAAAGGCTGGGCGGATGAGCTGCCGAACGTTTTATGGGCGCACCGAACGCTGCACAAAACTAGCAACGGAGAAACACCGTTTAGTCTAACTTACGGTACAGAGGCAGTGATTCCCGCCGAGATCGGACTCCCAAACCAGCGGTGCAAGAATTGGGAAGAAAATGAGTCTGAACTCCGGTCCAACCTTGACTTGTTAGAGGAGCGCCGGAACATTGCGGCGATCAAGGAAGCCCGATACAAGAAGAAGATTGAAAAATATTATAACGCCCGGGCCAAACTATACAAGTTCAAGGTCGGAGATTACGTGCTCCGGAACAATGATGCGAGCCGTATCGTAGCTCCCGGCAAGTTAACCCCAAAGTGGGAGGGACCGTATCGGGTCAAAGAGGCGAGCGATAAGGGCTCGTACGTGTTAGAGAAGATTGACGGAACTCCAGTGCCCCGGACGTGGAACGGGGTACATTTAAAAAAGTGTTTCATGTGAATAGCCTGCTACGGCTAAAAAGATCGCTTGTATTTGTTCTTTATTTCCAATTTCCATGTACAAGTCGGGAGGGTAATGCCCCGGCAAGTTTCTATTTCCTTTTGTAACCAGGAGGGTTTTTCCCTGGGATTATTATGAGTAAATCAATAAAGCGATCTGTACTTTTATAAGTATAAGTTTAGCATGTGTATAAGTTCGAACAACACCATAAACGTGCACAAACGGGCCTCGACCCATGCCTCGCGCCGATCGAGAAGGCTTAAATAGTTCAAAAAATAACTAAATCTATTAAGCAAAGCGGTCCGTACTAAGACGCTCCGACTATAAGCAATTCGATTATATAAAAGAAATCAAAGAATTTCTAAGCTACGTTCCGGTCACCAGAGATGACCGAACCAAAATCCTAGTCGAGCAAGTAAGTTTGGACGCAAACTGAAAGCTAAGTGGCCAGGATCGAATAACCGATGATAAGGTTTGATTCCATGCAAAACACGGTAGCTAAAATACTTGCAAACAAAAATTGTACTAGTTACATGCCAAAAAAAAAAAAAAAAAAAAAAAAAAAAATATAGACGTTAAAAGTCGTGCGGCTATGATAGCAAATAAGAACCAAAAGTCATATGAGCAAGTTTCAAGCTTCAAATTCTTCTCTCACTATGGGAAGTTCGCTTTGCTGCTTGATAACGGACAAAGGTTCGTCTACCAAATTAGCAACCTTATCAAGAACGGAGATGTTAAACTCTTCAAAAGCCTTCACCGCAGCATCTAATTTATCTTGAGCATCCGCATCATACCCCGGAACTTCCTCAAAGGATTGAGCGGAGCCCTTTGCAGCCTCAAAACCATACTTAATGCCTTCATTCGCCCCAACCGCATTAACACTGTTCACCAAATCTGCAACAACTTTCTCCAACTCCGGGCTTTGATGCACCAACTTGACAACCCATGCGATCCCATCTGTCAAGAACCATTGTTTGGTAAGTTTAAGCTCCGATAATTGGGCATACGATTCGATCATATCACGCTCGCATCGCATTAACATCCCTCTCGCCTCATCAATGGTTGTTTTATGCGCCTCGAACTCTCTGTCACGGGCTCTCTCCAGTTCGTCCTTAGCTGTAGAGAAATAAGTTTCAATAAGCAAGAAGGGGAAGCAATACAAGGTAAAGGTTATGAACGTACCATCAGTTAGGCGATGATAATCGGCCAGAAGTTGATCATGAGACGCATGCATCTCCTTCAGCTCGGCCGCATGGTGCTTCTCCGCATCAGACAATTTTTTCTCCAGGACAGTAACTTTTGACTTAAAAATTTCTAAATCTTGAAGAGCCTTGTCTCGAGCCTCATAAGCGGCCGCAGCTGAAGCTTGGGTTGATTTATTAACCTCCTTCGCCTCTGAGTTTTGCTCTTTTAAACGATCAACTTGAGCCCGAAGAGAGCTCAGCTCCTGCTTGGTCTTCGACCGAACATTGTCTTCTTTTTTCAAATTGGTAATTTCGCGTCGGAGCTTGGTGCAGGTTGATTCCGAATCGACCCAACGTTTATACGTCTCCACCACCAGCGAATTAGATTGAGCTTGATTTATCATAAGGGCGTTACCAAGCTCCGGTCCACTCATCTTTCGATAATAAGAATGTTCAGCAGGAGTTCCCAAATGGAACAATGCCATCTTTGCCGACAGAGCATCCACTATCCGATCCTTGTTCGTCAATGACCAATCCGGAACATACTTCTCCAACGCTCGAGCCGAATCCATATCTTCAATGCCACCCGAACCTAACTCCCGCGATAAGAAAACAGCTTCAGTATTAAACCACAAAGGGGACGAGGAGGCACTGTCCCCACCATCAACAGGCTTGGGGCTCGGCCTCGATACATTAGATGCAACCCCCGTGGTGAACTTACCCGAAGGAGAAGGTTCAATCTTCTTAGGATCAGACATATGAACATCAGCTACAACCCTGGTGGCCCCTCCCCCGAAGGATAATGGGCTTGATGGAATGTTCACCGGATGATCTCTTGGGGTCCGGCCTCCATGCAGATGGGCGTCTAAATTTGCTAGCACGCCTCCGGCAGCAGAAAACTCAGTAACTTGGATATCATCATCATCTAGGGTAATAGCTTTAAGATCCGTCTTCGTCTTCTTTTGCTTAGATTTCGGACCAGACTTAGACGGACCCCTTTTTCTCTTCAAGTTAATCTGGGGCTGCTCCTCTTCGTCCTCCTCTTCCAAGTCGTCATCACCACCCTCTTTTAAATTCTCAGCATGTTCTTCTTCATCTCCTACAGACAGATGAACACCTTCGTCATCAATTACAAACTTGGAACCAGACCCTTTCGACCCGACCGAAGCAGCTTCTTTACCTTTACCCTTATCACCACCGGTCACTATCACCGTCTGGGTCGGACCAATATCCGCTACCTGCGCTACAGGAGCCGAGCCCGAACCTCCCTGTCCAGCTGAACCTCCATGTGCTCCCGGGGCCTCGGGTTCCCGAATTGGATAAAGATTCTCTTGCACAACTGAGAGGTACGGAGGATCACTTTTCGGTGTCCTAGTGGCTCGGATCTCCAGTTCCTTGGAATCAAATGACTTTAGCCTCAATGCTTCTCTCAGACCCATAACTACAAAAGGAAAAGAGGGCAAACAAATAACATCCGAATCCCAATACATATATAAAAAAAAAAAAAAATGAAATATGAATGAAATAATGATATGGTTATGTACGCGATACGACGAGCACTGTATCAAAAGTAAAAGCATGACTAACCCTTTCCGCTCCACTTAAGGGTGGGAAACCACTCCGGCTCGGACCAAATCGTGCTGATCCGGCCCATGACAAGAATGTGTTCCGGATAACTTTGTATGCGACCCGCTTCTCTAATCAGGTTTGCATACAACTCTTTATCATACTCGAAGTTTTCAGGAAGAGGAGCTGGAAGTTTTTTCTTTTTAATCCTCCATAGCATAAACTCCGGAACGCATCGGTCATCAACATAGAAAAAGCGTTCTTTCCAGTCCTTTATGCTAGTGGTAATCCACGTGTAACAGCAGGAGTTCTTGTCTCTAACCTCAAAGGTATACCAGTTACCGGATCGGTTCAATTTATAAAAAGCCCGGAACACATCCAAGTCCGGTTCGGATCCCAAGCTACGACAAGCCAATTCAAAATGACACACCTTGGCAAGGCCGAAGGGGTTCATTTGAGAAATATGAACCTCGTGGAACAACAGTACTCCGACTAAAAACTTCGTCAAAGGAAGACGATAGTTACAGTATCCTTTTTGGGGAGAACGGGGTGCAGAGATGCAGGTATCGCATATCTTTCAACATACCAAGCTAAACCATTTTTATTCAACACGTTAAAGCAAGCGGATAAATTGCTCTTCGCCATTATGCAAGGAAGAAACTAACCTGTTTCTTGAAAAAACGCCTCTCGGAGAAAATGAAACAAAGAAGATGAAGTTAAAAACGAAAAGTGAAAGTAAAAAATTATCTTTTCTCCTTTTTATAGAAATACGGTAACCGACCTAAAACAGCCAATCAAATGGCGACACGTCACAACAGCTGACGCATATCAACCGTCACATCAGGCGGGAAAATTAAAATGACTGACGGTTACTTAACCAAGGTCACCGCCATGAAATTTAAAAATTCAAAATTAGCAAAAGCGACAAATCAGGCAACGACCCCGCCAAAATTACGCCGTCATAGTTCGAAGCTGTTATCTAAGAAACACCACGAACTAGGGGGACTTGATGAGGATACGTCCTCGACCGGACCGAATCATGACACATTATAGTCGGACCGAATCACACAATATAAGACGAACCGTTTAGACGCCCCGGTGCGGCGTAACTAACTGGGTCCCACTTCCATAACTGCCATGACAGCGACTGGTCCGGCTCCAACTAACCCTCCACGTCAGCACACCCAAAGACTATAAATACCATACTTGGACCTCCAAAAAGGGGTAATCGCTACTTTCTCTCTCTAGCTCTCCTCTCTCTCTCCCTGACCTATTTCCTCCTCACAAATACTTATTCTCACGCCCGAGCTTGGTCACAGAGAGGCCCCCCTCCCTGTGACGAGGCTAACGGTGTGCTTGTTCTCTTGTGATCTTGCAGGTTCATTGCTAGGTCATCTGAAGCTTCACTCTGACCAGGTCGTACCAACTGGTTTTGGAGTCTTCAATGTAAAAGTAGGTTATTCATAACTTATAACATATTGTCTTGTATCTTACTTTTAAGAATGTTTTCTAAAGATTCAAACAAACCCCTTGTTATGAACCAAGTAGTCGAGGATGCGTTGACAAGGAAATGATCGATAGCTTCAAAGCCAAAGTATATATGCAAAGCAAAGGCGATTAGTCTCGCCGTATAGAGAGGGGGGGGGGGGGGATTTCTGTGTCACCACCTCCGGTGTAAGAAACAATATTTAGGTGATGAAAAGCAAGCTAAGTATGGTGCGGAAGAGTAGTGATTACAGTGTACTTTTTTCCATCATAAAATGATCTTATACCTTTGGATTCTCGTGATCAATTAGTGTGGTCCCTTCTGGAGTTGTCACTTTCACAATTAGTTTTTTTTTTTTTCTTGAATGGCTAACGTTGCACACCATAGAGATTAAACCCCTGACCTCTCCTATCCTAAGCTCTATCTAAACTCACCAACACCATGGCTAACGTTTCACAATTAGTTACGTTGTGGTCAATGTTAGTTGAAAAATATGTTTCAAGGATGATTACATGGTTCGGTGTGTCCTTTCATTTGCATGTATTGACTGTTACCTCATTATCAAAAGAGACAAAATTACATTATAAATGACTTATATAAAGTACTACAAAATTATGTTTTGTGCTACAAATAAACAGCCGTAAAAAAGTTTTATAAATAATTAAATTAGGTAATATATTATTGATTTTAGTATATATACACATTATAAATTCATCAATACGTTTTAGGATTGTTGATCATGAGAGGTATTTAGGAGTTTTTTCATTTTACTTTTATACGTTTAAAAGAACTGACATTAAATATTATTTGAACGGTTAGATCACTTGGTAAGCACATTGTCTTACATCACTCAAGTAAACTGGCAGGAATTACCCCCCATGGATTCGACCCCAGTGTCTCGAGCAGGAAATCCACATAAATAGGTAAATCTTTCCACTTCGATCACTTGGACGGGCATCATTAAATCTTTATTAATCGAAAGTGTTTTATCTTGAGTTTTAATTTAGTAATTCAATAGAAAAGTCAACGGCAATAATGGCCACATGCGTCGAGGGTCCAAATTAATAGTGCGAATAAATAATTCTAGATTTTTAAAATTTTCCTATTATTTCTTATGAAAGTTTTAGTTACGTTAAAAAAAAAAAAACTAAGAACTATGGGTTGGCTCCCGTGATCAGTGGTGAAGCTTGAAAATTTCCACTAAGGGTCGGAAGTCACCGGATCTTAAAAAAAATCTATCGCTTTGTTTCGAGGTGATATGTTTGGGTCAGACGTCGGTGGTTTGATTCAGGTCGGGTCAAACATTAATATCAAATAAAAAACGTTTGCAAACATTAAAAACTAAACATTGTTTAACAAACAACTGAACAAAGACACCAATTCCTTCTACATTGTTTAATCTCATTGTTTTCATCATCAATTTCCTCTACTTGTTCTTCATTCTTTCTTTTGAAAAAAGAAGTTATGCTTTTATACTCCCCATAGCATAATCTAATAACACAATAAGTTAACAAATCACCCTAAATTTCAAGCTCTATTTCTATCTAAATCACATTAAGATTAAAAAAATAAAAATAGACATAATTATAGAAAGATTCAACAAGTTTAGGGCAAAAAATCGACCCCAATTTCACCCCTAATTTCAACCTAAATCACATATATTGCAACCCTAATTAAACCCAAAGATTAAAAACACATGCCTTATGAAGATTGAAGAAGAATCACTCGAAGTCGAACAAGCAGCGTAGCCAGCACCAGGCATCAGCAGCAGCGATTTTTTCCCCTTCTGATCACATTTCTCCTGCGTCTGATCATATACCCACCGAGCGAATTTTGGTTTTTTTTAATAAGGTGAACTTTCTATTTGGGCTATAGTTATTTGGGTAATTGGGCTATAAACAATACATTATTCCAAACATGTTTAGAAATACAATATTTCGGCGCAAATATATTTTATTTAGGCTATATAATATTTGGACTATATATATTATAATGGTAAAGGTTCAAACCTTCGAAGTATGGTAAAAGTATCTACAAAGACCTAAACCTCTCACAACTAAAGACATTATAAAAAAGTTTGTTTTTTTTTTCCTTCTAAAGTTGAAAAGCTTTTATTAATTAAACACTACCAAGAAGCTACGTCAAAGGATACAAATACACTTGGATCAATCTCTTACAAAGATTAAAAACTGGACCGGAAGGCTTTGGTTGGTGTCGGGTGGATTGGATCTCGAGTTGGGCCAAACTGAAAATATTTTAGAACAGCAAGCTTGCTTTTAAATAGGTTTCTTCTATTTATTTATATTAAAACAATTTCTCTGAAATAGGTAATGTTACATTTTCAAAACAAGATAAAAAGAAAATTTAAGATTTCTAATAATTTAAAAAGTAATAAGTTTGAGGAGTGGGCATATACAATTGGGGGTGGAAACATTTTCTGAAATATTTGTCTTTTTTTTGTTTCCTTGTCCCAACAAAACCAACAATAATACAACACATGATCCATGTTCCATGCTCCGGTATAGCTTGTAACCAAATTAATGTGTTGCAACATAATTTATTAATTTTTTATATATACAAAGTTGAAAGGCATCATTCCATCTGGTTTTAATTTTTTATCACCGGCCAAAAATGAGTAGAATATACTCATTTCGGTTGATTGTACATATATAATATTTAATAAATTTGCTATTGAAACGCCCATAACTCATTCGGACAAATATCAAGACTTAATCAATAAAATTTACGACCAGTTTAAACATTTGTACATTACATGAAAACTAGAACCAAAGCTACAAAACATCCATTTAATTTCTAGTTGGGCCCATAACTCATTCGGACAAATACCAAGACTTAATCAATAACGACCAATTTAAACTTTTGCACATTACTTGAAAACTAGAACCAAAGTTACAAAACATCCATTTAAATTCTAGTCGCAAACCTTCCATTTTGTAACTAGGAGGACAATCCTCAAAGTCTAGATGGGGCCTATATGACATGACTGTACCCCCTCACTTACTAGTTTGTGTAGTCTTATAAGCAAATTTTTATGTCAAAGTTGATGTAAGTACACTAAAAACCATGACAATTTAAAGTAACTTAAAGTTTCAAGGGATAATAAATTGCTAGAGTAAACTTTACTTGTGAGTTTTATTAACTTTCATGTAGGTTCAAACTTTTATTACTTTTTCTGTTATTGTAATATGGAAAGTTGAAATATTAAAATTCATCTTATATAAATTTAAGCCAATGACCCTTTGGTGGAGTGGTGGAAAGGACTTGAGCCATGTGAGTGGTCTCAGGTTCGATCCTCACCTCCATCAAAGTTGAGGCATTGGGGTTATTCCCAACCCAAGGATGGCAAGGACTCCGGTTCAAGCCTGAGGGAACCCGAGTTTTCTATTACGGCGCATTTACTCCAACGGGTCGCTCTGTCACAACAGGCGGTCGATTCGTGTGGAGGGTGCAACTCCTGTCAAGTGGCAGGGGGTCGGAAATTTTCTCGGGGAAAGCTATGTCCCATTACTACCGAGGCCTGTGCCACGTTAAGACAACATAGTCCCCGGGACAGAAATGGGGCGGGCTTGCGTCTTGCGGGTGTGTATTAACTGTCTGTTGTGAATTACACCTTTCAAAAAAAAATCTTATATAAATTTAAGAGTTTTTTTTTCCAAACTAGTGTTGGTGGAAAAAGTATTTCCCATTTTAGTATTTCTTAAAAACTTTTTACCTTAATGGTGTTTTTCATTTGTTTTGCATTTACTTTTTCTTTTATTAACATATTTGACTTGTTTTTATTTGATCAATCCATTTTCTATTTTCTTCATATGTACAGATTCACTAAATCCAGTATTTTCTTTATCGGTCAACCCTCTTTTTCTCAACTCAATCATTTTTAAAATTAATTTGTAACATGGAACGGAAATTACATAGCATTTGTACTTTGTTTGAGATTTTTTCTAATTTTTATGATGGAAAAGAAATTCGAACGATAGATTTCATAATTAAAAAAAATGGGTTTGTTTTACATAATGAACCCAAATAAATGTAGTACTATATACCATTCAAAATGACATAAAAATGGTCGTTCTTGCTCAACAAACATATTTTTAATATGAACCAGATTAAAACCTATTTTTACAGCTATTTTTTCCCCTTAAAATACTTATACCTTCTAAGGATTGAACTTTGGTCTCCTCACAAGAGATAAAACCTTTTATTTTGTTAGATATTAAGATCGGTAGTGACTCGCTTTTATTTGACATGTTTACTTTCACTAGTATATGATATTGAGACCGATAGCGACTCGATTTTAATATTGAGAAAAGTAGCAAGTCAAGTTATAATGTTTGATTTTTTTTATGTTTTTCTTTCAGTATTTAAATTATTTGGGATGAATTGTATAGTCGAACTTTTACATGAGTGACTTGAAAAAGAAAGAATTATAAAGAGTTGAACAAAACACACAGGTGATTGATAAAAGAAAATATTAGATAAAACGAATTTATACATTAAAAAGAAGAATAAGAAAATAGAAAATGGATTGACTGAATTGGATGAATTGAATTTATACAATAGATAGAAGAATAAGAAAATAGAAAATGGACTGACGGAAAAAAATAAAGAATAAAAAAATAAGTCTAATATGTTAATTAAAGAAAAAGGAAAATGCAAAACAAATAAAACACCATGAATGTAAATAGTTTTCAAGAGACATCAAATTGGTAAATATTTTTTTCACCAATACTAGTTTAGGAAAAAACTCTAAATTTAATTGTTAAAATAATAATAAATTTAATTGTTAAAATAATAAATGTAACCAAATAATAATTTAATTGTTAAAAAAATGTAACCAAATAATTGTTAAACAAATTTTTATGTCAAACTTGATGTAAGTACACTAAAAACCAAGACAATTTAAAGTTAACTTAAAGTTTCAAGGGATAATAAATTGCTAGAGTAAACTTTACTTGTGAGTTTTATTAAGGGTCATACTATTCTCACACGGTGAAAATAATTTTCACACCCCAAAGCGCCGCGCTATGGTCATAGCGGGGCGCTTTGGTTGACAAAAGTTGATTTGACTGGCGTTGGAAACATAAGTTGCAGAGACATAAAGGTGATACGATGTTGCAGTGTCCCGTGAACCCTAAGCGCCGCGCTATGGCCAAAGCGCAGCGCTTCGACCCCAAATTTGCATTATTTAAACCTGCATAGACAGAACATTTAGCATTCGAGGGTATTCGGTGATTTTGTTGTTTGTCGATTTTCTTTGCTCTATTAGTTACATGTCTTGAAAAAACGATGTCGTGGTTAAGCAACTATCTTTTCGGTCAATATTCTAACGAGTCAGTTGTTCCTGATTCTTACGAGGGGACCACTATTTCTGACTCGTATGAGAAACCGGTCTCATCCAACTTGAGGGAGGCAGAGGTTGTATCTGGCATTCGTTATCGTGATAACACGGTGAAGCTGGATTTGAATACCCCTGTGGAGGACCCTTACGCACAACAAGGTTATTCGAATTTCGGTTACGGTGGCGAGTGTTATCCAAACGTCAGTTACGGTTGTCAACAGAGCTTACAAGGTTATTCGAATTTAGGTTACGGTGGCGAGCAAAGCTTTGTACAGCAGGAGTGTTATCCAAACCACAGTTACGGTTGTGAACAGACCTTTGAACATCAAGTCTATTCGAACCTCGGTGACGATGGTGAGCCGGAGGATGTGTCTGTTGACGAGGAAGGCTGTTACCCGGTTACATTTTCATTTGATACAACGCAGACCTTTTCGTCACGTAAAGAGTTGGTGCGTTGGGTACAAGACACGACAAAAGACAATGGTTACCTCATTGTGATTAAGAGGTCGAATAAAAGAGGAGAGAATTACAAGATTTGGTTTCAATGTACTTTTGGTGGGGAGCATAAGAGTATAGCTACACAGAGGAAAACGGGTAGCAAGAAAATAGGCTGCCCGTTCGAGATGATCGGGTTTTCGGAATCATCCGGAAGTGTTTGGAGGATCGAGGTGACGAAGGCGAAGCATAACCACACTCCTATTGAAAACTTAGAGGGTCACGCGTATGCGAGAAGGCTTTCTTCGGAGGATAAAAAACTGGTTAAGGAGCTGGCAGAGCAAGATATTCCCAACCAAAGTATCTGGCGAACGCTGACAAAAAACAATCCGGCTAGAAAGCTTATTCCGAAAGATATACACAACGTTGTTCAGAAGATCAACGCCGAAAAAAATGTCGGTAAGTCTCCGATGCAAAAACTTGAAAACATTCTTCTCGAAAAAGATTATACTTATTACATGCGCACGAATGAGATATCGAACGAAGTTGAAGATGTCTTCTTTGTTCACGAAAAATCATTCACTATGTGGTGTGCCTTCCCGCATGTGCTAATGATTGACGCCACCTACAAAACGAACATGTACAACCTGCCATTTGTTCAGGTCGTAAGCATGACGTCGACAAACAAATCGTTTACGGCTGCTTGTGCGGTAATTTCCGCTGAGAAGTCAGAGAACTACCTATGGGTGTTGCAGAGGATCAAGTCTATGCTGGTAGGATGTATGGAACCGCGCGTGATTTTAACAGACAGGGATTTTGCGCTAATGAACGCGTGTGAACAAGTTTTTCCAAAAGCGCATAAGTATCTTTGTCGGTTCCATATTCAACAAAATATTAATAAGAACAGCAAGAAGAAATTCTCTGACAAGGAGTGGAAAGAATTCGTACGTACATTTTGGACATTGTGCGAGTCTACGACCGAGGAAATATACAGGTATAACTTGGAAAACCTTGAAGCACAGCTGAAAGAAGATGACCGTGAACGTGGGTATTTCTTACATAATTATGTTCAAATTTTATATAATAACAAAAACTGACTATTTACGTTTTTTAATTTTAGAGGTTTTTGATTATTTGAAGAAATCCTGGTTGGATCCGTACCGTGAAAAGTTTGTATCTTGCTGGATTAACAAAACTATCAACTTTCACCAAACTACGACCAACAGGGTTGAGGGCATGCATGCAACACTAAAAAGTCACTTTCCAAATCATCGCAACACACTGGATAAACTTGTACTGTATGTTGATCATGTTGTTGATAGACAATACGCCGAGATTAGAAGTAGCTTTGAAGCAAGCCTCCGAAAAGTGATGACGCACCACAAGAATCAGCCCATGCTTGCATATATTCTCATAAAGGTTTCAATATATGCGATTGAGCATATGGAGGCTGAGGGAGAGGTGGGAGATGTGGGAGAGGAGGGAGAGCCGGCATGTCCGTACCTGCAGTTTCCGCAGGGGTCACGGGCGAGGGGGAGATGCGCTAGGTTGCGCACCATAGAGATTGGGGGGCATGTAGGGATAGACTGGGACCTGCTGGAGACCGTGGGAGAGGCCGCGCGGGCGCGTGATATAGTTGGGCTAGATACTCCTTGGTCGCGCCTATTTCAGATAGCGATGGAGGACTCGTACCCTGAGCTTACGGTCGAGTTTCTTTCCACGTTTACATACGCGCCGCATCCGGCGGATTACGTGGAGGACCCGGATTTTCCAGTCCACGAGGTTACATTCCGTCTCGCCGGTCAGCAGTTTCAGATGAGTGTGCGGGAGTTTGCTGTCCATACAGGTTTGTTCACAGAGCCCGAGGTTGATACAGATTTATATACGCAGGCGGTTACGGCGATGGACAGGCAGACGCTTATCAGTTTCTGGAGGGCCATTTCCAGGGTTCCCTTTGGGAAATCCTGGCAAGAGGTCACCACCATTAGAGACCCCTTGTACCGATACCTGCACCATGTTATCGCATCATCTATCGTGCCGCGGGGTACCAGCAGGGAGAAGGTCAACCTCAGCGACCTTTTCTTTCTATACTGCCTACTTCGCCGCCAGCCCTGCGATCTAGCAGCCTGCCTGGCAGATTACTTTGCCACATCATACCACCGGCAGCTCCGCGGGTACCTGCACACTGGCTCATACATCACCGCCATTGCACGCTCGCTAGGGATCATGCCCGAGAGTGATCCGGAGCTGTCCGACCCGATCTCGTCGACTACGTTGGGCCGCGCGTCAGTATCTGCCATGCTGATCACCCGTACCTTTGATGTTGGTCTGAGGTTTAAGGGCCGTGACGGGCTGATTTGGCATCCGGAGGTGGTGCCGGAGGTCATCCCGGTTGTTATTGAGTTGAGGCCTGGAGTGTTAGCCCCTCCTGATGTTCAGGAGGCCGCTCGGCAGGCTCAGCTACAGGCTCTGGGCCTCGATCAGTACCCGGGCCAGCCTCAGGCTCAGGCTCAGGCTCAGGCTCAGGCTCAGGCTCAGGCTCAGCCTGTATTCGGGGATCCGGCTCAGGAGGAGCATGTCGAGAAGATCCCGGTACCACCAGTTCAGCCAACTCCTGAGCCGCCACAGTACCCGCAGCACGTTTACGCTGACCTGCCTCCGGTAGCGCGTGAGGTGACTCGGGACTTCGACCGGCGCCTCAGACGCCAGGGCGCACGCATTGACTGGATCGTCGAGACGCTCGTTGCTCTACGAGAGCTCGCTGGGTTGCCTCCACTTCCCCTCCCACCGTCCCCACCGCACGAGGATTAGTACCTTAGTTTGTTTGTATAGTGTTTTGTTATGTATTATGTACTCAGTTGTACCTTTTTGTTTTGTATGTACAAACTGATATATATAAATATATATATTGCAGTTAATATTCTATTTACATCACGTTGGTTTTGGATTGTTTACGTTTAATTCTTATGGCTTTCTGTACATTTTATTTAACGTGTTCGTTTAATTTAACAAAATAAACTAGGTTAACAGTTTATAAAGACGCACTTATATTATATACGTTCTATAAAAATAATGACGTAAAAAAACGTAATTATAAAACAACTATGAATTATATGTAACTAATATTTTATAATAATAATAATACTCAAATACAATTTTTTCCTCCAAAAAACACTACCAAACTAACCCACATCCCACCTATTTAAAAAAAAAAACAACACAAACTCCTGCCCACGCTCTTTGTCTTTTTGCACACTCAAAGCGCCCCGCTATGGCCAAAGCGGGGCGCTTTGAGTGTGCAAAAAGACAAAGAGCGTGTGCGAATAGACCAAGTCTTTATTAACTTTCATGTAGGTTCAAACTTTTATTACTTTCTGTTATTGTAATATGGAAAGTTGAAATATTAAAATTCATCTTAGCCCATGGCTTTATAGCCTAGTGGCATTATGGAGGTGAGATAAGACTTTGGGACCTATAGGTCTTGGGTTCGATTCCCACAAGGGGGATTTTCCCATATTTATTGGGTTTCCTCCTGAATTGGTGTATAGGCATTATGCCTAATGGGGATGGATATGATCGGGTGGTTCTGCTGGTGGCACGATGATACTCCAGTGGTCCGTCAGTGATCCAAATTAGCCGTTCAAAAAAAAATTCATCTTATGTTTTAATGAAGTATACTTTTCAAAAAAAAAAAAATTAAAATTCATCTTATATAAATTTAATTGTTCAAATAATAATAATTAATTGTTAAAATAATAAATGTAACCAAATAGTGATAGTGAGGTAGGATCCGGATACATCGAACATGATAAATAATTTGCTATTTTAAAACTTTATTTTAAAATCATTTAAATTAAGATAAAGTTCCTTTCTTATAGTAAAAAAAATCACAAATTTAAACCGTATAAGGTATACATTTGAATGTTGAATTTTTTTTAGAATTTGAAGTTCATTTCCATGTTTTAATAGAAGATAAATTCCACTAGAGATGTTAGCCCGAAAAAATGAGGAGTTTAGTTCAGGTCACACGAAAAAAACAACCAACACCTTTTTTCAAATCACTTTTTTCTTTACTAAAACATCCACTATTAGATAATTTGTGTAAATATTTTATGTATCTCTTATTTTTGTTAACTTTCCTAATATTGTTGTAATGTTTATTATATATAAAGTTCCCTGCCCTCATTCAATTGATGAGGTGAACCATAATACATCTTATATGGTATCAGCCATTCTCTAACCCTAATTCTTTTTCATTCCCCTTCTTCCTCGTTTTTTTTTTCCGATTTTGGGACCATCATCCATCATGGCCGGTTCCTCCTCCTCTTCTGAAACCCCTTTCTCTATGCATGCTTTCTCACATATGATGCATATGAAACTCTCTTCCAGCAATTACCTTGTCTGGCGCGAGCAGATGCTCCTTGTTTTATCCCTTCACAAGCTGTCCGACCATGTTTCTGGTTCGGCTACTCCCCCTTCGGCGACCATTACAGTCTCCGAAAAGTCTATTCCCAACCCAGACGCTGTTACCTGGTCCGATAATGATCAGAAGGCTGTTTTATTTATCAAATCTTCTCTCACCGAGGAAGCGGCTGCTGAAGTTCTTGGCCTCAAAACTGCTCAAGATATCTGGACTGCCCTAGAACATGCCTACAGTAATGCGTCCGTTGAACGCATACATTCTTTACGTGATTCTCTTCGTCTTCTCAAGAAGGGTACGTCCTCTGTTTCTGATTATTCTCGCAAGTTTAAATCCCTTTGTGATCAACTTGCAGCTATCGGTCATCCGGTCTCTGAGATGGATCGGCTTCACTGGTACCTCTGTGGCCTTGGTCCATCTTTTGAAGTTTATTCCACTGCGATACGTACTTCTGGCAAAACTTTAAGCTTTCGGGATCTTGTGGCTCAAACCGAAAGTCAGGAGTTATTTCTTCAGTCCATGCACGGTGGTGATACACCACCCGTCGCCTTCACAGCACAACAAACCCGAGGGCGGGGCCGCGGCTCCTCTCGTGGCCGTGGTTATTCAGCTATTAACTAGTTTCTACTATCGCCGCGTTGCGGCGAACGTCTTTTGTTGTTTAGTCTGTGTTTAAATGTGTTTTGAAATCACTATGAGCGCGTTGCGCACGGAAACCACTGACAAGAATAAAAAGAAAATATAGAAAAAATACACTAAAAGATAACCAATAGGAAATCAACCAAAAAAGTTGTATGGTAATAATGTTGTTCGTATGAAACCTGTGGTCAGAGATGAGCAAATGATACTGGGTACCGGTACCGAATTTCCCGAACCGAAAGATCTTAAGTACTGATTCGGTACGACTTTTGGCGTTTCTGGTACCGGTTCGCTACCGTCTTTTACCTTCATATACAGGTACCGTAATTGGTATTTTCGGTACCAGTACCGATTCGGTATTGGTTGGCACCGAGCTCATCCCTACCCCTGAAACTAAAAAAAGAAATCATTAAAAGTTGAAGAACATCAAAAAAAAAAAAAGTTGCACGATACCGTTGTTGTTCATACGACACCCGTGATCAGAGATAAGCAAATGGTACCGGGTAGCAGTACCGAATTTCCCGAACTAAAAGATTTTCAAAATCAATTCGATACCGACTTTTGGTGTTTTCTGTACCAGGCTGGTGTCGGTTTTTACCTTTATGTACCGATAAGAGCAGTCCCCGAAAACTCTCGAAAAAATTTAGGCCTCGGGCGATGAAAAGAATTGGGCCCAAAATTATGGTTAAGGGTAAATGAATTACAAAAATAAAAACTTAGTGATGGAGCAAAGACTTGAACTTGAGACCTTTACATTATTTTGAGAAGGTTTTTGCCACTACACCACCAATATTTTTTGGCATAATAAACGGATTAATATACTAAATATATAATTTAATAAATATATACAAGCTTACAAAGACTTTTCGGGCCCTTTGAAATTTTGGGCCTCGGGCGTCGGCACGGGTTTACCGGGCCCAGAGCCAGCCATGCCGATAACCGTACTGGTATTTTTGATACCAGTACCGGTTGACAAAAGCTTATCTAACTTAAAAAGTAAAGAAGATAATAAAACTATTAAAACAACCATACACATTATTATAAGTTTTACTGTTCAAATCATTGTATTATTAACATATAGGAGAATACCAACACCTTTTAGCAAACTACTTATTTATTTAAGCATCAACCCATTTTAGTTAATAAAATATTAAAACCAGTTAATCAAGAAAAAGTTCCCACCACTTTAAAACCCCCTTTTTATAAGGAATGATATTGGGGCGGGTATAGGGTAGGTTTAGCTAATTTCAACTTCAAACTCGATTAGATAAGTTTGTCCAATACTCATCGGGTTTCTACTGGGTATATCTGTGGGTTTTGGGTAAACCCTTTAATTTAAAAAATTATTCGTTTGGTATACTCGATTTCAAAACTCGACGAGTACGTATCAGGTAAATATTAATTAACTACATTTAGCATTATCACTATTAAAATATATCAAATAACGCCCATGGCATTATAGCCTAATGACATCTTGAGGGTGAGATAAGGCTTATAACTGTTAGGTCATGGGTTCGATTTCCATAAGGGAGGTTTTTCACAGATTTATTGGGTTTCCTCCTGAATTGATGTATATGCATTATTGCCTAGTGGAGATGGATATGATCAGGTGGTTCTGCTGGTGGCATGATGATACTACAGTGGTCCGTCAGTGATCCAAATTTACCGTTCAATATATATATATATATATATATATATAGGGGACCGCTAAAATGAAAACCACCTCTAGTTGTAAGAACCATGAGAACTACATCGTACGGGGCAAGGTGGACCAAATTTTTTTTTTCATAAACGTAAATGCTTGTATTATAAACACATTTGTAAAAAAAAAATTCAAAAAAAAAAAAATGCCGTGTGTGTAGTTTTGAGCACCACAAGTTTGCGTTTACGGGTACCGTAAATTTTGTTTAAAATTTACGGTACCCGTAAACACAAACAAAACTACACACACGACATTTTTTTTTGAATTTTTTTTACAAATGTGTTTATAATACACGCATCTACGTTTATGAAAAAAAATTCTGGTCCACCTCGTCTCGTACGGTGTAGTTCTCACGGTTCTTACAACTGGAGGTGGTTTTCATTTTAGCGGCCCCCTATATATATATATAGGGTAGGGATCCTAAGAGAAGTATACCCTATTTGAGAAACTTGAGAAACATTCTGGACCACACATTTTTCTAAACTTTTCGTAATATACACATATGTATGGTATAAAATTGACTATATACATATATGTATATTGAATTATACACATATGTATATACTCAATTTTAAACTATACATATGTGTATATTACAAAAAAACTTATGGAAAATGTGTGGTCCAGAATGCTTCTCAAGTTTCTCAATTAGCCAAGTGCTTCTCACAAGATCCTAACCCTATATATATATAGGCTAATTATAAGGAGAAACCCACTCCAGTTGACTAAACCCTGAAAACTCATTTGTGTGGATAGGAGAACGCCACATCAATTCAATGATCAGTTAAAAAAGGTGTGAAGTAAGGGTAGTATTGGAAATTCACAGTGGACAATTTAAGAGTGATAAGGTGGTTACTGCAAAAGTCTTTTGCATCTATCCATATCCAATTAATGCATTTTGTCCTTATTTCTTTAAACATATGATCCAAGATTTTATTTGAATCTCTTTCTTCTTCAATACACCATTCTTTCTTTCTCTATTAACCAGATCTCTCTTCTTCAACACACCTTCAACATTTTTTTTGAAAAACAATTTCTGCAACAAAGAATCAGAGTTGAAGATCCAGATCCACGATGTCTTTCTCTCTCTCTCTCTCTTCACAAGATCCAGATTCAGCAGCTTGAAGAAAATCGCACATGAATATGAATATGAATATGAATATGAAGATGATGATGATGAATAAGATACAAAGATGACGATGAATCAGATATGAATCTTGTTACTTTTTTTAAATTCTCTTTATGTTTTTTTATCTAAAATTACACATTTTTTGCAAGTGTTTTTAGTTGAATCAGGCATTTAAGGTATGAAATGTGTAAAAATGTGTTATTTATGACTTTTCCCCCCTCTCTCTCTCTCTCTTTATATCTTTATCTTCTAATTCATTTCCAGTTCTTAAAGATCTTCATCCAGATCTAAAAGTGATCTGAATCCAAAAGATGATCCAGTTACACTTTTTTAGATTATTGTAAAAATAAAGTGTGTTGTTACATGCAACTTTTTTCTGGATATGTTTTTTTTTGTTCAAGAAGATGAATGTTTTTAATTTCTTGATTTATCATTTTTTTGTGTAAAATTTGTTCAAGAAAAAATGCATGTTATATTTTTCCGTGTCACATAAATAATGTACGTTTACATAAAATAAAGTGAATTGTTACACTTTTTTAGATTATTGTAAAAATAAAGTGTGTTGTTACATGAAACTTTTTTCTGGATATTTTGTTTTTTTTTGTTTGTTCAAGAAGATGAATGTTTTTAATTTCTTGATTTATCAATTTTTTGTGTAAAATTTGTTCAAGAAAAAATGCATGTTACATTTTTCCGTGTCACATAAATAATGTACGTTTACATAAAATAAAGTGCATTGTTACACTTTTTTAGATTATTGTAAAAATAAGTGTGTTGTTACATTTTTTTATGTTACAAAATGATAATCAGTTTCAGAGTTAACTAGGATCATACCAGGTCTTTTGAGGAACATCAACAACCTGCAAGCTGAACTGTTTACCCGTGAGCAAGAAATTCGGAATGAGAAGAGGGTTATATGGTTACTGATATTAGCGTTAGTGATTGGCAGCTTACTTGTTAGCATTGTTTGTTGTGATTAAGAAATAGGTGGTACTTAGTCGGATTATCCTTGTTAGTATGTTAATGACATTTTCGGTAGTATGTACTTGTTGATGTTTGGTTGAATATGAGAATTTTCTATGTTATGGATTTTTTGGTTTTGTTTTTAACATGTTACATTTTTTTTCCCTGAGATTTATGTAGACTTTTGCTGTGTTGAATCTGAGAATTTTATATGTTATGGATTTTTTGGTTTTGTTTTTACCATGTTACATTTTATTTTTGCCTCAGATTTTTGTACATTTTTTGCTGTATCCGTGTTACATTTTTTTTTTCACTGAGATTTTTGTACATTTTTGCTCTATGTGTGTTTGATCATGTGCTTTTGTTGATGGTTGCTTGAATATCTTTTTTTTTTCATGACAACGTTGTATGTTTTTTTAGATTTGATCACGTGACTCTTTTTTATTTTTTCCTAAAGTGTGTAACTTATGTAAGGTTTTTTTAAGATATCAACTTTTTTTTTAGTTTTTCGTTATGTTAGAAGTCAGTATTTGTTTAAATCATATAATAACGACACGTTTTTTTAATAACATTGATTGAGAAAACATAGATTTAACACAATAGTTGAGTACATAATAACTTTAACACTAGATATGGCACATTTTTTGAAGAACATAGATTTAACGACACGATAAATGACTGTTATTAATGACAATAAATGTGGTGATTGTTGTTAGCAAGATTGAGTTAATAAAACATAATCACAACATAAAAAGAGGAATTGAACCCAACCCTCATGCACAATAAACAAGCGCAATAACCAGTAAGCCAAACAAAATGGGTATAAAGGAAAGATGAATTTGTACTTTTTACTTTTTTTTATAGAATACATACAACAAGATGTATCTTTTTGTTACTTTCTCCTTTTTATCTGGTGATGCATTTAATTTGTCATTTACTTTCATATCTAATCACCACTATCCACCCCCAAAGTTTATTTTTTCATTAGAAATAGTTTCAGCATACATAATGTGTATATCCACAAAGCATTGTTAATTACTCATCACACACAAAGCATAACAATGCACAAGAGGCCATGCTCGGTTTCCAAAGTTCCGGATGTTGAGGCGATCGATCTCATGCCTGGAAAAAATGAGTTCATTAATGTCGGGAAGAGACTTCGAAAGTATGCATCGACTCCAGTGAGCGTTGGCGATACTCCTGAAATGTTTTTACAAAGTTCATGTACATAAATATTAGATATAAAAAAATGTAACGAAGAAACGTCTATAGAATAAAAAAAAATACCTTTTTTTTATTTTCTTCATGTTTTCCTCGAGGGTGTCCAAATCACTGTCTGGTGAAACTGAGGCACCAACTTTGTTTTATTATTTATATAAAACATAATTATAAGACAAGCTAAAGAAAAAAAACGCTTGTACGTACTTATTAGCTTTCTTTTTTGCAACTTCTTATCCCGATGCGCTTGCTTACCTACATTTGTACGAGTTTTATATAAATCGCAAACTATTAACAACCTTTACAAAACATATGTCTTAACAATAAAAAGAAAAAAAGACTAATTTTAAAACTTTTTTACCTCCTCTTGTTTGCGTTGCTGGACCGCCCGTGTTAGCATCCGGTGTCACTATTTAGAAAGCTTAATAATTAGCATTAAGGTATCGAAACATATATTTATTTAGATTCCTAAAGATCACATCTAAAACAGTTTTGTATGTCCCGTAGTACGTGTTGCTGGCCCACTCTCATCGCCGTCAACTTAGAATGTTTTTACAAAGTGCATGTACATAAATATTAGATTTTAAAACAATGTAACCAAGAAACTTTTATACATAAAAAAAACATAACTTTTTTTATATTCTCCATGTTTTTTTCCGGGTGTGTCCAAATCACTGTCTGGTGAAACTGAGACAACAAGTTTGTTTTATTATTTATTGAAAACATAATTGTAAGACAAGTGAAAGAAAAAAAATGCTTGTACGTACTTATTAGCTTCCTTTTTTGCAACTTCTTATCATGATGCGCTTGCTTACCTACATTTATACAAGTTTTATATAAATCACAAACTATTAACAACCTTTACAAAATATATCTCTTAAGAATAAAAAAAAGACTAATTTTAAATCCTTTTTACCTCCTCTTGTTCGCGTTGCTGGACTGCCCGTGTTAGCATCCTCTGTCACTATTTAGGAAGGTTATGTACATTAGACATATACATGACAAGAAACATGTTTTCAATATTAGTTGTCTGTTTATGCGCTTATCGATAACCGGCGTACGGCGAGTCTTTTTAGCTGCATTTTGTTAATTGTAAACAACATTAATAAACTAATATCTAATTTAATGCGTAAGCATAATTTATCACAGGTTTTGTAATTATAAACACCTGGGCTCATTTTTTCCTTGGATTTTTAGTTGTAACAACGGATGACTGCAAATTATCACGTAATCCAACCAAGCATCAGTTTAAGAGGCTAACTATTTATACTCTAATTCACTTTAATAACCCAGACAAATGTCCAATAGGTAATAAATACACAAACAACAAATCTATAGTTTTATCTACAACCGTATGTAATTTTTTTTACCTCCTCTTGTTCGTGTTGCTGGACCGCCCGTGTTAGCATTCGCTGTCACTATTTAGAAAGCTTATATACATTAGACATAAACATGACAACAAACATGTAATGAATTCAAAGTATTTACGTACATATTAGTTGCCTGTTTACGCGTTTCTCGACAACCGGGGTATGGCGAGCCTTTTTAGCTGCATTTTTTAATGGTGAACAGCATTAATAAAAGAATGTATAAGAATGTATAAACATAATTAATAACAGTTTTTGTAATTATAAACACCTGGGCTCATTTTTTCCTCGGATGTGTTTTGTTATACTTAGCTGTAACAGCCAATTACTACAAAGTACCACGTAATCCAACAAAGCATCAGATTAAGAGGCAGTCAATTTATGGTCCAGATCATTTTATAGCTCAGATAAATGACTAGTAGATAACAAATGCAGGACCACAATCACCAGTAGATCACTATGGACCAGTTCAATTTATAGCAAACATAGATTATTTTCTCAGATGAACATTCTTCCCACCCTTTTTATCCTTTTATTTTTCATTATCCCCCAAAAACCTTAATATTATTTTCCACTTTTCATTATGTATTGATATACCCTAAATAGCCTTTTTTTTCCTAATAACAGAGTATTACTTTAATTTATTTTCTCAAATCAATATTAACACACAAATCAGACCCCCCCCCCCCCCAAATGATCACGTATTCACCCAAAAACCCTTTTAACTAAGCGTCTAAAACGTGAGATGATCCAAAAAAAGAAAAAACACAAACCGTACACAGTCATTAAGAAAACCCAGATGGGTTTATAAAGGAACCGAGAAATCTCTTGTTAAGACACACCAAAACTCTTTAAAACCATAGAAATACTCCATTTAACACAACCCAAATCTGTATAGTTAAAACAAAGTTCATAATTATAGTTAAGAAAGACCGACGCACCTGAAATTCCGACTTTTTTGTTGAATATCTCCGGCGAATTTTGCTCTGGACGGAACTATCCGTCGGGATTTTGGTCTGGATTCTCTTTCTTGATGAAAATCTCTGGCGATTTTGTTGGGTATGGATGAAGAGGGATGAAGATTCTGAAAGAGAGAGAGTGTGTGTGTCTTCTGTTTTGGTTTTTGAATTAATGAACTCTGATAACAACATAGGTAGGTTTGTAGGGTGATGATTAAGAAAGTGTATTATAGTTCCCATTTTACCCTTTATGTACATCTTATATATTTAAAAATTGAGAGACAAGGATAGAAAAAGCAACAGATGCCAAAAGTTAATCCTAGCCATCCATCAGCTCTAATCAATGGTTATTATTGAGTTTTCAGGGTTTATTCAACTCAAGGAGGTTTTCAATTTATCCTTGCCCTATATATATATATATATATATAGAGAGAGAGAGAGAGAGGAAGGTTAACGTACAATAGCTCTTAACGTACGACCTGTACGACCTATAATTACGCACGTTCATTTGAAAATCACGCACATTATAAAACTCAAAAACCCTAATCACGCATGTTGAAAACATAAATCACGTACGTTATATACCTATAATCACGCATGCCCTAACTCACAGTTCAAAAAATCGCATCCCCTGTTCTACGATCTGAAACCATTGTTATTGCTCTCTGACTCCAATCGCATCAAAGCTTGGTAATGTTCCTGCATCCTCTGTTCTGCGGTCTGAATCAAAGCTTCGTCGTGGTCTTGTATCCTCTGTTCTACGGTCATTGTTCGAGTCGACATTTTTTATGACAATTTTTAAAATCAAAGATGAATTTGAACACAATTCGATGAAATTGACCGAACAATGGCCAGTTTGAACTAAAACGAAAAGAAAATTGAAACGAATTGGACGAAATTGAGCAATTCTAGGCTAATTGAAACGAACACTAATCGCACATGTTGTATCAACAAATTACGCTTGTTATTTTTTTGTCGCGTACTGGTCGCATGTTAAGGGCTATTGTATTTTACAACTCTCTCTCTCTCTCTCTCTCTATATATATATATATATATATATGGAAAAGATCAAATAGGAAGTTAATTTTGGCTAGGAAGGATAGGAAGCCATAGGATTATGACATGTGGCAAATTTTAAAATAAAGAGAAAGGGTATTTTAGTCAATCTCATCATTTCTTCTTCCTTCTTCTCCCCAGTTACTTCAAAACCCACCATTTTCAAAACCCACCATCTCCAACCTTTTCTTCACTTACTATCTCAATAATCACTCCATTATAGTGTGATTTTCGTCATCAATCAATGATTCAACCACCCGATCAACGTGTTCTTCAGCTTTTTTCGAAGAAAACCCAGTTTAATTTCATTCAAAATCTCGTTTTTTCTGGTGATTTTAAAGATAATCACTCGATTTGTTCGATTCAATCGCTGATAAGTGTTTCTATCATTTCAAAATTCGTCAATTGATGAAGAAACCGGCTTCGATCCATGTAAGAAATTCTTTAATTTCATTTTCGATTAAATTGCTGTACTAAAAACGCATCAGAAAAATTAATTTTCCAGAAATTGGCTCATTTCGAAGACAGTAATTCGTAGACAATTCAGACAGTTCACAGACAATTCACAAACAGTTTTATGTGTCCATTGCGTTTTAGAAATAAGAGAGTTTTATGTGTTTTCTGGATATTGCGTTTTAGAAAAAACACATTTTTAAGTATTTTTAGTCATTGCGTTTTAGGTAAAACACATTTTTGAAGTGTTTTTAGTCATTGCGTTTTAGGTAAAACACATTTTTAGGTTTTTCAGTCCATTGCGTTTTACAGAGAACACTTTCTTTTGTTTTTTTAGGTCATTGCGTTTTAGAAATGAGACATTTTTAAGTGTTTTCTGGCCATTGCGTTTTACAAATAAAACATTTCTTTGTGTTTTCTGGCCATTGCGTTTTACAAATAAGACATTTCTTTGTGTTTTTTGGTGCATTACGTTTTAGAAAAATGTCATTTTTTAGGTTTTTTTTTCATTGCGTTTTACGTAACTGGTGGTTTTTCTATTGCGTTTTACACAACTGGGTTTAAACTTTTTTTTTTTTTAAAATATAGCAATAGTATACTCGTTTTAAAGATAAAAAAACGCTCGTTTTTTGGTGCAATTTTTATAAAAAAATAATGTCGTATGAAAGAGTTATTAACGTTTAAAAAATGGGGGGGAATTTGAGGAGAGAGAAACTATTGGCTTGGATTGACTAGAATGCCCTTGAACAAACTCACGCGCCTCTTTTCTTTCTTTCAATTTCCCTGATTTAATCTTAGCCTTGATTAACTTAATGGATGGTCAAGATCACTTCCTAGCCTTCCTAGCCAAATAAACTTTCTATTGTATCTCCACCCTATATATATATCAAATAACTACAATGTATATAAATAAAATAGCAAAATATATATAAAAAATAGTCAAATGCATACATGACAAAAAATGTCTATTCCAATAATTGATGTATCGTATAGATACATATCTAAAAAAATAAAAGAAATTATATCAGGTATACAATCTGATAAATGCCTACACTTTATCTCATAATCGTAAACATATATATCACTAAATCCTAAACCAGTCCCAAGCCCACAAAAAAAAAAAAAAATTAAAACTAATCTCAAACCCGATCCCATACGGGATTACTCTACCCCAAACCGTCGCAAACATGCTGAGTTCGAGTTCAATTGTGATCCCTAATTCAAAAATTAATCTTGAATTTTTCACAACCTTTTTCCCATAAATCTGCAATGACGCTCCTTCCCAGTCCGGTGAAAAAGAATATCCGGTTAAATTACTACATAAATCGCATATTTTAAGCAATTAATATTATGATCAATCTCAAGTACTATAAATAGACCATCAAATCATTCACAAACCAACACTCAAACTAACATACATCAACTGCATTCAAAAAATCACAATGGGGGGAGCTGATCAAGTGCGCATCACCCGACGTTCATCTACGAGCGACAACGTTAAGGAGAATCATGGAGGCGATACCAGAAACTTTCCAGTAGATGCTGTGATCAATCTGGATCAGTAAATCTTTTATTCAAATTTAATATTTATTTGGTTTTCTTTTGTGAATCTTTTTTAATAAAAGTTGTGAAAATGACAGTGGTGATCCAACGATGTATGAGTCTTATTGGAGAAAAGTAGGGGACGAGTGTACGTTTGTGATTAAAGGGTTTGAATCTTTAAGTTACTTTTCAAACCCTAATAACCCTTGTTGGTTTCTTGAACCAAAGCTTGAAGAAGCGATTAAGAATCTGCATGGTGCGGTAGGGAATGCGGTAACCGATGGTTACTCGATCGTGGTTGGGACTGGTTCGAGCCAGTTGCTGCAAGCCGTGCTTTTCGCGGTCACAACGTCACTTGAACATGCTAGCCAGATCAATGTTGTGTCACCTGCCCCTTATTATTCTGTATGTATAATCTATCTACATTAATTGTTTTATTATTATGTTACAAATTAAGATTATTTCCCACATTGAATGTATCTGATAATAATAAATGTAGTCGTACCCGGAGATTGTGGATTTGGTGAAGTCTGGATTGTACAAGTGGGCGGGTGATGCCCATGAGTTCGATAAAGATGAACCATATATCGAGCTCGTGACATCACCTAACAACCCTAGTGGTGTGATCCGAGGATCGGTGGTGAACCGTGAAGGTGGGGTGTTGGTTCATGATCTTGCATATTATTGGCCCCAATACACCCCCATCACCTCTTCGTTAGATTTCGACATCATGTTGTTTACCGCTTCTAAATGCACTGGCCACGCGGGTTCGCGAGTTGGGTACGTTGTTATTTTACTTATATGGTAACAAAAAAATAGATTAGTTTTTTTGAAAGGCAACTTTTATAACCAAACTCACCCGGTTAGGAAAAAAAAAAACTAACTTGCAATGGGCATTTCATGGGACTATTCATCCAATGGGCCATACAATTTTACATTTGTTTGAGCGACTAGAAAACACAAATAAGAAGTTTACGTTAATCTATTTTTTTTCTAACCCCTTTATATATTAATTTTAATCAACAGAGCAAATTACATAAGGATAACAGGTAGACCGGCAACAAAGTGCGTCACCATCCCTTTCTGAATAGAAAACCTCAAAACCCTAATCTATATTAATTACAAAAGGACCCACCTCCCAATATATTATATATGAATGTCCAACATGCATTAAAAACACTAGACTGAAATTTGCAAAGACATAACAGAAATACACCCATACATTGGTTAAAAATAATTTTTCAGTTGTTCTTCAAGGATGCACATTATTAAGTTTATACTCATGCTTTTTGATTAATTAATAGATGGGCACTTGTTAAAGATAAAGAGGTGGCGAAAAAGATGACTAAATTCATGGAAGTGAACACAATAGGTGTGTCGAAAGAACCACAACTCCGCGTTGCAAAGATCTTGCAAGTGATTGCTGATCGATGCAAACGTTTTGGATCCCCCGAAGGCGATGACTTTTTCGAATACAACAAAAATTTATTGACAGAAAGATGGGAGATGTTAAGGGAAACTGTGAAAAAAACTCAGATGTTTACTCTACCAAAGTATCCTCTCCAGCATTGCAATTACACTGGAGATGTTACACAAGCACATCCAGGTAATAAATAATTAACTGAATATAATACTAGTTTGACTTCTTATGGCAAATGTGCTAATGTAAGCTTTCAATATTATTAATAAACATGTGTCACATGCATAGATTAGTTAAAATGGGAATATAATTTAATGTGAAATGTGTGATGACAGCTTTTGCATGGATGAAATGCAAGGAAGGAATCGAAGACTGTGAGAAGCTGTTTAGAAATCACAAGATCTTAACAAGGAGTGGAAGGAGATTCGGGTCGGATCCGGGGTTTGTTAGAGTTAGTATGGTTGGTAGAGATGAAGAGTTTAAGTTGTTCATTGATAGGCTTTCAATGATTTAGATCTTCAACAATGGTGATGGGAATCTTCTAATATAAATATGAGACTGGTGTAGATCCAGAATGTGAGGTGTTTGACTAGCAAGCCACCCCCTCTTTATGTTTAATTATGTGATGTTTTTTAATTATGCTGAATTTCCTATCTATAATATATATCATATCATATCATATATGATGTCTTATTAATCTATTTATTATTAAAATTTCGTGTTGGGCGGTCCTGCATATAAATACCTTCGGGGTCTAAGATCGATCGATGTATGGTGAAAAACAAAACGGGTCAAAATGAACGATTTTTACCAGAGAAATTAAAGTAATATATAATATGAATATCATAAACGATATCAAAAGAAAACAAATATTATTGGAAAAACATGTTAATATATTGAATTGCCCGGATGATGCGACGGGAGTTTTGTACTTGTATATTTACAAATATTATTGGAAAAACATGTTAATATATTGAATTGAAAGTCGTTTACGATACCAAAATATCTATTTTCGAATATGAGAATGTTGAATAAAAAACTAAACATAGGTGGGTTTAGAACTGAAAAAAAAACAACGAAAAAAAGTTATTAGACAAAAATAAATTTAATTGATAAATAAAAGATAATTTATACTAAAACAATTAAAATGGATTTTTTTTTTCAATTTGTGCTTTAAGATTTACTATTAAACAAATATCAAATTGTTATATTTGTTTAATATAATATATGAGTCAATTTCATATTGTTATTAATATATAAAGTATAAGCCATCATCATTTTAAGATCATGTTATAAGTAGCATGTATAAGTAACCGAAATATAAGCATACATGTTATTAAACTAAGAAATATTCGGTTTAGCGCCTTTCAACGCGGGTGGTGCATATACCAACAAAATGTAAGTTAAAGTGGCAAAACTCCTAAACCAATCAACAAAATGTAAGTTGAAGTGGCAAAACTCAATAAATAAGATAAGGACAAGTGCAGAGCATAGTGAAAAAGTTTGCTGGGTCGATGTGGGACTTGTACTTGCGAGGAGGGGTAGTTGCAAGCAAATCTATTGAAAGTTCGAAACAATTGGCCACTTCTATCTCACGAAAGATGGCAAGTTTATCTCAGGGTTTAACTCACTTTTTTTCAAGGCTGCAAGTTTATAAAACCAAAACAAAAATGGTACAAGCGTTAAGCTTAAAAACTAAAATCTTTTACTTCAAAATCAAAATGTATTACTCCCTCCGTCCCATTAAATATGTCTTGTTTTGAATTTTCAAAGTCTTTATTTATAAGCTTTGACTTTAATTATATATTTTTTGTGTTATATAAAATTTGATGAAAATTAACCCGACAAAAACACTTGTAAAACACACTCAAATCATATAACTTTTATCAAGTATTATCTAACACATACAAAATTATTTAAGGTCAAAGTTTATAAATAAAGACTTTGAAAATTCAAAAGATGACACTTTTAATGGGACGGAGGGAATATCTTTTAAGAGCCTGCCTGCATGAATGAAGAAAGTAGAAAGAAACATGTGCAATATTATATGGTACGGTTCCCAGCTAAAATTTTAGACTCTCTGCTTGAAACTGCTGTAATTTTGACTAAGTTGAGAACCACGTTCAGTAAAAGGCCGGTTAATGATTAACAAGAACATGAATATATGATGGAGTCATCTGATTGAAAGAGGGATGATGATTCCCTTGGCAACTGGAAAGCTAAATTTAATACCTTGAATAATCAGAAAAACATGTTATAAAGTTAAGGGTGGTCGGTATCATGTCGGGGACTTTGATCGGGGAGGGGGGTTGCCGAACGGTGATGGGATGCCAGCTTCAAATCGGTGAGTGGGGAGTGGTGTTTTCGGTGGGCCATAACCCCTTTCAACCAATCATATTTTTTTTTAAATTGTTTACCACTCTCCATGTGTTTGACCATTGCAGTGATTGAGTGCAAATAGGAAGTGAAGTGAGGACTTGACATGACATGATATTATTGGCTAGAGAATAACTCAAAGGCTGATTCTAAACACACCCCCTCCCTCCTGATTATACCCCCCCTTGTGAGAGGAAAACTGCAAGTCCCACGCGGGCCCCACCTGTAAGTATGTGAGAGAGGGGGTGTAAAAAGTAATTAGGGGGTGTAGAAAGTAGCACCTAACTCAAACACCCTAATAGTGATTGACCACTCCCTCCACCCTAAGTAGATAGCTTTTTGAGTGATAATAGAGTATAAATTATTATTATTATTATTATTATTATTATTATTATTATTATATCGTAAACCATAGCAAGTGCTAGTGTCATACCGTTACCATGATACTACGTCGATCTCGACCAAACACCATCGATAGCAGCATTGATACTATTGGAATCATTACTAATATTTGTATTTGTCGTTTTATGTTTGATTTAAAACACATGTCGATATCTTTTTGGACATGTTATAATTTTATTTTTGAGTTTTTATCTGTTGCTATATCGAGCTTTAATGAACCGAAGTTATACGCAAGGGAATTCCGTTGGTTATATAACAACATCTAATCAAATTCGTACATTATTACAAATTATTGATATGATAATGGTACGAGTATGGAAACTTTTTATTAAAAAAGAGGACATTATTAGGTTCGTTTCACTTGTGCTAATCATTTGTTGTTTATTTTTATTATTATAAAATAAGGACCATCATCATTTCACATCGTATACATTGTAATAGAAACTCAAATTCATAGCTAAACATAGATTTAATAGTAATACACACGATGCGAATCACAATTTTCGTATATAAAATTTTCGTATATATACGTCGGTCCCGGTGGCGGATTCACGATTTTTTTCTAGGGGTTCCTTTTGATAGATTTACACTAATTCTCACTATTTTTTTCCGAATAATACAGGGTTTCCACTAAATTTTTCCATTTTTTCCGAACTGATGTGGTTCCTGAAAACCTCCAAAAACCCCCTGAATCCACCCCTGGTCGGTCCCACCAAAACATCCTAGATGACATATTTATTATATGAACCTCTATTAACATATATATACACGCTATCTTATTCCATATTTTATCTTTAATTACTATCTTTTATTTATTCTAATCAATAATGTTTAGGTGTCCATAGGTTGTTTTTGGCTCAACCAGTTTTTAGGCAATAACATTTTATCTTTTAACATATATATAGGCGTGCCATTATTAATCTAGTTGTTTACCAATGTAAGAAAATTCGTGAACACATACGAAGACAGTTAATTGCATAAGACCAAGTGTAGTGGGCATTTTTCTTAGTCAATCACATGGTGCCACATTACCCAATAACTAGGCCAAACACCATTACACTCCTACGAATGTGTAGTTAATGAAAGTCACACTGCCTACGTGACAGTAAAAACCTCTCTCACTAAAAGCATCCCCAACGGGGATGAGGTGGCAAAGTCTAAATTTGTAAACCCATCCCCACGGGCCACACATGCATTGTGGCAAAACTCTGGTTTGTAAAATTGAGCACGTTAAGGGATTAACACCACCAACCCTTTAACGCCCTTCACTTGTATGTTGAATTGGTTCACGGGCGTCATTTGTTGAGGTATAGTGGGGCTCTAACTCACTACACAAAGTCTAATGAATTAGGAAAAACGTTCCCTTTAGTGACATGAGCTTTTGCACATAAAACTGAAATCAAACCACAATTTTCGGTTAATCGGTTATGGCTTAATCAAATCATCAATTACTTAGTCGCTTCACCAAAGATTTAGTTTAAAAAGAGGAACATCACATCTTACAAATTTCTTCTTTAGTCCATGAAACAACAATTGTGCCAAAACACACCAACTAAAACCTATTCGCTTACAAAAACTACATTGGTTCATTCTCACACAAGTCTAAGTTCATATTCTCCGGCCATTGTTATATACCGAACCCATGGAAGAGCCTGGTAACCACTTTTTTCGATGATTTTCAGGTACCGAACCTGTAAAATTCCAAAGGATTAACTAACAAGTGAAAGTAAACCGAGGGGTATTCAAATGTATAAATACCTCCTAAATCGCTTACTTAAATAAAATACAAGATTATTTTGTAATCATATATTTATCAACGAAATGGATAGGGACAGGTGTCTAATGGGTCGGGCCACAGTAAAAAAATTATCTGTTTTGAACAAGCCCTGTAGAAAACTAGAGAGGAGAGTTCACCTGTATTCCTGAAATTGTAAAATATGGTATTTCGAATTTAACACGAATAGGAGCTTTTCTCTCGGGAAGTGCTTCTTCGGCTGTTATACTGGGAAGATTAAACTCTGCTCTCAACATGTATTCCTATACACGTTTTAAAGCGAACAATTTATGGCAAACATAAGAAATTCATCTTTGACTTTGGTCAACTAGCAGAAACTGGGCGATAAAATAGGAGCAATCAAGTGTTTTAGAATTGATTACCACAATATTCACAAAAAATCGTTAGTCATATTGTGAAAAAAAGCGTAAATCCATCTGTTTATAATAATAATAATAAAAAGTTAATAATAATAATTAAAATATAAATATAATTATGTAATAAAAATAACATGTTAACAGCAACAATGATGACAAGAATCATATGTTATATGTAATATAAGAAGCAGAAAATAATATAACAACTAAATAACTTCTAACATATCGCAAGAATTCAGTAAAATGAATATGTCATGAGAGATGCAAGTCAACAAAAAGGCAACTCAAAATCTTGTGAGAAAATGAAGGTTTTGTTAGTGAATTGATATATAAGGAGAATTTTAGGATATGGTAAGAAAGTTATTACCTTGCCACCCGGAAAAGATTTTATTTTCCAGCAAAGGGCATCGTTTTCTGGTGCATAAGCAGCTGATCCCATGGAGGTCCGAATATTCGGGTTAATAGCATCAGCTGGAACAGGCAATTCAATTTCCACATTTGTTGCAGTGCTGCAAAATCAAATTATTCTCATGAGATAAAATCAGTATTTTTATTAGAGGTGAAAAGGGCGGGTTGGAAATGAAGTAATGAACCAAACTGGCTTCGGTCAAAGTTAATACTTTATGTGGCACAACGGTTCGGGTAGGATTGCCTTGAAAAAATGACCCTTCATAGATAAATGATATCAAACTAGTAACAATATCAATCTAAATTTGTGCATATAGCGATTGTATGCAATAAAAATATACTTTAGGTTACTTTCAAGTTTCAACCATTTCCTTTTTAGCTATTTTTATAAGGATTATTGGATTTTAATATCCAAACTTTGATCAATTGGCCGGCAATAATCCCAACTTAAAAGTCCCCCCCTGCCAGTCCCAACTTTCAAGCTATTTTCCTCCACCAAGCCTTTACTAATCGGGGTCTAACCCAGTTAGTGTTTTGCTGACGTGGCAGCTTATGTGGCACAAAACCTGGTTATTTACTGATGTGGAAGCTTATATGGCACCATCACTATCACCACCTTCATCACCACCACCCACAACCACCGACTGCCGCCACCACCACCACCACCCACCACCATCACCACCTTCATCGCCACCACATCAACAAATAATCAGGTTTTGTGCCACATAAGCTGCCATGTCAGCAAAACACTAACTGGGTTAGACCTCAGTTAGTAAAGGCTTGGTGGAGGAAAATAGCTTGAAAGTTGGGACCGGCAGGGGGAAATATTTTAAGTTGGGATTATTGCCGGCCAATTGGTTAAAGTTTGATTATTAAAATCCAATAACCCTTTTTATAATTGATTCCTTGGATATGAAACAAACCCAAATTAACCCAATTGGCACACTTTTGCCTATTTCACCCATCAGAGATAAAGCATTATAACCGAAATTGAACAATTTGACGCGTTTCCTTGTAAGCCAAATATTATGATTTGGCCAGTTATAGATCAAGCATTACCCGAAACCACACATACATAAGTAAATGGTCAAAACTGACACCTCCAATATTCTTCTCTAGACAGCTTTTCATAACTAAAAAAAAGTGTACCTACGCTCCTTGAATTGGCTCCGAGCTTTTACCATAATTTCCACACGGCTTTTAGAATGTCTTTCTACTTGAGCTTCCACCCATATTAGAGGCTTTACCTAAAAGAAACCATGGAATGTGTAAATTATCGTTAGTGGTTTGAAATGGTATATATGATATTATAAAACTTATAAGGATACACATGAAATTTAGAACTATTAGAAATATATAAGGGTAGGAGTTGGGAAAGCAACCTGAGTACTGAGTCGATACGTCATGAGGTCAAAGGCTCCATCGGGAGGTACAAATGATATTGTTCTATCATTTTCAAAACGAGCCAACCGCACACATCTACACCAAGTTTGTATATTGGCTGAAAACTAGTAACAGATAACAATAACAAAAAGGAAACAAAAATATACCTATATATACGTAACATAAGTAGTAGAAGTGGCCAAATGGGTCAGACGGGTTGGGTAATGGGTCAACATGGGTAACGTTGTAGTATGGGTCATGATGAATAACTGAAACATTTCCTTTTTCGCTATATTTATTGATTTGGCTCATTTTGCTCACTAGAGATAAAAGCATACCCCAAATTTGAGCAATTTGACTCATTTCCTTTTACGTTAAATCTCATGATTTGACCCGTTAAGAAATAAACATAATCGAGATCTACCCATTCAACTTGAAACCGTCACCTTCAATATTCATCCTTGAAATAAATTTGGCTGTTTCCTTTTTAAGTGAAGCTTTTTTTATTTTACCATATGACCTAGCAAAATAAATATTACCCAAACTAACCCATTTATAAGTACATGTTTTAATATTTAAGAAAACGTACTGGTGGAACTTGATGTCATCCAAGTCAATAGCTTTTCCTTTAGTAGTCCTGCCTTGTGCCTCTAATAAAACTCTATCGTTTAGCCCAAGCTTACACTCAGGCATACCACTGCAACCAATAAACGCACAATCAATTATTTTTAGGGTTGTAAACGAACCGAACGTTCAGCGAACAGTTTGTGAACCGTTCGGCGGGAAGTTCATTTGTGTTCATTCGTTTAATAAATGAACGAACATGAACTGAGGCCGCGTTCGTTCATTTATTTTCGTGAACGTTCGGTAACATGTTTGTTTGTGTTCGATAGTTCATTAGTGTTTTTAGTTTTTATTTTTATTTTTATTTAGATACTTCAAAATTCAGACAAATAAAATATTTAATAAGTATCAATGTACTGTAGATTATGTTCATGAACTCTTGTTTGTGTCCTATGTTTCCGTTTGTGTTCATGAACGTTCAATGCCTAAAATTAACAAACGAACACGAACACGTTCATTTCTTTAATGAACGAACACGAACATAAAATCTCGTTCGGTAAGCGTTCATGAACAGTTCGTGAACGATAACACATATATTTCCTTAACGAACGGGCAAGGTCTTGTTTGTGTTCGTTCGGTTCGTTTGCAGCCCTTATTATTTTATAACAGATTATCACAAATAGTATTTGTAACTTGGCTTAAGTATAACACATTATAGGGGGAAAAAATGCACAAAATATAGACAAACTTTACATCTTTCCAGATTTTAGCGTACAAAATAGAAATTTATAGTTTATTACTAATTTCAGCAACCAAGATACAGTTATTATCAGACATAACTTTTAACGATCGCTTTTCAAATTTTATACAAATTTTTTTAAGTTATTTTCACATAAAAGCTTGTTTATATTTCATGCAAGTTTATTGTGGTAAATGAAACACGGATACAAATGGATGCAAATAAAGATAAATAAATCAACCTCAAATACGTTCGCATCTTCAATGCTCCAATAACTTCTGATCTTACTATCTGTCCGTTACTGTTGACAAGTATATTCACATTCTCCACAACATCCAAAAACACCTGGAAAAAACATATACATGTATAAGCTGATCAAAATAATCACCTAACATAATTACAAAAGTAGCCCTACTTCATTCTTTTTGTAATGTATTCCTTCACTACGCCAAGACACAGCATTTGTGACAGCCATGGGGGGCCTTTGTGAAACTTCCATCCTATATGCATCGGTCTTGATAAACTCGCTAAGAATTGTAGCTTCGGTGTACTGAGGGTAACCAAAGTCCATCATTTCATCAAGCAATTCATACTGCACGAAATTATAAGCCTTTGTTGAACGCGTTTCCTTCCGATAGTGTGAGTAAATATTATTTAATGAGTATAGTTTCGTACCACTACAACAAAGTTATCTCTAAGTGATTCCTCTTCTAATTCTTCAAAGTAATGCTTAAATACCTGTTACCAATAACAAGTTAACAACAATAATCTGATAAATATCTTACTGGATAATACAACCAACAAATGCCACTTACATCAACGAGGCGGTGTAGAAACAGAAGAAGACTCGCAGCATTACAGTTCTGCCTGGAAGCCGTCATTAGATATAAGTTGTTGTGTTGAATGAACATATAAGTGACACCCTTGTCATACACAACTGGACCTTGAGAACCAGCATCATCACCCTGAAGTTCATCAAAACACCAAAATCTTATGATATGTACCACCTTCTCATGTAACCCATGCATCACCCCACGTTCCGTTTATTTTCATGCATTTAGTCTATTTTCATTCATTTCCTTTGCTTTTATTTTATGTTATTTAATATACGTGGGTTAGTGTAGTAGTGGTTTAATTTGTGTCAGTTAAGTTTCTGTTTTCTTTGTAAGCCTATAAAGGCATGTGATGTTTCGGGTTGAAGGTATGTTGAAAATTGCTTCGAACTAGCCTCCCTCTTTTATCTTCTGTTACCTACTTACCCATCTTCTGTATTCTTTCTATTCTATCTTTGATCCATATCATCTTAAAAACTAGTTATTAACATACTTATTTTACATAGTTCCATGATTAATAATATATAAAAAATTGAACCTTAATCTCAATATACTTTTTGTGAGATTAACATAACAAAAGTACTTCTAGTTAAGAAATAAAATAAAACTACAAAAACCATGTCAAGTTAGAACTCAACAAACATATTTATTCATCAAAATATTGAGCTCAACTAAAGAGCTCTCATACTCACTACCTATGTTGTCAATATTAGACCATATTATTTCAAAATATTGAGCTCAACTAAAGAGCTCTCATACTCACTACCTATGTTGTCAATATTAGACTATATTATTGCCAATGAGGTGGTGGTGGAGTGGTATGGGGGAGACTTGGTGTTCTAAGGGGCCCAAATTCAATTCCAGCTCTCCTCATTATTTTCTGCGGCACTTGGTGATGATGGGAGACTAGGCGAGTAGGCGGAGATCGCTAGTTCGATCCTTGAACTGAGCGGGTTTTACCTCACCACACTGTCGTGCCTTCGGGCGAGTGTTCACGGGCTTCGGCCCTAGGTGAGGGTTTTCCCCGGTTCGGAGGCGAGTGTATCCCGATGTGGTGAATTTCGCCAGTAGCCCATTTGAAGGATTCGTTGACCGTTCAAAAAAAAAGACTATAATATTATGGACCCACGGGCTCAGTTAGGTTACTAGGCTTACTCGTAATCTCCATAAATTGTAACCTACTCATTCAATAATGATCATTAGTATTTCATAAACCAACAGTCAAAAGCCCTTCCGGAAGGTGAGGTGCAGGAAAATCTCCCTACTGCCAACCAGACGCTCCGGTGACCCTCAGGCAAGATTCAGGCCAAATTTCTATCAGATTCCGGCAAAATTTTGGCCAAATTTGGGCAACTTTCTGCAAATTCCGGGTAAACTGGTCTAAAACATCCAAAACTGGCCTATAACCAACCTAAAGAAGCCTAAAACCCCCCAAAATTAGCTAACAAACAAACAATAGAATTCCTTCATCTTAATTCTTAACCTAATTAGCCTACTTTACAAAGTAATTGTGTTTTACTTCTCCTTCTAACTACAATTATTGATGATAACATGTAATGGTATAAAAAAAAAGAGCAATGAAGATGATAATATTATTAATACCTCTTTTTCAATGTGCTTGGTGAAGAAACGTTCGGCCTGAAGAGCAGAAACGTCTCCACGGTAGTCGCGCCACACCAGAACACGACCTTTGATGTCAAGAAGGAACAGCGCAGAGGCCGCCCCTGCCATCGACATAGATCAGATCCGTGTTGTTTGATTTCGAATTCAGATCTGGTTTCCGATCGATCAGCTTGTGAGTGAATGAACGAACGATAGATGTTATGTAACTGCTCGAATTCGCAAAACGAGTTTCGGATTTCGTGATCTATCTGTGTGCTTTATCAGCGTCTTTCATAAACAAATTTCGAGCTGGTGATGATGATGCTGATGACACAGCTCAGGCGTGAGGTACAAAAAAGAAAAAGAAAAAAAAAAAAAAAAAAAAAAAAAAAAAAAAAAACGAACCAAACCCAAACCCGACCCGACCCTACCCTACCCTACCCTACGGGTATACGTATTCTCATCAGTACCCAAACCCGAGTATACAGAGTTATAGTTAAACCCATTTCTCTTATGGGAAACCCACTTTTAGGCCCGGTAACTAACTCAGACAGCTCGCTTTTGCTGATTTGTACACCTCTAGGCAGGGGCGGACCTAGCCTTAACCGGGGGTAACCTCCGCTACGGCTTGGCTCGGAAAAATTTGACGTTTTTAGTGTAAATTTTGGAAAAATTTGATGTTTTTTCAATTTCGTTACGGCTTATTTATAAAACGTTACGGCTTGGCGTGAATCCTAGATCCGCCACTGCCTCTAGGTAATAGTGAGTATATAGTTAAAACCAACTTTTAACACTTACTGAATACCTACTTGTTTGTGTATTTGGAAATGTAAGAATAAGATGGCCTTCGAAAACAAGAAAGTAACTCCACAAGATATTTATTAGTAAAACCAAAACTGACAAGAAACTAGAGAAGCTGAGGAAAATATAAACAGACCTAAGGCAAAAACATAGCCCTCAACACACAAAGCCACAACAAAAAATACATACCCCCTTACACCCCAAATTCAAAACCTCTCCATAAGTTCTAATCTTCGCTATTGATTCTTGACTTGTTTGTAAGCCAAAATAACGACAACTCCTTAACATCATCAACTACCTTATACCAAGCCACCCGCTTCCTACCAAAATACCATATAGTTCCTTGCCAACTACAGCCTCCAAAGTATCGCTTGAGCAATCAAATGATCAACTTTTTGTCATCCTTAGAGCTCCCAAAACCTGTAAACAACTCTAGCATCCACTTAACAGAATCAACCATCGGATTAAAAGTAATTTTTTATTTATATTGTTTTTTTTAATTAAATATTTAAAAATACAGCTAAATTTATACTTTAAAAACGTAGATTATTATGCATTATTCTACATGTATAAGAATCGTCCATTTTCACATAAAGGCTTTAAAAGCCCAAATGTTATAATAACAGCTAGACCATCATGCGGGGTTAAAAATTCACAAAACAATTGTCCCATCTCTCATCTAGATCCTCCCTCACCATCAACGGCATTTTCTCTGACAGGAACAAGTAACAAGAAATCGACATTGCTTCAGCAGCTTCTCCGATGGTCAAAAGTAAACGGGTGGGGGATTCCCAAGTCTCAAATGTTCACACCCCTTCTCCATGCCCACAGCCACCACCACACGGCGCCCCGTGCTCCCAACCACGTTGGGGTGTGGCGGTGTTCGCCGATGACACGGCCGACGTGGCATAGCCACATCCCCCAACCACACTCGATAACACATAGCCTATTAAGGTATATTACTTTAGATATCAAGATTAAGAACTGATTTTAATATATGAGTTGTCAAGAGTTACTTTTACGAGTCATCTATCTACTTTTCCTATTTATTAGTTTCTAACAAGTTAGTTGATATATGCAATTTTTTAGGTTTTTTAATTTGAAAGACATTTTTATATAATAATATCATATTTATGTGATAAAAAATTAATATTAAATATGAATAATGGATTTTAATAATCCTAACTATTAGTCGTTAGCCGGCAACAGCCTCAACTTAAAAAATAACTAGTGGTAGTCCCATCTTTTCGTAAATTGTAATCAATGGAACTTTACTAAACCGAAAAGAATAATGGGACAAAAAGAAATTAAGGTTTTTCAGTAAAAGTCCATTAGTTTACAATATGTGAAAAGGTGAAACCACCATTTGTTATTTTTGAAGTTGGGACCGTTACCGGCCAACAACTAATACTTTGGATTATTAAAATCCATTATTCCTATTAAATATAACATTAAAACATTTAAAATTTCCTATTTACTTATTTTATTAAATAATAATACAATATCATCATTATTTTAAAATTCGAGTTATTGTACGTTTTGGCGTCGCTAAATGTTGATGCAAAGGTAAGTGTGGAGGGTATGTTTCAATCACTCTAGGGTGTTTGAGTCATTATCTACCTAATAATAGCATGCCATGTCAACTCCCCATTCTACTCCCATTTTACACTCAATCATTAGGTATGGTTTAATCACTCTAGGGTGTTTGAGTTATATATTTTTTATTTCTAGAAATTATTCATAAATAAATAAAACATATTTTAATGTAAATAAAGGTACTTTTAATTAAAAAAACACATTACATAAAATTAAAATAAATAACATGACATTAAAATATCAAAATAAATTTAAAAAAAAAAACCTAATTTAACTATTCGTCGTCGGAATCCGCCAAAAGGTGGGGTAAATCTTGTTCTCCAATATGCTCCACAAGATCATATTTTAGTCTATAATGCGTATCTTCATCAATGAGCTCGTTATAAGCAGTGTCTTCGAAAACGGGCTCGACTAGAGGATCCCGAATATGTACCGGTGCAATCGCGTTTCCGTCGTCTTTTAGAATCATATTATGCATAATAATGCACGCATATACGACACTCCTAATTTTTTTAACACTCATAGCACGCATCGGTCGATGAAGTATACGCCACTTTGCCTTTAAAACACCAAAAGCCCGCTCCACGTCTTTTCTTGCCGCCTCGTGTTGCCTCTTGAACTTCTTTTCTTTCACAATGTGAGGATACGGAAATGATTTCACAAACACGGACCAAGTAGGGTAGATTCCATCGGTAAGATAGTATCCACGCTTGTACAAGTGGTTGTTCACGTAAAATGGGCATTTTGGTGCAGTTCCATTTCGTTCAGTAAGAATTAACGGAGATTGTTGGAACACGTTGATGTCGTTTTGTGAACCTGGTGGACCACAAAAAGCATGCCAAATCCACAAATCCTGAGTGGCCACTGATATTCACTAAAATATATATGTTTTATTCCCCCATTTTACCCCCATTTTACGCGTTTTTTGCCGTAAAACCGAGAATCGGATACTTAATCGGGTTTATTTTTGTTTACAGGCCTAAAACAGCGTGCCAAACAAGAAGATGATGAAAACGAGGATTTTCCGGGCTAAACGGCTGAGCAGCGAAGATTCTGTGGAAAAATCTGATCTGGGCGAGTTGCACGGTCGTGCGACAGAAGGAACTCCCGTGCGGATCCGACAGCAGGGTTCATCTAGGCAATGCACAGCCAGTGCGATCCAGCGTGCAAGCCATCTCAGGAACGCACGACCGTGCGACAGAAGGAACTCCCGTTCAGATCCGACACCAAGCCCCAGCCCGGAGCTGCACTGCTAGTGCAGACGCTCGTGCCAACCTTACCTCGGAGATGCTCGATCGTGCGACTAATGGCACGCCCGTACCAATACGAAGACTGGTCAAGACTTGCGGATGTCACATGGTATGGTGAACAGGACCATAAAGTGAACGGTCGTGCACTTTAGTCGCACGACCGTGCGATCTGAAAAAGTTATAAAAAACAGAAGGCATCATTCAGTTCGTAATACTGGACTTTTGGGAGCTTTTCTGGCGATTTTCAGGCTCCGGAGGCTTTGCTTTTCACCCGGATTCAAGCCACCTTGTGCCGATTAGCTCCGTTATCATCCGGATTCTCAATCTTGTGCTTGTTTATGGTTTGATTCTTGAATCTTTCCATGTTTTTGTTATGTTTCAAGCATTTAGATTGATGATTATGTATTATTGTAAGCCTAAGGGCAAAAACGCTAGTATCCCTTGCTTAATAACAACCATTAGTATGTTAATTATGTTTGTAACGACACTTTGAAGCATTTTCTATGTTAATCCTTGATGATTAGCTTGCAACCTTGTTTATTGATGTTGAATTCTTGATTATAGTTAATTATCTTGGATGATTAGTATGTGGTTAGTTGAGATATTTGTAAAAAAAAAAAAAGCTTAATTAATCACGTATTAGTAGACTTTGAACTTGTTTAACTTGTTTAATATGTTTGCACCATGATACTAGAAATGGTTAGTGGTTTAATAAGGGGTAATTAATGTTAATCAAGAAAGCTTTCCCTCACGTAAGGACCTTAACGGGTTAAATGGTGTTGTTATGAATTCTTGACATAAATTGTTAGCTTAGTTAGTAGTTTAGGCCAAAATTGCTTGCTTGGTGAATTTATGTTCAAGATTTGTAAAATGAACTCGGTTGTGATTTAATATAGTCTATGCTTGTCTCGGTGGTTACATTGTGTTTATCGGTGTCACTTTCCTTGATTAAGTGAAGTTAGAAAACTCCTAACGGATGACTAACTTATCTTTAGGGGATTTTCATAGACATTTTGTCAGAAAGTAAACAAGGAGTCGTAGTGTAGGGGCTAAATGTATAAAATGGTGTCCTATATAAACACCGTTCTTGTTTCCCTTTTCTTTTGAACAATACAATTTTCTCAATACAATTCAAACCCAATTCATAGATTATTCTCTATACCAAACAACATGGTATCAGAGCAGGTTTCCGATTCGTAAAACCGATTCGCTTATCTCCTACAATCGATCTTCGCTTGGAAATCAAAATCCTCTTCTTCTTTTCCTAGCCCATTCAAACTCAAACCTAAAAAACCGAAATCAATCCTCTATCTGTCGTGTTCAATTGCAAAACTGCAAAGTCAAACCAAAATCAGTTTTCCGTTCGATTGTCGTGTTCAACCGCAAATCAGTTTAAGTGGTACACCACTTCCGGCAGAACCAGCAAAATCAATTTCAATCAATTGCCCAATCATTTGAAACCAGCAAAAAAAAATTGGTCCAATAAAAAATATTGTTTCCAATCAATTGCTCGACCTTATCCTTTCCAAAAAAAATTGGTCCAGCGACCTTATCCTTTCCAAACCAAACACGTGGTTCAATCAATTTCAATCTTTCCAATTAAATTGCTTCCAACTTCCTTTTTTATAAATACGCTGCCGACAACCAATCTCGATCAATTTCGCTATTGGATAAGTTCGCTGGGAGTTCTTTTTGAGAATTTGTGTTTTTTCTTCCGCTGTCGGTAGCGAATTTGCGGTTTTTTAAATCTTGAACGCGAGTTCAAGTAACCGGTGTATTTAATAAATTCGCCGGTAAAATACCTTCGCTACCTAGCGACGATATTCCGAACGAGAATCTTGAACGCGAGTTCAAGTATCCAGCGAAATTAATAAATTCGCCGGTTTAGTTGGTTACTTAATAACCGTGCCGGGACAAAAAAAAATATGGAGATCAATCACGTAAAAAACAATTCATGGATATTCGATTCTGGTGCCACCGACACCATGACGTTTGAACCACGGGACATATGTTCGATGACTCAACCTAGAAAAACTCAGATCCACACAGCAAACAACGGGATGATGCAAGTGAAAGGAGGAGGAGTAATTGAAATTTCACCAACTATGAAATTATCAAATTGTCTCTATGTTCCGTCATTATCACACAAATTACTCTCAATTAGTCATATTACCAAAGAATTGAATTGCACGGTACTAATGCACCCTACTTTCTGCATCCTACAGGATATCAGGACGGGTGTGATTATTGGACGTGGTACTGAGCGCCAAGGATTGTACTACGTGGATGAAGTGGCTCAACAGGGTACTGTGATGTTGGCACATGGAACTGAAAATCGAGAAGCCTGGTTATGGCATAGACGTTTGGGGCACCCATCCGCTGGTTATTCACATCTTTTGTTTCCAAAACTCTTTCCCTCAAATGGTAAAATAGATTGTGAAACTTGTTTTCGTGCCAAAAGCCACCGACAATCATTTAAACCGAGCAACACGAAAGTTGCTTCACCGTTCTCCTTAATCCATTCTGATGTGTGGGGTCCTGCTCCTGTTATGGGGGGCAGGGTCTTCGGTACTTCCTATTATTCGTGGATGATTGCACTCGCATGACATGGGTATATTTTTTAAAACACAAAGCCGAAGTTTACGAGAAATTTATCACGTTTTATGCTATGATTCAAACTCAATTCCAAACTCAAATCCAAATCCTTCGATCTGATAATGGGGGGGAATTTGTCAATACATCCATGAAACAATTCTTTAAAACAAAAGGATTAATTCATCAAACTTCTTGTGCTCATACCCCCGAACAAAACGGTGTTTCCGAACGGAAAAACCGCATTATTCTTGAAATGACACTAGCTCTCTTAATTGAATCTCAGGTACCTAAATCTTTCTGGCCGGAGGCAGTTGCAACCTCCGTGTATCTCCTAAACCGGCTCCCTACAAAAGCTCTCAAATTTAAGACTCCCTTAGATTGTCTATCTAAGTCTGTCAGTATTCCCCATCCTCTTACTCTTGAACCTCGGATCTTCGGGTGTACAGCTTTTGTTCACATACCCAAAACCAACCGAAACAAGCTCGGCCCATGTGCTGAGAAATGTGTATTTGTCGGCTATGGGATCGATCAAATAGGTTACCGGTGTTATAATCCAAAAACTCGTCAAATGTTCACCACAATGAATGTTGACTTTCTTGAAACACAATACTTTTATAACACCCAACTTAGTGGTCAGGGGGAGAATGAGTGTATAGACACTCTAAGTTGGCTAACCCAATTTCCCTCATCTGAAGAAGTAATGGAAAGTCATCACAGTACTGCGAGTCCTTCAAACATAGTCACACAATCTGCGGAGCACAGTACCACTGAAGAAAGTCCATCCAACGTGATACCTGAGGTAAGAAATACCGAGGAATATGAGTTTTATAATCATGGGACAACAGGGGAGCATATAGAACCGACAACAACGGAACCTACTCCACGTGTTGAACCAGATGTGGAACAGGTTGAACCAGATTTGGAAGAAGTCGAACCAGCCGTTGAACGTGTGGAACCCGTTGTGGTGGAGACAACCGGAAAATACCCTCTCCCTCCTAGAGCCAATAGAGGGGTCCCTCCAAAACGGTACTCGCCAGAGAGGGAAACCAGAAATTCAAGGTATCCTGTAGCTAATATGGTCAATGGGAACTTATCTAACAGTGCGAAAGCGTTTGTTACCTCTCTATACTCTGAACAAATACCTAATTCCGTAAAGGAAGCTCAAGGTAAGAAGGACTGGGAAGAAGCAATGGAAGTGGAGATGCGTGCTCTTATGAAAAACAATACATGGGAGAAGTGCATTCTTCCTGAAGGAAAGAAAACAGTTGGATGTCGGTGGGTGTATTCAATCAAATATAAACCAGATGGTTCCATTGGGCGATACAAAGCTCGTCTTGTAGCCAAGGGGTACACTCAGACGTATGGGATCGATTACTCTGAGACGTTTTCTCCGGTTGCAAAAATGGATACCATTAGAGTTCTTTTCTCCGTAGCAGCCAATAAGGAGTGGCCTCTTCACCAGTTTGATGTTACAAACGCTTTTCTCCATGGAGACCTAACAGAAGAAGTCTACATGGAAGCACCTCCAGGTTTTTCAGGGGGTTTTAAAGAAGGGGAAGTTTGTCGGTTGAAAAAGTCCCTTTATGGGCTAAAACAGTCTCCTCGGGCATGGTTTGGAAAGTTCACTTTGGCCATGAAAGAGTATGGGTATCACCAAAGTAACGCTGATCATACTATGTTCCTCAAGAGAATAAACGGCCTTGTAACTTGCTTAATCATATATGTAGACGACATGATTATTACCGGAGATGATACAGAAGAAATAGCACGGCTGAGAAGAAATCTATTTTCAAAGTTTGAAATGAAAGACCTTGGGAATCTCAAGTATTTCCTCGGAATAGAAGTTCTCAGGTCTAAACGGGGAATTTTCATCTGCCAAAAGAAGTACGTCCTTGATCTCCTTGCAGAAACTGGATTGGTTGATTGTAAACCAGCAGATACTCCAATGGTGGTGAATCACAATCTTCACATGGAACTCAATGGAGAACTTGCAGACAAAGAAAGGTATCAACGGCTGGTGGGGAAGTTAATTTATCTCTCTCACACTCGCCCAGATATAGCTTATGCTGTTGGAGTGGTGAGTCAGTTCATGCATCAACCTCAAGTTGCCCACATGGAAGCTGCTCAGAGAATTTTAAGATATCTCAAGGGAACTGCAGGCCATGGAGTGTTGTTCAAAACAAATGGACATTTAAATGTTGAGCTCTACACTGACGCAGACTGGGCAGGGGATAAGGGAAACCGAAGATCAACATCAGGATATTTTTCCTTGGTTGGCGGAAACCTCGTTACCTGGAGGAGTAAAAAACAGAAAGTAGTCGCTCTGTCGAGTGCAGAAGCGGAATTTAGAGGTATAGCTCGAGGGTTAAGCGAAGTCCTTTGGATCAGGAAGCTGCTAGAAGACATTGGTTTTTCCCAAAAGGCTCCCAGTAAAGTTATGTGTGACAATACAGCTGCAATACAAATCTCAGAAAATCCAGTTCAACATGATCGAACAAAACACGTGGAGGTAGATCGACACTTCATAAAAGAAAAGTTGGAAGAAAGAATCATAGAACTCCCGTATGTTTCGTCAAAGGATCAACTCGCAGATATCCTCACAAAAGCCGTCAACGGGAACGCCTTTAGTAGGTGTTTGCGCAAGTTAAGTATTGGTGATCCCACTACTCAACTTGAGGGGGAGTGTCAGAAAGTAAACAAGGAGTCGTAGTGTAGGGGCTAAATGTATAAAATGGTGTCCTATATAAACACCGTTCTTGTTTCCCTTTTCTTTTGAACAATACAATTTTCTCAATACAATTCAAACCCAATTCATAGATTATTCTCTATACCAAACAACACATTTGTCAATTGGGGCGTTAAAGAACAATTTTAGGTGGTTAAAGTGTGTTTATCGTTTTAACTTTCCAAAGAGTTGTCATGTTAGGATTCCCGAAAGGGATACTAATTTTCTTGAAAATGGAGAATTGACCAAGTGTTTTAAGTGACAAAACCGACTTAGTTCACATACTTTGGTTGTGCATAAAGCAAGGCTATATATTTATTTTCTTATTTGGAGTCTTTTATGTTTATGAAAGTTTATGTTTTAATCTTATTTTTAGTTTAAACAAATCACACATCCTTCTACCGGTAATTTAATGACAAATGTTTAGTATTATTCCTCCGCCCACATCCTTGGATCGACACTTGGTTCTTACCGATACTTTACTACATATATGACGGGGTACACTTGCCCTTTCGTGTGTGTTTTACTGTTGAAGTATAAATCATTTTTATAAATTTAAAACCGAATCGTGTGTAAAATTCATTGTAAAAACATGTATATACGCGCACACGTCAGCCACCGCTTCGAGCATAACTGTCGGGTGACTGTGATCCCCCCTCATATATTGACCCCGCAACTCCGTTGGACATATTCTCCAAACAAAATGTGTGCAATCAAGACTACCCAACATCCCAGGAAGGTGATGTTTCTCCTCATGAGCTTGGTACAAGAGCGCAACGTCGTGGCTAGTAGGTCTACGTAAAAACTCGGAAGCGTATAAGTTACATACCGTTTCGCAAAAAATTTCTAGACTTTCTCGGGAAGTCCTTTCGGGTATATTTAAATACTCGTCGTACTAGTCTGGAGCGTTACCGGTTGCTAGTTGCTTAATCGCCGAAGTAACTTTTTGCATAGGTGTAAAACTCTTCTTCAAACTCGCATCCACAGTGTCTTGAAACCACAAGTTATTCGCTTGCACGTCACTCAAAAATTTTAAAAACAACCTTTTCGACATACGAAACCTTTGACGAAAAACCTCTTCGTTGAATACAGGCTCCTCGACAAAATAATCTCTCATAAGGTTTTCGTGACATTTCACTCGATCTCGACGGACAAATTTCCTTTTTCTAGAAGTGCCTGTGTCTTCCAGTTCAGCGGCTTCGTTAATAAGATTTTGGAAAAAAATTAAACTACTATCGCTCGAGGAAGAATCATCGTCCTCACTAATATCAATTGGAATGAATAGCGGTGGTATATCATCCATTGGAAAAATAGAAGAAGTGAATTTTTTTTAGAAAATAGAGTTGCATTGAGAAGAAAATGGTGAAAAATGATGTTGAATGGTATTGTTTTTATAAGGAAAAGTTGTATTTTTTTATAACGGTAATATTCCACTCAATCACCACTCAATCAATCGGTGTATAGTCACCGATCTACCCACTCACCGAACACCGAAATCCACTCGGTGTGGTTCACCGATCGGTGAATCCTATCCCCGATTGGGGTCACCGAAGCCATACCGCCCGCCCTAAGGGTGGTGTAGTCGCTAGGTCAAACCCCATTAAACAAACCAACCAGGGCTCGATTCCATTTCTTTTGTATGGTATACTTTCGAATTACTTTATTTATATAGGTTTAACTGAGTTAGACTAGATACGTCAAAACATGCATTTTCATACAATTAACGCATCACATAACGTTTGTATTAATCCACTTGATGTTTGCAACGGGCCCGCGGCGCATCCTCCATGGGTCATATTACTAGTTTAATAATATTTATGGAAAAAATGAAAAATAAGAACATTTATGATTCTTTTGATAGCAAATGTTATATTATTTGAGTTTTTAAAGAAGATGTAGATTGATTATTGAATTTATCATGATTCAAAACAAGCATAGATTTATTGGCTAGGATCTTACAATAATATTTCTACTTTTACATTAAAAATAAACACAACAACATTCAAATACATGAATATTTCAATATTGTCATATGTGCTAAGGTGGCGATGATGGTGGCGGCGGTGGAGGTGGACATGGCGTTGGTGTGTGTGATGGTGGTGGAGGTGGGGATGGTCTTGGCTTTGGCTTCGGACTTGGATTTACACTTATCTTCGGGGGCGGTGGCGCTGATGAAACCCTTCTAAGCATTCTATTTCTATCGGAAAATGCATTTCCTACACGTAAATTCTTAATCAATATATTTTCTCAACCACCATTGCGATTGGATCTAAACATCAAAATTAAACTTAAATTTACCTTGATCATGTGAAGAATCTGCTTGCAAAACATTATGAATGATCAGAATAATCGCAAGCAATAGAGCAACTCCTCTTGCGTCAAAAGTCTTCTTCATAGTGGTAGGTATATTAATTTCTTCGAATGGTCCTTCTATAGGAAATAAATTACTATCTAGGAAATAAATTACTATCTAGGCAGCCACACAACCCTACAAGTATTAATGCAAGATTGATATATATCAAATGCATTGTCGTGTATATATATATATATATATGGTAATATTTTAATAGGATATAAACTAGGGTACTTCTTGTTCATTATTGAAGAATAACACGGACAACTAATAACGAGATCAATGTTTGGTGGAGAAATGTTCGGCCTACTGTAGTCGGGCTCGGGTCACACCATCACGCGGCCTTTGATGTCAAGAAGAAGCGTCGAAGAGGCCGCTCCTTCCATCAATTATCGAAAACCAGATAGGTCAGATCTGTGTTGTTTGATGATGAAGTAGGTCATTTAGGAGTTATAAAAACAGTTTAAAAGCTAAAACCAATGTAGGTAGTTAGGAAGGATGATAAGCGTTAAAGATCCGATTGGTTTAGAGAGGGATATGAAGGATGTGTGGATAGGTTCGTACAAACTGTTCGTTGTTTTGGCTAGGTTTGTGGATGGGGAGAGGGTTGTTAGGAAGGATGATAAGCGTTGGGTCCCGGTGGAGGAGAAGAATGGTGGAGGTAGGGTTCCGGTAACTGATGAGGGTCCGGTTGATGTGGGTGTTCAGAATGCTTCTAGTCAGGCTGAGGGGAGGACGTTTCGGGATACTTTGTTGGGTATTACTAAGGAAGATGTTTTGGATGAGATTGTGGTGGAAGATGGGTTTGTGGGTAATGTATTGTGGAAGGGGTGGGCGTTGGCTGGAATGACAAGGGATCTGGAGGCTTTAACGTCGTTGAAACAATGGCTGGCTGAGGTGAGACTTGACAAGGTGAAGCTTCGTTAAGTTGGTGGGTTGTCCGTGGTTATGGTGTTTGATGATAAGGAAAGTATGATGGATTTTTTGAACACTAAAGATGTTTGGAGCCCTGTATTTGATTCGTTGGTGGTTTGGGAAGGTCAACAGTTTTCGAGTGATCGAATTGCTTGGTTAAGTATATACGGTATTCCGTTGTATTTGTTTGATGATAGGGTGATTGAGTTGATCGGCTCTAAGTTTGGTAGAGTGGTCCAGTCTGCCAAGGTTGATGAGTCTACGGACGATTATTCTCATGTGACGATTGGTATCCTAGTTAATACGGTTAAGCGTATCAACCAGTTGTGTAAGTTGATTTGGAGGAATGAGTCTTGTATGGTGCTAGTAGAGGAAGATATTGGGGAGTGGATTCCGGATTGTATTGGTGCGGATGCAGCGGATGGTGATTGGGAACCGATGAATGATAAGAGGCCGATGGATAGTGTTGCGTCTCATGTGCATGTGGACGTGGATAATATGGGGTGTTGTTCAAGTGGGGATGAAATGCATGGAGTGCATGGGGATGATGTTAGGGTTGAAAAGGTGGTTCAATCAGAAAAGGTGAGTAGTGCTGCAGGTAATTTGGAAGAAGCTAATGGGTTGGGTTTTAGTATGCCGGAAGCTTGTGTCTTTTCGGGTACTAAGAAAAAGAAGCGAGGTTGTTTTCGTAAGAAGTCTAGGTTTGATAAGTCGCCTTCGCCTACGGGGGTTGAGAGACCTAAAAAACGGGCTAGGGATGGTGACGACCCTTACGACATTGATCGTTTTATTTTTAACGTTCAAGAGGGACAAACAAGGTTAGAGGAAACTGAACGGAGTCAAGAGGCTTTGGTGCCGGAGGATGGCATTGTTGATAGTCTTGAAGATGGGGAGTGTGCGAATCAAGTTGGGGTGGAAACTAATAAAGAGGTTAGTCAAACAGTTGGGTTGGGACATGTTTTGGGTGCGACTAACATGAACGGTTATGAAGCTCCGCTTAGGAAGATGATTAGCGATGAAGGTTTTCAGTCAGTTTCCTCATGAATTGTATTTCTTGGAATATTAGAGGGCTGGGATCCACGGCAAAAAGTTCGTGGATAAAGAATCTTAAGGTGATTAATGAGGTTGGGTGTGTTATGCTTCAGGAAACGTAGTTTCAGTCGCTTGATGGCGTAAATGTGGGTAACTTCTGGGGTGCGGGAGATTTTGAGTTTGAGTATGTAGATGCGGTGGAGCGATCTGGGGGTCTTTTGTCTATTTGGGATCCTAAATTGTTTATGAAGGTGTCGGTATTTAAGCATAGGAATGTGCTTGGGGTTTCGGGATACTTGAAGAATGATGGTCAGAAAGTTTCATTTGTTAACGTTTATTGTCCGCAGAAGCTTGTTGATAAGCGTTTGGTTTGGGAGGAGCTTAAGAGGTTGATCACGAATGATGAAGAGATGTGGATAGTTGTGGGAGATTTTAACTGTGTTCGGGATCATTCCGAGCGTAGAAATTCTAAGTTCCATGAAGGGGAGACGCGTGAGTTTAATGATATGTTGGAAGAGATCGGGTTATATGAGTTTTTGTTGTGGGGTAGGCGTTTCACGTATATTGCCGGTAATAAGCTTAGTCGTCTTGATCGCGTGTTCGTTTCGTGGTCGTTTATGAATAAATGGAATGGTGCGGAGTATAGAGTGTTGGACCGGGTTGAGTCGGACCATTGTCCGATGTTGCTGAAGATCGAGTCGCGGAATTATGGTGCCAAACCGTTTAGGTTTTATAATTCGTGGCTTCGTAGAGATGGGTTACACGAAGTGGTAGAGGAGGCTGTGGGCATCGGGAATTCGTCGTCTGCTCCGGATTTGAAATTGATGTGCAAGTTCAGGTTGTTGAGATCCAAAATTAAGGAGTGGCATGTTAAGCAAATGCATTTTGAAAAGGAGGAGGAAGATACTGTTCGAGCTGATATACATCAGTTGGAAATTGAGTTGGAAAATCGTGATTTGACAGAAGCCGAAGGTTGGGTTCTAGAAGAATCGGTTAAAAGATTGAAGGAGTTGGAAGGCTTACGTATCCGGGATTTGAAACAAAAAGCGAGAGTTCGGTGGGCGAAGGAGGGTGACGAAAATTCTTCCTTTTTTCACGGTGTTATCAATTCGCGGCGGGTGTCTAATACGATTCCTGGCTTGTTCATTAATGATGTGTGGGTGACGAAACCTAAGGACATTAAGCGGGAGGTGCTAAGGTTTTTCAAAGATAAGTTTATTGAAGACATTAAGATTCGGCCGAAGATTGTTGTGGAGGATATTAAGACATTGGATCCTTTATCTGCCGAGGGGCTTATAGCTCCTTTTCTTGAGAAAGAGATTAAAGATGCGGTTTGGGATTGTGGGAGCGATAAGGCGCCGGGCCCGGACGGTTTTAATTTTTGTTTTATAAAAAAATTTTGGCATTTGTTTTCAGGTGATTTTGTGGAGATCTTTAAAGCTTTTGCAGAGACAGGTGTTATTAGCAGGGGAGTGGGGTCTTCGTTTATTACGTTGGTGCCTAAGGTCAAAGGACCCGGTGGGTTTGGGAGATTATAGGCCTATTAATCTGATTGGTGTAGTTAGCAAGGTTATTTCTAAGGTGTTAGCGAATCGGCTTAGGAAGGTTATTGATAGTTTAATCTCGGAAACTCAGACTGCTTTTATAGCAGGAAGGTACATTCTGGATGGTCCTCTTATTACTAGTGAAGTTCTCTCTTGGGCTAGAAGGAGTGGAAAGGAGTTGTTTATGTTTAAGATTGATTTCGCTAAGGCCTATGACAATGTAAACTGGGAATTTTTGTTGTCGATTATGAGACAGATGGGTTTTCCGGAGGTGTGGTGCAGGTGGATTAATGGTATTATGTCGTCAGCCAGATCGTCAGTGCTTGTGAATGGCTCTCATACGTTCGAGTTTTCTTGTGAAAAAGGATTGCGTCAAGGTGATCCTATATCCCCGTTTTTATTTATTATAGTTATGGAAGCTCTAGCAGGTATGATGAGAAAGGCGTGTGCAGTGGGTTGTTTTAATGGTATTAATCTTCCGAACAGTAGTTTGATTCTTTCACATTTATTATATGCGGATGACGCCATGATAATGGGTGAATGGTCGAGTAGTAATTTTGATACGTTGCGTCAGGTACTTAGAGTGTTTCATTTGTGCTCGGGGCTTCGTATAAACATTCAAAAGTCTACTTTGATTGGAGTAGGGATGGGTATGGATGAGATTGTGGAAAGGGCGCGGTTTCTCGGGTGTTGTGCGGGGGATATTCCGTTCACATATTTGGGAATCAATGTGGGCTCTAATATGGGGAGGATTAGGAATTGGGATCCGGTGGTTAAGGTGTTCAAGAATAGACTTTCTAAATGGAAGTCGAAGGTTTTATCTATTGGAGGCAGATTGATTTTAATTAAGTCAGTTATGGAGAGTTTGCCTTCATATTATTTTGCTTTATATAAGGCGCCGATTGCGGTTATTGAATGTCTAGAATCTTTGATTAAAAGGTTTTTGTGGGGAGGTGACTCGGATGTTAGAAAAGTTCATTGGGTGGCTTGGGAAAAAGTTACTCTTCCTAGAAAGCTAGGCGGATTGGGCCTTAGTCGTCTTGGTGAAAGTAATAATGCTTTTCTTTTAAAGTGGCTTTGGAGGTATCGTGTGGAAGCTGATTCTATGTGGAGAAGAGTCGTTGATGGTATTCATGGCTCGTTTCGCCGTTGGGAGGTTTACCCGAGTAAGTCTACATTTTCAGGTACGTGGTCTAAGATAGTGAAATGTTGTAATAGAATTAGAGTTGGTGATTCTATTGGGTCGAACATGATATGGGGTTTACTTGGCAATGGGGTGAACTAGGTTTTGGTTGGACCCTTGGCTCAATGAGGTGCCGCTAAAACTTTTATTTCCGAACCTCTTCCGGCTTGAAAAACATAAGTGGTGCAGTGTGGCTGATAGATTAGTGGGTTTTAATGGGACCGGCCCGGTTACGTGGGAGTGGAGGACTTATCCTGCTCCGGCCCAACATGTAGCCGAATTGATTGAGGCCCATCGGATGTTGGTGGGTAGGTTCTAGGTAACACGTTGGACAAATGGGCCTGGTATGACACTGGGCCAGTGGTGTTTTCGGTTTATCAGGCTAAGCAATGGCTTAGTTCAGCTCGGGTGGGGAGTCAAAATAGTCTTGCCGGGTTTCAGTAGTGTAAGTGGGTGCCATTAAAGTGTAACGTCTTCATGTGGCGAATGATGCTAGATAGTATTCCTACTAAAGTGGCCTTGCGTAGAAGGCATATTTTGAATGGAGAGATTAGTTGTGATTATTGCAATTGTGAAGATGAGAGTGTGGATCATATTTTTACGGGTTGTGGTTTGGCGTTTGGTATGTGGCAAGGTATTGCTAATTGGGTGCATCTCCCGCCTATTTTTCTCTTTTCTGTCAAAGATATTATGGAAGTGGTTAATTCATCGGGGTGGTCTAAAAGAAAGAAAGAGATCTTGGTTGGGATTTTTATGGTGGTTTGTTGGCGGCTTTGGAAAGCGAGGAACGAGAGAATTTTTGCTCAAAAGCCGAGGACCGTGGTGGAACTTGTGGCGGATGTTAAATCTTTAACTTATTTATGGTTTTGTAGTAGAGATAAACTTGGTGGGGTGGGTTGGAAGTCTTTTTATTTTGATGTGATGTAATTGTTCGTGGGGTTTCCCGTCTTGGGAGTCCCCCGGTTGTTTGTTGTTTAATGAAATTCGCCTTTCAAAAAAAAATTACAACTTTTCTTTTTTTAACACAAAAAATTTAATTCGTTGGGCTCAAATAAATATTCCGGTGGGCCTTGAAATGAATTTACTAATTACTAAGTCATGTGTAGTGGTTTAGCCAAATAATGCCCCACCGTGGGGCATTATTCGAAATGTGGCAGTCCAGTCAGCATGGGGCGTTATTGCAAAAGTGGCGTAGTGAGAATAATGACCATTCCAATCATTAAAAAGGATTAAAAAAAAAGAAGAGTAAACTGCAATTTTACACCCTGAGGTTAGGGGTGATTGGCACTCCTACCCCCCCTAAGGAAATAATTGCAAAAATACACCCCACTGTTAACCCTTATGTCGCACTTCTACCCCCCCGGACCAAGATGCCGTTACACTTACCGTTAGAGTTAGGTGAAATGTCGAAATTACCCCCCAACTTTATCCCCTTCCTCATATAACAAGTTCAAGCCCTAATTTCTCTGTGTTCAACCATTTCAATCGCTGAACATGTCTTCATCTTCTTCCTCTGTGCTTCGATCCAAGGAGACCATGAGCAAAATTCAAGCTTCAGACATCATATGTCCTTGTGGTGCGAGAACGATGTTCAAAGAGTCACAATCCAAAGCTAATCCTGGTCGACGGTATCTTAGATGTGTAAGTTTGTTGTGTTTAATGGTTATTGAAAGTCAAGTTTCATTCTTCTGTTGCTTATGATGTCCGATAACAGGTTGGAGGATGTGGATTCCTCAGATGGGCTGATGTTAGTGAAGAACAGGGATGTCCGGTTTGTCGAGAGGTAATGCCTGCTTTAATTCAAAGCATTAAAGATAAGGATGAGTTGGGTAAGTGCAAAGAACAGTTGGCTCGGTACAAGAATGGCGATGTGTTGAAACTGAAGATGTATTTTGTGATTACTTGGGTCTTGATTGTTCTTTTTTTTTTGCTTAAGTAGATTTGGTTGTGTATTTAGAGTGTAACCGTATTTGGATTATTAGTTTTGAAGTTTATGCAATGGTCCTTTTAAAGTTCTTATATGTTTGTTTTGGTAGCCTGGTTGTAATTATGTAGGTATGGGTGACAAGGAGAATGATAAAGTTGAGAATGAGAAAAATATTGCAGCCGAAGAACCAGACAGTTATGTATACTTTGAAGATCAAGAGTCTGAGATACTCAGAGCTTACATGGAACAAGAAACTGATTATGAAAAGATATTAGGAGATCCGACAAAGGAGTATGACCCTGAAGTGCTGGAACATGCATGGGATTACACATATTGGGATGAAGATGATGATTGGTACTTTGACCCATATGAAGGGGAGCATGGTTCGGATTCGGATTGGTCTTGTTTGGATGATTGTCACTGGAAATAGGCTAGATTTTGTTTGGTTTTAAGTTTGTATGTTTGACATGTTATTTGTACTAAATGTTGCAATGTAATCTAATCGAATCACTTTCCGCATCTTATTTGTACCAAAATAGTCATTTTGACCTTATAAATGGTCATTGTACTTGTACCAGCAATTATATAGGCTGCAAATACATATATGGGCTGCTGCAATTGACATTTGCTTAACCTGCCTTTGATCATCTAAACACAATATATATAGCCTGCTGCAATTGACATGCATGCCAAACAAAGTCAAACCAACCAAAGTTTGTCTTGAACAAACCAAACAAACATAGTCTAAACTTACAAACCATCCAAACATTGTCTTGAACAAACCACACAAATACCAAACCAAGTCTAAAGATACAAACCAACCAAACAATGTCTGCAACAAAGTTGACAAACCTAACAAACATAGTCTAAAGATACAAACCATCCATCAGTCATCAAGATTGTAAACTGGTGCACCTTGAGTGGCAGTGTGTGATTCCTGTGAAGCAGTTGATTGTTCACCACCTTGTCCTTTACAGCTCCTGACACTGTGACCCACGTTCCCACATTTACCACACTTGATGCTACTTCCCTTTCTGGTCATTTTGCCTCCTTTGTCGAACTCCTGCTCAAGCTCTTTTTCACCAAATGCCTTCCTTCTTTTCTTCTTTGGCCTTCCAACTTGTGTATGATGCTTTGGTGGGATGAGTGTTGTTGGACACTTTGAAGGAGTCCACATCTCCGGCCCGTTGATAGGCTCTATCACATTGTCATAAACTTTCTTCCACGTTGACAGCCAATACACATCATCCACCCACTCTTCTGGTATGCCAGCATCAATGTTATTCCTTGACATATCCCATATGGCCGCAACTGCATGTTTGCAAGGCATCCCTGTCAAATCCCACTTCCTGCATGCACAAGTTTTATGTTTGACATTCACAACACACTGTGATCTCGGACCTGTTACTTGATACTTGTCTGAATCAACCATTAGAACAGACAATTCAGCAGCCTGTTGCTTGATCTCATCGAAGACCTGAGTGGCATGAGGTGTCAGTGGCCCCATACACTTTGCTTGCAGTTTCTTGACATTGACTATCCTCTTGGTCATGTACTCCCGAATGAATTCAAGGCATGTGATTATCGGCTTGTCCCTTGCTCCCACAATTTGTCTGTTAAAAACCTCACATATGTTGTTTAGCAACATATCACATTTAGCTCTTCCAGAAAAGTATGCTCTTGACCAAGCGGTGAATGGGATCTCATTGAGCCAGTCATACATGGCTCGTTCTGTTGTCTTAATTTCTTCCATAGCTTTGTTAAAGTATGGAATAGATGTCTTCCTTCCGGCTGACCAAAGCAAATTCTTGTAAAGATCTCCACGCCACTTGGATTTCATGTTTTCATGGATGTGCCTCAAACAAAATCTGTGCTCACCATTAGGAAACACAGCTAGCATAGCAGGAATCAGACCCTGTGAAAAAAAAATGCAATTCATTTAGAATAACCACAATATTTTGATACCAAAATTAACAAGTTATTACCTTTTGTCTGTCACTGATGAAGGTGAAACAAGAGTCAGCCGTACACCCTAGGTCATCTCTCAAAAGTTGCAAGAACCATTTCCAGGTTTGTGTTGTTTCTGACTCAACAAGGGCATAACATACTGGATATATGCTATTGTTCCCATCAATACCAACAGCACTCAAGATTTGACCAGGAAATGGTCCTTTCATGAAACAACCATCCACACCCAGCAATGGTCTTCCAATCATCTTAAATCCTCTCATCATAGAGGCAAAACAAAAATAAACCCTTCGAAACTGCCTTGTAGGACTAGCTGAGTTCCCACATGGCTCCACATCAATTTTAATTGTACTACCTGTGTTGGTGCAATTTATAGATAGTCAATGAGCAGAAATGAGCAGAAAGTGAATTGTACCTGGGTTGGCTTTTAGAAGTTCATCGCAGTATGACCTTAGCAAACCATACTGTTCTTGGTAATCACCATAAATCTTCGTAGTTGCTATCCTCTTGGCTCTGAAGACCTTATGGAGTGATATTTCAAGTTGATGCTTCCGAAGCAGTTGATTTTGGATTGCATGAATCGGCATGTCTGGATTGCTTTCTATCAAAGGTTGGATCTCTCTGGCAATCGAACTCATTGTATACAAAGAAACTGCCCTTGTTGTCAAACAATTGTGTTCATTACGAATGGTCTTGACACACCACTTATCCTTGTCCGTGTTTCTTGAGATGTGAAGTGCCCAAGGACAGGTGGGCTTGATATGCCTTTTAAGGTGCTTGGGTTTGTTTTTCTGCCCTACTTTGGTGCAATTACTATTTTGCCCCTCTTCTCCCTTTTTTTTACAGGACCAAGTAGTGGTGGATTGCTTCCAAAACATACTACCCTATACCTTAAGAATTCATTTTTTAGAATAAACACATCCCTCCTAGCCTTAAGAGCATAACTTTTCACCATCTGATTCATCGTTTTCTTGTCATCAATAAGCTGACCAACATAGAATGGCAAATCATTTGGACCTTTTATAGCACTCTTCTTTCTCCTCCTTATCTTTTTGGCAACCTTATCTCTAAGGCTTGAATTGTCATCAGAGCCACTTTCAAAAACCTCCAAGTCAACAGGCTGATGACCTTCTTCGCTTCTGTCATCATCATGATCCCCATCACTAGAACCATCCAGTTCTTCCCTAGAAAATTCAACATTAGCCCTGAACCTCTGCATATCCACCTCTATTTCATAAACCATATTATCTTCCTCAACGTACTCATAATCAGGATCACTACCGTCACTCTCTTCCTCATCTTCATTCATACTATCATTGTCATCATTTTGTGTAAATGATGCTGGAACAATGGCTTTACTAGCCCCTATACGACCTTCACTTGTATTTTCCAATATTGTTGACCTACGGTGTTCAACATACATGTCTATCATGTGGACTCCTTGACGCACATGATCAAATATAGGCTCTAAGTCAACATTACATTTTATTGTCCTAAGACCAAAATCCAGCGCACAGTATGGTTCCTTGTAATGAATGCAGCCATATTGCCTATCATTGTATCCTAATTGCTTAACCATCGCCTCTAAAACATCAGTATTCAACACTCTAAAATCTACATGATCAATGTAGTTCATCTTCCCACCAAGGTATTTCCTATTTGGGTTTTCTACAAAATTACCTCCATGGTGAAATTTTATGCTAAATTCAGTTTGGGTTTCGCCTGTAAGCAAACAACAAAAACAAATTAACAGAGAAATATGTTAAAATTTTACCTGATTCAAACGCTGTGAGCTTGCATGTCACTTACGGTACATTACAGCCGGTTCGAAATACTGATCTTCAGCTCGTAGCTTCCACAATCGACGATCCATGCTTCCACAAAAACAAATTAACAGAGAAATGTTGAAGGATCCTTGAACGCGAGTGCAGAGTTCTTCAATTTTGAGTTAGGGTTAACCTCAGGGTTCAATAGTGCTGAAATGGGGTTTTTATGAGGATGCAAGTCAACATGATGCCAAAATTACCTATTTACCCTTTGACCATTAACAGAAAAGGCTAGATTGTAACGGCATCTTGGTCCGGGGGGTAGAAGTGCGACATAAGGGTTAACAGTGGGGTGTATTTTTGCAATTATTTCCTTAGGGGGGGGGGGTAGGAGTGCCAATCACCCCTAACCTCAGGGTGTAAAATTGCAGTTTACTCAAAAAAGAAACTTACATTTGGACCACTAATGCCCCTTCCCATTGGTCAGTCAAACATGTCATACTTGGACCACTTGTTTGTAGAGCGTTTTATTTAAAACGCTGCTCAACTTTTTTTTCAAAAAAATTGCATAATAACGCCCTATGTAATGGGGGGGAGGCGTTTTTTTTTTTTTTTGAATTTAAAAAAAAACGCCTCACTACACATGGTCTAAGAATGTTGTTGACTTTGTTCTAACGATAATAATAAAAAAAACCCAATCCCTACTCCCTAGGTAAACCAAATGGCAAAAGGCCATCCACGCCCACAAACGCACACGGCACTAGTGATCTGGCTCGGCATCATTCCAGAGGAAACCCACTACCCGAAGGCTCACTGTGATAAAAACCGCTAGCTCAACCCAGAGTAATTTTGCTCAAGGAGAGACTCGAGAACCCATTACTTTTTTCTTAATTTCTAAATTAACTGTGGAATGTGGATCCTATGAGTCGAGCCAAGGTATGTGGCTGGATCCAACATAAAAATAAGAATTAATTAATTATACAGATTGGACATGCGATTTGCTCGTGTGGTATGTTTTAATCTATACATTTCATAACCGAAAAACACTTATAGTAGACTATCATCATAAAGTTATACACGGGTGTAACAACTAGGATATTACAATAATAGTATTCATACTTTTACATTAAACAACGGCATTCAAATACAAATATTGATGAGCTTTGGTTACATTACACTTCAAAGGGTCATAGGCGCTGATGCCGGTGTTGATGGTGGTGGAGGTGGAGGTGGGGATCGCTTTGGTGACCTTTGCTGCGGATTTCCTCTTATCTTTGGGGGCGGTGGCGCTGATGAAACCCTTCTAAGCAGTCTATTTCTACCGGAAAATGCATTTCCTACAAGTAAATTCTTAATCAATATATTTTCTCAGCCACCATTGCGATTTGATTTAAACATGGATGGGAACAACAAAATTAAACTTAAATCTACCTTGATCATGTGCAAAAGAATCTGCTTGCAAAACATTATGAATGATCAGATTAATTATCACAAGCAATAAAGCAACTCCTCTTGGGTCAAAAGTCTTCTTCATAGCTCTAATCCTTTGCTTTGATTTTTTTGGGTGGGCCTTATATATGGTGGAGTATTATTAGTAACCATCTTCAACGTCAACTGTTTCAACACTCTCGCCAACTTCTCTATTTTGAATTCTCGTAATTATTGCTCAATACGCGTAAAGATTGACTATCTTTGATAAATTTGACTTGATTTATATTTAAGTTATATTATAAACCTATGTATTTCATAGGCTGAGTATTAAATTAAAAATATATATAAATCATAAATTTATATATAACAGTTATGAGTTATCAATGAAATAATTTGTTACATAAAATATTGAAATAAAAAAGAATAGTTACAAAATACAAATCAATTATCCAACTATGGTTTTCTATTATAAACAGATGTAAAAGAGTAACATTAAAGAAATACAAATAATGATGATAAGATTGTAAATGTTTCTAAAAAAAATTGTAAGTTGTAAGGTTGTTAATTAAGTTCTATTATGAATTAGCACTTTGATATATATTATTTTAGAAAATAAGATAATGAGAAAATATATGAATATCATTCTGTTATAAAAAACACTACGTATTTAAATAAATCATACTATAAATAAAATATGTGTTTGAAAAATAGGAGTTAAGTTTTTAAAACTATAACTTTGAATGTCAAGACAACATCTTTAATAAGTAATTGACGTTTGAAAATATTCAAATTAAAATTTTATAATATTATATAAAGCTTTTGTTTAGCATGATGATAATTTACTTAAAATGATTAAAATTAAGTTTAATATTTAATAGTTAACTAGTCTTAAGCACCCGCGTTTCGGGGCGAGGGACGTAAAACCGTGCTAATTAGCAACCAAACGACGATCAAAATCGGGAAAAACAATAAACAAATACACGAATTTCTAACAAAAAGTGACTCACATGACACAAAATGTATAAAAAGTCGAATTTATACTAACATGTATTAGAAAGTTGAGGGAGGTCAAAGTGATATTATATATAGTTTTTAGAAAGTTGGGTTCATTGTTCCTAGTACAACCAGACATTATATGTTGGGATTAAGAAAAGAGTTTCCTATCCATTCGAGTTTTTTTCGAAGGAGTTGCATCGGGTGCTCGAATAATTATTGTTGAGAAAGGTGTTCTTAAGGTATATTACGTTAAGTACCCGTGACCCGTCCAATGGAGAAGAACACCTTTCGATTAAAAAAACGTGAGATGGCTTTGTAAAATATAGGGGTTGTATCCTTTGACCAGATTTACGACAGTTTTCATTTTTTAGAGTTTTTGTCCATAATGGTTCTTAATACTTAGAGTAAAATGCACGGACAGTCCCTATGGTTTTGTAAAATAACACCTATAGTCTCCAAATTTTGAAAATTACACTGGTGCTGCTTGTGGTTTGACTGTTTGTTACTCAGATAGTCCCTGGAGTGGATGGAGGTTAGTTTTCTCTGTTAAGTCTATCTGAAATTACTTATTTACCCATTCTATAAAAAATATGATACAAAGTTTGTAACTGATTACGTCACACATAAACCGAACCCTTTCACATTCACTTCATATTATATTATAATATAATAAAAAATAAATAAAAAAAACAATGAATCTATACACAAAAAAAAATATCGTCCAAAGATTCATTTCCAATCACCACCACCGTACGCCACCTTCTCCGATGACAACTTCCGCCCTCTTCTACTGTCCATTCTTCAACCCTAACCCAAACCACCACCACCACCTCACCCCACCCTTCTGCCACCCTCCAATCCCCCAATTACACTCCAAAGACCACAACAACCTCACCGCCTCCGATCAACCAACACAATCCACCAACCGCTCCTTCGCGGTGGCCACAGAGAGCTCTTTCTCGGAATCGCATCTCGTATTATCAAAACCGGCAATGCGATGGAGCAGCGGCTGGATTCAGAGGAGAATGTTAGGATGTTTGGTGAGGAATTGAACGGTAAAAAGGAATCGGACTTTTGGAAGAGGTGGCGGAGGAGGAAGGAGGAGGTGGTGGAGCCTCGTCGAAGAAAACAGAGACCACACCCTGAAGCAACAAACTGAATGTCAACGCCCACGAGTGGCCGGAGCCTCGTCGGAGAAACCAAGTTACTCTCCGGTAACCCTTTCAGGTGGCCAATGGTGTCCCACGCCGTCGTACCACAGAACAACAACTCCCCACCCTTCACCTCCTCCTCTTTCTTCCCAGTCTCCGTTGACATCTCCGACCACCCAATTGATCTAACAACTCAACTAAAGATGAGTATTTTTTTATTAATAAGGGCAGTTTTGTCATTTTACATACATTTAACTGGAAAACTTAACGGACATCCACTCTAGGGACTATCCGAGTAACAAATTGTCAAACCACAGGGAGCACCGGTGTAATTTCCAAAAGTTAGAGACTATAGGTATTATTTTACAAAACCACATGGACTATCCGGGGGGCATTTTACTCTAATAGTTACATGTCAGTTATCTCTTTCTTTATTTGAAAATCATAAAGGTCAAATGACCACAACCATTTGAACTTTGAATCTGAAACCAACCAAACCGGACGGCTCTCTTAGGTTTGGGTGGTTGAGATGGTTTCAATGGTTTATAAAAATGTTAAATGCCTGGCCCCTGGTACAATCTTAAAGCTTAACCTTATAAATTATCTTTATTAAAAATGGTTTATGGTTTATTAATCACAAGATATTATTATTACCATATCTACACTAGTTTGTTATATTAACTTCAAAATTTGAACAAAATCTGTTTCGGCTCCCCTGGGTTACTGGGTGCACATTTTGGTCCACTACCGTGGATTTCGCCAAATCGAGACTGCTCATATAACTGTGTAGTATGACCCAATTTTATTTCTTCGCGTTCGTAGGTTCATTCATGTTGTTACTATATAATACATTAATGTAACCCGTCCATCGGATCGGATGGCTATTAAACTAGTTTATTATGATTCAAAACAAGCACAAATTTATTGATTAGGATCTTACAATAATATTTCTACCTTTACATTGAAAATAAACACAACACCGACATTCAAACACAAGGAGATTTCAATATTGCTGAGCTTTGGTTACATTTCAAAGGGTCATCTTGACTAATTAAGGCGCCGATAGTGTTGGAGGTGGAGGTGGAGGTGGAGGTGGATATGGTGTTTATGTACATGATGGTGGTGGTGGTGGTGGAGGTGGGGATTGCTTTGGCGGATATGGCTTGTAGTGCGGATTTCCTCTTAACTTTGGGGGCGGTGGCGCTGATGAAACCCTTCTAAGCATTCTATTTCTACCGGAAAATGCATTTCCTACACGTAAATTTTTAGTCAATATATTTATATATTCTCAACCACCATTGCAATTTGATCTAAACATCGACGGAAACAACAAATTAAACTTAAGTTTACCTTGATCATGTGCAGATTCAGCTTGCAAAACAACATGAATGATCAGAATAATCGCAAGCAATAGAGCAACTCCTCTTGCGTCAAAAGTCTTCTTCATAGTGGTAGGTATGTTAATTTCTTCGAATGGTCCTTCTATAGGAAATAACTTACTACTGTCTAGGCAGCCACACAACCCTACAAGTATTAATGCAAGATTGATAAATATCAAATGCATTGTCGTATATACGTTATTATTTTAATATTATACCTTTAAATTATAATTAAAAAAATTAATTATTATTCCCCCTTTCCACTTTGGCTTCGAATGCGTTATTAACTTATTATAGGAAACATGGCTTTTGACACAATTATTAGATTTTTTTTCCAAAATACGATTCAAGGTTTTGATTCGAGATGTTCATTGTTTTCAGTTCATTAACGATTAGGATATTTTTTGTTCATTGTTGAAGTATAACACAGACAACTGATAAATGATCGGTGCATTTTAGGTACTTGTTATTTAATAATATTTATAATATAAATGCACCAATATTAGTATAAAACATATTGTATTAAATTGTTTTTATAATTAATAGATTTTAAGAAACCATAAGCTTAAAAGATGATTTTTATTAAATATATGAATAATACAATAAAGTGTGTATTACAAAGATTGTGTCGAGAAAAACTTCAAATTATTATAAGTTGAATTAAATGGAGTCTTGAAGTTTAATTAACTTTTATGATAATGATAATTAATTTAATTACAATTGGTATTCTTGGATTTGATAATGAAGGAAACGAAAAGATTTGATGACAAAGAGTAAGATCTGATGACAAAGAGTTATTTTTGTTATAAACCAGACATTTAGGTCTAACCCATTACTTATGGGCTTTAGGGTTTATAGCTATGTTCATCTATATATTGTAATGTTAAATAATGAGAATTCAGTTTATCTCTATTTCTCTTTGGTTTTTATCACGTTATCAGCACGATCGCTCTATTCATCAGGGAATTTACCAGCTGGATTCAGATAATTTCCGTTCATCAAATCCGGGTACACGATCAATTTTTTCTGCAATTTTCTTTTGAACCTTAGATCAAACTAGGAGTGCCCTGTTTTTGTGTATTAGGACCGAAACGAAAAACAGTTCTTAAATCTCCGGCAATCCAGAAACGAAATCAATAATCACGGAATCGAATACAATTAAATTAGATTTTTTTTGTCCAACACACGACGGTTCCTACCGTCACACATAGCAATCTTACCCGAAAACCCTCCTCCGGCGGAACCTCCGTGACCTCTCTTCGAAGTTGTTGTGGAGATTTGACGCTTTCCGTTTCAATCCGCCTCTTTGCCGTGACGGTGGTGCATCCGATGATACAGAACAACGAGAGAGACAGAATAATGACGTTGATCGGCGAAGTGTTTGAAACGGTGTCGTCTATGAAAAGATTCGGTTATCCGACGATGCGGTTTTGGCGGAATGAGAAGATTGGCGGTTTCTGTAACCGTTTCCGGCGAAAGAAAACTTAAAACTGCTCCGGTTTCTGTAACCGTTTCCGGCAAAACAAAACTTAACGACCGCTCCGGTTTTTGTAACCGTTTCCGGCGAAACAATGACGACGAAAACAGAGCGGAATGAGAAGATTGTTGGTGTTTGCTGGCTGCCTTCAGTGGCCCTTCTCTTTTGGTGTTTGCTGACTGCCATCAGTGGCTACCTCGACAAAATAAGATATATTCAAAACCCTAGTCCAATGGTTTTTATTGGGCTCGTTAAATATACAATTCGAATGGCTCACACTGAATCATGGTCCAACAAGGTTTCTTATCATAATGAACCTTTTTGTAACTTTAGTTTTTTAGTGGATTTGATGAATCACGTTAACAACAGAATGTTGTTTTCAACAAAATGAATTTTGTAACTTAAATCGTTCAACCTTTGGGCCTTTTTAAAATATATTATGTGCCTTAACCATAAACATTTTTTTTGAATCACGAAAAAAAAAGTTTCATATATTTTATTATATTCAAATATTCAATTAAATTATTTGAAACACAATTTCTTTTTACAATACGAAATCATACAATAGTTTCTAAATACCTATTCTATTATTAAAACGGCGTAAAGTTTAGAACCTGCAGTTCTAGGAAAAGAGAACCCGAAGTTCTCATACAATATACATTGCATTTGAAGGCTTGTTTTTAAAATGCCTTATTCTTTCTTTTGTAGATAATATGTCAAACTTATCAAATCTTGAATTAACTGCACTTGACATCTCGGGTAACAACTACTCTTGATGCTAAAATTCATTTGATGCTAAACTTCACCTCAAGATAAAGCGAAAGCTATGATATTCCTCCGCCATCATCTTCACGAAGATCTAAAGCGGGAATATCTAACTGTTGAGGACCCCCTTGAACTATGGGCAAATATCAAAGAACCTTTTGACCACCAGAAGTTGGTCTTACTCCCCAAAGCCCGCTATGAATGGCTTCATTTAAGACTACAGGATTTTAAGACTGTTAGTGAGTATAATTCTGCCTTATTCCCCATTACCTTTGAGTTAAAATTATGTGGTGAAAAAATAACCGATGAAGACATACTTGAAAAAAAAATTTCTCAACGTTCCATATGCTCCTGTCGCAGCAATATAGGGAACACCAATTTACTAAATATTCCGAACTGATATTATGTCTTCTGGTCGCGGAGCAAAATAACAAGCTCCTACTACAAAACCATCAATCGCGACCAGCCGGTGCAAGCCCATTCCCTGAAGTGAATGTGGCCAATTCTCAAAGCGGACGGGGTAGAGGTAGAGGCCGAGGCCCCAGCAGAGGTCGTGGTCGAGGACGGGGATATACATGCCATCGAGAGTCCCAGAACACTAAAAAAATAGCGGTGGTGAATCGAGTCGACATAATACGGGGCGACCTTCAAAAGGAAAAAGTAGCGGGAACCAAAGCAACATTTGTTATGAACGTGGGATGTCAAATCATTGGTCTCGCACCTGTCGCGCCCCTAAACACCTCATTGAGGCATATCAACGCATTTGTTATAAACTCTTGCAATGTTTCATTTTACTTCTTTGAATTAACTTTTATTTATTTTTATTTCCTGGAGAAATATGTATACTAGCTCCAGTAGAGCTATTATTGGTGATGAATGTCTGGTAGATAGCGGTAGTACTAACACTATTCTCAAAGATATGAAATTTTTCTCTGAGTTGTCTCCAGTAGAGACACCGATTAGTACTATATCTGGTGTCAGTAACCTTATAGAATGCTCCGGCAGAGCACACATAACATTATCTTCGGGTACCCAATTAATTATTGATAATGCATTATATTCTAGTAAATCCAGAAGAAATTTACTCAGCTTTAAAGATATTCGAAAAAACGGTTACCACCTAAAAACAATATCTGAAAATAATATTGAATATCTTCAAATTACTCCAAACAAAAATGGCAAATAAATAATTGTTGAACAATTAGAAGCCTTATCCTCTGGATTATATTGTACTAATATCAATCCTATCGAATCATACATGGTGAGTAACCAAAAGCTATTAGATAAAGACACATTCAATATATGGCATGACCGTCTAGGTCATCCTGGTAGCATAATGATGAGACGAATAATCAAAAGTGCAACCGGGCATCCTCTCAAAAACTTAAAAGTTTTGCTACCACAAGACTTATCACGTGCAGCATGCTTTCTGGGCAAACTTATAACTCGGCCCTCACAAACTAAATTGATACGTGAAACCCCATCATTTTTAGAAAGAATCCAAGGGGATATTTGTGGGCCTATTCATCCTCCGTGTGGACCATTCCGTTATTTCTTGGTCTTAATAGACGCATCCTCAAGGTGGTCACATGTGAGCCTTTTAGCTACTCGAAATGTAGCATTTGCCCGACTTTTAGCTCAAATCATACAATTGAGAGCCAATTTCCCCGATAATCAAATTAGAAACATCCGGATGGATAATGCGGGAGAGTTCACATCTTAAGCTTTTAATGACTATTGTATGTCAATTGGGATCAATGTTGAACATTCAGTACCTCATGTTCATACACAAAATGGTTTAGCTGAATCTCTGATTAAACGATTACAAATAATCGTTAGACCACTCTTAATGAGATGTAAATTACCATCTTCTGCATGGGGTCATGCTATTTTGCATGCCGCTGCACTGATTAGATTGAGACCAACTGCTGATCACGAATACTCCCCATTGCAACTGGTCTTCGGACGAGAACCAAGTTTGTCCCACCTTAGAATTTTTGGTTGTGCGGTATATGTACCAATACCGCCACCACAACGTACTACAATGGGACCCCAAAGAAGACTGGGTATCTATATTGGTTTTAACTCCCCGTCCATAATTAAATATTTAGAACCAATGACAGGAGACATGTTTACAGCACGGTATGCTGACTGTCATTTTGATGAAACAATGTTCCCAGTCTTAGGGGGAGATAAGGACAAAGAAAGACTGGTAACACAAGAAATAACGTGGAATGCATCATCGCTATCAAATCTCGACCCCCGAAGTGGTCAATGTGAATATGAAGTCCAAAAGATCATACATTTGCAAAGAATAGCGAATGAATTACCAGATGCATTCACAGACACGAATAGAGTGACAAAATCATATGTACCAACATCAAATGCACCTGCTCGAATTGAAGTAATCCCAGAAGCGATTACTATACAACGAAAGTGTGGGAGACCAATCGGTTCCAAAGACAAAAACCCACGGAAACGAAAAGAGCAAAGTAACGCAGTTGGTGAAAACTCCCAAAAGATTATAAATGAAACCCCGTTAAAGGTAAATGTCCTAGAAGAGACAACTATGAATCCAGAGGAAAATGAAGTTTCAGAAGAAACACCAGTACCGAACGAAAATGAGATCTCTATTAATTATGTACAAGATAGTACAATGTGGAACCGGAATAAAACACGTGTTGATGATATATTTGCATATGCTATAGCAACGGATGTAATCAATGAAAGTGATTATGTACCAAAAACTTTAGAAGAGTGCATGCACAGAAATGATTGGCCAAGATGGCAATAAGCCATAAATGCCGAATTAAATTCGCTCGAAAAGCGACATGTTTTCGGACCTGTAGTCCGAACGCCCATAGACGTCAAACCAGTAGGTTATAAATGGGTGCTTGCAATAAAAAGAAATGAAAAGAATGAGATTGTACGATATAAGGCTCGACTTGTATCACAAGGGTTTTCCCAAATCGCAGGAGTTGATTATGAGGAAACGTATTCCCCTGTAGTGGATGCGATAACCCTTAGGTTCCTAATCGGCCTCACAATCTCTGAAGGACTTCATATGAGACTAATGGATGTCGTCACAGCATATTTATACGGGACACTTGAAGATGACATCTACATGAAAATCCCTAAAGGATTAAAATTGCCTGAAGCATTAAAATCAACACCTCGAGATATGTGTTATATAAAGCTCCAGAGATCTTTATATGGTCTCAAACAATCTGGTCGTATGTGGTACAATCGACTTAGTGAATATCTCGAAAAAGAAAGATACAAGTCTGATGTAATCAGTCCATGTGTTTTTATAAAAAGAACATTCTCAAATTTCACTATAATAGCAGTCTATGTTGATGATATCAACATTATCGGATCTCCTGAAGAGATAGAGAAAGCTGCCCAGTTGTTAAAGATGGAATTTGAAATGAAAGATCTTGGTATGAAGAAATTATGCATCGGACTACAATTTGAGTATCTGTGCAATGGCACATTTGTCCATCAATCAAACTACATCCAGAAGATGTTAATACGTTTCAATATGGATAAAGCACATCCGTTTAGTGCACCTATGGTTGTCCGACCGCTAGATCCACACAAGGATCCTTATCGCCCTCAAGAAGAAGGCGAAGAAGTACTTGGTCCAGAAGAACCGTACTTAAGCGCGATCGGTGCCCTTATGTATCTCGCAAATAACACAAGACCTGACATTGCATTTGCAGTTCATGTACTAGCGAGATACAGTTCGAATCCAACACGTAGACACTGGAATGGTGTGAAACATATATTCCGATATATTTGCAGGACACATACATTTATTTAAGTCTGCATTATAAATGAGTATTGTGAAAAAGGATGCACGATTTTTTTACGCTACAAATACATGAAAAAATATACAAAAAAAAGCAATGAAGATGATAAATTATGTTTGGTGAATCAAAATATACAAAAAAAAACATAACATATTACTTCTCTTTCTAACTATGATTGTTGATTAATAACTAGGAAAACTATCAAAAAGAGCAATGAAGATGATAAATTATGTTTGGTGAATCAATGTTCGGCCTGAAGTGCAGAGAAGTTGCCACTGTAGTCGGGCTCGGTCCACACCATCACGTGGCCTTTGACGTCAAGAAGAAGCGTCTGCCATCAATTATCGGAAACCAGATAGATCTGATCCGTGCTGCTGTTTGATGATGAAGTAGCTCACTTATCAGGACACAATGGCTGAGTGTAAGTAGAACAGTGGATGGTCAAGCCCAGTTGATCGTATGGGAGGCCCATTTTGCAGGCATGCAATCATGAATCTTGTCATGTCATATTGTGACCTTAATGAGTTAAGTCTATTTGTGGCCCGATATTGGCCTGTGAAAATGGTTGGTGTCTTGGTGATTTTGTGTGCCAAATACTTTTATGGTTTATCCCCTTAAAACTGTCACACTAGTTACCATTCATTCATAAAGATGGAATTACATAAAGACTTATATTACTTTAGATATTAAGCATAGTTTTTGAAGTATGAAGTATTGAATTTACTCTTAGGGGTGATTTAACCACTTGACTCATCACGACATGAGGTTTTCGCTTTTTATGTTTAACCAGTTTAATAAACGTGTTGTGTTTAGAATTAAATGTGATGCAGTTTCGCGTGCAATCAAATGGCTCAAGAACAATTGATTAAACAAAGACTGATAAACGAACCAAAGGTTCAAAGAACATAGTTCTTTTTATTTAATAATCAACCAAAAACTCACTAAACAATAAGATAGGAATCGTAATTCAAAAGGAAACAAAATAAGATAAAATATTAAATTCAAATAAAGAGATAACTAAAGAGATCGGGCCTATCCGCATCATTCTCCCCGTCTTAAAAAAAACTCGTCCTCGAGTTTTGTCTTCAAACCAAAGCCACCTGGGTCGAAGGGAATATCACGTCGTGTCTCCTGAGATAATTCAATTCCTGTAGAAAACGTAGTTGCAACTTTGCTCGTATTGTATGAAGCTATCATAACTGATGGGCACCCAAAGTCCATCACACCATTTCTATTAGTTGAAAGCCCATATTTCAAAGTATCCACTATTTTAATTAAATCCACTACACCATGTTTGTTACTTGAAGCCATGTACGCATAATTCAAATCCGCACGATCTTTTTTCACGTTGGGGCCCGCCATATTATTATTATCTTCTTGAATGACCCACATGTTTGGAAAGAACAAACTAGTTTTCCTACTATCACACATATCCACAAGTTTGGAAACTTTACTAATCACCTCTATCTGAATATTTGAATGATTATCACGTTCGTTGTTTAGCGAATAATCTTTTAACTTTTCCATTATTTTCGGCTCAATAGTTGGGAATTCCATAGCCACGAGATCGCCACTTTTAACCACCCCATCACTACCGGTAGCGCCAAAATTAACACCGGTGGCCACCGTAGCACCACCGTTATCAACCTTATTATAATTTAGAAGTTCATCAAAGATACCTATAAACATCTTCGCATGTCCATTCCTTGGCTCCTCTCTACCGTCTCCTTTGTCGCCTTCTCCGTTCAGGGTCTTAGTAACCCATAAATAATCTTCTTGAATTTTGAACTTGATGTAGGATCCCGTAACTTGCGGCAACATGATTGGGACGTCCAAAACAGGCTCATCACCATCAACATTCACCCCAAATCCACCAATAACCACCGCATCTTCACCCAAAGCCATCGTGGCGTCACCGTTTTCTACCGCTGTAACACCAACCTTACAACTTTTGAAACCCGATTCATCTCCCAATAAGCTTCGATATGAATCACAACGATATGAACCACCGGTTGCCCAAGCATACCACACATCATCCTCATACTCATCAAATACGGGAGAAGAATCATAGATAAGGTCAGGATCCTCGTTGCCTCGGGCGGCGAATCTACGGGGATGATAACCATCACATGATTCCCGAAAGTTTTCATGGTCCACAATCTCGTTGCCTCGGGCGGCAAATCTACGAGAATGATCACCATATCCTCGCGGATTAAAAGGAACTCCGTCGTTGCCTCCGGCGGCGAATCTACGAACGAAAGTTTCTTCTTTTCCACGTAGAGCCATTTGAAAACCAAAAGCTCTGATACCAACTGATGCAGTTTCGCGTGCAATCAAATGGCTCAAGAACAATTGATTAAACAAAGACTGATAAACGAACCAAAGGTTCAAAGAACATAGTTCTTTTTATTTAATAATCAACCAAAAACTCACTAAACAATAAGATAGGAATCGTAATTCAAAAGGAAACAAAATAAGATAAAATATTAAATTCAAATAAAGAGATAACTAAAGAGATCGGGCCTATCCGCATCAAAATGGGTCATGTTTAGATCGACTGGTTTAAGCCGTTTAATTAAATATGTCTACCCATCAACCCGTTTAATAAAACATATCAACTTGCCTAACCTTTTTAGTTAAGCATGTCAACACGCCACCACTTCACATGTTACAACCCATCATTTCGATTAACATGTTTACAACTTGAATACGACTTGTTAAACTGTTTGACACACTGACTCATGTTTAAGTTACATGCTTTATGTGTGACGGGTTAGCTAGGCTTTTATGGTCGCCGTGTTCGAGTTAAACTATTAATTCAATCTCCCAACACAAAACCCATTAACTCCATGTCTCCATGGATTGAAACCCAAAGGTTTAGTCAAGTTTTAGCATATTTTTCAATTTGTAATATTAAAATAAGCACGTTTAATTTGCCGATAATTACTCCTTACTTTCTAAACGGTTGCTCATTTGACTTATTTGATTCACTGACAAGCTTATTTACAATCATGTTAAGCTAACAACTCATTTAGCTACTAAAATTCCTACCTAGTAAATTTAACACGTACCATGGTCCATGATGCTCGGATTGAACAATTCAATATGCAAATAAAACCCGTCCACTTGACGTGATTAACATCATAACATCCCTGTTGTTACCTTTTTTTAAACAAGCACGATTGATTGGCTGAGGATCTAAAACTTTATGGTCGGTTTTGTGAACTAGCTATGATCCTACGTATGCAATTGACCAAGATGGTGTTTTTTATACATAAAAAGTTGTAAACAAATGAATAATGCTATTTCATTTGTTTACCCTATATTAATTCGCACAAATTTCTCTTCTTATGAAAATGCTATTTCTTTTTCTTTCTTTTTGAACCTTTTTATTTTTTATTTCTCTCCTTATAAAAATTGAAAATGATATTTCTTTTTCTTTCCTTAACCTTTTTATTTTTTATATTTTGCGCTTTTAATCCGATAAACCTAATATTTTTTTATAATTTACGCTTTTAATCCAATAGTTTCATTTGTACATAACCCGCATAGTTTTCATCTTTTACACTTTTAACCCTATAGTTTTCATCTTTTAAAAAGTTGTCACAAACATTTTCTACTTTTGATCCCAACACTTTTCCACTTTCAACTTTGGTCTCATGCACTTTACATCTTTTACAAATTTGTCGTTTTACAATTTGTTATAGATTTTGCGAGTTAACACACTGCAAAGCACTCATGTCGTTCAACGTTTTCACGTCTATTTTTTTACGGTTTAACGCCTCCCCGAAACTCGTGGGTTCTAAGCCAACTTAGTTATTCTTTGCTATGTTTTACTTTTTCGGTCTAACTTTTGCTAGTTAACACACGTAACGTACGTGCGTGATTTATCATTTTTACATTTACTTTTTGTTCAGCTTAACAGCCCGCTACAAAGCATGGGTTATAAATACTAGTTTGATAAATGTTAAAAAGAAACAAAGATAAAATAAAATAGTGTCACTCTTTTATCATGGATGGGCAATTTATGACATTGTCTATTTAAAATACTAAATCTTGTTACATTCATAATATAAGGAGACTGCAATGCTAATGATCATTTAGTACTTTCCGGCGGTGGTGGTGGTGGCGGCGAAAGAAAGATATGGAAATACCGAGGTCGACTTGGCTTTGGTGCGGGTGGTGAGCCCCTACCTACGGTACGAAAACTAGAAGCTATGGGGTCAATTTGTAACGCCAAGGGGGGCGGTGGTGGAGGCGGACAAGGTAACCTGTAATGCGGAGATTGACCTATCTGCGGCGGCGGTGGCGCTGACGGTAGCTTTCTAAGCGTACCCGAAAATACAGTTCCTACAAGTAAATAAATTTAGCCTTTGCAATTTAAGCTTAAAATATATATATGAAAACACTATCATATATGGTTAAGCGTAAGGTTGCCTTGATGTGGTTGGAGTGAAGAAGCTGAATGTGCTTGAAAAACGTAGTGAATGATGAGAATGGCAAGCAATAGATACATAGCAACTTGTTGTGCGCCAAAACTCGTCTTCTTAGCGGTAGGTAGCTGTGAATGTAATCCTTTGTTTTCATTGAATGGTCCTTATATATGGAAATAAATTCTTCCACGCATACCTAGAAATTTTAATGCAAGATAGATTTGTATAAAATAAAATGTATTGTCGTGTAGTATATTAATATTGAAAATAATATATATGAAAATATTCTTTACTTTGAGAATACTGATCTAAGAATCGGTAGCTCTATTCGGTTGGTGGGATACCGACTAGCGATTAATCGTGATTAATAGGGATTAATTGAAATTAATCGGATCGGAATTTTTATATATATACACAAACATTTTTATATGTAATTTTTTTAGTAGAGATGTTTTAACTCTCATTGACCCATTTTTCAAGTAATTGACGGAAATTTATAAGGTGTGAGCGAAATTTGGCTAGAATAAGACCGCAATTACCGCCTAGGGTTTAATCGGACATTAATCGGGATTTTAAAAACAGTATAAAAGTTAAAGCCACGCAATTGCGGATTTAGCCATGTTTTCATGTTTTGTGGGTTATCATGGAACCCGTTTTGGAAAAAAAATTAGTGAAAATATTGTATAATTTGAGGAAAAATAGTAAGAACTAGTAAGAATCTATCAAAAGGAACGTGAAAAAAGTTTTGAATCCTGAAGGCAAGGTAGGTAGTTATTACAACTTTGTATTTACCACAATAGGTAAAATTTAAGGCAAGGTAGGTAGTTATTACATCTTTGTATTTACCACAATAGGTAAAATTTAAGGCAAGGTAGGTAGTTATTACATCTTTGTATTTACCACAATAGGTAAAATTTAAATTGAGCCTCTTCTCTATCACAAACTTTTGAACCAAACTTTTGAATTTATCAACTCAAAAGGTGGCCGGTGGCTCGACGAAGCGAAGGTGAGAGGATAGCGGAGGTGGTGCAACGTGTCCGGCATATTGCTTGCTGAACAGACATTACCACCGTCTCTATCCTTTTTCCCGGCTGCTTCCATTCGCTTCCCGGGATTGGTTCTCTGCTGTTTTAGCGGTCAATGGAGCCTCTTCTCTATCACAAACTTTTGAACCAAACTTTTGAATTTATCAACTCAAAAGGTGGCCGGTGGCTCGACGAAGCGAAGGTGAGAGGATAGCGGAGGTGGTGCAACGTGTCCGGCATATTGCTTGCTGAACAGACATTACCACCGTCTCTATCCTTTTTCCCGGCTGCTTCCATTCGCTTCCCGGGATTGGTTCTCTGCTGTTTTAGCGGTCAATGGAGGAGGAGGGTCCTTGGTTGGATCCGCATCATCTCCGGAAGAAGAAATCCAGCGAGCAAGGTGGGATGCAAGGTAAGGACGGAATATCCAAATTTTTCGTCACAAATCTGCCGCAAGGGTGCACTCCGTGGGAATTATCTGAGTTTGTCAAAGTCTTTGGGGATGTATCCGGGGTCTATATTTCCAGAAAAAAGGACAAGGTCGGAAACAGGTTTGGTTTTTTAAGTTTCAAAAACGTGAAGGATGTGAAGGAGATGGAAAGAGCGTTAAACGGGACCAAGATGGGGAACTCGAAGCTTAAAGTGAACATAGCCAGATTTGCGGTTGAAAACGCGAACCTTCTGGGAGCGTTGAACGCTCGGAAGAATCCAGGTAAGGAGGAGCCCACTGGGGAGACACGAGATCATATCAAACCAAGGAACCAGGCTTTCATTAAGAACGGAGGAGGAAAGCTTTTCAGCGAGTTATTCTCTTCTAATGGCAGGGACAAGGGTGACGGGCCGTCCAATCAGTCGAATGAAGGTTTGGTAGTGGAAGCACTGGATAATTTGTTCGCTTTTAAAGAATTAGTCGGCAGGGCCGCCGTGGGTAGATGTAAGAGTTTGGGGGTTCTAAACAATTTGTTCTCTTTTTTGATTAAGGCTGGTATTAGCGATTTCAGCATTAGTTATTTGGGAGGTTTGTCGGTTCTGGTGAAATTTCAGAGTGAAGAGATGTGTAACAGCTTCGTTTGTAACCGTGGAAGCTGGACTGTCCGGTTCTCGTTCTTGGATCATTGGAATGGGCAGTCCATACCTTTTGAAAGGATTGCTTGGCTCAGGCTGGTGGGTGTTCCTCTTCACCTTGCAGAGGACGAGGTGTTCGATTCGATAGCCCGGTTGTTTGGAAAAATTGTCCACGCGTCACAGAGATCGGCGGAGGACGTGGATTTTTCGGTTAACTGTATAGGAGTCTTAAGGGGGGACGGAGCCAGAATCCAGGAGGAGGTTTCATTGTTATGGAAGAATAAAAGATTTAAGATATGGGTGGAAGAGGTGGCGGAAGAATGGACTCCGGAAGGTTTGGAGGACGATGGTTCTGTTCGGTCGGAAGCTTCGACGTCAGAAAATAATTCGTCGGAGTTCCGAGTGCTAGAAGGGGAAGAGGAACAGGTGGGTGGAGAAGCGCAAGGGGCAGCTTTCAGGGAGGACACAAGTCCCGGAGTTTTTTGTGATTATCATAGCTTGCATGGGAAAGGTGAGGGGTGCAAAGACATTAATGATTGTAACAATATGCATGTAGGAGACGTAGAGGAGGGAGGGAATATCGAGGTGCTTTCGGCAACTCTAGGAGTCGGAAGTGGGACAGGGTTGGGCCCACCAGAGAAGGTTACGGGGGTAATTGAAAAGTCAAAAAGGAAGAAGAAGAAACCTTTTAATATTCTAAAGGACACCCACCAAAGAAGGCCCATTGTTAATAGTCCAGTGAGTGTTTCTAGGCCCAAAAAGAGAGCAAGGATGGAGGATGAGGAGCCCAAACATTTCACCTGGCCTCCTGAGTTGGTCAATTTCGGGAACTCGGGTGTTTTCACCGAGGCGGCCAGGAGTAGAGGCGAGAGGGGTGGATCCGGTGATGTGGAAAAAGACAGGGGGGGTCCGTTGGGACCCGACGGTGGATCGGAAGACATGGAGGTGCCGGAGACTCAATTTCCGGAATCGGAGGCATCGCGAAAGGAGGATTTTCTTCAGAAGGAGATAGACGCTACTATAAAGTTGGGGAATATCCTGGGAGTTCCGATCGGTGATCACTCTGTGAAAATCAAAGAGGCTGTGACTGATGAAGGTAATAATGCTGTTTCTAGATGAATTTTTTGAGCCTGAATATCAGAGGAATCGGGGGCTCGGTTAAAGATAGTTGGATTAAAGGGATAAAGATCAGATTTAAAATTGATTTTATGGCCATCCAAGAGACTTTGCAGGAAGATTTAAGTGATTTCAGGTTTGAGAAGTTTTGGGGTAATAAAAAATTTGGGATGGAGTTTGTTGGATCTGTTGGCAGGTCAGGGGGTCTTGTTTGCCTGTGGGAAGAGGGGATTTTTGCTCGGGAAAGCTCTATTAAGGGCATATATTTTTTGGCAGTGAGGGGAATTATTAAAGGCAGTGGTGAAGTTCTTAACTTTATCAACGTCTATGCTCCGCAGAGTACGTCGGCTAAGTTGGCCCTTTGGAATGAAATTCGAGTTATCATGGGAGGCTGGGACGGTAAATGGGTTGTTGCAGGGGATTTTAACGCAGTTAGGAACGAATCAGAGAGGAAGAACTCGACTTTCAAAGCCTCATGTGCCGAGAATTTTAATGATTTTATTACTCAAGCAAACTTGTTGGAATATGATATGAAGGGGTTCAGGTTCACATGCTCTCGCGAGAACGGGAGAAAACTGAGCAAACTCGATAGATTCTTGGTTTGTCCGGAGTTTTTCAGCAAATGGCCGGCTGCCACTCTCAGAGCGTTGCCTATTTTATATTCGGACCATTGCCCTTTGATCCTTGTCCTGGGGGAGAAAAATTTTGGTCCTAAACCCTTCAGGGTGTTCGATGTGTGGCTGGATAAGGAGGGCTTCAAGGATACTGTGGAGCGTGCGGCTTCCGAGTTCGCCTCGCACGGACCTCCCGACATGCGTCTGACGGCTAAGTTCGCTTATTTAAGATCGGTCATAAAAGAGTGGCGGGATAACTATCTTAAGAAAGAAGGAGAGGAGTACGAGAAGGCGGTGGAAGAACTTGAATCTTTGGAACGTTGCCTGGAGGAAAGGGAGCTTAATGAAGAAGAACAGTGGGTGTTTGCGGAAAACAGGAAGGTGATTCTGGATTTGGATTTTAAAAAGTGTTCGGAGGCTAGACAAAGAGCCAGAGTCAAATGGGCCGCTGAAGGCGATGCTAATACCAAATTCTTCCACTCTTTGATCAATCAGAGGAAAGCATCGAACTCTATTCCTGGGTTGAACGTTAGTGGTAGGTGGGTTTCGGAGCCAGCCTTAGTTAAAAAGGAAATCATGTCATTCTTCAGGAGTCGTTTTAAAGAAGATTGGGAGTTTAGGCCGCTCTTCTCGGGTGACGGTTTCAAGATTTTGGGGGAAGCTGATAAACAATTTTTGGTTCAAAAGTTTTCGCTGGAAGAGATCAAAGTAGCGGTTTCGGAGTGTGGGAGCGATAAGTCGCCGGGACCTGATGGTTTTAATATGAACTTTATTAAAAAATTCTGGCATTTGTTTGAGAACGATTTTATGGAGATTATGGAGGCGTTTTTTATCAGCGGGGATTTCAGTGTGGGGAGCGGTTCTTCCTTTATAACTCTCATCCCTAAAATCAAAGATCCTGTGGAGCTCAAGAATTATAGGCCAATAAACCTTATTGGGATTTTAAGTAAGGTGATCTCGAAGGTCCTCGCGAACCGTTTGAAGAAGGTGATTAGCTCGGTGGTTTTTGAGTCTCAGTCTGCCTTCCTGGAAGGTAATTTCATTTTAGACGGTCCTCTTATGGTTAACGAGATTCTCAGCTGGGGCAAAAAGTTCAAGAAAAGAGGTTTTTTCTTCAAGATTGATTTTGAGAAAGCATACGATAACGTGAATTGGAACTTCCTCATCGACATTTTGTCAAAAAAAGGTTTCCCGGATAGGTGGTGTCGGTGGATCAAAGGAATTCTTAAGTCGGCTCGGTCTTCGGTTCTCGTGAACGGTTCTCCTACCTTTGAATTTCAATGTTTCAAAGGATTGAGACAAGGTGATCCCATCTCGCCTTTTCTTTTCATTCTGGTGATGGATGTTCTTTCGAGTTTGTTTTCAAAAGCGGATACGGAAGGAATTTTCAAGGGACTGAAGCTTCCTAATGATGGGCCGTCTATCTCTCATCTCCTTTATGCTGACGACGCCATTATCATCGGGGAATGGTCTAAAGAAAATTTGCTTAATGTGGTTCGTATACTTCGGATCTTTCATCTGTGCTCAGGTCTCAAAATCAATCTGGATAAATCGACCATTTTTGGGTTGGGGGTGAACTCGGAGGAGCTTGGGGAGGCGGCCTCGTCGTTTGGATGCAAATCGGGATCTTTTCCGTTTTGTTACCTAGGAATAAAGGTTGGTGCTAATATGAATCGGGTGGCTAATTGGGGGCCGGTCTATGATATTTTCAAAGCCCGTTTGTCTAGTTGGAAGGCTTCGTTACTATCGATTGGGGGTAGAGTCGTGCTAATTAGATCCGTGCTCGAGAGTTTCCCAAATTATTACTTTTCTCTGTTCAGAGCCCCGTGTAAAGTTATTTCGGACTTGGAAGCCATCATTAGAAGATTTCTATGGGGCGGAGATGAGGTGAACAAAAAATTGCATTGGGTGGCATGGAACTCGGTTGCTCGGCCTAAGGCGCAAGGTGGTTTAGGTTTAAATAACCTAAGGAGCATTAACGTTTCGCTTCTCTCTAAGTGGGGTTGGAGGCTTAAGGGAGAAAGTAACAAACTTTGGGTCAAGGTTGTGGAAGCTATCCATAGGACCAAGATTAGCTGGAACTTCATCCCGGCTAGAGCTTCGATGGGAGGGGTTTGGTGCAACATTGCAAAGGTTCTGTCGAAAACGTCGGTCGATGGGACCCCGTTAAGATGCTTTTTCAGGAGTAAGGTTGGAAATGGTAATAATACCGCTTTTTGGCTGGACCCGTGGTTGTGTAACGAGCCACTGAAACTGAAATATCCGGAGTTGTTTAGACTTGAAAAAGAAAAGAGATGCAAAGTGGCAGATCGGATCATTCAGAGGGCGGCGGGCATTGGTGTGGTCTCGGGTTTTGCTTGGGATTGGAGCAGGAATATCTCGGCTCAGGTAGAAGTGAATGAGTTGGTTGACCTCTGCAGCAGATTGCTTCCAGTGTCACTTGAGGATCGGCCGGATACCTGGGAATGGATCGGGGCTGAAGACAAGACTTTTAGTGTGAAGGCCGTTAAGAAGTTGTTGCTGAACAACAGTGGGCAGCAGAATACTCTGTTACAGGTTCCAACAGAAGGCTGTAAGTGGCTTCCAGAAAAGTTAAATATTTTTATGTGGAGAGCCGAATTGAACAAAATTGCTACGGTTGATAACCTTAGAAAAAGGAACATTGAGGTTCAAGATGCGTCATGTGTTTTTTGCAACGACGGCGAGGACTCGGTCTCTCACATCTTCTCATCATGTTTAGTGGCTTCGGTTGTCTGGTCTCATATCAGTAGGTGGTGCAGAGTGCAAGATCTATTTTTTTTCGGTATTAAAGACGTAGCTGCGATCCATGATTTTGTGGGATTGAAAGGGGCTCAAAAGGAAGCTTTCAAAGGCATTATTAGGATCGGAGCTTGGTGTATCTGGAAAGCTAGAAATAAAGCGAGATTCGAAAATAAGGAGGCTAGAATCGAGGAGATTATTAACGAAGTGAAGGCGCTCGGTTTTTTATGGTTCAAAAATAGGAGTAAATGTAAAGATATCGAATGGGGTGAGTGGTGTAAATTTGTAATTAAATAGGCTCGGTTGTGTGGTTTTGGCCCTCGGTTTTGAGGGTGCCGGTTTTGTGTTAATGAAGTTCTCCTTTCAAAAAAAAAAAGGTAAAATTTAAATTCGTTGGGCTTGTTGGGCCTTAAAACGAGTTTACTAATTACTAATTAGCACGATCTGTGCTTGACTTTGTTCTATTCTAATTTCTAAACTAACTAGATTTAAGCACCGCGCGCGTTGCGTCGCGGATCCACCACAATCACCGGATAATTTAACCCCCACATGAACTTACCAGAATTTACCAAAGATACAACTGGCTGTTGGTATAAAAATCATACCCCTTTTTCTTCTATTAAACGAAAAAAAAAATTACAATAACACCCATGTACTAACTATTGAACATAACCAGTCCTTATTTAGATAGTTGCCCAGGTGGCTATGAACAAAGACCTCAAACTTAAAAACAGACTAAAACCTACTCACAATTAATTTTGCTATCTCATAAGTAGTTGAATATGGCAAATTTTATGTGATTAACACTTACCCCAACTCAAAAGTGCAGATGCAAAACAACCTCCACAAATAAGACGATTTCACTCCACCAAACAACCACAATACAAAACCTATTATAACAAAAAACAAAAACAAAATATCAACACAAAAGGGAGAAAAATCAGGTAGCAAAGAGCTGCACAACAGAAATTTAAAGCAAATAGATTCCGCACATACCACCAACAATGGAATCAACGAACCAAGACAAAGACGATGACTAAAGGTAACCGAATCGCAATAACCATTATGGAAACCATATTAAAACAATGAATCAAGTCGCGAGACAAAAGGCAAACAAATTTTAGAGATCGAAGAGCTGCTGACCTAATCATAGTTACCAAATTCGCTAAAACATCTCGCTTTTTCAGGATCGTTTTGTACCCAATCGGAAAACGTAGTGTACCAAATCACTTTTGGTATACGACTGGAATTGAATGGCACACTGGTCCAAATTAAACTTGTAATCGTTCCGATCATTGTTAGGTCTGTTAGTTGGGCCACTAATAGAGGTTAGCGGAACGAATTGAAAACACGTATTGTAATTTTGGTAAAAGTCGACTTGAAAACTGCAATACATGTTACAGGCATTAAAAACTAAATTCTTGAATTAGCTGATCTGATATTTTAAAAAAATTGACTATAAATGACTGGGCACCTTTTGACCCGATAGTTTTAAAAATTGATTTGAAAACTAAAGTATGGGTTACAGGTGTTGACGTTGTGTGCCAATTACGTAAAACTTCTGACGTGGTGTCCACATCAGCTAGTTACAGAATTAGACTACTTCATCCGCATGTATAACCCGAGTTATAAATAATACATATTGTAATTTTTCATTAAAGTTTCACAGCATTAAATCTCGAGTGGTTACACCTCGCAAAAAAGTTTGAATAATCTATAGTGAAATTTGATTACTATTTTGTAAAATATTATTAAAAATGCCTTACATCTTTTGCTAGGAGTCCTTCAAGGTTAAAATCCATCCGGGCATTAACAGTGGCGAGTGTCATCGACAAAAACTGTAAAAATTAAACTTTTTTTTTTTTCATAAAATGTTTTTAAAAAATAGCAAATAAAAGATATTATTTTTCGTCGTCATACCTCAACTTGTTGATGTAACGACTGTACATAGTTAATCATTTCATCCAACGTAACTACTTGCCTGTGACCTTAAAAAATATGAGACATATTCAGTGTATGTCATGTACACATTCAAGTTTTTGGAATCAAACTCACTAATCAATTCAAATTCAATAACTAACCTTGCTTAAAGGAACTTCATTCTTTCATTAAATTTTTCCTAACAACTGTTCTAATCAAACATTTATACAACTAACATCAACTAATCAACTATTTAACCATTTAATTTCACTCAACAACAAAATGTGAACAAGACAACAATGAAAAGACTGATTTAAACACCATAGTACCGGTCCTGTAAAATCGGAATCCGTAAACATCCAACGCTATTCAACAGGTGCGAAATTTCGTTTCTGAACTTGGTGTTCTTGACACCGAATGTGGAAGTTTCTACTGTTGACAACCCGACGACCGCCGCCAACAACTGCGGAGGAAGATGAAACTTAGCTCTGTACTTCGTCGGGAATCTCCACAACAACTGTCATCTGAACCTTAAATCTATTTAAAAAAACTACACACAACGAAAATAAGAACTAATGGTTGTCGGATTGCACCTAGCCACCGAAGTCGGAGTTTAGATCCTTTTTTACCGCCGGCAAACACCCCTAGACAATTAGAACGCCGCCATCGCCTTTCTGCGTGAAAACCCTAACACCCTCGTCATCTTGGTTCGTGACCACCACCGTTCAGACTGGGTCTTGAATGTCGAGTATAGTTCATGCTGTCGGGGCTGGTGGTGGACTGGTAGGTGCGATGAAATTGGAGGAAGAAGGCAACTAGTAGGGTTTGAACTTTGAAGTGTCTCAGTGGGGAAGAGACGTCTCATAAAACCCAAACAAAAGGGACATGTGTCAAAAAAAAAAAAAAAATATTAAGCAAATGTACAAACCCAAATCCTCAAAGTACCATATCACAATGCTAGAAAAACCTTTTATACCAAGAGTACAACATACTACAACACAAACATGTTACAAATTAGACTATTAACTAGATTTTAACCCTGCGCGCGTTGCGGCGCGCTAAACCGAGCAGTCAGAGATTCTGAAATAAGCACATCGTAAGGTAAGTTGTGGCTACCTCATTAAATTAAAACAAAGATGTTAACAATATGAAATGTCCACTGACTATGTAATGAGCAGATTGTAAGGACGTTGTGACTACCTCATTAAACTAAAATAAAGATGTCCATAATATGAAATGTTTGTCCCCAGATTATGAAATGAGCACAATGGTTTTTAGCCATGTCACCCTCCTTAGAATCTATCTACCTCATTCAAGTAAAACAAAGTTAAAAAAGAATCAAATCTTTGTAGTGGTTTACATTCCACCTTTCATGTAGCAGAAACATAGTCTGAGGATCATCTATATATATATAACTAAACAACATACACTAACGAAACTCGCCACTACATTTACCGGGACTTGATGAATAAAAATCAGCAAGAATTATTATGTACACCACATGCTTAAAGCATGACAGATATCTCAATATCTCCTTGGCCGTTCTCAACCTAAGATATGACACGTTTTCCTACACCAAAGATTTAGTCCGTGTTCAGTTTAACCTCACAAATAAGATGGATGAGTCATGCATAATGCATATAAAATAACTGACCGCTTGAGACAGGCCACTGGAAAGGAACAACGCACCTAAATCCGCCGAAACCAAAGTTGAAGCCTAAAAAATATTACATCAGCCGAGAGAACAAAAGCTAAAGAAAAAGTTTTATCAGGTAAAAGGACAGCTGGTAAGTCAGTGGCAGCAAAAACTCTTTAATCCACCATCTTCAACAAACTGTAAAAGCTGACAATATGAGAATTGATTCTAGTGTAAACTAAACATAAAGGTGTTGTACAAAATAATAAGTATGGAAAGACAGAAATCCAAGCTGCAAATATGAGAATCGATTCCAGTGCAACCATGAAGGTTTGTCGTACATTTCAGGAAACTTGCGGAAACCGACATACAGTTCGCTCCTAAGCTAACGCCAACAGGAACAACTATAGTCGAATTCGATGATATAGCGCTATCATTTGTAGATTTTATTGAACTGCTACTGGAAGTCGTGCGCTCTATGCCTTCTGTATCCTGCACATGGTTTTAAAAAACGCTTGAGGCGTGCGCCTCGAGGCGAAACGGCCAAAAAACGAGTCTCAGGCGCGCCTCATGGGGTTTTTACTGCATATGCGCCTCAAAGGGGCTGAGGTGCTAAGAAAGGTTGCGCCTCAGGTGCGTCTCATGGGATTTTTCATAGTTGTTTTTACTGTTTTTGACTTTTGTGTGTCAATTTCAAGCATTTCGTGTCTTTTTTATGCATGTTTTTGATGATTTTGATGAATCTGATGATGAAATTAGTTAGTATTATTATTTTTATAATATATATAATTTTTATATTTATTTATTAATACCGCCTCGGCCTTACGCCTCGTTTCGCCTCGAGGCTTACGCCTCGTGAGGTGAAGGGAAAACGCCTCAAAACTCGTTTCCGTTCTTTTAAACCTTGATCCTGCACAGTATTAGGTTAGTGACCTACATTCGTGAAAGGAAAAACTCCTAAAAGGTGTATAAAAGATACCTTCTGGCCCTCGGATTTAGATTGGCCTCCTTCTAGTTGACCTGGATCTACAAGATAGCAAACTTATACAAACAAAATCATAGTAAGAACACCGATTAAACATAACATGCATAGACATAATATGTGTAGAAAAATGAGTTTCACTCATCTGCTATCATTGACCCCTCTAGCTTGCAAACTAACTCTAGTTGTAGCTACAGTTAGTCAAATATATTTTATATATAATAAAGCATTGTTAAGTGTTAGTTAACAGTTGTTATAACCTAATAATTTGAAAAAAGTTAAGTTATGCCAAAACACCTACATACACAGACACTATTTACACAACTGAAAATATATATTGGTTATGTAACGGGTCAAAGCATTTAGGTTTATAGAAAATGTATAATTTGTATAATTTTAGTACTTAATTAAACCAGCTAGTTATGTCTATAAAATTACGATAACAGAATGACAGGAGATGACGTTAATGATGTCAGATATACACTCCTTTTACCTGGTGGGTGTGTAGTTGTGGTCGACTTTTTAGAACTTCCGCGACCGATCTATCAAATGGGTGGAACATGTAAGTGAGGAAACACTTACCTGGATTTCACCACCAGTTACCAATAGGGATGAGCACGGTAGCGAACCGATACCGATCCCGAAAATCCCGATCCCGATATTCATGAAAAGTTGGTACCGAATACCGTACCGAAAATACCGGTACAGTACCGGTTGTTCAGTACGATACCGGTTGGTACCGAATTATTAAATTGATATATTGGCACCAAAATCATCAACCAGCTCTATCTCCCATTTTGGATACCAAGATTTGCAAAAAAGTTAAGGCATATACATAATAGAATACTGGAAATTTGAAGAACATGGTTAGGGAAATTAAAGCATTCGACTGTCATCTATTTGTCATTCTCTTTTAATTCATATTTGATACCAAATTCTAACACTTGTTTTTTTATAAAGGATCAACTAACAACTATGTTGTTGCTCAAATGTAAATTATTAAGTATGATAGCTTTCATGTTGAATATTAAGTACGCCGGTTAAAAAAAATATCCTTTGTGTCGTAAAACCATCAAGTCGTAACGTTAAGGTGACCCCAAACCTCAACCATGGTCCCTGGTTCTTACATCAACAGATCGAACTGGCCCTTTTGCATATTAGGACAGATCCTTGTTCATGCACAAACATACCCAATGCAAGTATTCAGGGGTAACCCTTTACACAAAAAAAAAACCTATGTTTATGATATGGGCCAAAAATTGTTAAGATTTAATGTTCTATTATTATTATCCCTAATATTTTATTACTAATACAAATATATCAATTTCAGTTTAACATGCTAAGCAGTTTCAGTTTAACATACAAACATGTTAGGATCGTCATGTTTTGTTTTGTGAGAATTTGGAATTTGATTTCGATTGATAATGAGAAGACTTAGAGCATTCACATCCAATCCATCAAATTATACATACATTCCACTAAAAAACAACTCTTATATCAATATATTTCCACTAAAAACAAATATTTTTTCTCTCTCCTTTCAATTAAATAATATTATCATTACATTTTTCTCTCACTTCCACTCACAACCACTTCCAAAATATATTAAAAAATTATAACGGGTGAACAGTGTCCCCCCAAATATACAGATGAACAGTAACATTTTCTCTCTCCTCTACTCACAACCACTTTTTATACCCTTTATAATATAAAAACCCATCCTCACTTTTTACACTCTAGTTCTAAATTACAGTTCACCACCCTACTTGAATTATGGGTGGGAAATAGGAATAAGTGGGAAATCGATACTAATTCGGTATAACCGAAAAATACCGGTACCAATCCCGAAAATCCCGATCCCGAAAAAATGGTAAAATGTAATACCGATACCGAATACAACCGGTATGGTATCGGTACGGGACGGTACCGGTACGGTATCGGTATGGTATCGGTATTTCGTACCACATGCTCATCCCTAGTTATCAATGCGCTACCTTTATCTTTCTATCTTCTAACAAAAAAACGCAAATAATACTTAAAAGAATAACCCTAAACCCCAAATGCAACAATCGACTACACACAAAATTGAACACCTTCGACAAGGTAAAAGCCATTAACAATATCTACATGAAAAATGAAAGCATACCACACAGAAATTATGTACAGATTAACCAATCACCTGAGTAAAAACATACCAACCTAAGGCGAAAGCAAAAAAATTCAGCAATTAAACAAAACGTAAAAGAAACAAACAGAATTTGAGCAAAAAGCAACCAGACTACAGCAACGGATATGTTGCAGGCGGCTAGGATGTCGGAAACCGGTCGCCGGAGACTCGCTAGGTCAGAACTAAACCACTGAAAACCCTTGAGCCGCCACCATCTACACGTGCCGGGAGCCTGCCGCCGGAGACACCTCTCTCTTTCTCTCTCTCTCTCTTTCTCTCTCTCTCTTCCGAATCTCCCTTTCTCTCTTACTGACACCTCTCTATTTTGTTTCTCAGAAAGCACTTAAGGCTAGAGGGTGTGGGATGGAGCCCCTTGGGCCTTACAAGGACACCTCAGCGCCACCTAGGCGCCACATCAGCCAAAGGGCTTTATAACCCTTCCACTTAATTTGCTGGGTGTGGGATGGAGCCCCGTCATCATTACCTAATTATTTTTTATTTTTACATTTTACTTTTTTAAATTAAATGACCATTTTATATAACTAGAAAATTAAAAAAAAAACATAATTTCATCCTAAAAAACATCACAAAGTCATTAAAAAAATAAGAAGGTACTAGAAAAAAAAAACTACATATATTTCGCCCTAATTTGATTCTTGCGAGCCTCCATAATGCGTTGATCCGTCTCCGGTAGATGTGAGAAATCTTTCGCTAGAAAATCCAAGTCTTTCTGAATTTGTTTCTCCCTCTTCATTTCTTGGTCCTTTTCCCTGATCGAGATCATTTTGCTGAGACTTGTATGGAACTCGCCCAACTTTGACGGCTCATCCGATGACGTTGAAGTACCCTTTTCTCGTGCCGCTGCCTTACTTTTATCCCGACCCCTTGGTCGAGGCAGCTCCTCTGGTTGTTCGAACTCCTCATCATCGTCGTTAAGATTAATTGTCGTACGAGCATCGGACCCGGATGGTTCCGTTGTGGATGTTGATTTGGACCGTTTTGACCGAGGGCGGGTTGGGTCGAACGGTGCCACAAGATGCCACTTGGGAGATTTGCGAAGAAGCTCCCACGCATTTACATGCGTAAAGTGATGACCATAGTACAACCTATAATCGGCGTGGGCTTGGGTCATCACGTCCACATCGCTCGAACCGCTTTGCCTTCTCTTGTTGTTGACGAGATTAGTATGTATGTTGTTAAAGTTGCTAACCTTCGTCCTCATTGCGCCCCATTTTCCCGAAAGAGAGTCGGCTCGTCGATATACGCCGCGACCCATGGCGGTGAAAAACTTCTCACGAATACGGTTCCAAAAAACCTTTATGTCTTGGTCGTCACCTATAAAAAAATATATTTATAAAGGTATATGTTTGATTTATAAAGGTATATGTTTACAAAACTATATATTTACCAACAATCTCGTCCTCCGATACGTCGAGCCATGCTTTTGCCAACTCGAACTCTTCCGTAGGCGTCCAATATTCGACCTTTTTGGGAGCACGTTTCTCGGACTCATCCTTCTTTTTATGGTTTCTTTTTTTTCTAGAAGAGGGTTCGACTTGGGTTTCGGGAACGGATTGGGTTTCGGGTATGTTTTGAGGAATGTGTTGGGGTATGTTTGAGGGAAAAAACTGGGGTTGAGAATAATACCCAAAAAAACCGGGCATCGGTTGAGTGATGGGATGAGGAGAAGTTGGGGTTGTTGGTGGCATTGGGTAATATCCAACCTCACCCGTACGCGAGTCTCGGCGATACCGGTCCTCTAGCTCGTTGTTTTGCCAGTACGGATTGTTCGGGTCCCATGGGTTTAGGTTGTTGGGAAACATTGTAGATAGGGGTTTAAAAAAATTAACCAAATCTATAAAAAGTTGAGAGAAAATGGGTGGAATTAGATGGAGAAAATGGAGGAAATGAAGAGAATTTATAAACTTTGAAAACAATTTTTTTTTTTTTTAACATGACCGTTCAACGGTCAAAACAATTAAAGGTGCCTCGATCAGTGTGATTTTTGCTCGTTATCATGTTCGCGAGGATGCTATAGCGCCCCAACTTAATTCCGCCGGTGTGGGTGTATGGCGCCCACGGCGCTATAGACGCTGACAGGGCGAGGGTGGCGCCCCCCACACCCTCCGGCCTAACAGCAACTTGAAAAGCACCCAAATTTTTTTTTTTTTTGAAAAACACCCAAAGGTAAGGGTACAAACAACCTATGCTTAAACTTGTTGCTTATTTATAGATTTTAATTATAATTTAATTTAATTTAATATATATTTGTGGAGCCTATGAGGGCCGAGGCTATGAGTTGTAGTGTGTAGGGCCAAGGTATTGGGCTGGATCCAACATAGAAATCTTTGTTCATGTGAGTTGCTAGAATTGTATGATTAATCTATAATTTACTAAAATTACCCTTATAACTTTTAATGTTCACAAAGTGAAAAACATTAAGGTAGAGTTCGTCTTACCGAATGGAATTGGAGTGCAGTCTACATTCTTTATGTTGTTCGTTTCAACAAAAGAAGGATCTGGAATTCAATCTAAATCGTCAATTCATCTACTTCTTTTTGGATACAAGGTAGTCATGTCATTTTACATATTTTACATTCTAATTTCATTGATAATTATACTAACCAAACACAAAGTGATTGTAGAGGAATTCTTTAGAATCCAATTCCAATACCATTACATTTTATGAAACGAACACCACTCGGCTTGGAGTGGACTATCATAAGCTTAAACATGAGTAACGAGCTCGCATGAGGTGGAGATCTACAAACTAATAACTTCGATTCAACTTTCAAGACTTGGTTTTGAAGTACAAAATCACAATCCCTTAAACATGGAACTTTTATATTCAAATGCAAAATCACATTCCTTTTAAATAAAACCAAAAACCTAGTAGCACATAAATATTTTACAAGTTATATGACAATGATTGTTGGTAGATACACTACACATCTAACATCTAACGGTTTGATGCAGAAAACATTCTTTTTCAAAGGTCTTGAATTCTAAAATATGTTCTAATGAATGCTAAGAAAAAAAGACAGAAAAGAAAATAGTGTAAATCAAAGTTCGGTAATTTACCACATCTTCTATATTAAATATAAAAAAGTCCAATACATTGAAAAATCAAAATACAAGGAGATTACAATGTTGATGATCTTTAAGTACTTCCCGGTGGTGGTGGTGGTGGTGGAGGGACGTTGCACTTTGGAGGTCTTTTATGCATCCGCGTTGGTGGTGGTGGCGGCGGCGGGGGAGGTGGAGGTGGTGGAGGTGTCCTAAGTGGTGGTGAAGGAAATATAAAGAAATTCCGTGGTCGACTTGGCTTTGGTGCCGGGGGTGAACCCCTACGTACCGTACGCAAACTTGAATCTATGCCGCTGATTTGTAGCGTTGATAGTGGCGGCGGAGGCGGACGAAGAAACGCATAACTCTTAATTTTACCTAGCTTTGGCGGCGGCGGCGCTGACGACACCTTTCTAAGCATTCTACTCCTACCAGAAAATACACTTCCTATATATGTAGAATGAATATATTTTCTTAACCATCATTGCAATTTGATATAAACATCGGAATAAAACAAAACAAAACTAAACTTAAGTTTACCTTGATGTGGTTTGATTGAAGCAGAAACATTATGAATGATTAGATTAAACAAAAGCAATAATAGAGCAACTCCTCTTGGGTCAAAAGTCTTCTTCATATCGGTAGCTTAAAATGTAATACCTTGTATTCATTTATAGTCCATAGGATATGAATTCTGACACATATTCCTAGATATTTTAATCAACTGTGTTTAGTAAAAATGTATTGTCTTGCATATTAATATTTTAACAACAATGTTTATGCTAGATATTAATATAGTGTATCGTACGTTTAAATTACTTATATCGTTTTTAAAGCTTACTATAAAGTTTAATTTGACGTAATAAATTAAATGCTTTTCATCTCATCTTAATAAACTATTATCACTTTGCCATGAATCTTCTACATTCGACTTGTTAAGTTGTTCTTGATAGTGACAAGACGGAACCTCGAGTTGGATCTAGTTTTTTTTAACCGAAACTAACATATTTTTAAATGCTTTTATATGTGCACCTTGCCGTTATTGAACCCTTCACCTCATAGATAAAAAGAGACACCTTATCACCATCTTCTTTTAGGACAAACTGGATATAGTAATCTTGAATGTCACATATCACTTGATGAGCTTGATGGATATAAAAAGTTCATATTATTGAATTATGACATATTTTATAAGGAAATTATTTTTGAAACAAATTAAATAAGATAAAACTAAAAAAAGTTATCAAGTTAGAATTTAGAGCTCTAAATGATAAATCTAACTGCCAGTTGGTCATATATTTTAGGCTCATCCCCTATTTTCTTATCTCCATCCTCACACACGATCTATGTGACGCTTACGTGACGGATCATCCTCCAAGGATGGGCCATCACCATACCGCATAGCCTCATGATCCGTAGAAACGTTTCTATAACTGCTAAAATTTATATGTTTTTGTTCATTACTTATTATTAACAACAACGTAAGTTGTAAGTTATGTTCTTTCTAAGCTAGCTGTGTATTTGACCTTTTCTATTAGAATGCATGCACAAACCACTAAATTTGCAAAAGTCAACGTGATTGTAGGAAACGACAAAGCTTGATTATTTTCGTAAACACTAAACAGCCCATTGTTTTGTCTATTTGAACCTTAACTTGCCTTAATTATTAGAGGAGGAGGGGTGGTCACTAGTGATAGATTTCTATCACTCCCACTATCTAATCAAATCATGCCATGTCATCACCCAATATTCTATCACTAGTGATAGAAATGTAGGGGGTGGTATCACTAGTGATAGAATTCTATCACTCCCAAATTTTTTTAATTTTCATTTTAAAATTAGAAATTAACAATAAAACACTAAAATTAAAAATTTCATTAAATTTAAAACATACTACTTCAACTTAACATACTAGAAACATACAATTTAAAAAAAAAAAAAAAAAAAAAACCTAGTCCTCGTCCGAATCGTGAAACTCCAAACCTAGAGAACCTACTAGTTCGATTAAATCGTATCTCAACCGAAAGTGAGTTTCTTCATTACGCAATTCTAGATGGATATTTTGTGGAACTTGAACTTGTGTAGGAGGATCCGGCACCCAATCCGGGGATATTGCACGTCCGTCTTCTTTGATCAGCATATTGTGCAATATGATACATGCATACACTATGCTATGTATTGATTTCTTGGTCGTCGCACGAACCGGTCGGTGTAGTATACCCCATCTACCCTTTAAAACACCAAATGCCCTCTCAACATCTTTTCTTGCCGATTCTTGCAATTTTTTGAACACGATTTCTTTATCCTCGACAGGAAATGAGGGAGCTTTCACAAAAACAGACCAAGACGGGTAGATACCATCCACAAGAAAAAAGCCTCGTCTGTAATGTCGACCGTTAACATAGAAAGGAGAGGAAGGTGTGGTACCATCCGTTACGCTTTGGAACAACGGCGACGTGTGCAACACATTGATGTCGTTGTTTGAACCTGGAACACCGAAATACGAATGCCAAATCCATAAATCATTCGACGCCACCGCTTCTAGTATGATGGTTGGTCTTTTGATGTCTCCCCTAACATACGCCCCTCGCAACTCTCTTGGACAATTTTTCCACTCGATATGTGTACAATCGATGCTACCGAGCATCCCGGGAAAATGCCATCTAGCCTCGTGTGCGGCATAAATACGTGAGATGTCGTGGCTCGTCGGTTTACGTAAAAACTCGTTAGCATACAACTTAATGACCGCGTTGCAAAAAAATTGCAAACATTCACGTGAAGTTCTTTCCGACATAGCTTGGTATTCATCATATTGATCGGGAGGGTTACCTGTCGCTAGTTGGCGAATGGCGGACGTGCATTTTTGTATCGGCGTGAAACTTGGTTTGCCCCTCGCATCGTAACCTTCTTGAGACCATTCCTCGCTTGCTTCGATGTCTCCAACAATCTTTAAAAATAATTCTTTGGGTAAACGAAACCGATCTCTAAACGTTTCGGCATTGTAGAGCGGATTTTCCACAAAATAATCGTTCATCAAAACTTCGTTGGCACGTATACGATCACGGTCGACCATCTTCTTCTTTGGGCGGGACGACTCGGCATCAAGCTCGTTATACACCGACACAAAATATTTTAGCGTTTCGTTGTCGGAAGACGACTCGGTATCACTATCGCTAGACATCGGAAACGTCGAATCCGTAGGGAATTCCATTTGAGAAAGATATAAAAATTGTGTGAAATGGGTTTAAAAGATCTAGATTGGTGTGTGTAAAATGATTTAAAATGGAGATATAAATAGATAAATGGTTTAAAGTTTTTTTTTTTAAATGAATATTACCGTTTTAAAACGGTCAAAAAATCAACAACGGTCTAATTTTTCAAAAGTTCAACGCGTTATCAGTTCAACGCGTTTTGTTTTTTCACGCGTTATGGATGGTCCGGCGGCGGTGTTTCGTGATGGTTCAACGCGTTATGGATGGTCCATAACGGACCACCCCGCCTAGCCTTAACTATTTTAAAAACTTATTATTTATTTAAAAACTAATAAGGCCGTGGCGGTGGCGACCGTCAAAGAGAGTTGTGAATTATTAGATCACGAATCAAATAGTTGTTAATATGTTTCATTATTTTATGAATTAGACGACTTTAAAATGTGTTGACCCGCAAAATCATTTGAGATGAACATTTGATAACTCGTTTTTGGGTTTATTTTTATGATAATCAACTATTTTAGTTTAAAATAAAAAAAATAAAAGTCTTAGTTTTTTAAATATTTGTAGATGAGTGTTGAGAAAAAAAAAAAACTGATAGTTAGATAACTAGTCTTAGTCTTAGATGAGAATTTAATTTAAAAAAAAAAAAAGAAACTATGTTGTTTTAACTAAAAATAATATAAATCTTTTACTTTCAATCTCACCAAAATAAGTCTACCTAACATCAATCTCGTTAATTGACATCCATCTATACGATCATATGTTTTCAATTGGTTTGAACTTTCAAGTCCCTAATCATAATAAGTCTACCTAATCATATTGATTTTTATTTATAAAAAAAAAATTTGAGTAGATATAGATATTTCAGAATTTGTCACCGGATCTTTTTCTCATTCAGTCTTTCGAATTTGAACATGTAAGTTGTAACAATGGTTTAGTTGATCTAATGAAAATAAACTAATAGTAAAATATCTTTAAAAATATATTTCTACTACCTGACTGTTGAAGGGTGGTCCCGAGACCCGGGTTTTTACCCCTTCTAACAGGGTTCCGTTATGTTGCAATTCTAAATGAGAAACACAAATGGCTAGATCCGACTCACACGGCTCTGTAGCCCAACTCCAGGCCGTCCAGGCGTGTCAAGCAGATCTGGGTTGCTTAAAGGCGTGTTTACGAACTCTGTTTTCGTTGATTTGGGTAGAATTAATACACCAAGACAACCCGTACAGAAGATTATCAACAAAATAGCCCGCTAAGTCTGACCCGCTACATTAGAATGAGCTGCCCATATCCACCCAAACTTAAAACATTGGGCCCAGATTGCGGAAGCCTTTAAGATAAAAATAAACAAGATGAGTTCTTTATCTGTGTTACTAGTCCAATAAAATAGTTCAAATTTGATAATTAGTTACTAGTCCAATAAAATAGTTCAAATTTGATATTTATCTAGATAATATACGAGTAATAGGATATAAAGCTTTTTTTTTCCTTTTTACCAAAAGAACCTCAGTTTTGTTATTCGCCTTGAGTCTAAATTTTTTTTAGCCGGACGCCCGGACCTAATATTTTACTTACTACTTTAATCATAGGTATCACTCTTCATGTGACGAGGCTTTCCGGTGTTGCCTTAATTCAGCGTGTTGGTCATTCATTGTTGGAGGAGATAGACATTTCTAAGGGTGCATACAAGCCGAGCCTATCGAGCTCGTTTAACTTTTGAAAGCTCGAGCTCAGCTTGATTCAAGTTTTATTTCTGAAGCTCGGCTTATTTATTATTTATTGACTTACTTATAATACATTATAATTTATCATTTTATATAAATGTATAAATAACATAATATTATATGGATTAGTTATTTTTCCAGAATTTTATAAATGTTGGTTTTTATTATTTAAAATATATATTGAATATATTAATTAAAAATTATATAAATAATAGGCTTATTTAGGCTCACGGGCCGGCTTGATAAGTAAAACTTGGGTTCGGACTCAATTACTAAACAACTTATTCTTAATATCGAACTTGGCTTTTGGCTTTTTTTAAGTTCGGCTTGTTTCGAGTTTTTTTTTCAAGCCGAGCAGTAACTCGCTAGTAGCTCGACTCGTTTACATCCCTAAACATCTCAAAAGTACATATTAAGGGTCTGTTTGGTATGAAGTAATGGAATAGATGAAGGAATGGAATGGACGAGGTAATGGAATGGACAAAGGAATGAAATGGATCATTGCATTCCATAGCCTTGTTTGGTTACCATGCATGAAAGGAATAAATCATTATCTTGTGTTGTTTGGTAGGTAAGAAAAAAAAATGAATTAAATCGGTGGTGGGTGGTGGCGGTGATCGGTGGCGGCTAGTGGCGGTGGCAGCGATGGGTGGCGGTGGTCAATGATAGCGGTGGTCGGTGGGTGACGGTTGTTAGCGGTGGTGGCGGCGATGGTCGGGGTTGGCTGTGGTCTGTGGTGGCAGGTGGCGGCGATGGTGGTCGATGGTGGTGGCGACGACTATGGGTGGTGGTCGACGGTAGCGGGTGGTGGCCGCGAAGGATGGTGATGGTGGTCGATGGTGGTGGCGACGACGGTGGGTGGTGGTCGACGGTAGCGGGTGGTGGCCGCGAATGATGGTGATGGCGGTCGGCGGAGGGTGGAGGTAGTGGTCGAGGTGGCGGTGGTCGGTGGTGGCGGGTGGCGGCGATGGTGGTCGATGGTGGTGGTGACGAAGACAGTGGGTGGTGGTGGTCGACGGTAGCGGGAGGTGGCTGCGGAGGATGGCGGTAGTGGTCGAGATGGTGGTGGTCGGTGGTGGCGGGTGGCGGCGATGGTGGTGGTGACGCGTGGTGATGGCGACGACGACGGTGGGTGGTGGTGGTCGATGGTTGCGGGTGGTTGCAGCGGAGGATGGTGGTGGTGGTAGGCAGAGGGTGGCGGTGGTTTAAGATGGCGGGTGGCAGCGATGGTAGTTGATGTCGGTGGCGGCAGGCGGCGGAGGATGGTGGTGGTGGTCAGTGGAGGTTGGTGGCGGGTGGTGACGACGGCATGTGGTGGTGGTGGCAAATGGTGGAGGTGATGGACAGTGTTTGTGACATAGGCTGAGAGAGAGAATGGAATGGAAAAAAACAGGGGTAGTGGATGGAATGAATTTGAGGGAATGGAATGACTTATGTAATGGGTCATTCCATTACGTCGACCAACCAAACACATTTTTTTTCATTCCCTCACAATAGTTCATTCCATTCCACCTCTCATTCCTACATACCAAACACTACCTAAAGATTCCTTGAAATTCATAGTCAACTATTAATTTGTATAGATTAACTAAGTTTATTTCATTTGAGTTATCCTACCAAGCTTTGTTAAAAACTAGTTGAGTTAGTTGGATTCAGTTTGTTATAGCATTATATTATTGTAGAGTAGGGTTGTATTTTATAAATAGCAAGTTAAAATAATACAATATATGAAAATGTTGTGAATGTGAATTCAAAAAGTCAAATCCGTTTAATTTTAATACACTATATTGAGACATGTAATCACTCATCAAATTTTTATATCCTATGAAAACATTGGCTATTTTGGCACCGCATATGTATGTTTCTAATTCCATTAGGGTCATTCGATACGCATACCGTGAGGGTAGAGCGTCTACGTGGTTGTGGGGAGCCGGTGATTGCGGCACCGCAATATTGCTCCCCGCTTGGGAAGAATTTGCCACTGGTGAAGATCCAAAATCAGTAAACCATAACGACTAATACCTTTTCTCATTATTTTAATGGGAAAAGTGAATATGTGGCTATTACACACCTAAGCTTAGATGTGAAACCTATCAAAACTACGTAGTTTTGATTAATTTTATCTAATATCTAATTTTTTTTTATATCTTTATTTACTCTCCATCAATTCCCCCAAGTTCATATTTTACCAATTGATCTACAAATTACGTTCTTTGTTTGGATTGACGAATTACACATGTTTCTTTCTTTATATCCATATCGATTAAAAGCATAATGCTTTCTTTGGCATTGAAAAACGATGAATTATTTACAAACCAGAGCCTATATTAGTTTGAACTTTGAAGGGATTCAAACCAAACACTAGATTAGTTTAAGTGGATAGGAGACGCTGCGCACAGCCGTAGAAATCAATTCCCAACTCACAAAATTATATATAGTTTTCAATTCATGAATTCATTCCTCACAATAGTAGCCCAACTCACAAAATTATTTATAGTTTGAAGGGATTGGAATTTGTATAGGAATTAGAATTTGAAGAGATTGGAATTTAAACATTCCAATTGTAATTGGAAATTGTTGGAATTGGAATCTCAATTCCATTGTTGATGTTTTTGGTTGTCAAATGAATTTCGGGTCAAAACGGTACGGGTGGGAACAATACGAGTTGAAACGGTACAGGTGGAAACAATACGAGTCGAAACGGTTCGGGTGGAAATGGTACCGGTCGAAACGCTTTGCGGCTAAATAGTTCGGGTTGAAATGATTCACGTCAAAATGTTTTCGGGTAGAAATGGTACGGGTCGAAACGGTTCACATCTAAACAATTCAGGTCGAAATGTTATGGTCGAAACCGTTCGCGTCTAAACAATTCAAGTTGAAATGATTTGCATTGAAACGGTACGAGTCGAAACGGTTCAGATCGAAACGTTTTTCTTTCTTTATTCTTTTGGGTCCTGCTTCTAAAATATTGGCTTACAAATTCTTGAATTCTTTTGTTTTCTTTTCTTTAGAATTTTGATTTTCACTAATCATTTCAATTCGTTTGATTTGGTCAGATAAAAAATCAAAGAAGGATTCAATAGAAAATACATTATTTAATTTCGATTGTTTATCTGGGTAGCTTTAACATGTTAACTGATTTTTGGGTTACTGGGACTAAAAGATTGAAAATATTAAAATTTAATAAGTATTAGAGATGAATAGAGATATTTGATGAAACTTTCAATTTAAAAAAAAAGAAAGAACCAAATGAATCAGGATGTGAAGTTGTCGACTTTGATGTAGTGTAAATAAGAAGAAGAAACATGAATCACATAAAAAAGGAGTAAAAATATGTTATAGTTTTGATTTTTAGGGTTTTTAATCAAAACGACGTAGTTTTGAGGGGTTTCGCATCTAAGCTTAGATGTGACACAGCCCCATATTCACTTTCCCCTATTTTAATATATCATTTAACATGTAATTTGATTTTCCTCTAACAGCTTGTGCTCTTTAATTTAAAAAGAAGAAAAACTAAAATCAAGGCTTTGTTTTTTTTTTTCCTTTCAACATTCCGTTAAAAATCTTAACGAAAGCTAGTAGCATTCAAAGTCAAATACTTTTTCGTCTCGTAAGCCGCTTTGGCACATGCTTAGATCGACATTTAGGAAGATAATAAAACTAGTAACTGAATTGTATACAAAACAAACTTCAACGAAACTCGACTTTTCATTTTTTATTGTATAATATGTTTAATCATGTTTTTAATATTATGAAATATTTGTTAGTCAATAATGAAAGTGTTTAGGTTAATCATTTAAGAGATTCTAACTATTTGATGAAAGTTTAGACGATTTTAACCTAGTTAACTCAATTTTGTTATAGTTATAGTTACCTCTAAAGATTAAGTTTCCTGGAAAAAAGACCAAGGTGGTGTTTGTTTTTTGGCTAGAAGCACTTCTGGCCACTTATGTATGCGCCGCGCAGACGCGCGCAGAGGTTTGGAGTCCGCAGCTTGTTTGTTTTCTCGCAGACCTTTCATTAAAAAAAAGGTCTGCGAGACCTTTTCACCACACAGACATGATTCCATGTCTTCTTGGAACCTCTTCTTGGCAGACCTCTCCTTCCACCACCTCCACCACCACATCCCTGCCACCACCTCCACCTCCGACACCCCTGCTCCGCCACCACCTCCACCTCCGACACCCCTGCTCCGACACCATCATCGTCATCATCTGTTATCATCATCATCATCGATGGCAAACAAAACCCTCAAATCGATCAGAAACAAAACCCCCAAATCGTCATCGATCTGTTACATCATCATCATCGATGGCAAACAAAACCCCCAAATCGATCAGAAACAAAACCCCCAAATCGTCATCGATCTGTTACATCATCATCATCATCATCGATTTGTTACATCATCATCGATCTGTTACATCATCATCATCATCATCGATCGGTTGGTGGTGGGTTAGGGTTCAGATGACGGGGTGGCTGTGGTGTAGTGGTGACGGTGGTGGCTGTGGTGTAGTGGTGACGGTGGTGGCGGTGGCGGTGGTGTAGTGGTGACGGTGATGGCGGTGGTGAAGTGGTGGCGGTGGTGATAATGATGGCGGTGGTGTGAAGGCGGAGGTGTGAAGGCGGAGGTGGTGCGGTGGTGGTGATGATGGCGGTGGTGTGAAGGCGGATGTGGTGAAGATTGTAGAGAGAGAGTAGAGAGAGATCAGTGTGTGACAGTGTGTTGTGTTTGTGTTTTAAACCTTAGAAGAGGTTTTATATATAAAAAAAACAAACCCTCTTCTCCTTGCAGACTGCAGACATTTGGTCCACCTCTTCTCCTGCAGATGCCTGCAGATGTGGTCCGCAGACTGCAGACCTTTTCCTACAGAAAAAACAAACAGCACCCAAAAGTGTGAGAAGGGTAAGAAAGAATCTACACCATGGTTAAGATTAATAGGGACCAAATTGTAAAATTTGTTTTATTTTTTTGGACTGAATTGAAAATTGTAGGGGTAATAAAGTCTTTATATCCATTCAAAATAGGAAACTGTAAATCAAAATCCATACAATTTCGATCTCTCTCTCCACATCACACGACGAGTTGATTTCTCTCTCTACATCGCAGTGGAGCCACCTCTACACGACAGCGGCGGCGGAGCGGCAGTGGTGGTGCCGGCAGTGGAGAAGATGATACAGGGATGTAATGATTATTTGAATGGTGTTATATACGTTATTGTATGGTGTTATATATGTGCTGAATGGTGTTATATACTTTATTGTATGGTGTTATATATTTTATTGAATGGTGTTATATATGTGCTGAATGGTGTTATATACTTACTGAATGGTGTAATATACTTACTGAATGGTGTTATATACATACTGAATGGTGTTATATACTTGCTGAATGGTGTTATATACTTACTGTATGGTGTTAACTACTTACTGAATGGTGTTATATACTTTACTATATTGTGTTATGTACGTGCTAAATGGTGTTTATAGAAATCTTTTAAAATAAATCCAGTTCCTATATTTAAGGTGGCGGTTATGAGAAGTTTTTAGTTAATTGAATTAATGATAAAATTACTTGTTTACCCCTTTAAATTAATTTAGATTTATGACACATGTCATCTCCACAATATTTCTCACATTTCTCAGAGTTTTAACCGTTTTACAATAATCTTACCCTACCTCTAAATATTCTAAAAGCAATTAAACCTGCAATAGTATCATAATCTGATTTTAAAATATAGTATGTTCTTAAAATATAATTCATGTTGAATTCGTATACCCTTGTGTATACATTCACCATTAATTAACCATTTTCTTTTCTTTGAAATTTTAATCATTATTATTTCATTTATTTTTTTCTTTGAAGTGTATTTATTCACCACTAATTAACCATTTTCTTTTCTTTGAAATTTTAATCATTATTCACCATTAATTAACCATTTTCTTTTCTTTCTTATTTCAATTATTTTTTTTCTTTGAAGTGTATTTATTCACCATTAATTAACAATTTTCTTTTCATTGAAATTTTAATCATTATTTGATTTATTTTTTTTCTTTGAATATATTTTAAACATTATTTGATTTTTTTTCTTTGAAGATATTGTAATCATTTTTTATTCAACATTAATTAATCATTATATTATTATATAAGACCTTAGATTAGATTTACAACACTGTGTTTTTACATGAAGTTTTGATTATATAAGACCTTAGATTAGATTTACAACACTATGTTTTTAATGAAGTTTGTTTGACATTTGAAATTTAAAGGGACGTTTTAGGTAGTTGCAAACAGTTGGAAATTAGAATCATCTATCCATGTCATACATCATTGTCTAGAGGGCTTTTTTTATTGCCTGGTATATTCGCACACGCAATTTGTCTTTTTGCACATCCAAAGCGTCGCGCTTAGGCCAAAGCGGGGCTTTTTGGGATATAGTCAACAGACTTATCCCAAAGCGCCCTGCTTTGGCCTAAGCGCGGCACTTTGAATGTGCAAAAAGACAAATGGCCAGTGGAGATGAGTTTGTGTTGTTTTTTTTTTTAATATGTGGGATGTGGGTTAGTTTGGTAGTGTTTTTTTGGAGGAAAAAATTGTATTTGAGTTTTATTATTATTATAAAATATTAGTATTACATATAATTCATAGTTGTTTTATAATTACGTTTTTTACGTCATTATTTTTATAGAACGTATAAAATATAAGCGTGTCTTTATAAACTATTAACCTAGTTTATTTTGTTAAATTAAACGAACACGTTAAATAAAATGTACAGAAAGCCATAAGAATTAAACGTAAACAATCCAAAACCAACGTGATGTAAATAGAAGATTAACTGCAATATATATATACATATATATATATATATATATATATCAGTTTGTGTATACAAAACAAAAAGGTACAACTGAGTACATAATACATAACAAAACACTATACAAACAAACTAAGGTGCTAATCCTCGTGCGGTGGGGACGGTGGGAGGGGAAGTGGAGGCAACCCGGGGAGCTCTCGTAGAGCAACGAGCGTCTCGACCATCCAGTCAATAAGTGCGCCCTGGCGTCTGAGGCGCATGTCGAAGTCCCGAGCCACCGCACGCGCTACCGGAGGCAGGTCAGCGTAAACGTGCTGCGGATACTGTGGCGGCTCAGGAGGTGGCTGAACTGGTGGTACCGGGATCTCCTCGACATGCTCCTCCTGAGCCGGATCCTCGAATACAGGCTGAGCCTGAGGCTGAGTCTGAGGCTGGCCCGGGTACTGATCGTGTAACGCCCTAAATCGTTTTAATCAAATTTAACGCAGCGGAAAACACATACTAAAAATTTCTTTATAAGTTAATCTTTCTTTCACTTAAATACATTAATCCCTTTTCATAATTTAATTAAAAACTAACATACGTATATCGAATTAAGAGACCACATACACACCCACGTACAATCCATGTCTTGACTCGATCTTCAACCACGTACACAGCTTGAGCAAGCATTCATAAACCTGTACAACCTGCAGTCACCATAACCAATTACTTCATTAGCAACCGGTGACATAATATATATATATATACTTTAAAAACGTGCATAATCAAGCGTCAACGTCTCTTATTCCCGTTCATATAAGTCCATTCGTCCATCCATTCGGACACTCTCGTCTGACTTCTATACTTAACCTTCATTCTCCATTATTAGTATACCTGCATTTCCATTTCATTCTTAACAGAAAACAATTAGCATCATTATACTTTCCTATCCACTTTTGACTCCTTTTTCCGTAAACTTACCTATTTACTTCCATTGTTTAATACTTTCTCACATGTATAACAATAATCATCATACTACAATATATTTTACATCTAAAGTGTAAGTCCGGGATTTACTTACCTTGTGCGTCCGTAATTGCGTTCGCTTACTTGAGTCTCCTTAGCCCGTTAGCCTTCCACGTTCTCAACCATCTTGACATGATTCCTATACATTCATGTCATTACATTCACATTCTTATTAGCATATATGCTTATACATATGAACAACCATATCAAATTCACATCTCATATATGACCTTCGTTAATCCATTCAAACAAGCATAAAGCATACTCAACATCATCCCTACATAATCTTCACATGAACTATATATGTTTACCCATTACTAGCATACAATTTCACTTATTATTGTCTTTTAGACATTTCATCAAACACGTGGTGTGCGTACTACTTCCTAGGCACCATGTACAACTAGTTTATGCATAATCTTCCAAGTTCACTCATATTTCATCAAATCTTCTTACTAATCAACAAGTATCATTTAACACCTAAACATCAAACATATCAACACCAAATTTCTTTCAATTCATCTAACAATAGTTCATCCTAACACAACATAATTCATGAATATTGGACATGTTGAACACTCATGTCATCTTAATCACCCAACTAGTGGGTTTACATCCTTAAACATCAAATTAGTCAAAATTATGCATAACACATGTTCCCTATGATGATGTTAACACATATTCATACTTAATTTCATACAATTTCGTGGATTAATCATAACCCACTTCATACAAGATCATCAAATCTAAGTTTTAAGACATACCTTATGATCCCCTTGCTTGGGTGATCATTAATTCACGTTCGGTTGTGAATTTAGACTTCATTTACCCCCTTCAATTTGAAGGTTCTTCAAGAACTAGGGTTTGAACCCTTGTTCTTTCTCCTGGACATCGATCCAGAACACACACACGTGTGTGTGTTTGTGTGTGTGTGTTTTCTTTTAATTAAACATCTTTCAAGTTGTCCCACTTTGGTCCCTCATGTTTCGTTTTAAATAAATAAGGCTACTACCCTTCGTTTAATACCAACGACATTAATAATCAACTAGGTTAATTATTCCTAGTTAGCATTCATTCACGGGTTCACTTTTATCCCCTAACGGCATTTTACCCGTTCCTTTATATTAACCGGGTTTAAATTACCAAACCCATTTTTGGGGTGTTACAGATCGAGGCCCAGAGCCTGTAGCTGAGCCTGCCGAGCGGCCTCCTGAACATGAGGAGCGGCTAACACTCCATCCCTCAGCTCAATAACAACCGGGATGACCTCCGGCAACACCTCCGGATTCCAAATCTGCCCGTCACGGCCCCTAAACCTCAGACCAACATCAAAGACACGGGTGACCTGCATGCTAGATACTGACGCGCGGCCCAACCTGGTTGACGGGATTGGATCAGACAGCTCCGGATCACTCTCGGGCACGAGCCCTAACGAGTGTGCAATGGCGGTGATGTATGAGCCAGTGTGCAGCTGCCCGCGGAGCTGCCGGTGGTATGCACTCGCAAAGTAATCTGCCAGGCAGGCTGCTAGATCGCAGGTCTGGCCGCGAAGTAGGCAGTATAGAAAGAAAAGGTCACTGAGGTGGACCTTCTCCCTGCTGGTACCCCACGGCACGATAGATGACGCGATAATATGGTGCAGGTATCGGTACAAGGGGTCTTTAATGGTGGTGGCATTTTTCCAGGATTTCCCAAAGGGAACCCTGGAAATGGTCCTCCAGAAACTGATAAGCGTCTGCCTGTCCATCGCCCTAACCCCCTGCGTATATAAATCAGTATCAAGCTCAGGCTCTGTGTACAAACCTGTATGGACAGCAAACTCCCGCACACTCATCTGAAACTGCTGACCGGCGAGACGGAATGTAACCTCGTGGATTGGAAAATCCGGGTCCTCCACGTAATCCGCCGGATGCGGCGCGTATGTAAACGTAGAAAGAAACTCGATCGTAAGCTCACGGTACGAGTCCTCCATCGCTATCTGAAATAGGCGCGACCAAGGAGTCTCTAGTCCAACTATATCACGTGCCCGCGCGGCCTCTCCCACGGTCTCCAGCAGGTCCCAGTCTATCCCTACATGCTCCCCAATCTCCATGGTGCGCAACCTAGCGCATCTCCTCGCCGCCCGTGACCCCTGCTCAAACTGCAGGTACGGACATACCTCCTCCTCCATATGCTCAATCTCCTCTTCCATATGCTCAATCTCCTCCTCGTGATCGGAATCCATCCCTGCACGTTTAAATACAAATAATATTAAATAAAAGATAATAAACAAATAATATTACTAAACAATTCAAATATACATATAATATTAAATAAAAGATAATAAACAATTAATATTATTAAACAATTTAAATACACAAATAATATTAAATAAACAAATAATATTATTAAACAATTTAAATAAACAAATAATATTATTAAACAATTCAAAAAATAAATAATAATAAACAAATAATATAAAAAAATAAACATGAACCAAAGCACCCCGCTTTGGCCTCAGCGCGGCGCTTTGGTTCTTCGTTCTCAAAAACAGAACCAGCATATCGATCAAAACCCCCCAAATCAAAACAAAATCAAACATATAAATTGAACCAAAACAATAAATGAAGTTCGATCGTACCTAATAGCGTTTGAAATCTGGAAAAAGAAGATCTTCGCCCTAGTGTGTGTAATCGCACCTTTGTGTGTGTGTTTTGTTTGGTGATGAAATGGGGGAGAAAGTTGCTCCGCTTCAGGTTAAACGAGGGACCAAAGCGCTCCGCTTTGGCCATAGCGGGGCGCTTCGGTTCATGTTTAAGGGCAAAGCGCCCCTCTTAGGTCAAAGCGGGGCGCTTTGTGCCTTTTTTAAATTTTTTAAAATTGTTTTTAATTCACAAACGCGTCGATAATAGTCTAAATTTTACGCTTTTTCCATTATACATCATTTTTTAATATATATGGACTATACTGCAAGTTCCGGATCAAATCGGTTACGTGTGATGTCTTATTCCATTATATCGTATCATTTTGGTTTGAAAGCACAAGTACTCCTATGAGTACTGTTATGTGTATCAGCCGCCTACCGTACATGTACATGACGTATTTTTTTCATTAATTGTAGTATTATGATGTATTTTGTCATTTTGGGTCGTACAAGTGCGTATTGAATCTGATTGGGTCGTGTCGGTGACATTCGGTTTTTAACGTGATGTAACGCATATATTGAACAAACACAAACGTGATTATTATTAAACACATTTACCATACATCTTGAACATATAGGGTTACATTAAGGTCAGGGGGACGATACGTAAGCATTTCGTACGCGTTGATCTGATCCCTGTATAATGTATGCCAGGCTGCTGCGCGCTCTGTTCTGTTCGCTGTCCAGAGTAGGTTTGGGGGAGGCATTGGATAACATCCTCCAAGCTCTACATGTATGAAATGCCCATCGTCGATGAACACAACCGCAACCACCAGGTGAGGTTGCTCAGCTTCGTTTGGCCCGCCCAGCAGAGGGAAAATTGTATCGTTCCCACGAATGTCGAAGGTATGAACAATCACACCGTATCGTTGGGCAATAGGAAACCCCGTCTCAGGCATCGTCATGTAATTTTCGATACCTGCTCGTCCCGCCCTCTTGAAATCGATCCGTCTAACCAACGCATCATAATGTCCTATGTTTTCCGGATCGAAAAACTGCCTCCAAAGCGATTCGTTCTTACGTAACTCCATTTTAAGTTGTTTCCGGATCATCAAATACGTATTTTGTTTCACTCCTAACCCAACAGCCACCGATCGAAACCCACAATGACCATCTGGTTTCACGTCCTTTATTCTCACGATGTATGGATGGATCACTTTGGGAATCTGAGATGCGTAGTTACGGATCGCTATATCCGTCTTAGGACCGAGCTTGATCATCGGGAAATCAGGGTGTAGGTTGAGCGGTTTGGTATTCTTTTGTCTTCTAGAATCTTGGGATGATACGTACGAGCTGTGACGGGGAAGATCGTCTGAGGCCTCGACCCAAGTTTCTTCCGACGGAATGTACGAGCTTTTTCTATCGGCTTCAACCTTCCTTTGTTCCTGCCTTTTCAATGTTGGGAGACCACGAGTTTTCTTCAGAACAACAGGAGGTTTTTTTGTTATTGTTCCCTGGATTGAGGATTTGCTGAAACTTTTCAAAGAAGCTCCTTTTCACTTGAGGGGGTGTTGGATCGATCTGTCGTTTCAATTTTTCAAATTCCGCGTCTACATCGATATCCTATATCTTAGTCCTTGCAGGCTTGAAGTCAAGCTTCTTCCAGAACACGTCTATCAAATTGATACGGATTTGCTGACCTGTGGACGAAAACAAATTAGGTGGCAAAATCATAACGACAAAGGTCAAGTTTTTGCATCGGAGACTTACCGACATTTTTTCCGGCGTTGATCTTCTGAACAGCGTTGTGTATATCTTTCGGAATAAGCTTTCTAGCCGGATTATTTTTCGTCAGCGTTCGCCAGATACTTTGGTTGGGAATATCTTGCTCTGCCAGCTCCTTAACCAGTTTTGTATCCTCCGAAGAAAGCCTTCTCGCATACGATTGACCATCTAAGTTTTCAATAGGAGTGTGGTTATGCTTCGCCTTCGTCACCTCGATCCTCCAAACTCTTCCGGATGATTCCGAAATCCCGATCATCTTGAATGGGCAGCCTATTTTCTTGCTACCCATTTTCCTCTGTGTAGCTATACTCTTATGCTCCCCACCAAAAGTACATTGAAACCAAATCTTGTAATTCTCTCCTCTTTTATTCGACCTCTTAATCGCAATGAGGTAACCATTGTCTTTTGCCGTGTCTTGTACCCAACGCACCAACTCTTTACGTGACGAAAAGGTCTGCGTTGTATCAAACGAAAATGCAACCGGGTAACACCCTTCCTCGTCAACAGACACATTCTCCGGCTCACCATCGTCATCGAGGTCCGAATAGACTTGATGTTCAAAGCTCTGTTGACAACCGTAACTGTGATTTGGATAACACTCCTGCTGTACAAAGCTGTGCTCGTGTTAGACCCTAATTCGTATTTGACTAAAATCGCAGCGGAAATTCGTACCATAAAAATTTCTTTCATTACACACACCTTGACGCACTTAAAATCATTTATAAGGTTAATCCTTTTACAATAAATACGTTTACTATACTTATTTATAATAAGAAAACATAACCTAGCTTCACTCAGTTACGTACTCAACACTCCCGTACAATCTATCTTATGACTCGATCTTTGATCGCTCCTCTTCGATATGATGATCTGGCTCGAACCACCTGCACTCACCAAATACACACAAGACATTAATATGTTATCAATATAAACAATACTTAGCCTCAGACTATTTCCGTTCCATTATTTCTTTACATTAAACGTTCCTTCTGAGTACTTCGCCTCTTATGATTCTTCGATACTATACCTGCATTACCCCTTAAACTCCAGGTTCACAATTAACAACGTACAGACTTAATCATACCGAATGACTTACATATATACCTAAACTTCATAGATATTATCTCCATACATACATATATACACACATGCACACGTACTTATTTGCATACATACTCACGCACATACTTGCCTTACCTACATGCAGTCCTACACATAAATACATCTACATCATTATATACGTATCTACATATATACATACCAACACCATTACTTATGCTCATGACATTATACACATATACATACATACATCTCTACTTGCACCATACCAAACTTATACATGCCTACTCTCATACATACCATCGAATACCCATGCACTTGTTCACATACTTATAACATACCTACATACCTATCTACACATGTGCATACCCTCCAGTTCATAAAAACATAAATTAAATTAGTCATACGCAACTTAAAACGCGTTTAAACGAGTTCCCGAGACAAAACGAGACACGAAAACAACTTTCGGCGAAAAACAACCCGTCGCGTCGCGCGACCCCCCGTCGCGTGGCGCGACGCCCCTGTTTCAGCAGAAAGTTTGCAGCTGAATGCTGCATATTCCCAGCACGTTCGGATTTTACGGAAACAAGCATAACTCTCTCGTTTTTGATCCGTTTTACCCGATTCTTTTTCCTACGCGTCCGTAATTTAATTCTCCATCTTATGGAGTTAAGATCCGACATCCGGATTAACAAAATTCCAGACTTCTGAGCCTTCGGCTTATTACCCTTTTTCCATATCTTGTCCCGTTCATGCATTTATCCACCTAACTTGTTTATTTGACCATAAATACTTATACACCTAATAATATCAATGACGTCTATCATAAAAGATTAAATTCTCGGATGTGTTGCATTCCTTAAACTTATTTTTACTCGAAAGCTTACTTTGACCCGTTAAGGGTATTTTCCTATTTCAATGCATTTGATTCTCAAAAACATACATTTCGCTTCCGTACTTATCCTAATTATTCACTTGATCATTTATCTTATTTCTAAACATCTTTTAAAGGTCGTTCGTCCAATATACCCACCAAGGGCATTTTAGTCAACTTTAGCCCCAACATTTACGACGAAGGACTACAACACATAATTAACCTCAAACATCATGTTTAATTAGTTAAAACACTATATTACTTAACAAACTAAGAAGTGATTACAGAAATCACTTACCTCGTGCATCCGAGTTCAAGCATAGCTTCCGTGTTTATCCTTGGCCCGTTGTCCTTCCATGCTTATGTCCGCGTTGACATGACCCCTATCCGTACATGTCATTACATTCACATTCTTGTTAGCATATATGATTGTACGTATGAACGATCATATCAAATTCATATCTCATGTATGACTTTCATTAGTCAATTCAAACAAGCATAAAGCATACTCAACATCAACCTAACATAATCTTCTCATGAACTATATCTAAAATGCATTCCTCATGTTAGTTTACTATCAATTTCATTACTACCACATTCTATACATGTTTACCCATTAATTGCATACAATTTCACATATTATTGTCATTTAGACATTTCATCAAACACTTGGTGTGCGTACTACTTTCTAAGCATGATGTACAAGTATTTCATGTGTTTCTTCCTAATTATCACTTTCATTTATCATCACAAGTAAACATCATACAAATTTGTAACACCCCGAAAATATAAATCTTTATATTAGAAATTCAAGAATTTCATAAACAAGAATTTACTATCTAGAAATTTTAACCTAATTAAAATTACAAGCCTAGAAATAACTAACACTAGGTTAAAAACACTAGTACTTAAAGTTAGATGATAAATGAGGGACTAAGCTTGCCAAAAATGAAAGTTTAAAGCTGAATTATAACAAAAACTCACCAAACACACCATTTAAGTGTGTCTGGTCGATCAAGTGAAGCAGGGGGGCGATCCCCACTTCTCCAAAACCCTAAAATCTCATTAATCTTGCAAATTGAAGGATTAATCCAAGTTGAAATCGAGAATTGAGCCTAGAATCGTAATCCTCATCACAAGAGGATTGTAAGGTATGTAAAATCTGATGAAATCTCTTAACTTGAATTTCTCATGATTTTGGAAAATCTGAAAATTGATGTTGCATGTGTGTTATTTGGTTTGATTAAGAATTGATATGGTGTTTAGAAGTGAAACCTAGCTAATTTCATGTGAAATCATGACCAAATTCAGGAAATTCCATGAACACCTTGAAGGTGGGTTGTGGGTTTTACATGATGATGATGATGAACACTAGGGTTTAGAGTGATTATTCTAGTGTAATTCGATTTTAGAAGGTGATTTCAGAAAAGTATGATGTTTAAATGCTATATGATGGCTTTATTGAAGTTAAGTTAACTAATTAGCACGCTATAAACATGAATATGAATGATGTAGAAATTCTGCCCTCATAGTGTTTGTTGAAATGCCTCAAAGAAAACTTAAAAATAGAAATTTAAAGCTTTAACGCATAATTATGATGTTTCGGTATATTATGCGAAGAGAGGTCTAAAGAGAGTTCTAAACATGTCTTGAATTGAACTCTATAGGACAAGATACCGGAACGTCGAGTGGACAAGCCGGTGGTGATTCGCGGTTGAAGGGCGTACGCTAAGGTATGTAACTTGACCCGTTACATTAAGTAAATTTAGATCATTGTAATATGCATAGTTGAATTTTAGAATATAAGCTACTATGAATTAAAGCGATGATATCGCTATATTGAATATTTGCTCAAAAGTTGGTTAAAACTCGTTGGTAGTCGTCAAAAAGGAAGAAATTCCGTAGACGAGCCAAACGGGTCGGATAATCAAGTAAGGCATGGTTATTGTTTCGGATTATGATAGTTTGATTGTTGATTTTGAATATTATATAACATATTAGAAATACGAGGTTTTAATGAATTGGTATCATAGAAAACTGAAACCCGAGAGTTGGGTCTTGGTGTAATGAACAAACAAAACAAAACATGAAATTCCAGGTCCTACCGTAAATTACGGTAGTACCGTAATTTACGGTGGATGTGATATGTTTACGGTGTGGATCAACTGGTTTACGGTGGACCAAAAATCTCCAGAACTCACCGTAAATTACGGTAGTACCGTAATTTACGGTGGAACCAGAAAACTTTAAATTTTTTTTTATTTAAATTGATGATTGGATCATATGTTTAAGTCTTATGTACCAAAGTCAAAACTAATGTTTTAATGGTTTTGACCCTAGGTGATTAGATGGACCTTACGGATGGTGGTCAAGCAACGTTGAAGAACCGAACACGATTTTTGAAGCTTCCGCTATGTGTTTAGTTTTAATTAAACTTTGTTCATGGGTTGTAAACAATTATTAATCAACTTTTGAATGTTTAACTTAGACATTAGATGACTAATGTTTATCTACTTATAATCTTGATACTTTTGAAACTTATGTTAAACTATTATCTTTTGTATAAAATTATACTTATATTCAAGTAAATTTTGAGGGTGTTACAAATTGGTAATCAGAGTCTAAGGTTGTCAACAAAGTGTTCGGTTCAAGCTTGATCGATCGTCCGGTAAGAACTAACTTATTTTGTTAATAAATTATGTACTACGTAAAGAATGAGAAATGAATAATATGCATGAAAAGAGTGTGTAAGCTCACTCAAAAAAAAAAATGCATGAAACAAGAATGATTAAATCAAGTTACGAACTTGATTAAATTGAAACAAGAATGATTAAATCAAGTTATGAACTTGATTAAATTGAAACAAGAATGATTAAATCAAGTTACGAACTTGATTGAATTGAAACAAGAATGATTAAATCGAGTTATGAACTTGATTAAATCAAAACAAGTAAAGCATGTGTTATAAATGGAATGTTTAACAATCTATGTAAACATTTCAGAAATAGAGATGGCTGATGGAGGTAATGATAATGCGGTGCCAAGAGTCACAGAACAAATGAGGGAAGTGATTGCCAAAGAGGTTGGAAAGGCGATCGAAAACAGTTTGTCGGGCTTTATTGATAAAATTCAAAACACAGTTTTATCAATAGTAGAAGAGAGAATCAAGAAATTGGAAGATGATTCCAATTCAGCAAAGGAAAAGCATGGTGGACGAAAGCCTTGTTCATACAAGGAATTCATGGCCTGTAAACCACCAATATATAATGGGGAGGTTGATCCAATTGTGTGCCAACGATGGCTAAGTGATATCGAAGGAGTATTCGAGAGAACTCATTGTGATGAAAATGACTACGTAGCTTATGGTACGGGTCAATTAAGAGGTCAAGCGAAAGACTGGTGGGATAACAAAAAGAAGGAGATTGGAAGTGAAGCGGCTAAGGCCATGACATGAGAGGAGTTTAAGACGCCGTTTCTTAAACACCATAGTCCCAAAGCGGTCATAAATAGAATCAAGGAAGAGTTCATGCAACTCAGACACAAGGGTGAATCCATAGACAAGATCACGGGGATGTTTATGGACAAGATAAAGTTCTGTGATGATTTGGTGACAAATGAAGAACAAAAGGTCTATTACTACCATAACATGCTAAGTGCGGAGTATAGAGAGTTCATAACCCCTTCAAAATACGAGACCCTTACCGAGATTGTCAATGCTACTCGGGAAAGGGAGATCGAACTGAAAAAGAGCATAGAACGGGGTGAACGAAGGGCACAAGATGTGAATCCAAGCCCTACTAAGAAGGCACGAACAAACGAAAGCGCAAAGAAATCTGATACGAAAGGCGGGTCGCCAAGTTGCAGAATCTGCGGGAAGGGTCATAAAGGCGAATGCCGTTACAAGGATAAGCCTTGTCCCATATGCAAGAAAACGGGACGTATGGCTATATCGTGCCCGGAGAAAGTGACGGTTTGTTACAATTGTTATTGAACGGGTCACAAGAAATCGGAATGCCCGGAATTGGTTGGAAAGTAGGATGGGCAGGAACCGAAAGGTGAAGCCCCGAAAGCAAAGGCAAGATCTTTTCAACTAACCGCCGCAGAAGCAAAGGTTGAACCTGACGTGGTCTCAGGTATATTCGCTGTAAATTCGATTCCTGCACGCGTGTTATTTGATACGGGTGCGAATAAATCCTTTCTTTCATATGGATTTATTCGACATCCTTCATTTGTTCTAACAAAATTACCTGTGCCCTTAGAAGTAGAGATAGGTAATAACAAAAGCTTTATTGTTTGTGATGTATGTAAAAACTGTAAACTGAGCATTGACGACGAAGAATATTTGATAAACCTAATCCCGATGTCAATGGGAGAATTTCAAGTAGTCGTTGGGATGGATTGGCTATCTCAACACCATGCAAAGATTGTGTGTTTTCGTAAAGAGATAAAACTAACATCTCCGAACGGGAAACACGTCACCATTTATGGCGAAAAAGGAGGCAACCCTATAGTATGCTCAATGTTGAAAGCTCACAAGCTTATGAAGCGAGGATGCAAGGCATTCATGATATACGCTAATGAGCCCGAAAAAGAATCACGAAAGATTGGAGATGTACCGGTAGTAAGAGATTATGAAGATGTGTTTTCGTAGGATTTACCGGGGATACCGGCTGAACGGGAAATAGAGTTTGGGATCGAATTGATTCCGGGCGCGAAACCCGTAGCAAAAGCCCCGTACCGACTTGCACCGTCGGAATTACAAGAGTTGATGTCTCAAATCCAAGACCTGCTTGACAAAGGATTTATAAGGCCGAGTGTGTCTCCTTGGGGCGCACCGGTGTTGTTCGTAAGAAAGAAAGACGGGAGCATGCGCATGTGTATCGATTACCGGGAGTTAAACAAACTCACGGTAAAGAACCGATACCCGCTCCCGAGGATAGATGATTTATTCGACCAACTACAAGGTGCGAACTGGTTTTCCAAAATTGACCTTAGATCGGGGTATCACCAACTAAAGGTCAAAGAAGAAGATGTGCCGAAGACGGCTTTCCGCACGAGATACGGACATTACGAATTCCTAGTGATGTCATTTGGGCTAACAAACGCACCCGCGGCTTTCATGGACCTCATGAACCGGGTTTGCAAACCAATGCTGGATAAGTCGGTCATCGTGTTTATCGATGATATCTTGGTGTATTCGAAAAGTGTGGCTGAACACGCACACCACCTACAAGAAGTGTTAGAGACACTTAGACGAGAGAAGTTGTATGCAAAATTCTCTAAATGTGCCTTTTGGTTACGAGAGGTACAATTTCTTGGCCACGTCATAAGTGCTGACGGAGTATTGGTGGATCCGTCAAAGATAGAGGTTGTGTCAAAATGGAATCTTCCGAAGAACCCTTCGGAAATTAGAAGCTTTTGGGGCTTGCGGGATATTATAGGAGATTCATTCAAGATTTCTCCAAGATTGCGTCACCGCTAACAAAGTTAACACGGAAGAAAGAAAAGTTCATTTGGGGTGCTGATCAAGAGAAAGCGTTTCAAACGCTAAAAGAAAAGTTAACTCAAGCTCCGGTATTGACATTGCCGGACGGAGTCGAAGACATGGTGGTTTATTCGGATGCTTCATTATCGGGGCTCGGTTGCGTGTTGATGCAACGGGGCAAGGTAATAGCCTATGCCTCGAGACAATTGAAGATACACGAGAAGAAATATCCCAAGCACGATCTCGAGTTGGCAGCGGTAGTATTTGCATTAAAAATATGGAGGCATTACTTGTATGGGGTAAAGTGCACCATATTCACCGACCACAAGAGCTTGAAATACTTCTTTGATCAGAAGGAGTTAAATATGCGACAAAGGCGATGGCTGGAAACGGTGAAAGACTACGATTGTGAGATACATTATCACCCCGGAAAGGAAAATGTGGTAGCGGACGCTCTAAGCAGAAAAGCGGACTATGTCCCAATACGAGTGAGGTCGATGCAACTCGTGGTGACCTCGGGTATACTTGAACGTATTCGAGAGGCGCAGTCAGAATCAGTAAAAGAAGAAAATTGGAAGAAAGAAAGAATAATCGGTCAATTGAAAGATTTGTCGGATGGGAATCACGGGTTGAAGACTCGATCCGGAAGGATATGGGTCCCACATACTTGTGGAGTAAAGGCGCTTCTACTTAATGAAGCTCATAAATCCCGTTATTCGATTCATCCGGGTGCAACCAAGATGTACAATGATTTGAAACAAAATTATTGGTGGCCCGGAATGAAGAGGGACGTGGCGAAATATGTGGAAAAATGCTTGACATGTTTACAAGTCAAGGCGGAGCACCAGAAACCATACGGCAAACTCCAACCGTTAGAAATTCCGATTTGGAAATGGGAACATATTACAATGGACCTGTTAACCAAGTTGCCTAAGACGAATCGTGGTTTTGATGCCATATGGGTAGTGGTGGATAGATTGACGAAAAGTGCTCACTTCATTCCGATTCGTGAGACTTATACGTCAGAAAAGATGTCAGAAGTTTATACCAATGAAATCATAGCACGTCATGGGGTGCCGGTGTCCATCGTGTCTGATAGGGATACCCGGATTACTTCGAATTTCTGGCGAGATTTCCAAGAGCAAATGGGGACCAAATTGTTCATTAGCACTGCGTACCATCCTCAAACGGATGGACAAAGTGAAAGAACGATACAAACATTGGGGGACATGCTACGGGCGTGTATAATCGACTTTGGAGGCAGTTGGGATGTTCACTTACCGTTAGTCGAGTTTTTGTATAACAACAGTTACCAATCTAGTATTAAGATGGCACCATACGAAATGCTTTACGGTAGGAAGTGTCGAACCCCGGTATGTTGGGGTGAAGTGGGTCCACGTGAACTCGCCCACCAAGATATAGTACGAGCCACGAATGAAAAGATCGATAAAGTTCAGGCACACTTGAAAGCGGCTCAAGACAGGCAAAAGGCGTATGCTGATAAAAGGAAAAGGTCAATAGAATTCCAAGTTGGTGACATGGTCATGCTAAAAGTTTCCCCATGGAAGGGCGTTATTAGATTCAGAAAAAGGGGGAAGCTAAGCCCAAGGTTTATTGGACCATTTAAAATTATCGGGAGAGTTGGCAAGGTAGCTTACCGTCTTGAATTACCAGAGGAGCTAAGTGGAATCCATGGCACGTTCCACGTGTCACAATTAAGAAAGTGCCTAGCAGACGAAACGGCCTATATCCATTACGATGATATCGAAGTGGATAATAGTCTGAATTATGCGGTGAGACCGGTGGAGATTTTAGACCGAAAGGTCAAACATTTACGAAATAAACAAATTGACCAAGTCAAAGTCAAATGGGAGTATAGGAAAGGTTTGGACACTACATGGGAGTCCGAAGAGGAGATGCGACGTCTTCATCCTACTTTATTTGGTACGTAATTAGGTTTCGAGGACGAAACCCTTTTAAGGGGGGTGGACTTGTAACACCCCGAAAATATAAATCTTTATATTAGAAATTCAAGAATTTACTATCTAGAAATTTTAACCTAGTTAAAATTACAAGCCTAGAAATAACTAACACTAGGTTAAAAACACTAGTACTTAAAGTTAGATGATAAATGAGGGACTAAGCTTGCCAAAAATGAAAGTTTAAAGCTGAATTATAACAAAAACTCACCAAACACACCATTTAGGTGTGTCTGGTCGATCAAGTGAAGCAGGGGGGCGATCCCCACTTCTCCAAAACCCTAAAATCTCATTAATCTTGCAAATTGAAGGATTAATCCAAGTTGAAATCGAGAATTGAGCCTAGAATCGTAATCCTCATCACAAGAGGATTGTAAGGTATGTAAAATCTGATGAAATCTCTTAACTTGAATTTCTCATGATTTTGGAAAATCTGAAAATTGATGTTGCATGTGTGTTATTTGGTTTGATTAAGAATTGATATGGTGTTTAGAAGTGAAACCTAGCTAATTTCATGTGAAATCATGACCAAATTCAGGAAATTCCATGAACACCTTGAAGGTGGGTTGTGGGTTTTACATGATGATGATGAACACTAGGGTTTAGAGTGATTATTCTAGTGTAATTCGATTTTAGAAGGTGATTTCAGAATAGTATGATGTTTAAATGCTATATGATGGCTTTATTGAAGTTAAGTTAACTAATTAGCAAGCTATAAACATGAATATGAATGATGTAGAAATTCTGCCCTCATAGTGTTTGTTGAAATGCCTCAAAGAAAGCTTAAAAATAGAAATTTAAAGCTTTAACGCATAATTATGATGTTTCGGTATATTATGCGAAGAGAGGTCTAAAGAGAGTTCTAAACATGTCTTGAATTGAACTCTATAGGACAAGATACCGGAACGTCGAGTGGACAAGCCGGTGGTGATTCGCGGTTGAAGGGCGTACGCTAAGGTATGTAACTTGACCCGTTACATTAAGTAAATTTAGATCATTGTAATATGCATAGTTGAATTTTAGAATATAAGCTACTATGAATTAAAGCGATGATATCGCTATATTGAATATTTGCTCAAAAGTTGGTTAAAACTCGTTGGTAGTCGTCAAAAAGGAAGAAATTCCGTAGACGAGCCAAACGGGTCGGATAATCAAGTAAGGCATGGTTATTGTTTCGGATTATGATAGTTTGATTGTTGATTTTGAATATTATATAACATATTAGAAATACGAGGTTTTAATGAATTGGTATCATAGAAAACTGAAACCCGAGAGTTGGGTCTTGGTGTAATGAACAAACAAAACAAAACATGAAATTCCAGGTCCTACCGTAAATTACGGTAGTACCGTAATTTACGGTGGATGTGATATGTTTACGGTGTGGATCAACTGGTTTACGGTGGACCAAAAATCTCCAGAACTCACCGTAAATTACGGTAGTACCGTAATTTACGGTGGAACCAGAAAACTTTAAATTTTTTTTTATTTAAATTGATGATTGGATCATATGTTTAAGTCTTATGTACCAAAGTCAAAACTAATGTTTTAATGGTTTTGACCCTAGGTGATTAGATGGACCTTACGGATGGTGGTCAAGCAACGTTGAAGAACCGAACACGATTTTTGAAGCTTCCGCTATGTGTTTAGTTTTAATTAAACTTTGTTCATGGGTTGTAAACAATTATTAATCAACTTTTGAATGTTTAACTTAGACATTAGATGACTAATGTTTATCTACTTGTAATCTTGATACTTTTGAAACTTATGTTAAACTATTATCATTTGTATAAAATTATACTTATATTCAAGTAAATTTTGAGGGTGTTACAAAATTCCATACCATAATCACACTATATACAAATACACATCACATACTACACATATTCCTAATCAAGTTCATACCATTTCATGGATTAAACATAAACCCACTTAACCAATTGTGGTAATTCATCCAAACACCTAAACTCTAGCAATTTACTCAGAGTCTTCGCTTAGGGTTTGTTCCTAAACATGCATACATCACTAATTTGGCCATAACCTTCATGATTCATACAGAAATCACCACTAGTGATGATTATCAAGATTTCTCAACTTCATTAAACATCAAAATTCAACATACCTTATGATCCCCTTGTGTTGGTGATCACTAATTCACGTTCGGTTGTGAATTTGAGCTTTGATTCACCCTTCAATTTGATGAATATTGTTGAGTTAGGGTTTGGCTCCCTTGGGGAGCCCTGGGACGAATCCAGAACACACACACACGAAATGTGTGTGGTGTGTGTTGATATTTTCTTTTAATTAGTAACCAAGTTTCACCCCATCCACTTTAACCCCTCAAGTTTACTTCCAACACATTTTTGGCACTACTTTTCTCTTTTAATAGTTTTTACCATGCACTTAACTAGGTTAAATAGCCTAGTTATTTATTTCATAATATAACGCATAAGGACATATTTCGAATATATGACATTTGGATTTTGGGGCGTTACAAGTCTACCCACCTTAAATGAGGTTTCGTCCTCGAAACCTTTCTTATCTTTATTAATCATTAACTTTCCCTCCTCTACGTCCCCTCGACACGACCGCTAGCCCATCACAATGACTATCCTTCGTTTTTCAAGAACCCATCTGTTTTGGTCAAAAATTACCGAAGCAATTAAGTGATCAAATTAGTAATGTGAGGTAGTGTGCTAGAAAGTGTATAGAAAATATGCTTGTTGAGTTATTTAGAAAATCAGTATTCAGGATACGGCTCAGGATATTGAGCTGTATCTATGATCAAACTATGAGCAAAAGTAAAGTAAATGACACGAGATGTACGAGGAAAGCCCTTGATCAATCTAGATCGCCGGCATAAAACCTCGGGAGCTGACAATCGCAGCTGCCTTGTTCTTCTTATTACTTCAAACGTCAGGATACAGTGCAGGATATAGACCAGATCGCTAAGTATTACAATGCCTTTGTATGAAAGTGAGAATTGCTCGAGAGCAAGTGTTAGAGTGTAGCGAGTGTGAATGTGATGTCCTATTTGATCTGGTATACCCACCTATTTATAGTAATGAATTACAAACAATAATCCCTACAAATATGGGGTACTCCGAATATTCCATTGTGAATGTTATTGACCGAGTAATATGGCTTCAACGTCTTCATTTGAACGACTTGGACCGAGTCTTCCGCGGAACGAGTCTTATGAACGTTGCCAGCTTCTAACCCACGTACCTGCACATAATCCATTAGTAATCCTGAGGATACCATTCAGGATGTTACCAATATCCTGAACCAGCATCCCGGATGTAAACAGATACTACATAACCAAGATATAAACCAAGATATTTTCCAGGATATAGGGGTTCAGAATTTCACCCATAACAATTGTCCCCAAAAATGTTACCGTTTGATATCCTGCACTAACGGTTACATTTTTCACGGTGGCCGAGGTAATTAAGAGATAAGACTATTGATGTGACAACTTTCAACCACCCGGCCTATATTTACTCATCATGCCCTATATCTTCTCATCCTCATCTCCTTTTTTAACCACAATCGACAAGGAAAAAGGTAATATTCTCTCCCTCATCTTCATATTCATCTTTTATCTTTCTCCGGCGAGAATTCAGGCGACCAAATGCCTAGGCAAACAAGGTCCAGTTCAGGCGACTCGGCTCCCACATTCATCCAACAGAATCTTCTCCAAGAACCGGAGAATGAGACATGCACCTTTGACAGTGCCCATCTGTCGGCCTTGAAATCCTCCGGTATCTTTCCGGAAGGAACTATATTCCGACCCTTTGATAGAGAAATCCGGTCAGATATGGTTTCCAACGAGTGGATATGTTTCAATGCCTTCCCCTTTACCTTAGGGTTACGATTCCCCTTTCCGGACTTCATCACCGAGTTCTTTAATATCACCAAAATTTCTTTCAGCCAAACCATGCCAATGCTCTGGCGTGTTTTGTCTGTTCTTGACCAAATCAAGAGAAACCACATACCTGCCCTTTCCGTCCATGATCTCCCTTTAGCCTACAAGCTTAGATGCCATGGCTCATCTAGATTCCTATTTTATTCTACTTCCGGTGACCCATTGATACTTCGTGCCACCAGGAACGAGGATGGTTGGCAATCCAAGTTTTTCTTTGTAAAAAGGGATTCAATCCCTAGTGGAACGGATTATCCGATGAGATGGTTGAGAAAGGGTAGGACTTAGGGTTTAAGAATGATCCTGTCTCTTATTCTGTCTCATATCCTGAGCTAATGAATTTCATTTTCTCTGTTTGTGTATGCAGCTGATTTCAGGAAGATCGCACCTCCCCTTACTGATTCTCAAAAAAGAATAGACGCCATCAGACTGCTTTCAGAAACAGAGAGAAGCTTTAATCCATCTCCACCAACTCCAAGCCCTCTTTCAAGCGCAAACATGTCTGGTAAGAATCCTGCAAGATATCCTGTACACACATGTTTTTATTTGATATTCTTAGGAGAGATTCAGAATTTTACTCCCTGTGTGCAGATTCCAGCAAAGTTCCAGTCTATCTAGACCTTGATGAACTCGACAGCTATCCAACTCCAGCCACAGTCAAGAAGGAGACTCCTGCTGCTACTAGCTCCAAGCCACTCCCGGCTCCCAAGGCCAATCCAAGAACCCGTGCTTCCACAGCGAAAAAGAGGAAGGGTCTTGAAGTCAGTGCTCCAGGCTCAGAAGGGTTCTCCTATGACGAACTCAGCTTCTCTGATTCCTTAGAGCCAATGACATCCTTCCTTAACAAGGTAATATCCTGACGCATATCCTTCATGTATATCCTGCACATATATCCTGCATGTATATCCTAACAGGATATCCTGGTAGGATATCTTGGTCAACATATATTCTAACTTTATACCTGTAATTGATGTGCAGGGCCTCCAGCATTTGCTCCACTTGTACAATGACGCTTGTGGTACTGTGGCACTTCATGAAGCCAGGATCAAACAGCTCGAAAGCACCGTTGCTGACCAAGGTGCCATTGCTGAAGCGAAGACCCGGCACTACGAAAGCCTGCTGAAGAAGGTCACCCAAGACGCTGAGGTCAAACTTGCCACCGTTCAAATGGATCATGATCAAGCCTTAATCAATTTCCGGGAGGGAATCAAGGCTTCTGCTATCGTCTCCCTGTTACAAGCACGCATCAAGATGGCCTACGAGGCCAAGGAGACGGGCCTTGTTTGTCCATCTTGGCCAGTTGAATCCTGGGTGGCCAAGTTAAAGGAGCTCGGAGGCAAAGTTGTGCCATTTCCTGCTGAAGCCGGTGAGTCTTCTAAGTCAGCAGAGGTGGTGGTCCAGGCTGGAGACAAGAAGGATGCTGGAGCTGATGCTGGGATGGATGCTGGTGAGGATGCTGCTCATGATGCTGGTCAGGATGCTGGTGCTGAGAAGTCTGAGAAGGTTGGAGGAGATGCCGCTGTGTGAGGGCATTTAGGTGGGCGATGACGGATATGCGTGCCAAGGCCAGAGCCCACCTTTTTAAATTTGAATGTTGGTCTGTAGTCCCTTAAACAATTTACTTTTCTGCACTTTACTTTTCCGCACCTGAACAATTTATATTTCCTGCATGCTTTTGTGAACAATACAACAGTTGGAGGTGGATGGGTCTCGGTTTGAGATGAAACCTTCAACTGTTGGGTAAATATGGTAAGAAACTATTAGTGCTCTTAGTGGATGGGCCTTGTTTTGAGGTGAATCTAAGAGCACATCTTTTGGTATGTTAATAATATAACTTCTCTTTTGACTTTATTATTGTTGTCATTGCTATGAAAATCGTATTTGTGAAAGCTGTTTGGTTTGTACATTTTTAGGAATATATATTATAGATGTATCCTGGAAGGTATCCTGAAAGATATCTTGATAAGGATATTAGAATACAACCTATAAATTGTCCAAATAAAAATGAGAGATCATACCAGAGATTCTTACGGAACCAATTTTAATCCTTCATTATAAGTTTTGTCCCCAGTGCATACTTATAAACTTGGATCCATCCTTTGAACAGTATAATGTATGTCCCCTGTGTTTGACACAGAAACGCAAATGCATTTATACCTTGACTTAAATAAATTCCGAATACCCTGGGGCAAAACCCATGATATCCTGAAATGAATCCTTAGCATACTTGGGATAAACCTCTAATACCCTGGGGATAAACCCTGATATCTGGGGATAAACCCTAAATTTCATGCGCTACAGGCGAGAGTGTACAAACTCCAATCCTTTGAGAGTATGAAAATACTCTTTCGTGAGAGAGGATGATCAATCCTCATATACCTTTAGGATCCAGGATATAGCCAACAGTAACGAAATTGTCAGCCACTTTTACATGAACTGGTCCCGCTACCTTGAACTATACCTAGATAACTTGCGCTCCAGGCGAGGTGTTTAAACCCAATTCGTAAGAAAGGTGAATACCTTTAAACCTTTGAAGGGACCAGGATCCCTTAAACGTGAGAGAGGGGGCCAATCCTCTAATCTTTCGACTTATCCTGAGTATATATCCTGGAGCTATATCCTGAAACATATCCTGCAAAACAATTGTAAACTAAGGTGGGTGTTAGCTTGGCTAACACCCCTCCGATGCTTAAGTCAGTATTGGGTTCAAGATAACAAACAAATATATTTAAAATAGAATACATACCATTCCGAGATAGAAAATAAATTCTACTCTTACTTGAAATAGAGCTTTAAATGTATTGCATTCCAGGATCTTGGTAGCATATCCCATTCCATATTCCTGAGTCGATATGCTCCTTTCCCTGCTTCTGACTCGACTTCATAAGGTACTTCCCATTTCGGAGCTAGCTTGCCATCGGCAGGATTAGTGGTATTTTGAAAATCCTTCCTTAACACCCAATCACCAACTCGAAATCTTCTAGTCCTTATATTCTTATTATATGCTCTGGATATTCTTTGTTGATATGCTGCCATCCTTAGCCTTGCTGCATCTCTTTTTTCGTCTATAGTATCCAAATCCTGACATAAGACTTCAGGATTCTGTTCAGGATCCTGCAGCATAGATCTTGCAGTAGGTATCGTCATTTATGTTGGAATCATCGCCTCCGCTCCAAATACCAAGGAAAACGGGGTTTGGCCGGTTGCATTCTTTACCGTTGTCCTATCAGCCCACAAAACAAAGGGTAACTCTTCCGCCCATCTTCCTTTTTTGGCTCCAAGTCTCTTCTTTAAGTTATTGACTATTATCTTGTTTGAAGATTCAGCTTGTCCATTCGCTTGAGGATGTACTGGAGTAGATGTGATCATTTTGATTCCCCAACTTTTGCAAAAGTCAGTAGTCCTTTTGCTTATAAACTGGGACCCATTATCACAAATGATCTCAGCTGGTACCCCAAACCTAGTCAGGATATTCCTCTTTATGAAGGATACTACTTCTTGGTCTCTAACTTGGACAAATGCTTCGGCCTCAACCCACTTGGAAAAATAATCCGTCATAGCTAACATAAAGACTTTTCCTCCCGGAGCTTTTGGTAACTTCCCTACTATATCTATCCCCTACTTCATGAATGGCCAAGGGGAAACTACAGGATATAATGGTTCAGCTGGTTGATGTAGTATGTTACTATGTCTTTGACATGCATCACATCTTCGAGCATATTCTGCAGCATCTTTCCTCATCGTTGGCCAATAATATCCTGTCCTTAATACTTTCGAGAACAGTGATCTGCCCCCGGTGTGATTACCACAATCCCCTTCATGTATATCCTGAAGTACTTCTTTGGCTTCAGGATCCTCCAAGCATCTTAAATACGGTCCTGCAAGAGATTTCTTGTATAAAACGTTATTTATAATAGTGAATCGTGATACCTTCATCCTAAACGCCTTAGGATTTTCATTTCCGGGGATGTATCATTCTTTGAGATATTTCACAATTGGAGCCGTCTAGGATTTAGGATCCTCTTTAGGATATTCCGCTCCAGGATCCTGAATACCCGCTACTTCTTTATCCTGAGGATTCGTTGCAGGATATAAGACATGTAATACTGGTATTTGGGTCCCTTCCGGTATCCTGATTGATGATCCCAGATTTGCTAAGGCATCCGCTTCAGCATTATCCTCCCTTGGTACCTGTTCAAGTGTAAAAACATCGAAATATCCTGCTAATTTTTTAAGAATATCGAGGTATTCGATTAACTTCTCACCCTTAACTGCATAGGATCCATTAAAATGGTTAGTAATTAACAATGAGTCAACATATACTTGTAAATTTTTGATACTCATGCTCTTAGCCAACTCTAATCCTGCAATTAAAGCCTCATACTCTGCTTCATTATTAGTAGCAGGAAATTCACACCTAATAGCCTGGGGTAATATGTCCCCCTGTGGCGATTTTAGTAGTATTCCTAATCCTACTCCTCTTATATTAGATGCTCCATCAGTATATAATGTCCAGGATCCTGAGGATTCTCCTAACTGTTGAACTTCTAAGTCTACCTCATCCTGAATGTCATTACTAAAATCAGCCACAAAGTCAGCTAAAGCCTGAGACTTTATGGCATTCCTAGGTTCATATATTAGATCATAAGCACTTAACTTTACCGACCACTTAGCCATCCTACCTGACATTTCTGGTTTCCTAAGTACATTTTTAACAGGGTAATTTGTTTTAACATGAATCCTATGTGTCTCAAAGTAATGTCTAAGTTTTGTTGATGCCATGACTAATGCTAGTATCAATTTTTCTAAATGAGAATATCTAGTTTCAGCATCTAACAAGCTTTTACTAACATAATAAACAGGATATTGCTGACCTTCATGGTCCTTTACAAGGACGGCACTTACAGCATTCCCTGATACCGCGAGGTATAGGGATAATGGTTCACCATTCTCGGGCTTCATCAGTAGAGGTGCGGTTGAAAGATATTGCTTTAAATCCTGTAGGGCTCTTCATGCTTCTCACCCATTAGAATTTCTTATTCTTCTTCGGGATATCATAAAAGTCTTTGCATTTTTCTGAGGATCTTGAGATAAATCTATTTAATGCTGCCACTCGCCCTGTTAGTCGTTGAACATCCTTCATATTTGAGGGCGACTTAATATCCAAGATTGCTTTAATCTGCTCCGGGCTTGCTTCTATTCCTCTTTTGGTCACCATATATCCTAGGAATTTTCCTGCCCCTACTCCAAAATGGCACTTAGCAGGATTCAGCTTCATATTATACTGATCCAGGATATCAAACGCTCCTTTAATATCCTGGAGATGATCCTGAGCTTTCTTTGACTTTACCACCATATCGTCGATGTACACCTCCATGGTGTCCCCCAGTTTGTCTTTGAACATCATGTTTACCAATCTTTGGTATGTTGCACCTGCATTTTTCAAACCAAAAGGCATAGCTGTATAACAATAAATACCTGTTGGTGTCATGAAGGCAGTATCCTCCTGGTCAGAAGGCTCCATTTGGATCTGTTGAAATCCTGAGGATGCGTCCATAAAGGTCAGCATTTCATGCCCGGCAGTGGCATCTACCAATGCATCAATGTAGGGAAGAGGAAATGGGTCTTTTGGACAAGCTTTGTTCAAGTCTGTGTAGTCTACACAAACTCTCCATTTCCCATTTTTCTTCTGTACTGTTAGGGGAGGATTTTCTAACAATTAGTGATCCTTATTCTTTATCCTAATTAGTGATCCTTACTTCTGTGACAGGTGCTGATCTTCAGAAGGGCTTTAGGATCAGGATCATGGATCACTTCAAGGATCCTCATACTAACGATTGTTTACTTATGTTTTATAACATCTCGCAGGTATAACAAGCTTGACCAAGTCTTAGCGACATTCTTGGAGAATATTCCCGAAGTATTTTGCACGTGCTAGATCAAAACTAGACGTTATGGAGAACGTGGAGGCTTGGCCCGAAAGTCGGAGAGTTTGTTAGCTAGATATTTTTCTTATTTTAAAGGGAGTAACGAGCTAAGTTAGGGAGTTAGTGACACTTAGTCATTTGGGCAGTTACACACACTCATACAAGCGCTCATACAAGCTCTCGTTCAAACACTTAGCGATTTCATACACTTTTTACACACTTCTCCGTAGTGATCCTTGTACCTAGCTCGTTACTATCCGAAGTTGTAAACATTTAACCATTTATTTTAGCTTGGTGATCGGTAGTTTCCATCACCCGGGGTTTTTTGTGCCGGAGATCAACTCTTGATCAAGGGCTTTTTCCCCGTATAAATCTTTGTGTTGTTTGTGCACTTTACATTGAAGTGATCCTCATCACCGTTATACATTTTAAGCATCATTCCCCTAAACAAAGAGTTTGGCTGCAATATCCTCATCAGATTTTCTGACCAAAACAGTTTGGCGCCCACCGTGGGGCAATTGGTGCTTCGTCCTTAAGAAAATACGCATTTCTGTGCTTAATTCGGCTCACTACAACCAAGCAGATGGCTTCCTCATCAAAGAATGCTTCAAACTTGATGCCCTCATTCACTTCCTCACAAGGCGTTCCTCCTTTGCCTCCACCACCTTCTGGATCCCAGAAGAATACAGAGAATGCTGCGAAGAAACCGACTCCCATTTTCTCAAAACCACCTACTTCTTCTGTTTCAACTAATCCTACTACTAATGATCTTTATGCCTTGATTTTGCAGATGAGAAATCATGCACAAGAGCAGGATAAGACCAACGAAAGGATCCTCCGGGAGATTGACGAAATTAAGAAACAGAAGAAAACGGCAGAGGATCATTCCCCACTGATGCCCAGATCTTTGAATTTTGACACTCCGGTGGTTACTTCTCAGCTGTCAGTGGTTCCAAACATTCAATATGCGGGTGGACCAAAAGGAGTGCACTACGGAACAACAGCTATGACCCAGGCACTAGGTTCATATTTCCAGCCAGCAGCATCCTATCCCCAGCATATGGGATCCCTCGCGAGTACAGGAGGATATTCAGGAATGCAGCAGTTTCAAGGATCCTCCTTCGTTCCAGGATCATCCCAGTTTCAAGGATCCTCCTTCGTTCCAGGATCATCCCAGGTTCAAGGATCCTCCTTCGTTCCAGGATCATCCCAGGTTCAAGGATCCTCCTTCGTTCCAGGATCATCCCAGGTTCAAGGATCCTCCTTCGTCCCAGGATCATCCCAGGTTCAAGGATCCTCCTTCGTCCCAGGATCATCCCAGGTTCAAGGATCCTCCTTTGTTCCAGGATCATCCCAGTTTCAGGGATCCTTCCAGATGCCAGGATCCTTGAGGAGTTTGCAAACAGGAAGTTCAGATGTCCATCAAGGAGATTTTATTCCAATGCAGACCAATGCCTCTGCTGGTCCCTCGATCATTCCAGAGTCTCAACAATATGGATTAACCTCCATACTTCCTAACTTGAATCCAATGGGAGGTAACACTTTTAATAATTCTCATACTACTAACCATGGTCTTATGCAGGATCCAGGTATCAATCAGGCCATGGCCAGAGAATTGCAAAAGCTAAAGGATATGATCTCGAGTGTTCCGCGAGTAGTCAAACCTATTCCAGAGATTGCAGATGGGAGCCACAAGATATCTCGCTTTGCACCACCAATCTGTGATGCTGAGATACCCAAGAGGTTCCATGTGCCTACAATGAAACTGTATGATGGTTCGACGGATCCTGAAGAACACATAGCACAATACAGGGAGAGGATGGAGATCAATCCAATCCCAGAAAAGTTAAAGGAAGCATGCCTATGCAAAGGATTCAGATCCACTCTTACTGGATCAGCTCTCAAATGGCTGCTAAGTCTTCCTCCCTATTCTATTACCTCATTTGCAAACCTAGTTAACTTGTTTAATACTCAGTTTTCCTGTAGTAGAAAATTTGAACGATTAACTAGTGATTTATATAGGATAACCCAGGGTCATAATGAATCATTAAGGGATTATATTACCAAATTTAGTAAAGAATCCTTAGACATTCCCAACTTAGATATAGCCACGGCTGTTGAGGCCTTCAAGATGGGACTGCTTAGGGATTCGTTATTTTATGATGATCTTGTTATGACACCATGCAGGAACCTAGATGAGGTAAGAACCCGGGCCCTCAGGTTCATTCGGCTAGAGGATGACAAGAGGATTCAGGAGAGGATAACAGGATCCTCAAAGCAGGATAAGCAAGGATCCTCATTCAGAAACAACAAGTTCAGATCCTACAACAAATCTGATAATCAGAACGTGCATTCTATTGATCAAGAAGAGGATGATGAGGATTATCCTCCAATTTCTGAATATTGCTTTAGTGTTGATAACAATGAACTAATCCTTGCCATGCAGAACCTAGGTGATAAAGCTAGATGGCCAAGAAAGAATGACAGGCCAGCTGCAACTAAGGATAAATCAAAGTGGTGTGCATATCATGAAGATTTTGGGCACCTCACAGAAGAATGCATTGCATTAAGAAAGGAAATTGGATACTTGTTGAGCAAAGGGCATCTAAAAGAGTTGTTGGGAAGAAAAAAGTCAAGGACTCAGGATCCTGAAAGGATCCCTGAGAAGGCTCCAGCCCCTCCAGCAGACGCACAAGTGATAAACTTTATTTCTGGGGGATCCGACATTTGTGGCACATCCTTCTCAGCAGCTAAGAGGCATGCAAAGGAAACTAAAATGGATAATGGAGAAAGACCAGTTCGAACATCGAGTGTCTCCGAAGGAAAAGTCATAACCTTTGATGAAGAGGATCGTATTGATATCCAGGATCCTCATCACGATGGTTTAGTTATTACTCTTTTTATATCTAACTATTTTGTCCGCAGGATCCTAATAGACGGAGGAAGTTCGGTGAACATTATCCAGCTTGATGTTCTAAAGAAGATGGGTATCCCTGAATCAGAGATCATACCAAGATCCTCCGTGCTCGTGGGATTTAGTGGCGAAACCAAGAACACCCTGGGGGACATTAAACTCCCAATATATATTGAAGGCTTACACTCTTATCAAAAGTTTTGTGTTATTGACTGTTTATCTTGTTGTAATGTTATCCTTGGCAGGCCCTGGATACACGATATGAAAGCAGTCCCATCTACTTACCATCAATGTGTGAAGCTCCCTAGTCCTTGGGGAATAGTAAAGATTGATAGCGATCAGCAGGAAGCTAAGAATTGCTACACTTCATCGATGAAATCAGCTTCGAAGTCAAGGGAGCAATAGCAATCAAGGTATCCTCCAAGGAGTGTCTTGGAGGCCAGAGAGCAGGATGTGGTAGAAATCCTCATGGATCCTGATGATCCTGAATCCAAAATCTATATCGGGTCAGGGATCCTTGGCGAAATGAAAGAAGACCTCATATCCTCCCTCAAAAGGAGAAAGACTACCTTCGCATGGAAACACGAAGACATGACCGGTATATCCAAGGATGTTATCACTCACAAGCTCGGCATCGACAGATCCTTCAAACCAATCCATCAAAGGAGAAGGAAGTTTGCACCAGAAAGGAATGCCATTATCCAGGAAGAGGTAGAGAAATTGCTCCGGGCAGGTATGATTAGAGAGGTCAAGTATCCAAGATGGTTGGCCAATGTGGTTGTTGTTCAAAAGAAAAACGGAAAGTGGAGGGTATGTGTCGATTTTACCGATTTAAATAAGGCATGTCCCAAGGATCCTTTCCCTTTACCCCACATTGACTCCATGGTGGATGCAACTGCGGGTCATGAACTGTTAACTTTTATGGATGCTTCATCTGGATTTCAACAAATCCAAATGGAACCATCCGACCAAGAGGATACAGCCTTCATGACTCCAACTGGTATATATTGCTATATTGCTATGCCGTTCGGATTGAGAAATGCAGGTGCAACGTACCAAAGGCTGGTGAATATGATGTTCAAGGATCAGATTGGACAAACTATGGAGGTTTACATAGATGATATGGTGGTAAAATCCTTAAAAGCTGAGGATCACCTAAGAGACTTGGAGGAAGCATTCGATATCCTTGACAAATATAACATGAAGCTTAATCCTTCAAAATGTCATTTTGGTGTTAAAGCAGGTAAATTCTTAGGATACATGGTGACTAAGAGAGGCATCGAAGCTAGCCCGGAACAAATCAAAGCAATAGTGAACATCAAATCTCCAGCCAATGCTAAGGATGTTCAAAGGTTAACAGGAAGGATAGCAGCCTTGAACAGATTCATATCCATGTCCTCCGAAAAGTGTAAAGAATTCTATGATATCCTAAGGAAGAACAAGAAATTTGAGTGGACGGAGAAGCATGAAAATGCTTTAAAAGCCCTCAAAGATTACCTATCCTCGGCCCCGGCTTTGATGAAACCAGAAAAAGGTGAAGTGTTATCCTTGTATCTCGCAGTATCCTCAAAAGCAGTAAGTGCGGTCCTTGTTAAGGATCAACAAGGTACACAACATCCTGTTTATTATGTGAGTAAAAGTTTACTTGATGCCGAATCCAGGTACTCACATCTTGAAAAGCTTATCCTTGCATTAATAATGGCATCTACCAAGTTAAGACATTATTTTGAAACTCATGTTATCATTGTTAAAACTAATTTTCCAATTAAGAATGTCCTCAGGAAACCAGAGATGTCGGGAAGAATGGCTAAGTGGGCAGTGAAATTGAGTGCATATGATATAAGATATGAGCCTAGGACAGCCATCAAATCCCAAGCATTAGCTGACTTTGTGGCTGATTTCAGTAGTGATTTACAAGAAGAAGCTGAGCTAGAAGTCCAGCAGCTAGAAGAGACCAAGGATCCTTGGATACTTTATACTGATGGATCCTCAAATGTCAAAGGCACAGGGCTCGGAATACTACTAAAATCGCCACAGGGGGACATAATACCCCATTCTATAGCTTGTGAGTTCCAAAGCACCAATAATGAGGCTGAATATGAAGCCTTAATTGCTGGTTTGCAAATTGCAAAACATATGGGGATCAGGTATCTTGAGGTATACGTAGACTCTTTGTTGATTACAAACCACTTTAATGGATCATATGCTGTTAAAGGTGAAAAGCTAACCAAATATTTGGAGATAGTCAAAAGCTTGGCACTCTCTTTTGTTTCCTTCAGTTTGTCACAGGTACCAAGGGAAGAAAATACGGAAGCTGATGCATTGGCTAACTTAGGATCATCTTTGAAGATCCCACAGGATATCAGGATTCCCATTATCCATATCCTGACCCCGGCTATCGAGGATCACCAGACTATGGAGATAGGAGATGATTCTGCAGTTGTCCCTAGTGAGGATACTCAATCCTATTCAGGATCCGGATCATGGATCTCACCAATTATGAGATACTTACAACATGGAGAGATTCCTACAGGAGAAAACCCTAGGGCTTTCAAATCTAAGGTATCTCAATTCACAATTATGAATAATATGTTGTATAGGCGATCTCTTGCAGGACCATACTTGAGATGCATTGAGGATCCTGAAATTCAAGAAGTTTTAAAAGACTTCCATGAAGGAGATTGTGGAAACCACACTGGGGGCAGGGCGTTATTCTCAAGGATCCTGAGGACAGGATATTACTGGCCAACCATGAAGAAAGATGCTGTGGAGTATGCCAGAAGATGTGATCCTTGCCAGAGACACAGCAATATCCTTCATCAACCAGCTGAATTATTGCATCCTATATCCTCCTCTTGGCCATTTATGAGATGGGGTATGGATATAGTTGGAAAGCTCCCTAAGGCACCTGGTGGGAAAGTATTCATGCTAGCTATGACTGATTACTTCTCCAAGTGGATAGAGGCTGAAGCTTTTGCTCAAGTTAGAGGAAAGGAAGTTATATCCTTCATTAAAAGAAATATTATAACTAGATTTGGAATTCCTTCTGAGATTATATGTGATAATGGTTCCCAATTTATTGGGGGCAGAACCACTAACTTTTGTGACAGCTGGGGGATTAAGATGATAACATCAACACCAGTCCACCCACAAGCTAATGGTCAAGCAGAATCATCCAACAAGATCATCATCAACAACTTGAAGAAGAAGCTTGGATCCAAGAAAGGGAAATGGGCAGAAGAACTACCCTATGTGCTCTGGGCTGACAGGACAACCCCTAAGAATGCTACTGGTCAAACACCATTCTCTTTGGTGTTTGGGGCAGAATCAGTGATCCCAACAGAAATGGTGGTTCCTACTGCTAGAACAAGTACCCGTGATCCTGAGGAAAATAGTGAAAACTTGGCTCAAGACCTGGATACTATTGAAGAAATCAGGGATATGGCTAGGACCAGGATGGCCAGTTATCAACAAAGAATGGCTGGTGCTTACAACAAAAATGTCAGGATCAGGAGGTTTCAAGTTGGAGATATGGTATTAAGGAAATCATTCCAGAATACTACCAATCCTGCTGATGGGAAGTTGGCTCCAAAATGGGAAGGCCCTTATTTGATTGAAGTTGAAGCAGGAAAGGGGGCATATAGATTGCTAACCATGGAAGGTGATTTGCTACCAAGAGCTTGGAATGCTGTCCACTTGAAGAAATATCTCATATAAGCAGGATCCTTATGACATAGGTGATCCTTAGGAAAGGGATATCCTTAAAGGATCCTCAAAGTACCGATGATCCTTACTTAGGTAATATCCTAAAATTAAGCTATTTCATTTTATTATTTTCTCTTATAAGGATAAGGATCATGTATCCTTTATCCATCTCTCACGTGAGTTTAAGTTTTGAAAGTTCAGGTATCTTTAGCACAACGTTGGTTATCCACAGAAGCAATCCGTCTTTGGGTTTAACCCCAGTTATTTGGGCTTGTCCCCAGATTCCGCCTGTAGCGCACGATGATCCTGGTATAGTTCAAGGCTTTGGGACCAGTACTCGTTCTAGGGGCTGATAATTCCATTGTTCTGGCTATGCTTAGGATCCTACGTATAATGGTAGACGTACCATACATCCGTTCATAAGGTTTCTAACGTTTTCACGTTAGCTAAGGTTTCTAACGTTTTCACGTTAGCTAAGGTTTTGGCATCTTCATGTCACTAAGTTTGGATAGTCGCCAGTTAGGGCCATACTCCAGTTTACATACGATCCTTGGGCTTGTCCCCAGTTATCCTTGGGCTTGTCCCCAGTTATCATTGGGCTTGTCCCCAGTTATCCTTGGGCTTGTCCCCAGTTATCCTTGGGCTTATCCCCAGTTGTTAACTCTTTTCTTGTATCGGCTTAGTCCCAAGTTATGCTCTATTTCAGGTCCTTGAAGATAGGCAGCTAGGGACCCTTGATCCTTATTTCACTCTAAGGTTTATCTTATAGTTATCCTTATTATGGTTAGGATTCTAACTTGGATCCTCAGGTATGATCCTTAACTTTTCTGGTTTTATTCATTATTCATTTGAATAACCCCTATACTTGACAACTGAACTTGTGTTTCTTAAACTATACCATTTTTTAAAAACTTATCGGTTATGGGATATGTTATCCTTGTTCATATCTTAAACTTTTTGGATATCTTTTCTAGTTTTTCAAGGCTTGATAAGTATAAATAAATTGAACATTATAACAGTTGGAAAATAACATACTAAAAAGGATAACAACACAAGATAAGCGACAAAAGGTTAAGTTTTTATTTGTTAACATAAGACTAACCCTTTAAAGGTTGTCAAAATTACCTACCCGAGCATCTACCAGCAAAACGTGGCCCGTCCGCTGGGGTAGGTAAAGGGTGTCCATGATAATGAGTTCAAAAGTAGTGCAGGAATATAAAAGCAGCAGGATCACAATGGCTTCATCCCCCAAACAGAGGATCCCTCCACCAATTGCTATCCTGCCTATTGTCCAAAGGATCATACATGATCCTTAATCCTAAAAACCTATTGTTCAGTACAGACCATCATTGTTCAACAAAAAACACCATAACCAAAACAAACCATCAAACTAAAAAATGGGCTCCGGCTACGTCTAGAAATGTCCTTCATCGCCCATTCATGCAGCTCACACCTTGGCTGCATCACCACCAGCATCATCACCACCAGCCTGATCCTTCCCACTGCCACTTGCCTCAATTGCCAGGACATCAGCTACCTCCTCCTCATCATCCTCAAGATCAGCCAACCTTGCCTTCCAGCCTTCAACATCCCAGCTGTCTTTGTCAAAAGCAGGGTCTTGAGCTTCCTGGGCCATCTTCAACTTAGTCTGATACATTGTGATGGCAGCAGAGAGCTTGGCATTTTCGATGAGGTCATGCTTTTCATAATCAAAGTTAACCAGCACCTTGGCCATTTCCTGCTTGGTATCCTGGAGTTCCTTCTGAGCATCAGCAAGTGCAAGATCTTTGAGCACGGCAACCTGTTGGAGATCAGCTATTTTCTTGTCCAGCTCCTCAACATTGCCCACATAATCCTCGATCTCAGCAAATTTCTGTAGAAAGAAGATAAGGCAGTTCAAGGTCAAGTGATCCTCATAAGAGCAGGATACCTAGGCAAAGTTAAGGATCCTTACATCATTGAAGTATTCAAGGAATTGGTGGCGGATCAGTGGCAGGCCTTGAAGATCCTCAGCATCAGAAGTTTTCCTCTTCTTGACACCCTTTCCTTTGGTGGGTGCCCTTGGAATGGAGATGCTAGGACTGGTAGTGGACCTCTTCTTCCTGGGTCGTACGAGATCAAGGTCAGCTGTGTTGAATTGGGAAACAGGCTTGACAGATTTTCCAGCGCCTACACATTCAAAGCAAGATGAGTATCCTTATCCTATTTCAATTTATCTATTTATTTTAATATTTAAACTATGCAAAAGACAGGATACTTACTCGACATGGTAATGGAACCTGAGGATACTTCTTGTGAATCTTGGGTGTCTATCTTGAATGTCCTTGTTTCAGGATCAAGCTTCCAAAAAGCAGCGAGCCAATCCTTGGTTTCAGGTGATGTGCGGATATGTGAAACAAAGATAGCTGCATGACATAAGACGGAAAGGGGTTAGTGATCCTATTACAAAAGCATGACAACCTGGTGATCCTTCTTATGATCCTCCAGCCTACCATGGGTGGACCATGCCTTAGGGAGATCTTGACCATTTAGAATGGAATCCCTCTTGACAAAGAAAAAGCGACGTTTCCAGTCTTTGTCATTCTTGGTGACTTTCAGAAGAGGATGATCTGCACCGGGTTTTCGCTTAAGCAAATAACGATGGGAACCAAAAGTAGTAAGATCATACAGCTCCGCCAACTCTAACATGCCCAAAGCAATGCCTTCCTGTTCGATAATCCTCTCCAGGGTATACAAGACCCTCCAAATCATTGGCATGGCTTGGATATAAGAGATGCCGGTAAGGGAAAAGAAGGATTGTGTAAACTCTGGGAAAGGATAGGTGTATCCTATGGTGAATGGAGTGGCTGGAAATGCAATCCATGTTTCTGAAACACAGTCGCTAAGGGTAGAAGGATCAAAGGGTCTGAAAAAGGCATTCGCCGGAAAACAGCAACGGATTTTGTCTATCTGTGCGTCGTTAAAACAACACTTTTCATTCGCTGAGTCCTTGATGATTTTCTGACTTTTCAAAGGTCTATCCTTCTTGTGATCTTTCCCGGAGAACTTCGGAGCAACATTTTTGATGGAAAAATAAAAACAGAGCAAGAGAGGGAGAAGGATAGAGAGAGAGAATACCTGAACGTCTTCGGAATGTGGATTATAAAGGGAGTTTCTCTGAAAATTTGAATGCATTTGATCCTATCTATATCTCTATTTATAATCATGATCTTGCAGGTTGTCACTTCCGTGACATCACCATCGCAACGGCTAGTTCAAAATTAACGGCTATATATCCGTTAGTTTGCTACGGATAAGATCAAGAAAACATAACTCGCTAATTTTACAATTTCACTCCTTATATTTTGGGGGCAATTGTTAGGGGAGGATTTTCTAACAATTAGTGATCCTTATTCTTTATCCTAATTAGTGATCCTTACTTCTGTGACAGGTGCTGATCTTCAGAAGGGCTTTAGGATCAGGATCATGGATCACTTCAAGGATCCTCATACTAACGATTGTTTACTTATGTTTTATAACATCTCGCAGGTATAACAAGCTTGACCAAGTCTTAGCGACATTCTTGGAGAATATTCCCGAAGTATTTTGCACGTGCTAGATCAAAACTAGACGTTATGGAGAACATGGAGGCTTGGCCCGAAAGTCGGAGAGTTGTTAGCTAGATATTTTTCTTATTTTAAAGGGAGTAACGAGCTAAGTTAGGGAGTTAGTGACACTTAGTCATTTGGGCAGTTACACACACTCATACAAGCGCTCATACAAGCTCTCGTTCAAACACTTAGCGATTTCATACACTTTTTACACACTTCTCCGTAGTGATCCTTGTACCTAGCTCGTTACTATCCGAAGTTGTAAACATTTAACCATTTATTTTAGCTTGGTGATCGGTAGTTTCCATCACCCGGGGTTTTTTGTGCCGGAGATCAACTCTTGATCAAGGGCTTTTTCCCCGTATAAATCTTTGTGTTGTTTGTGCACTTTACATTGAAGTGATCCTCATCACCGTTATACATTTTAAGCATCATTCCCCTAAACAAAGAGTTTGGCTGCAATATCCTCATCAGATTTTCTGACCAAAACATGTACCACAACCACGTTTGCTAGCCACCTTGGGAACTTAACCTCTCTGATCATCCTGGACTTCAATAATCTCTCAACTTCCTCTTGAATAATCGTATTCCGCTCAGGAGCAAACTTCCTTCTTTTTTGTTGAACAGGCTTGAATGATTTATCAATTCCAAGCTTGTGAGTGATGACGTCTTTGGATATGCCTGTCATATCCTCATGCTTCCATGCAAACGTTGACATCCTGCATTTCAAAAAGTTAATTAACTATTCTTCAATATCCTGAGGGATATTGGTTCCTACGAGCACCGAAATATCAGGGTTATCCTGGTCCAAGATAATTTTCTTTACATCCTGCTCCGGATCCTCCATGATATCCTGGGCCCGCGTCTTTAATTGCTATGCCGCACTAGGCTTGGTTGAGGATTTCATCGAAGATGAGTAGCATTCTTTCGCCTCCTGCTGATCACTATCAACTTTGACAACCCCCCAAGGGGTATGTATCTTGATGCATTGGTGATATGTTGATGGCACCGCTTTCATATCGTGAATCCACGGTCTTCCCAGTATGATGTTATAGCAGGATAGAGAATCCATCACACAGAAACGTTGTATCGAGTTGACTCCTTCAACGTACACTGGCAACTTTATCTCTCCCACTGTATTTCTAGCCTCTCCACAGAACCCAACAAGCACGGTAGACTTTGAAGTGATATCCATTGGAGATACATCCATTCTTTTCAGCGTCTCTAGTTGGATTATGTTGACGGAGCTGCCATTATCAACCAATATCCTGCGTACAAAATGGTTAGCCACATATAATGTTATTACCAGAGCATCATGGTGAGGATCCTGGACAGTATCCCTGTCATCAGCATCAAATGTGATCACTTTATCAGTTGTGAGGGTAGTCATCCTGACAGGTTTATCTCCCTTTTCGGACTTAGCTTCTTCTGCATGTCTCTTTGCCGCCGAATACGAAGTCCCACAAATGTCGGATCCTCCCGAAATGAAGTTGATTATCTTGGCATCCGCGGGAGGTGATGCTGCTCGCTCAGGATCCTTCTCAGTATCCTGACTCTTATTCTTCTTTCTTCCTAAGAGATCTTTCAAATATCCCTTGCTTAGAAGATAGCTTATTTCTTTCCTTAGAGCGATGCAATCCTCAGTCATATGTCTGAAATCTTCGTGGAAAGCACACCATTTTGATTTGTCTTTCCAATCGGCTTTTTGTTGATTCTTTCGAGGCCATCTAGCCTTGTCTCCTAGACCCTCCATGGCATACATCAATTCAGGAATGTTAACAGAAAAGCAATATTCAGATAATTCAGGATATTCTTCAGGATCCTCGTCTTCGACAGCATTCACTCTCTTGTTTTCACTTCTACCATATGGCTTAGGCCGATATGACTTGAATGAGGATTCTGACTTCCTGTTAGTTGACTCATAAGTGTTAGATGAGTTCATCCTTTCTTGCATCTTTCTGTCATCCTCCAACCGAATATATCTTAGGGCCCTGTTCCGAGCTTCATCCAAGTTTCTGCATGGGTTCATTACAAGGTCTTGATAAAATTGAGAATCTTTTTGCAGCCCCATCTTGAAAGCTTGCACAGCTGTTGCAACATCAAGGTGAGGAATGTCTAGGGATTCCCGGCTGAACTTGTTCACATAATCCCTAAGGGATTCCTGAGGCCCCTGTGTTATCCTGTAGAGATCACTTGTTAATTTTTCAAAGCTTCTACTACAAGAAAACTGACTATTAAATAAATTTACTAAATGAGCAAAAGATGTAATCGAATGTGGAGGAACATTCAAGAGCCATTTCAAGGCTGATCCTGTCAAGGTTGAACCAAAACCCTTGCACAAGCATGCTTCCTTGAGATCCGGAGGGATAGGATTAATCTCCATCCTTTCCCTATACTGAGCAATATGCTCCTCAGGATCCGTTGTTCCGTCGTAAAGCTTCATGTTGGGGGTTTGGAATCTCTTTGGGATCTCAGCATCACAGATAGGATATGCAAAACGAGATATCTTGTGGCTGTCTTGGGACACTTCCGGGATCGGCTGGACCACCCCGGGTACACTAGATATCATGTCCTTCAACTTCTGAAGTTCCCTAGTAAGCGCTGATGTCACACCTGTATCCTGCAAAGATCCACTATTGTTAGTAGCATGAGTATTATTATTATTTGACACGTTACCCGTTGGAGGATCTTGCCCATATCCTGAAGCATATCCTGAGCTCCTTATGGTCGACATCCTGACCGAGGAGGGTATTTCAGGAGTATGATTCTGAGGAAGGCTGGGCACAATATTCCCCCTGTTATCCTCAGTATACACAGCTGAACTGAAGTTCAACGTTCTGGGGGTGTAATGGAGTGACAATATCCTCAGCAGATCTGCTCGAGCTAGACTTCAGGAGTTGTATTTCCCTTAAAAGCATTTGGTTTGTTTCCTGTTGCTGCCTCATTTGTTCCTACACACTTCCAAATAAGGTTAAAATTTCATCGTTAGAAGCTAAAACGGGAGCAGATTCTTGAACACTGCGGGTAGGGATAATATCCTGAGGTCGTGTAGAGGCTGGCATCCTCGGAGGAGGTGGTGGAAGCACCGGACCGGTAGTAGCAGAAGTCATAGCAGACACAGTAGAGGAACTCATGTTTGATCTTGAGGCCATTATGGACAATGTGGCAAAAAGTTTTGAAAATAGAAAACCGATTAGCGATTTGACAAATTTTTTTAGTAAAGAGAGCACCACTTGCCCCACGGTGGGCGCCAAATTGTTTTGGTCAAAAATTACCGAAGCAATTAAGTGATCAAATTAGTAATGTGAGGTAGTGTGCTAGAAAGTGTATAGAAAATATGCTTGTTGAGTTATTTAGAAAATCAGTATTCAGGATACGGCTCAGGATATTGAGCTGTATCTATGATCAAACTATGAGCAAAAGTAAAGTAAATGACACGAGATGTACGAGGAAAGCCCTTGATCAATCTAGATCGCCGGCATAAAACCTCGGGAGCTGACAATCGCAGCTGCCTTGTTCTTCTTATTACTTCAAACGTCAGGATACAGTGCAGGATATAGACCAGATCGCTAAGTGTTACAATGCCTTTGTATGAAAGTGAGAATTGCTCGAGAGCAAGTGTTAGAGTGTAGCGAGTGTGAATGTGATGTCCTATTTGATCTGGTATACCCACCTATTTATAGTAATGAATTACAAACAATAATCCCTACAAATATGGGGTACTCCGAATATTCCATTGTGAACGTTATTGACCGAGTAATGTTAGGGGAGGATTTTCTAACAATTAGTGAGCCTTATTTGTTATCCTAACTAGTGATCCTTACTTCTGTGACAGGTGGTGATCCTCAGAAGGGCTTTAGGATCAGGATCATGGATCACTTCAAGGATCCTCATACTGACAATTGTTTACTTATGTTTTATAACATCTCGCAGGTATAACAAGCTTGACCAGGTCTTAGCGGCATTCTTGGAGAATATTCCCGAAGTATTCTGCACGTGCTAGATCAAAACTAGACGTTATGGAGAACGTGGAGGCTTGGCTTGAAAGTCGGAGAGTTTGTTAACTAGATATTTTTCTTATTTGAAAGGGGTAACGAGCTAGTTAGTGATACTTAATCATTTTGGCAGTTTCACACACTCGCAAACACTCTCATACAAGCTCTCGTTCAAACACTTAGCAATTACTTACACTTTTTACACTTTTCACCGTAGTGATCCTTGTACCTAGCTCGTTACTATCCGAAGTTGTAAACGTTTATTCATTTATTTGAGCTTGGTGATCGGTAGTTTCCATCACCCAGGGTTTTTTGTGCCGGAGATCAACTCTTGATCAAGGGCTTTTTCCCCGTATAAATCCTTGTGTTGTTTGTGCATTCCACATTGAAGTGATCCTCATTGTTGTTAAACCTTTTGAGCATCATACCCCGTAATCTAGAGTTTGGTTACAATATTCTCAACAGATTTTCTGACCAAAACAGTTTGGCGCCCACCGTGGGGCAATTGGTGCTTCGTCCTTAAGAAAATACGCATTTCTGTGCTTAATTCGGCTCACTACAACCAAGCAGATGGCTTCCTCATCAAAGAATGCTTCAAACGTGATGCCCTCATTCACTTCCTCACAAGGCGTTCCTCCTTTGCCTCCACCACCTTCTGGATCCCAGAAGAATACAGAAAATGCTGCGAAGAAACCGACTCCCATTTTCTCAAAACCACCTGCTTCTTCTGTTTCAACTAATCCTACTACTAATGATCTCTATACCTTGATTTTGCAGATGAGGAATCATGCACAAGAGCAGGATAAGACCAACGAAAGGATCCTCCGGGAGATTGATGAAATTAAGAAACAGAAGAAAACGGCAGAGGATCATTCTCCACTGATGCCCAGATCTTTGAATTTTGACACTCCGGTGGTTACTTCTCAGCCGTCAGTGGTTCCAAACATTCAATATGCGGGTGGACCAAAAGGAGTGCACTATGGAACAACAGCTATGACCCAGGCACTAGGTTCATATTTCCAGCCAGCAGGATCCTATCCCCAGCATATGGGATCCCTCACGAGTACAGGAGGATATTCAGGAATGCACCAGGTTCAAGGATCCTCCTTCGTTCCAGGATTATCCCAGGTTCAAGGATCCTCCTTCGTTCCAGGATCATCCCAGGTTCAAGGATCCTCCTTCGTTCCAGGATCATCCCAGGTTCAAGGATCCTCCTTCGTTCCAGGATCATCCCAGGTTCAAGGATCCTCCTTCGTTCCAGGATCATCCCAGGTTCAAGGATCCTCCTTCGTTCCAGGATCATCCCAAGTTCAAGGATCCTCCTTCGTTCCAGGATCATCCCAGGTTCAAGGATCCTCCTTCGTTCCAGGATCATCCCAGTTTCAGGGATCCTTCCAGATGCCAGGATCCTTGAGGAGTTTGCAAACAGGGAGTTCAGATGTCCATCAAGGAGATTTTATTCCAATGCAGACCAATGCCTCTGCTGGCCCCTCGATCATTCCAGAATCTCAACAATATGGATTAACCTCCATATTTCCTAACTTGAATCCAATAGGAGGTAACACTTTTAATAATTCTCATACTATTAACCATGGTTTTACGCAGGATCCAGGTATCAATCATGCCATGGCCAGAGAATTGCAAAAGCTAAAGGATATGATCTCGAGTGTTCCGGGAGTAGTCAAACCTATTCCAGAGATTGCAGATGGGAGCCACAGGATATCTCGCTTTGCACCACCAATCTGTGATGCTGAGATACCCAAGAGGTTCCATGTGCCTACAATGAAACTGTATGACGGTTCGACGGATCCTGAAGAACACATAGCACAATACAGGGAGAGGATGGAGATCAATCCAATCCCAGAAAAGTTAAAGGAAGCATGCCTATGCAAAGGATTCGGATCCACTCTCACTGGATCAGCTCTCAAGTGGCTGCTAAGTCTTCCTCCCTATTCTATTACCTCATTTGCAAACCTAGTTAACTTGTTTAATACTCAGTTTTCTTGTAGTAGAAAATTTGAACGACTAACTAGTGATTTATATAGGATAACCCAGGGTCATAATGAATCATTAAGGGATTACATTACCAAATTTAGTAAAGAATCCTTAGACATTCCCAACTTAGATATAGCCACAGCTGTTGAGGCCTTCAAAATGGGATTACTTAGGGATTCCTTATTTTATGATGATCTTGTTATGACACCGTGCAGGAACCTAGATGAGGTAAGAACCCGGGCCCTCAGGTTCATCCGGCTAGAGGATGACAAGAGGATTCAGGAGAGGATAACAGGATCCTCAAAGCAGGATAAGCAAGGATCCTCATTCAGAAACAACAAGTTCAGATCCTACAACAAATCTGATAATCAGAACGTGCATTCTATTGATCAAGAAGAGGATGATGAGGACTATCCTCCAATCTCTGAATATTGCTTTAGTGTTGATAACAATGAACTAATCCTTGCCTTGCAGAACCTAGGTGATAAAGCTAGATGGCCAAGAAAGAATGAAAGGTCAGCTGCAACAAAGGATAAATCAAAATGGTGTGCATATCATGAAGATTTTGGGCACCTCACAGAAGAATGCATTGCATTAAGAAAGGAGATTGGGTACTTGTTGAGCAAAGGGCATCTAAAAGAGTTGTTGGGTAGGAAAAAGTCAAGGACTCAGGATCCCGATAGGATCCCTGAGAAGGCTCCAGCCCCTCCAGCAGACGCACAAGTGATAAACTTTATCTCTGGGGGATCCGACATTTGCGGCACATCCTTCTCAGCAGCTAAGAGGCATGCGAAGGAAACTAAAATGGATAACGGAGAAAGGCCAGTTCGAACATCGAGTGTCTCCGAAGGAAAAGTCATAACCTTTGATGAAGAGGATCGTACTGATATCCAGGATCCTCATCACGATGGTTTAGTTATTACTCTTTTTATATCTAACTGTTTTGTCCGCAGGATCCTAATAGACGGAGGAAGTTCAGTGAACATTATCCAGCTTGACGTTCTAAAGAAGATGGGTATTCCCGAATCAGAGATCATACCAAGATCCTCCGTGCTCGTGGGATTTAGCGGCGAAACCAAGAACACCCTGGGGGACATTAAACTCCCAATATATATTGAAGGCTTACACTCTTATAAAAAATTTTGTGTTATTGACTGTTTATCTTGTTGTAATGTTATCCTTGGCAGGCCCTGGATACACGATATGAAAGCAGTCCCGTCCACTTACCATCAATGCGTGAAGCTCCCTAGTCCTTGGGGAATAGTAAAAATCGATAGTGATCAGCAGGAAGCTAAGAATTGCTACACTTCATCGATGAAACCAGCTTCGAAGTCAAGGGAGCAATAGCAATCAAGGTATCCTCCAAGAAATGTCTTGGAGGCCAGAGAGCAGGATGTGGTAGAAATCCTCATGGATCCTGATGATCCTGAATCCAAAATCTATATCGGGTCAGGGATCCTTGGCGAAATGAAAGAAGACCTCATATCCTTCCTCAAAAGGAGAAAGACTACCTTTGCATGGAAACATGAAGACATGACTGGTATATCCAAAGATGTTATTACCCATAAGCTCGGCATCGACAGATCTTTCAAACCAATCCATCAAAGGAGAAGGAAGTTTGCTCCAGAAAGGAATGCCATTATCCAGGAAGAGGTAGAAAAATTGCTCCGGGCAGGTATGATAAGAGAAGTCAAGTATCCAAGATGGTTGGCCAATGTGGTTGTTGTTCAAAAGAAAAATGGAAAGTGGAGGGTATGTGTCGATTTTACCGATTTAAATAAGGCATGTCCCAAGGATCCTTTCCCTTTACCCCACATTGACTCCATGGTGGATGCAACTGCGGGTCATGAACTGTTAACTTTTATGGATGCCTCATCTGGATTTCAACAAATCCAAATGGAACCATCCGACCAAGAGGATACAGCCTTCATGACTCCAACTGGTATATATTGCTATATTGCTATGCCGTTTGGATTGAGAAATGCAGGTGCAACATACCAAAGGCTGGTGAATATGATGTTCAAGGATCAGATTGGACAAACTATGGAGGTCTACATAGATGATATGGTGGTAAAATCCTTAAAAGCTGAGGATCACCTACGAGACCTGGAGGAAGCATTTGATATCCTTGACAAATATAATATGAAGCTTAATCCTTCAAAATGTCATTTTGGTGTTAAAGCAGGTAAATTCTTGGGATACATGGTGACCAAGAGAGGCATCGAAGCTAGCCCGGAACAAATCAAAGCAATAGTGAACATCAAGTCTCCGGCCAATGCTAAGGATGTTCAAAGGTTAACAGGAAGGATAGCAGCCTTGAACAGATTCATATCCAAGTCCTCCGAAAAATGTAAAGAATTCTATGATATCCTAAGGAAGAACAAGAAATTTGAGTGGACGGAGAAGCATGAAAATGCTCTAAAAGCCCTCAAAGATTACCTATCTTCGGCCCCGGCTTTAATGAAACCAGAAAAAGGTGAAGTGTTATCCTTGTATCTCGCGGTATCCTCAAAGGCAGTAAGTGCGGTCCTTGTTAAGGATCATCAAGGTACACAACATCCCGTCTATTATGTAAGTAAAAGTTTACTTGATGCCGAATCCAGGTACTCACACCTTGAAAAGCTTATCCTTGCATTAATAATGGCATCTACTAAGTTAAGACATTATTTTGAAACTCATGTTATCATTGTTAAAACTAATTTTCCAATTGAGAATGTCCTCAGGAAACCAGAGATGTCAGGAAGGATGGCTAAGTGGGCAGTGAAATTGAGTGCATATGATATAAGATATGAGCCTAGGACAGCTATCAAATCCCAAGCATTAGCTGACTTTGTGGCTGATTTCAGTAGTGATTTACAAGAAGAAGCTGAGTTAGAAGTCCAGCAGCTAGAGGAGACCAAGGATCCTTGGATACTTCACACTGATGGATCCTCAAATGTCAAAGGCACAGGGCTTGGAATACTACTAAAATCGCCACAGGGGGACATAATACCACATTCTATAGCTTGTGAGTTCCAAACCACTAATAATGAGGCTGAATATGAAGCCTTAATTGCCGGTTTGCAAATCGCAAAGCATATGGGGATCAGGTATCTTGAGGTACACGTAGATTCTTTGTTAATTACAAATCACTTTAATGGATCATATGCTGTTAAAGGTGAAAAACTAACCAAATATTTGGAGATAGTCAAAAGTTTGGCACTCTCTTTTGTTTCCTTTAGTTTGTCACAGGTACCAAGGGAAGAAAATACAGAAGCTGATGCATTGGCTAACTTAGGATCATCTTTGAAGATCCCAGAGGATATCAAGATTCCTATTATCCATATCCTGACCCCGGCTATCGAGGATCACCAGACTATGGAGATAGGAGATGATCCTGCAGTTATCCCTAGTGAGGATATTCAATCCTATTCAGGATCCGGATCATGGATCTCACCAATTATGAGATACTTACAACATGGAGAGATTCCTATAGGAGAAAACCCTAGGGCTTTCAAATCTAAGGTATCTCAATTCACAATTATGAATAATATGTTATATAGACGATCTCTTGCAGGACCGTACTTGAGATGCATTGAGGATCCTGAAGTTCAAGAAGTTTTAAAAGACTTCCATGAAGGAGATTGTGGAAATCACACTGGGGGCAGGGCTTTATTCTCAAGGATCTTGAGGACAGGATACTACTGGCCAACCATGAAGAAAGATGCTGTGGAGTATGCCAGAAGATGTGATCCTTGCCAGAGACACAGCAATATCCTTCATCAACCAGCCGAACTATTGCATCCTATATCCTCCTCTTGGCCATTTATGAGATGGGGTATGGATATAGTTGGCAAGCTCCCTAAGGCACCTGGTGGGAAAGTGTTCATGTTAGCTATGACTGATTACTTCTCCAAGTGGATAGAGGCTGAAGCTTTTGCCCAAGTTAGAGAAAAGGAAGTTATATCCTTCATTAAAAGAAATATTATAACTAGATTTGGAATTCCTTCCGAGATTATATGTGATAATGGTTCCCAATTTATTGGGGGCAGAACCACTAACTTTTGTGACAGCTGGGGGATTAAGATGATAACATCAACACCAGTCCACCCACAAGCTAATGGTCAAGCAGAATCATCCAACAAGATCATCATCAACAACTTGAAGAAGAAACTTGGATCCAAGAAAGGAAAATGGGCAGAAGAGCTACCCTATGTGCTCTGGGCTGACAGGACAACCCCTAAGAATGCTACTGGTCAAACACCATTCTCTTTGGTGTTTGGGGCAGAGTCAGTGATCCCAACAGAAATGGTGGTTCCTACTGCTAGAACAAGTACCCGTGATCCTGAGGAAAATGATGAAAACTTGGCTCAAGACCTGGATACTATTGAAGAAATCAGGGATATGGCTAGGATCAGGATGGCCAGCTATCAACAAAGAATGGCTGGTGCTTATAATAAAAATGTCAGGATCAGGAGGTTTCAAGTTGGAGATATGGTGTTAAGGAAAGCATTTCAAAATACCACCAATCCTGCTGATGGAAAATTGGCTCCAAAATGGGAAGGCCCTTATTTGATTGAAGCTGAAGCAGGAAAGGGGGCATATAGATTGCTAACCATGGAAGGTGATTTGCTACCAAGAGCTTGGAATGCTGTCCACCTGAAGAAGTATTTCATGTAAGCAGGATCCTTATGGCATAAGCGATCCTCACGATAGGGATATCCTTATAGGATCCTCAAAATATCGGTGATCCTTACTCAGGTAATATCCTAATCTTGAACTATTTCATTATTTTCTCATATAAGGATAAGGATCATGTATCCTTTATCCATCTCTCACGCGAGTTCAAGTTTTGAAAGTTCAGGTATCTTTAGCACAACGTTGGCTATCCACAGAAGCAATCCGTCTTTTGGGTTTAACCCCAGTTATTTGGGCTTGTCCCCAGATTCCGCCTGCAGCGCACGATGATCCTGGTATAGTTCAAGGCTTTGGGACCAGTACTCATTATAGGGGCTGATAATTCCATTGTTCTGGCTATGCTTAGGATCCTACGTATAATGGTAGACGTACCATACATCCGTTCATAAGGTTTCTAACGTTTTCACGTTAGCTAAGGTTTTGACATCTTCATGTCACTAAGTTTGGATAGTCGCCAGTTAGGGCCATACTCCAGTTTACACACGATCCTTGGGCTTGTCCCCAGTTATCCTTGGGCTTGTCCCCAGTTATCCTTGGGCTTGTCCCCAGTTATCCTTGGGCTTGTCCCCAGTTGCTAACTCTTTTCTTATATTGGCTTAGTCCCAAGTTATGCTCTATTTCAGGTCCTTGAAGGTAGGCAGCTAGGGATCCTTGATCCTTATTTCACTCTAAGGTTTATCTTATAGTTATCCTTATTATGGTTAAGATTCTAACTTGGATCCTCAGGTATGATCCTTAACTCTTTTGATTTTATTCGTTATTCTTTTGATGAACCCTTATACTTGACAACTGAACCTGTGTTTCATAAACTATATCACTTTTTAGAACTTATCGGTTATGGGATATATGATCCTTGATTATATCCTAAACTTTATGGATATATTTTTTAATTTTCTGAGGTTTGATAAATATAAACAGGATGAACATTATAACAGTTGAAAAGTAACATACTAAAAAGGGTAACAACACAAGATAAGCGACAAAAGGTTAAGTTTTTATTTATCAACAAAAGGCTAACCCTTTAAAGGTTGTCAAAATTACCTACCCGAGCATCTACCAGCAAAACGTGGCCCGTCCGCTGGGGTAGGTAAAGGGTGTCCATGATAATGAGTTCAAAAGTAGTGCAGGAATATAAAGGCAGCAGGATCACAATGGCTTCATCCCCCAAACAGAGGATCCCTCCACCAATTGCAATCCTGCCTATTGTCCAAAGGATCATACATGATCCTTAATCCTAAAAACCTATTGTTCAAAGTACAACCCATGAAATTGTCTTAAACATCACAACCATAAAAACAACCACCAAACTAAAAATTGGGCTCCGGCCTTAGCACATATATCCATCATCGCCCAATTGTGCAGCCTACACCTTCTCTGCATCATCACCACCAGCCGCTGCATCCTCAGCTTTATCCTTCAACCCGCTGCCGCTAGCCTCAATAGCCAGAATCTCCTCAGCCTCCTCTTCATCACCCAATTCAGCCAGCCTTGCCTTCCATTCTTCAATCTCCCAGTTGCCTTTGTCGAAGGCAGGATCCTGAGCTTCCAAGGCCATTTGGAGTTTGGTTTTGTACATTGCTATGGCGGCAGAAACTTTAGCATCATCCATGATCTCCTGCCTTTCATAATCAAAGCTAACCAGCACCTTGGCCATCTTCTGCTTGGCATCCTTGAGTTCCTTCTGAAGATCAGCGATTGTGAGATCCTTGAGCACAGCAACCTGCTGGAGATCGGCAATCTTCTGATCTTGATCCTCAACGTGACCGGCGTAATCCTCGATCTCAGCAAATTTCTGCAAAAGAAAAGGATAAAGCGGTTCAAGAGCAAGTGATCCTTAGATCAGCAGGATATGCAAGCAGAGATAGTGATCCTTACATCATTGAAGTATTCGAGGAACTGGTGGCGAATTAAGGGCAGGCCCTGCAAATCCTCAGCCTCGGAAGTCTTTCTCTTCTTGATTCCCTTCCCTTTGAGGGGTGCCTTGGGGATTGAGACAGTCGGGCTAGTAGGAACCTTTCTTTTGGAGGATTTAACAGTGGTGAGATCGGTGACACTGAACCTTGAAGCAGATTTGGCAGACTTTCCAACGCCTACACAACCAAAATAAGATAAGTATCTTTTCTTAATATACATTTAATTATTTATTTAAATTATAAACAAGGATACTTACTCGACATTGTGACAGAGCCTGAGGATACCTCCTGTGAGTCTTGGGTTGTTGTCTTAAAAGTTCTAGTTTCAGGGTCCAGTCCCCAGAAAGTAGCAAGTCTTTCCCTGGTTGCGGGTGTTGTGATGAGACGTGAAAAGGAGATGGCTGCATGACACAAAACAAAGAAGGGGTTAGTGAACCTATTACAAAAACATGACTATCTGGTGATCCTCCCATGATCCTCCAGCCTACCATGGGTGGACCATGTTCTTGGTAAGTGCTCTCCATCTGAAATGGTATCCCTCCTTACAAAGAAGAAGCGACGCTTCCAATCTTTGTCGTTTTTGGTGACTTTGAGAAGAGGGTGATCTGCACCGGGTTTCCGTTTAAATAAGTAACGGTGGGATCCGAAGGTAGTAAGATCATACAACTCCGCTAGTTCTGACATTCCTAAATCAAGACTCTCCTGCTCGATGATCCTCTCCAGGGTGTATAAAACCCTCCAGATCATCGGCATGGCTTGAATGTAAGATATGCCGGTAAGGGAAAAGAAGGATTGTGTGAACTCCGGGAAAGGATAGGTGTACCCTATAGCAAATGGAGTGACTGGGAAGGCCACCCATGTATCAGAAACGTAGTCGCTCAAAACAGTTGAATCGAAGGGTTTGAAAAAGACATTTGCCGGAAAACGGTGACGGATGCTATCAATCTGTGCGTCGGTAAAGCAACACCTCTCGTTCACCGAGTCCTTGACGATCTTCTGACTCTTCAGAGGGATATCCTTTTTGTGATCCTTAGCCGGGGAATTTCGGAGCAACATTCTTGAAGTGATTAAGGTAAAGAAAGAAGAACAGAGTAAGAAAGGAAGAAAGAGGAGAAAGAGATACCTGATCGATCTTCAACTGAGATTATAAAGGGAGTTTCTTTCGAATTTAAATGCATAATGATCCTATCTATATCTCTATTTATAATTATGATTCTGCAGGATTGTCACTTCCGTGACATCATCATCGCAACGGCTAGTTCAAAATTAACGGCTATATATCCGTTAGTTTGTTACGGATAAGATCAAGAAAACATAACTCGCTAATTTTACAATTTCACTCCTTATATTTTGGGGGCAATTGTTAGGGGAGGATTTTCTAACAATTAGTGATCCTTATTTGTTATCCTAACTAGTGATCCTTACTTCTGTGACAGGTGGTGATCCTCAGAAGGGCTTTAGGATCAGGATCATGGATCACTTCAAGGATCCTCATACTGACAATTGTTTACTTATGTTTTATAACATCTCGCAGGTATAACAAGCTTGACCAGGTCTTAGCGGCATTCTTGGAGAATATTCCCGAAGTATTCTGCACGTGCTAGATCAAAACTAGACGTTATGGAGAACGTGGAGGCTTGGCTTGAAAGTCGGAGAGTTTGTTAACTAGATATTTTTCTTATTTGAAAGGGGTAACGAGCTAGTTAGTGATACTTAATCATTTTGGCAGTTTCACACACTCGCAAACACTCTCATACAAGCTCTCGTTCAAACACTTAGCAATTACTTACACTTTTTACACTTTTCACCGTAGTGATCCTTGTACCTAGCTCGTTACTATCCGAAGTTGTAAACGTTTATTCATTTATTTGAGCTTGGTGATCGGTAGTTTCCATCACCCGGGGTTTTTTGTGCCGGAGATCAACTCTTGATCAAGGGCTTTTTCCCCGTATAAATCCTTGTGTTGTTTGTGCATTCCACATTGAAGTGATCCTCATTGTTGTTAAACCTTTTGAGCATCATACCCCGTAATCTAGAGTTTGGTTACAATATTCTCAACAGATTTTCTGACCAAAACAAGTAATATGGCTTCAACGTCTTCATTTGAACGACTTGGACCGAGTCTTCCGCGGAATGAGTCTTATGAACGTTGCCAGCTTCTAACCCACGTACCTGCACATAATCCATTAGTAATCCTGAGGATACCATTCAGGATGTTACCAATATCCTGAACCAGCATCCCGGATGTAAACAGATACTACATAACCAAGATATAAACCAAGATATTTTCCAGGATATAGGGGTTCAGAATTTCACCCATAACACCATCCGAGAGTTCTTATTAATGTCACTTTCACTAAATAGTGTTAGCTTCTAACGCACTTCATAGCTAATGGTCCATTCATCATTCTAATACTCATATATCATGTGCAATATTTCATTTTGTTTACTTGAATCAATTCCAATATCCTGTTAATAATGGGTCAATATACATACTTCTTCGACCTGTAGTTATACATACATTCATATGATCCGTTCATGACGGATCTAATACCTTCATCTCGTTTCTTAAAATTGCATTCTCTTCATGTACTATATAATATTTAACTATTGTTTTGTTATCACAACAAAACTACTATTTCATAGTCACAACTACGTGCCCAGCTCTAATTTGACATCATTCTACGTTTTCTACAATTACCTATACCTGGCATACCTTTACATTGCCTTCAAATCGTTTCATGTATTTCATTTTACTATTGCTTTCGCTTCATGCATTACATAATTTATATAAATAAATGTGTTGTGCAAATTCATTGTACAAAGTTCATTAGATACTCAAAATTTCCTCCTCAAACTTTTGAAATCCACTTTTTAATGACATACTTTCTTTTTACATCAATTGTTAAAAATGTTAACATTCCATACCATACCATACATATCCTATCAGTCATTTCGTAGGTCTTTCTCAACCTACCAATTCACACCTATCCAACATGAATTACACATTTTACTAACCTCGATTTCTTTGCATAATTCAAGGGTCCGTAAACCAGATCTATCCGCCTCTTCGTGAGTACTAACCGTACTAGGCTATGTTCCCTTCATCCTTGTAATGGGCTTCCACTCGTGCACATTCTTTCACCAATTCGATTGGTTTCATCACATTCATAGTTCTAACATTTTCATCAACCAAATTAGTGGTTAGCATATTTCATTTAAACATTCCTTATACTAGGGAATTACCCACTGAAAATCCTTCTACAATTTCCTAAGTCCAGGCTATAACATAGCACACATTCCATTTCTTACATGTAATTCTTTCATTCTAGTTACTTATTTCGTCCACCTTCATTTGACTCTTCAAAGCTTAACTGACATTTCTTAATTATTGTATAAGTACTGAGGCACACGTCCGTACTTCTTTCCATTCATGCTTACGTGCAAAAACATTCATTACATCATTTCGGTATTGTTAGCAAAACTTATCATTTTTGCTCATACTTAATTTATTGTCCGGGTCGTAGCCCGTCATTTATTAGGGCTCCTAAGTGTCTATTACTAACACATTTAACACCTAACCGGTTCAAAACTTCTTTCTTTCATTTCACAACTTAGGTTTTGCATGCCTATTGTTAGGGGAGGATTTTCTAACAATTAGTGATCCTTATTCGTTATCCTAATTAATGATCCTTACTTCTGTGACAGATAGTGATCCTCAGAAGAGCTTCAGGATCAGGATCATGGATCACTTTAAGGATCCTCGTACTGACGATTGTTTATTTGTGTTTTGTATTACTTCGCAGGAGTAACAAGCTTGACTTGGTCTTGGCAACGGTACTAAGGAATATTCCACGGGCATTTCGCACACGATTGACCAAAAATGGACGTTGTGGAGAACGTGGGAGCTTGGCACAAAAGTCGGATAGTTAGTTATTGTAGTTAACTTCTATTTTAAAAGGGGTAACGAGCTAGAATTAGAACACTTAGCCATTTTTCAGCTACACACTCTCATATACTCGCACACTTGAAGCTCTCGACGAACATTCATTAGTTTTCACTCACTTTTACACATTTCACGATAGTGATCCTTGTACCTAGCTCGTTACTATCCGAAGTTGTAAACATTTATTCATTTATTTGAGCTTGGTGTGTCACACCCGCTCGTAGCGGAAGCGCGAGGTGTGATCTGATCGGTTCTCATTGCATAACAATATAAGTGAACATACTAAATGAATAAAAATAAGCTCCAATGCCATTGTCGTAATCGTTTCAAAAGAACGCAACATAAGTTAAATGTATTGGTTACAAACCATCAAATGAAAATAAGTTGTCATCGTTTTATACATCAAAATGTAAGTCTTAAAATGTCAAGGCTTTGACCACTATATCACCGCAAAGAGGCGGTATATAACGGGCAAACCCTTCAAATGGTGGCATGGAGTCTTGATATTTGCTTTCCTTGACTGAAATGTCTGCATGGTCCACTAATTTCCTGAAATACATGTTAAGTTTGAAAACATCAACAAAAGTTGGCGAGTTCATGCAGTTTAGTTGTATGAGATGTATCTGTAAAATGCGAGTTGTATAAAATGTATCTATAAAATGTGAGTTGTATAAAATGTATCCATAAAATGTGAGTTGTATAAAATGTATCTGTATGTATGATGTATAAACTGTATCCACAACATGTGAGTTGTATAAAATGTATCTGTATGTATGATGTAGTATGTAAAGCGTCAATGAAATCGTTGATCATTAATGTTTCGCGAGGACATTAATATGTGTGACGAATTAGGAAGCAATCCAACCCTAGACGATTTTATGTCGACTCCTATCGACTGGGACACAAACGCACTCTTCTGTATGGGTCCACGACCAAGAGTGGGGCTCGCCAAAACCCATTAGATCTAACCCCTTGTACCTAGGTCCAAACTGGATTAATGGTGCTTATATGTATAACCCTAATTCGCACATGATCTAAGGTGTTTCATTCCCTAACTTTAACATACGATTGAACATGTATCTTCCCCGATAGTTGTAAAGTTGTAAAACATTTAAATGAATAGGGGAACATGAACTCACTGTATCGCGTCCTGTGAATAGATGTAAATAAGATCTCACGTGCGGTCGTCCTGAATAGCGTTGCGACCTACAAATGTTCTTATTTTTGTTAGACACTTCGGTCTTTGTAAAGAACTTGAGTACAAGTCTTGTGTCTTCAATATGTGTAAGACTTGTATGTCTTTACTGTTCGTTAACTGTGTATTCGATGAATGAGTTGTTCAAATGTTCTATATATATTTTCCACCAAATATATATATATAAATGTTATCTTGTATCTTGTGAGTTGTATAGTCGGATCTAGTCCGCTGAATTTCGTGTCTTATATGTATCAATTGTATAGTTGTGTTTCCAAAAATGGTATCATTGGGCCAAGCCCATGTTTTCAAGTTATTGGGCTTAAATAGTGTTGGGCCTTAAATAGTGTTGGGCCTCAAATAGTGTTGGGCCTCAAATAGTGTTGGGCCTCAAATAGTGTTGGGCCTCAAATAGTGTTGGGCTTGAATAGTGTTGGGCTTGAATAGTGTTGGGCTTTGGCCCATATGTTTAGTATTTGGGCTTAGCCCATGAATTTATGTTAAGCCCATTATGAAGATAAGCCCATTAAGAAAAATAGCCCATTAAGTAATATAAGTCCATTTGTTATAAAAATAGCCCACTAGTATAATAAGCCCATTTATTTTTATAAAAACCTTTTTATAAAAATTTTACTAAGTATACATGTTATTAAATAAAAACATACTAGTTTTTATAAGTTTGTAAACATCCGAAATTTGTTATCGATAGGATACTTATATTTCGTGTCGGAAAATCGTCTAAACGTCGTAGTAACTCTCCGGATTGGCAATTCACTTATGTAGTCGTCCGTCGTTCATTTTTGACCATAAATGGTGTCCGATTATTCGAATCGTCCGTAACTCGTTTTAAGGCGTAAATATGTGAAGTCTTGTAGGACTTTTGTTATAAGGTGTTTTGAGTTTAAATGTGACATTAGATACAAGTTCCTACATTGATATATATAACTAATACATCAAGTAATACATCACACAAAAATTGTTAAAGTAACCAAATATATATTTTTAAGAAAATATATATTTTTCTTGTCTTTTATTTTATAAAAACTTTCTTTAACAACCTTTTTATTCTTGTAGAGATTTACCCAAAAATGTGGTTACTTTATAAAATAAAGTTTTTATGAAAAATGGCTATATAACCTTTGTATTTTATCTTAACCATGTTTCATAAACATATCATTTTCTTCATCAAATCACCACCAATTTACTCAACATCTTAACTAAATATATGAGACTTTTATAACATGAAATTATCAAGATGATATCCAAATCATGTAGGGTTTTAACCATGATCATTTCATATGCTAACAAGTTCAAAAACCAAGTTTAATTCTAGTTTTAACAACTTTTATAAAAATCTCTAGTTGTATGTTACTTTTTATAATCTTGTAAAAGTCTTGTTTTCAAATAAAAACCCTTAATACTTTCACAAGATCAATAGTTATGATCATCCATTTAATCCTTTATGTTAAAAAAAAAAACCCTTTAACATAAACATGCATAATTTTTAGATCATATCTTAAAACATCTTCTAACAATTTATTTGTATCACCATCATCATAACAAGACTAAATATGCATATAACAAGTCTTAGATCACAATATAACCAAACATAAATATATCATGATTTTTATCTTTGCTTCTTTGTATTTTTCTCATGTTTATTATGTATGATCTCTTGGTTATTATTAATAATAATAACAATCATAAACTTAATACATTTGTATAAACAAAATAGATAAAGAAGCTTACTTCTAGCTCTAGGCTAGGGATGATCTTAGAAGATTATTAAGAACTAAGAAGATGATAATCTTGATGGTAGAACACTTTTGTATGGATGAAAACCCTTCCTTTTACTTTCAAAAGCTTTAGATCACCTTATGTTACTTGGAAATCCATATTGATCATGAAGGAGGTAATAAAAATAATTGGGTTTTTTTTTGAAGGTGATCTTGGTAATATGGATGAAGATGATGAGAGACTTTGTGTGTGTAATAAAAGGTGGAATTATGTAGTAAAGTGCTAGTAAACTAATTCACCAAGTGTTATCATCTTTCACCAACATCATCCACTTGCAAGTTAGGATAATATCTAGATATTTTAGCAACTAATTAAGGGATGTGGGACCCCTTATTTTCGTTTATACATGGGGGGGGGGGGGGTCTCATGGTGTTGCAAAGTGTTAGTAATTTTTATGATTTCAAAATGTAAAAAAAATGGTTAAGTGTTTAGGTATTTATGTTTTACAATTTTTTTCGAGATGTTTCAAGACTTGAAATGATCATAAACTAGCTTTACAAGACCAAAAATAATGATCACTAGTTCGCTACATGTACCAAAATATAGTTCGGCTAGATGTTTAGTGCTCATTTCGCAAGAAGATAGTCGAAAGGTTAACATATATAAGTTATAGGGAATTATTCGGTTATGTATAAATATGGTATTCCCAATGTATTTTCATATAAACTTTGTGTTTATACAACACTTTTTGCATCTTGTAATAAAATACAAATGCTGAATTTTTGCGGAAAATTAATGAAATGGTCACTTTTAGCGCTTTTCGGACAGTTTTTAGTGCTACCGGACATTGGTAAAATATTAACCAACTCTTGTATTCCGTATAGGGTTTAATATATAATTGATGTTGGACTATCGTCCGAGTCCTAAAGACGTAATTTATATGATTTATGCGGATCCTGAGTTTTCGTCAGCACACTAGTTCACTAGGTACTACTCTAGTTGTTTCGATGCATTGTTTACATTGTTTCAAAGGTAACCAATAAAAATGAATCATGTGCATCATAATTGAATATTCCATAAGTATTCTAAGATGTATATCATGTAATACGCAGTTCGAGTGTTCGAAATGCATAAAAATGTAGCTAAAAATGAGTACTTTAAGTGTAAGAAAGTTACCGAAAAGTGGCAGTTGTCACATTCTCCCCCTGTTATTGAGAATTTCGTCCCGAAATTCAAGCTGAGTCATCCTATACAGGAGACTACTCGAACAGGTGAGAGTATTTGGCTTTGATTTAATGTTCACGTTCCCAAGGATACTCGGGTCCGTGTCGAGAGTTCCAACGTACATTTTAATAATTTGATACGACTCCTCCATGATTTCTAGACTTTACAGTCCATGACTTCAACAGGTTCTTTAGTGAATTGGAGTTTGTCGTCAATGTTGTTGGTGCACTTGTGTCTGTACTTTGTCTGTATTTTGTCTTGTTACTGAACGATGTCTTTGTTAGTCTGTAAGTTTGACCAAGTCAACCATCCTCCGGTTTGACTTGGCCAAACAGTCAACATTATGTTTGTAATTTATTTGGTTCGAAGGATGTGTCATCGAAGGATCACTTATATCCTTCGATGATGAGCTCGATAGATAGCTTTCGATAGATGGACCACGAAAGATCCCATCTTTCGTGGTACATGTTGATCATTCGAGCTGTTCCTGGTCGAAAGATGATCTTTCGACCGGTCTGCATGATCCTTCGACCGGACCTGCTGTGTTTGGGTATAAATACCCGTGTGTTGTGTTCATTTCGACAGATGACAGTTAGCAGAGAACACACACACACTTAGAGAGTTTACAGGACTGATTTGTAAACATTGAGCTGTAACCGGACCTTTCATACGTTTAATACAAGTGGTGTTAATCGTTGAGTCTTGTGTGTTGATTATTTGCGTGTTCTATCTCGGTTTGCTATTTCGGTTGGATTCCGCACAACCGGAGTGGTTCGTACACAAGGATTAGGCGACTAGATCCTCCCCTAGCCGGACCTACAAGTGGTATCAGAGCCCTGGCTCTTATCCTTGTTAAAACCGAGGTGTTCTTGCTGTTTTTCGGGTTCTTAAAGTTCATATTTTCTGGAAATCTTGGTGTTTTTGCTGTTTGTTCTTATAAAAACCTTGTCACTTTTCATTATCACATGTTAAAAATGGGTTTTTAGTGAAGTTGCAAGCAAAAACGGGTTTTGGATAGTTGTCGGTTTGCTGGAAATTTCATATTTCTGGGTTTGTTCTTCATATCTTCAACCGTTATTCTAAGTGTTCATCATAATTTTACACATTTGATCTTAAAAATTTTGAATTACCAAGTGTTTGTGTGTTGGAAGTTGTATTTTGATTAAAATATTGGACATTACCCGGTTGGTGAAAGCCTGCATGTTCAGACCTGAAAGATATGGTCTGAACATACTTTCTGCAGAAAGTTCTCACCAACCCGTCAACTTTTCACCAACCTGTCACCCATTGTCAACTGTGTCAGAGCAAGTTCGAAAGATATCCTTCGAAGTCGAAAGATCATCTTTCGACCAAAGGAGGTTCGACAGATAGTCATCCTTCGAGCATCCTTCGAAGTGTGAGACTTATCTTTCGTTCCAAGGAATATTTTCGAAACATACATCTTTCGGTCTACTGCTCTTTCTCGAAAGACTAGGATCCTTCGATTGGGGAGTCTTTCGAAGTCATCTTTCGTGTTCATCTTTCGGTCTACAGTCCTTTTTCGAAAGATAAGGATCCTTCGGTTGGAGAATCTTTCGAAAACATTGTTCGAAACTCAACAGTGATCTTTCGAACACTGTTGATCCTTCGAACAGGTGTTGATCTTTCGATCATTAGTCTGTTTGTGTTTAACAGTTTGTGTTTTTCAAGTCTTTCGACAGGTATCCTTCGGCTGATTAAAAATGAATCCAAGGTGGAATACTTTGGTAAATACAGATATGTATTTTGGTACTCCGTCATCTTCCGCACCGGTATCTTCACAAGCTAATGCAATTTCTACCGGTCAATGGGCATTTGTATCAAATCAAGTTCCAAGTGTTCAAAGCATTCTTTTAAGCGAAAGCGAAACTGGAAGTTTGAATAGACCTCCAAAGTTGATGCATTTATATGAATATCCAGGATGGGTTGATAGATTTCATACATACGTTCTTGGTCAAAATACAGAATTGTGGTTGCGGTTCATCACAGATTTCGATCAAACAATAGAGGTTGCCGCATCATCTGCTGCTACGTTTGCAGATCTCACGGAAGATCAGAAGAAAGTCTATGATCTAGAAAAGAAGGCATACGCCATTCTCACTCAGGCCTTAAGTAAAGATATCTATCATCAGTTCGTCAGTTATAAGACTACAAAAAGGTTGTGGGACGCGTTGAAGACAAGGGGCGTGGGAAATGAAGCGACACGTCAACTGAGGAAAGAACTGCTAAAGAAAGAGTTTGATGGTTTTACTTGTATGGAGAATGACTCGTTGGGTGATTTGACAAGTCGATTTAATCACTTGCTGACTGAATTGACAAATTTCGGGGTTGTTACAACTCCTGTAGAGATTGTGAAAAGGTTTGCAGATGCATTGCCACCTCAGTGGAATACATTCTTGGAAATCATGAAGTACAATGGTACTTTAGCTACAACGAGCTTCAACGACTTTGTTCAAATTCTAGAAAACAAGAATCAGGAAGAAACTCTGAAGGCAAAAAGAATTCCCGTGCCTCAAAATCCTGAAATGTATTTTGGAACCTCTAGCACCTCTACAAAACCTTCTTCGCATGCTCCAATTCAAACAGCTTTTGTGACTAGCACAGATATGTATGGCAATACTATCCAAGTTCCTGTGCCTCCAAAGACAGACATGTATGGAAATCTGCTGGAACCAGTCCCTCAATCAGCACCACAACAGCAACGACCTTTCAGACCAACTGATATGTTCGGAAATCCTTTACCAACAACAGATATGTATGGGAATCCGCTTCCTCCTCAACAGCAAGCTTGTTATGGAAGCACATCATCTGCTGGTCAGCAATCAAAGCCAGATACAGTACGGCTCGACACCTCAAGCTTTTCTAAAGTCAGTGTGGAAGTAGCAAAGGAACACATGGAGCTGCTAAACACTTTGGTGAGCGCATACTGTGGATTAGTGGAAGGTCAGATTGGTAATATTAATCTGACACAGGAAGACTATCAGCAGATTGATAAGGAAGAGATGGATTTGATGGACATCAAATGGGCTTTCGCCAGTGCTGTGAGGAGAGCAAAAGATTTCATGGAAAGAACTGGAAGAACCAGCTTAGAAGGCAAGAAAGACACCAAGTATGGGTTTGATAAGCAGGCTGTTAAGTGCTTCAATTGTGGTGAACGTGGTCATTTCAAGCGTGAATGTACAAGACCATCTCAGCATGGAAACCAGAATCCCTTCAGAGGTCAAGGCAACCAGCAGAACCAGAATAGGAACAATGTTCGCACATTGGTGCCTGTTAACAACCAGACTCAAGCAGGACCATCAAATGCCAACCAGGCACTTGTGGTTCAAGTAGATGAAGGTTGTGATTGGTCTATTCAGTTGGGAAACGATGCTCCAGATGGAACAGCTTGCTTTGCTGAAATTGTCAAGGATCTCAAACAGACCAGTGGTGGAGAATCTTCCACCAATGGTGATGAGTCTTCTGAAGATGAAAACAGCTCAGGTTACAGTGGAAGTTCAGATGAAGAGTCCTCGGGTTCAGGAAATGATCAGGAAGATGACACATCAAGTGCGTCAGTCGATGCAGACATTGATGAGCTATTGGAGGAAGCTGCAGCAGGAATTCAAAGAAGATCTATTTTGGTGGATCAAGCTGCTTATTCTTCGTCTTCTCTCCATTCAGCCTTTATGGCTAATGTCGACAGTTCATCAAGTCAGGTATGTGTCGATGAACCCACTTCTGTTAGCTGTGATAATTGTGATAGTGTGAATGTTAGATGTGCTGATTTGGAAGCAAACATGTCTGAGTTGCAAGGCAAACACGATGCTCTACAAGCTAGTTTGTTTGACTTGCAAGACAAACATGTTTTAGTGAATGATAAGTGGTGTGAATTGCAAAGCAAGCATGAGGCTTTGCAAGAGAAATATGATGTGACATTCATTCACAATCAGAAATTAACCGTTGATCTCTCAAAGTGCACTGAAGCCAATATGTTTTATGAAAACCATGAAAAGGAATATAAATCAATGATTGAAACATTGAAGAAAGATAAAACAGAGTTAACTAAAATGGTTTCCAGAAAACAAACTGACATTAATTTGTATATAACTCGTCTTGAGGTAATGCAAAAGGAAATGGCTTGTGTTAAAACTGAAAGTGAGGCGATCCGACTCAAGTTAGACAGTTATTTGAGTTCTAGCTATGTGTTGGATCACATCATTGATGTTCAGAAAGAGAAAAAGGATGTCACATGCATAGGTTATAAGAAATGTCCACCACCCGTGAGAAACAATTTTGATGCTTTGCCTGATGAGGAGTATAGGACTCACTTTGAGCCATCTGTTCCTTTGGACGTTGAGGAATTTGCAGCAGGGCTCGGATACAAGAAAGAAGTATCGTCAGATTCAGATGTGTCAGCAGATACATTTGTAACTGCTGAACAGAATCAGGATCCTCCAGTGGTGGTTGAGGATGTTGATTCTTCTGATGATGAGTCTGATGATACTGATTCGGAAAAGTCTGATGCAGTAATCAAAGAAGAGGACATACCTCTTGAGAATCATATCCTATGTGATCCTCCCACAAAACCTGCTAAGACTGTTCCAATCGAGTCCACATCTGCAAAAGAGTCGGAGAGTGTGGATTTGCTGTACACTCTTGTTGGTGATGATAAAATCTATTCAGACAAAGATTTTCCTATTAAAAATGTTAATCAATCTTTAATCAGTAAAGTCTTTGAAAATTCTACAAGTAAGTTTTTGGGAAAGACAGGACCACATGTTACAGTCACACAGTGTCCTCCTATCCCAAAGGCTGAAGTTAGAAAACAATTTGGGAATAAGAAATTACCAACAGTGGAAAAACAGCAAAATCATACCAAACCCAAAGGTAAGACACCGGCTCAAGATCAAAAGAAGCCGAATCAGAAGAAGAAGAAGAATGTGAACTTTGTGAAATCTAAGGGAACGGACAAAATTGCAAAGTTTGAAAATCAATCTAATTTAGATTTTGTCCAAAAAGCAACTGTGATGAAAAGGAATGAACCAAGTTGTTCAAAACCTAGTACCTCGGGATCACAAAGTTCATCATCGGCAAGACGACCACATGATACTTCGGGGTTTGTTGAACGAAGATCATGTTTTGAATGTGGAACAATCGGGCATATTGTTCGAAATTGCCCGTATCTTCATAAACAAAAAGGCATAGTTGATGATCCCCGTGGCCCAACTGACCGCAAGCGATCTGTTTCTGTAAAACAAGATCCTCGACTCATAAGAGAAAGGGAAAAGAAACAGAAACGTCAACAGGTCAAGAAAATTGAAAAAGCAATTAAAACCGATGTGGCTCAAAAACAATCTGTTTCTGTCAAACCAAACAATTTAAAAACTTCAGACAATCATGAAGTTAAGTTTTTAAAGAATAACACTGGTATAACAAAACAGACTTGGAAACCAAAAACGGTTACTGAATCAGGGGGACCATCACAATTTCCGAATCATCAAAAGGTGGAAGTTATTGTTGTTGATAAAAATGGAAGACCCAAGACCACAATGGCTTGGGTCCCCATCTCCAACTAATCGATTGAGTTTATGTGCAGGGTGTTCCAGGAGGAACTATCAGTAGTCATTGGATTGTTGATAGTGGGGCATCCAGGCACATGACAGGCGACATGAAGCTTCTCTACGACGTCAAATCTATTAGAGGAGGTTATGTTGCTTTTGCTGGAGATAAGGGCGGATATATAACGGGTGAAGGAATGATTTCCAACGGGGTTGTTAGCTTTGACAAGATCAACTTTGTGCAACAACTTGATCACAATCTTCTTAGTGTTTCTCAAATTTGTGACAAGCAGTTCTCAGTACACTTTGATGCTAATGGATGTTATGTGCTGAAACCCGGCTTCAAAATTCCAAAAGAATGGATTCTCTTGTCGGCTCCAAGGATAAATGATCTGTATGTCCTTGATATGAGCCAAGCTATCACAACGTCTGCACAAGCAACTTGTTTCGTTTCCAAAGCCACAGAAAAAGACACAATCTCTTGGCACAGACGAATGGGTCACATTCACTTACGCAAAATGAATCATTTGGTATCAAATGAATTGGTGAATGGTGTTCCTCTTAAAAACTTCCATCTTCAAGACGTCTGTGTTTCGTGCCAGAAAGGAAAACAAACGAAGAAGCGACACCCTACAAAGAAAGTCAACACGGTGGCTGTTCCTCTTGAACGTTTGCACATGGATTTGTTCGGTCCTGTCAAGCACAAAAGCATTAGGAATGATCAATATTGCCTCGTGATTACTGATGATTATTCAAGATTTTCTTGGGTGGCGTTCATGGCACACAAGAGCGAAACCTTCGGTATTATCAAAAACTTGATCATTCAGATTGAGAATCTTTACAACTTGAAGGTTAGGCGGATACGTAGCGACAATGGTACTGAATTCAAAAATCATGCCATGGCGGAGTTCTGCACTTCAAAAGGTATTCTTCACGAATTTAGTGCAGCTTATACTCCTCAACAGAATGGCGTCGCTGAACGTAAGAACCGCACATTGATCGAGACTGCTAGGACAATGTTGGTAGAGTCACAGTTACTGATTCCCTTCTGGACTGAAGCTGTGTCCTCTGCATGTTACACATTGAACCGAGTCCTTACAGTCAAAAGGCACAACAAGACCTGCTTTGAGCTTATCAACAAACGGAAACCAGATTTGTCTTATCTTGAACCGTTTGGAGCTCCTTGCACAATTATCGATCCTAATGGAAAGTTTGGGGCAAGAGCAATTGAGGGATACTTTCTTGGGTATTCCACCCCGAACTTAAGATTCTGGAATCTAGAGACTAAAAGGGTCGAGGAATGGTCTGAAGTCAGAGTACAAAGGCACACTTTACCAGTCAGAAATCCTGGTCAGCCTTGGATGTTTGAGTACGATGACTTTTTCAATTCGATCAATGTTGAAGCCGTTGAAGAAAATGCCGCGGCAAGGATGTTTTTCGAGAGTGACAACGCAACAGATTCACCGTTGGTTCGTCCCATTATTGTCAATCAAGAACCATCTTCAGTGAACAATAATGCTCTCGACAATGAGGATTTTCAAGATGCTTCCGAATTGAACGAATCTTCAGAGGATGATGAATTTCTAGATGCAGAGGGTACACCTCCAGTGGATGTCCCTAGAACAGCTGAAACTTCTGCATCATCCTCTTCGTCAATCCCGGGCCTTGAATTGATTGTTGATCTCAATCTCAACAATCTGGGTACAAATATTCCAGTTCAAGATAATCCAGATACAAGGATTCATAATACCCATCCTCAACAAAACATCATCGGGAATGTACAAAGTGGCGTTCAAACAAGAAACATGTTGCGAAACAACAACAATGCAGGCTTGTATGCAACTATCCGAGAATCTGGTCAACAAAATGATTGGTCTTTCGCGTGTTATGTCTCACAGGAAGAGCCAAGAACTTGGAAAGATGCTTTGAAAGATAGCTCATGGGTTGAAGCAATGCAGGAAGAACTGCAACAATTCCAGAAGCTTGGTGTCTGGAAACTAGTAGAGAAACCTGCTGGTTATAAGAAGATTGGTACCCGTTGGGTGTTTAAATGCAAAAAGGATGACCGTGGAATCGTTATCCGAAACAAAGCAAGGCTAGTCGTTCAAGGTTTTCGTCAGATTGAAGGGATCGACTACAACGAAGTGTATGCACCTGTTGCACGTCTAGAAGCAATTCGGATTTTTCTGGCTTATGCCTCATTCAAAGGTTTCAAGGTATACCAGATGGACGTGAAAAGTGCATTCTTACATGGTGTGGTGGAAGAAGAGGTGTACGTCGAACAGCCTCCAGGTTTTGAAGATCCTATCCATCCCGATCGGGTTTGGTTGCTCAACAAAGCTCTATATGGTCTACATCAAGCACCGCGAGCTTGGTACGCAACCTTATCTAATTATCTGCTGGAGAACGGTTTTCGCAGAGGTCTTATCGACTGCACTCTTTTCATCAAAGAACAAGATGGAGATCTTCTACTGGTACAGGTATACGTTGATGATATTATTTTTGGTTCTTCTAATGATGTTTTGTGTAGGGATTTCGAGCGTGTTATGCAGGATAAATTCGAGATGAGTGCTATGGGGGAAATGACCTTCTTTTTGGGCCTACAAGTACAACAAACAGAGTCTGGGATATTCATCCATCAGACTAAATATGTTGGTGACATCTTGAGCCGGTTCCAGATGTCTGATGCAACGCCCATTGGTACCCCATTGCCACAAAATCACGGAATTACTCCAGACTTGAAGGGTCAAGATGTTAGCCCCTCATACTACCGCGCGATGATAGGATCTCTTATGTACCTCACAGCATCAAGACCAGATATAATGTACCCAACGTGTCTGCTTGCCAGATATCAAGTGAACCCGAAGGCCTCACATCTTGCAGCTGTAAAAAGGATTTTTCGTTATTTGAAGGGTTACCCTGACACCGGTCTATGGTACCCTAGGGATAATAACTTTGACTTGATCGCATTCAGTGATTCTGATTTTGGCGGATGCAAAATCGACGGCAAATCCACAACGGCTGGATGTCAGTTTTTGGGAAATCGCCTAGTCACATGGCAGTGCAAGAAGCAGACGTGCGTCGCTATATCAACATGCGAAGCTGAATACATTGCTGCCTCAAGTTGTTGCTCCCAAGTCCTATGGATCCAACAACAAATGCGTGATTACGGTTTTGAATTCCTAACTACTCCTATTTACGTTGATAATTCTGCTGCATTACAGATCACTAAAAATCCTGTGCAGCACTCAAAGACTAAGCACATCGAAATTAAGTATCACTTCATACGTGATTGCTTTGAGAAAAGACTAATCGATGTTGCTTACGTCCACACCGATGACCAGCGTGCCGACCTTTTTACCAAAGCATTTGACAAATCAAGATTTGACTATTTATTATTGGTAAACGGCATTAAGGTCAAGCAAGAGTAATACCAACATCGGAAAATCATTTTTGTAAATACCTTTGTGTTTTAAATTTGTCTTAGTTTATTGGTTTTAGGGGGAGTAAATCCAAAATTTGAAAATCCAAAAACACTGAAAAATTTCAAAAACACAAAAACAATAGAAAAGCAAAAATGAGTTTCCTGGCGAGCAAAAGAGAAAATGATAGTACATCAGTGGTCTATCCAAACCTCTTTAAACCTGAAATGCAAAGTGAAAAACGATAAGCAGCTCCATATAAGATGTATCGGTAGGCTCACAATCATTTTAAAGTGTGCAGGGTGATATAAACTTAAATCCGACTGAAGACCAGGTGGGAACCATTCATTGGCATATGGTCTTAGTACCGAAATTTCGTTTGAGAGATTGCCGAGGTTCTGAGATATTCGGTCTTTATGCTGCTTATCATCTGGGTATCATGGTTGTATCTTTTACCGAAAAACAACGGGGACGCAAGTCTAGATCTTCCATGATACCATACATACGTGTACATATTGCATACGACCTCAATAAGTGATCAACAATCACATGTCCCCCAAATAAGTGATAAAATATCACAAATTCTTTCCGGGAGTCAAGTTCGTCTCTCTGCTGTACGAAAGTACTGACCTGTTCACGGACTTGCTCTTGTGCCCTCATGCATATGAAAATCAAGTTCCTCATCAATAAGTGATTCTATCACATAGGGCTTGTTTTCAAATCAAAATAAGTGAGAATCTCACATCATATACGGTCAAACAGATGATAATCGGTATACTCACCGGTAAGATGAACCCTCGTGCATACCTTGATACGGGAATGTGTCGTGATGTGGATGAACACCGGTCGGTAAGTATAAATCATACCTTAACGTATCCCCTCGCCATGATTACATCTGATAAGTTGAGCTTATGTGGACAACAATACCGATAATTGTTATAGGATGCTTATCTTAATGTTAACTAATTGAACAACAAGAGCGTTTTGGCATGACCGTACACTGATATGATTCTCTTACCCTCGAAACTCACAAAAAGAATGTCTGTAAATATTTATTTAATGCTTTCAGTTTCTGCATCTTTGTATATATTTTTTTTTACTGCTTTCAGTCTTTAAATTTGACATATTCAAAATTCCAAAAAGATTTTAGGTGTGTTTTAATTTAAACTTTATAAAAGCCAAAAAGATTTTATTTCTACCTTATTTTCGATCGTACGATGTTGGAGCTCAAGTCTTCGTTACCTGAAACCTGATTGAAAACCGAAACGACTAAATCTTCATAAACGGTCGAAATTTGCAAGTTTTGAAAGTTAAAGACTAAAATTGACAAATTTTCTAAACTTTCAAACTGTCGGACGGTGTTTGTCTGAACAAATGGTCACATGTGTGTCGCTTACTTATGATATTCCATGCAGTTGTTCTCATTACGCGTTTAGATTTCTTGCATGTGCAGATTCTAAAGGCAAGGAGAACATGGTCGATGACAAGCTTCGGAATGAAGACACGACGTGAAGGCACTCAAGTGATGAAAATGATCGAGTTGCCGCTGACCATCATCAACACCACAAGGATCTCACTTCATAAAGAACAAGACTTTCACGAGCATAACTCAAGAGGGAGCTTATGTTAAGGGGGAGTTTGTTAACACACTTCCTACATGAAACGGGGAGTTTGTTGGTACACTTTCTGCTTTCAAGACGTGAAGACTTTGAAGATCCTCCGACATTGAAGACGTGAAGAGACGTTAAAGACTTGAAGACACGAAGGACCTACAAGAATGAAGATCAAGACAAAACTATCTCGAAGATCGAGACAAAGCTACAGCCAAGGGGGAGTTTGTTGGTGCACTTGTGTCTGTACTTTGTCTGTATTTTGTCTTGTTACTGAACGATGTCTTTGTTAGTCTGTAAGTTTGACCAAGTCAACCATCCTCCGGTTTGACTTGGCCAAACAGTCAACATTATGTTTGTAATTTGTTTGGTTCGAAGGATGTGTCATCGAAGGATCACTTATATCCTTCGATGATGAGCTCGATAGATAGCTTTCGATAGATGGACCACGAAAGATCCCATCTTTCGTGGTACATGTTGATCATTCGAGCTGTTCCTGGTCGAAAGATGATCTTTCGACCGGTCTGCATGATCCTTCGACCGGACCTGCTGTGTTTGGGTATAAATACCCGTGTGTTGTGTTCATTTCGACAGATGACAGTTAGCAGAGAACACACACACACTTAGAGAGTTTACAGGACTGATTTGTAAACATTGAGCTGTAACCGGACCTTTCATACGTTTAATACAAGTGGTGTTAATCGTTGAGTCTTGTGTGTTGATTATTTACGTGTTCTATCTCGGTTTGCTATTTCGGTTGGATTCCGCACAACCGGAGTGGTTCGTACACAAGGATTAGGCGACTAGATCCTCCCCTAGCCGGACCTACAAATGTGAATAGAATGATAACGGTTGCTTGTGTTGGACTCTATTTAAGATTCGACACATGAAACGTGTCGTGCACACTGTTAAGTTCATCTGGTAACTTCAACTTGTAGGCAACAGTGCCAATCCTTTCTAAGATTTCAAATGGTCCAATGTAACGCGGGTTAAGCTTTCCACGTTTACCGAACCTCGCTACGCCTTTCCAGGGCGAGACTTTTAACAAGACTTTGTCTCCGACCTCGAAAGATAATTGTTTTCGCTTTTTGTTTGCGTAGCTCCTTTGTCGATCGCCAGCCGCCTTGATACGGTCTTGGATCTGGAAAATTTTATCCGTAGTCTCTTGGACTAGCTCCGGACCAATTAATTAACTATCGCCTGTTTCCGCCCAACATAGCGGAGAGCGACACTTTCGACCATAAAGAGCTTCAAACGGTGCAGCTTGTATAGTAGTATTGTAGCTGTTATTGTAGGAAAACTCAACTAAAGGTGGATGAGTATCCCAATTGCCGCCTAAATCCATAACACATGCGCGAAACATATATTCGAGTGTTTGGATTGTCCGTTCGCTCTGGCCGTCAGTTTATGGATGAAAGGCCGTACTTGGATTCAAATGAGATCCAAAGGCCTGTTGAAATGATTTCCAAATTCTAGAAATAAAACGACCGTCTCGGTCTGAAATGATTGAAATAGGCACTCCATGACGAGCCACTATTTCTTTGAAATAGAGTTCCGCTAGTTTTTCAGAATTATCCTTCTACCAAATCGGTAAGAAGTGCGTGGACTTTGTTAGTCTATCGATGATTACACATATCATGTAGTGACCTCTTGAGGTCCTGAGTAACTTCGTAATGAAGTACATCGATATTTGTTCCCATTACCAAACGGGAATCTCGGGTTGTTGTAACAAGTCCGAGGGATTTTGCTACTCGACTTTGACTTTCGCGCAAGTCAAGCATTCTCCGATATAAGTCGCGATATCACTTTTGAGGTTAGGCCACCAATAGTATTCTTTCAATACTTAGGCCTATGTGCTTCCTCAAAATATCATCTCGAAGGCCGCCAAAGAATGGAACCCAATTTCGACCCATAATGTATAAAGTTCCATCTTCTTTCGGCACTAATTGTTCCTTCATGCCTCGAAGTGTTTCTGCTTGAATATACTCTTCCTTGAGCGCTTGTGAATCATCTTCTCTAATGCTTGAACTCTTAGTGTTCTAACTCGCTCCTTGCGGCTCAAGGCATCTGCTACAACGTTTGCCTTGCCCGGATGGTACTTTATTTCACAATCATAGTCGTTCAACAATTCAACAAACATCGTTGACGTATATTTAATTCTTTTCGGTTGAATATGTGTTGAAGACTTTTATGATCCGTGAAAATAATGCATTGAGTACCATATAAATAATGTCGCCATAATTTTAAAGCGAATACCACCACGCCTAACTCTAGTTCGTGAGTGGTATAGTTTTTCTCGTGAACTTTTAGTTGGCGTGACGTGTACACGATAACTTTTTCACGTTGCATGGTTACGCAACCCAATCCATGATGCGAAGCATCACAGTCTACAACAGAGTCATCGGTATCGTCGGATAATGATAAGATTGTAAAATGCTATGCACCAATCTCAAGAATAAGTTGTAAGGCTATATCTTGTTTTTCGATTTAGGGCGAATTTATTGTCTTTAACAACTCTAAAATGGTTCTCAAATGTTGCTCATGTTCATCAGTCGATCGAGAGTATATCAAAATGTCGTCAATAAACACTATGACGAATTTGTCGAGATACGGCTTGCACACACGATTCATTAAATCCATGAAGACCGCTAGTGCGTTCGTTAAACCAAAGGGCATAACGAGAAACTCGTAATGACCGCAACGAGTCTTAAAGCCGTTTTCGGTATGCTTTCCTCTTGAATTCGTAACTGATGATACTCCGATCGTAAGTCTATCTTAGAGTAGAGGCTAGAACCTTTCATAAACCATTTGAGTTAGTTGGAAATTCATTTGTAACATGGTTTAGAAATATGAATTTTCGTTCATCGAAATGTTGTGCATTTTTGCAAAACTTGCATGTCTTTCCACCCCCAAAACCTTTATAAAGATGTATAGTGGTAAAGAGTAGGGGTTATGAAATCACAACATCCTCATTCGGTCAACTACAAGGTTCAGAAGGTGCTAATCGACATGGAGATTTGGCTATGGGTGCGGCTCCAGGTACCAAGTCGATGTGAAACTCGACTTGTTGATATGGTGGTAGTCCTGGCAAGACTTCCGGAATTTCTTTTACCACAGGAATATCTGTCAGCTGCGGCCCAACGGCCTTCTTGTCGACAACTCGTGCTAGGAAGGCAGTACAACCTTTTCGTAAGCACTTCTATGCCTTCATGCAATTGATGATCCGCAATGATGTGTTGCGCTTTTCTCCATGGATAACAAGTGTATCTTCATTCGGTAGTGGTAAGCAAATGATCTTCTCATGACAGAAGACTTTGGCTCGATTATTGGATAGCCGATCCATGCCAACCATTACGTCAAAAATACCCAACTCAATGGGTAAGAGATCGATATGAAATTTCTGCTCCTGACTCAGCTAGTTTACCGTTTGCCAATTCTATAGAATGAGGAGACGTCTAGCTTACGTGACTCTAGACCAAGTACATTTTAAATTCTGTGTGGCGAGGACTTCACTGTATAGTCTTAGGAACCCTATGTTTAAATGTAGGATAACCCAATCCCTAATTGTAGCTAGGACAATCCCATCACTAGCCATGAAACTATGCATGTGAAATGTTGAGATAAAGCTAAATATCGGCAATGGTATCAAATAATATGGGTGTGAAATGTTGATTGATAGGATACGTACCGGTGACCCTTAATGATTTGACATGTCTCAGCTAATTCCCCAATAGCTAACTTGATATAGTAATGTGTCCAACATGACTCTAATTCGAGTATATGCTTAACATCTAAAGACAATAGCTAAGCTCGGTGTTGGTATTAAAAGAATTGATACATGATGATCATAGAGTGTACGTACTCATGACTTCATTGGGATTTTATGGAGTATTCATAGTGCTAACTACACACACACTTATTCACTAGCTTGATCCCTTCTTAGGTATTATTGTCTTACTAGTCTTTGTTTTGCGCCCGGTCTCAGCACACTGCTACTCTTGGCGCTTTTGCAATTGCCCTCATGATGGACGTCTCACTTGTCGCATTTAGGATTTCGGCAAGTTACCAGCATACTTCCTGGTGCCAAAATCGTTTATGGCAGCAATTGCCTTCATTTCTCTCATGGCGAGAGTTATTGTTTGAGTGATCGAGGTAGGGAGGGATGATGCTGTCATGCTTCGGATCTCCGAGGCTAAACCCGAAATGTAACACTCAGTGTGTTTGAATTCGGGTGTTTCCCAGTATGGAACAACCCTTGAGAGACCGTGAAAGCATCAAGTGTAACCATCAACATTGGCTCCAGTTATGATCGAGTTCTTTTATAAAATCATATGAAAATAGATATGAAAATCAGATGATATAAAAGAATGTTGTATGGTTAAATAAATAACCAATAAAAATGCAGTGTATACATATATCATGTCTTGAAATAGAATATTATGTCTTGTGTAGAGGATGTCGCGTCTTGTGCAAAAATGTCATGTCTTGTCTTTGTCGAAGAGATTTGAATAACACCACGATATGCAATATAACATAAGCACTTATATATAGGAAGTACCAGCGGCGTATCCACCATGCTTTTATCATATTACACACGTCTCATCACTTACAAATAACCACCAAAAATGTCTTGTGTAAACCAACATCAAATGATATGTATAACAATGTCTTGCGTAACAATGTCATGTATAAACCATGTCTTGTGTAAGAGCAATAGTTTTCAACACATAACTTTTAACTTAAACAATTGATTCTTTTGGCGCCATGATCTTTTTAATACACACTATTAAAAGAATCTAGACATTTATTTGAATAAATAAATTCTATCATGTGCCCAAGAATGAAGAATACAATCAATCGGTCATGGAAACCTCAAGACCATATTGTTCATACATGTTTGAATAAATGATAATGTGGATAACCAAAACCAAGAGGTGTAATGCCTCTTGCGTGTATTGGTCATATGTTTAAATGGAAAAAAAAAAGAAAAAAAAATAATTCGTTGAGGAGGGGAAACCAACCAGTGGTCTTCGTCTATGTAATATGTATTCCCTACTCTATGGACCTCGATCATCCTAAGTAGAGAAAATCCTTTGTCTTACTTGTCCATGTGACAATTATGGTAATAGTGCTTGAGTTTCACGAGCTCTAGCAAAATTATTTAGAATTTCCAAAGATGTCGAATAGAATGTAATGAGGGGGTTGCAGCATGGTTCATGCCATACCATCCCTTGGAAAAAAAAAACAAATGTCAAACGACGGAATTTATTGTATCACTTCCAATAAATATGATAAGGTAAAGTAAAGTAGGATAAAGTGTCATAGACACCCTGGAACCAACCCATGTTCAAGAATTTCGAGAATGTTGAGGAAAATCCTCCATGAGTAGCTAACACGTTTTGTTTGTTTAAATGACTAGTCTCAACTGAATCGTGATATAGATCGAATGTTAGGTGTGAACAAATATGTGTCGTCTTCCCGTGTTGTATTGTATTGTACTGTATTGTATTGTATTGTAGGGTGTTATACTAACCACCCCCAGTTCGTGTTCTACTAGATAAGAAGAATTGAATCTCAAGTAATAACTTAAGAATTTTGAATGAATAGTGATCATTAGCTTGACCCGCAGAGTCCACCAGAATTTCCATGCACTACAAGTTGTTATTACGTGGGCCCCCGTAATAATAAATTGTCTTGCATGGTCACCCTAGCATTCTCTCGTTCAGAGCAGGCGATCAGTCAGAGAGAGGACACTATTGTTTATATACCTTCAACATAGAAGGAAACTTCGTGATAGTTCACGTGTCAACGTCCGTTGTTGTTACTCGCAGGACGGTACGACGTTAGATGAAATAGAAATGGAAAGAATCTGTAACAATAACAATTGAAGGGGCACCTTCAAGATGAGTACTTCATCTTCCTTGTAGGTACAAGAGTATATCCACCTTGGTTAGTATGAGTCACATGGATCTCGTCCCACTAATGGAGTTGTTGTCCAAGGTTACCACCCTCGCCTCGCCGTCATTATCATGGTTAGGCATCTCAGCATTCGCGAGAAAGCAACCATATTTTACGGAATTAAGTTTAAGATTTCACTTAGGAATCATGTTCGCCATAAGCTCCGCAGTAGACATGAGGTCGATATTTTCATCGTGTGAGTAAAGAATAATAATAGAGTTTGAAGTCGAAGGTATTTTGTTCTTGGCAAAATATTTCATGCAACATATATATGAACCACCTATATATATAATCATGTAAAATCCTATCAATCAAGGATTTCTATCTTGTATAAGCTGAACTTGTAAACTGTTTATAATGCATAAACTGATAATGTAATGTATTGTAGGCACATAGTCTATTAATGTATTGTGTCTGTTTCTCATAGACTTCACCCATGGAAATGTCCTCGCTTGATTTATGTGAAATGAATTTTTGCTGTAGTGGACCTTGAAAAAAAATGTTTATGCAATGAAAACCTTTTGACTTGTCCAATTTTTATTTATAATCTGTTCAACATGAACAAGAGGTTTTCGTGAGAGATCCCTAGTGATTGTAGACTTAGACTCGAGAAAGAATCCTGGTTCACTACAATCGATGCTCTGATGCCAATCTGTCACACCCGCTCGTAGCGGAAGCGCGAGGTGTGATCTGACCGGTTCTCATTGCATAACAATATAAGTGAACATACTAAATGAATAAAAACAAGCTCCAATGCCATTGTCGTAATCGTTTCAAAAGAACGCAACATAAGTTAAATGTATTGGTTACAAACCATCAAATGAAAATAAGTTGTCATCGTTTTATACATCAAAATGTAAGTCTTAAAATGTCAAGGCTTTGACCACTATATCACCGCAAAGAGGCGGTATATAACGGGCAAACCCTTCAAATGGTGGGCATGGAGTCTTGATATTTGCTTTCCTTGACTGAAATGTCTGCATGGTCCACTAATTTCCTGAAATACATGTTAAGTTTGAAAACATCAACAAAAGTTGGCGAGTTCATGCAGTTTAGTTGTATGAGATGTATCTGTAAAATGTGAGTTGTATAAAATGTATCTATAAAATGTGAGTTGTATAAAATGTATCCATAAAATGTGAGTTGTATAAAATGTATCTGTATGTATGATGTATAAACTGTATCCACAACATGTGAGTTGTATAAAATGTATCTGTATGTATGATGTAGTATGTAAAGCGTCAATGAAATCGTTGATCATTAATGTTTCGCGAGGACATTAATATGTGTGACGAATTAGGAAGCAATCCAACCCTAGACGATTTTATGTCGACTCCTATCGACTGGGACACAAACGCACTCTTCTGTATGGGTCCACGACCAAGAGTGGGGCTCGCCAAAACCCATTAGATCTAACCCCTTGTACCTAGGTCCAAACTGGATTAATGGTGCTTATATGTATAACCCTAATTCGCACATGATCTAAGGTGTTTCATTCCCTAACTTTAACATACGATTGAACATGTATATTCCCCGATAGTTGTAAAGTTGTAAAACATTTAAATGAATAGGGGAACATGAACTCACTGTATCGCGTCCTGTGAATAGATGTAAATAAGATCTCACGTGCGGTCGTCCTGAATAGCGTTGCGACCTACAAATGTTCTTATTTTTGTTAGACACTTCGGTCTTTGTAAAGAACTTGAGTACAAGTCTTGTGTCTTCAATATGTGTAAGACTTGTATGTCTTTACTGTTCGTTAACTGTGTATTCGATGAATGAGTTGTTCAAATGTTCTATAAATATTTTCCACCAAATATATATATATAAATGTTATCTTGTATCTTGTGAGTTGTATAGTCGGATCTAGTCCGCTGAATTTCGTGTCTTATATGTATCAATTGTATAGTTGTGTTTCCAAAAATGGTATCATTGGGCCAAGCCCATGTTTTCAAGTTATTGGGCTTAAATAGTGTTGGGCCTTAAATAGTGTTGGGCCTCAAATAGTGTTGGGCCTCAAATAGTGTTGGGCCTCAAATAGTGTTGGGCTTGAATAGTGTTGGGCTTGAATAGTGTTGGGCTTTGGCCCATATGTTTAGTATTTGGGCTTAGCCCATGAATTTATGTTAAGCCCATTATGAAGATAAGCCCATTAAGAAAAATAGCCCATTAAGTAATATAAGTCCATTTGTTATAAAAATAGCCCACTAGTATAATAAGCCCATTTATTTTTATAAAAACCTTTTTATAAAATTTTTACTAAGTATACATGTTATTAAATAAAAACATACTAGTTTTTATAAGTTTGTAAACATCCGAAATTTGTTATCGATAGGATACTTATATTTCGTGTCGGAAAATCGTCTAAACGTCGTAGTAACTCTCCGGATTGGCAATTCACTTATGTAGTCGTCCGTCGTTCATTTTTGACCATAAATGGTGTCCGATTATTCGAATCGTCCGTAACTCGTTTTAAGGCGTAAATATGTGAAGTCTTGTAGGACTTTTGTTATAAGGTGTTTTGAGTTTAAATGTGACATTAGATACAAGTTCCTACATTGATATATATAACTAATACATCAAGTAATACATCACACAAAAATTGTTAAAGTAACCAAATATATATTTTTAAGAAAATATATATTTTTCTTGTCTTTTATTTTATAAAAACTTTCTTTAACAACCTTTTTATTCTTGTAGAGATTTACCCAAAAATGTGGTTACTTTATAAAATAAAGTTTTTATGAAAAATGGCTATATAACCTTTGTATTTTATCTTAACCATGTTTCATAAACATATCATTTTCTTCATCAAATCACCACCAATTTACTCAACATCTTAACTAAATATATGAGACTTTTATAACATGAAATTATCAAGATGATATCCAAATCATGTAGGGTTTTAACCATGATCATTTCATATGCTAACAAGTTCAAAAACCAAGTTTAATTCTAGTTTTAACAACTTTTATAAAAATCTCTAGTTGTATGTTACTTTTTATAATCTTGTAAAAGTCTTGTTTTCAAATAAAAACCCTTAATACTTTCACAAGATCAATAGTTATGATCATCCATTTAATCCTTTATGTTAAAAAAAAACCCTTTAACATAAACATGCATAATTTTTAGATCATATCTTAAAACATCTTCTAACAATTTATTTGTATCACCATCATCATAACAAGACTAAATATGCATATAACAAGTCTTATATCACAATATAACCAAACATAAATATATCATGATTTTTATCTTTGCTTCTTTGTATTTTTCTCATGTTTATTATGTATGATCTCTTGGTTATTATTAATAATAATAACAATCATAAACTTAATACATTTGTATAAAAAAAAAATAGATAAAGAAGCTTACTTCTAGCTCTAGGCTAGGGATGATCTTAGAAGATTATTAAGAACTAAGAAGATAATAATCTTGATGGTAGAACACTTTTGTATGGATGGAAACCCTTCCTTTTACTTTCAAAAGCTTTAGATCACCTTATGTTACTTGGAATCCATATTGATCATGAAGGAGGTAATAAAAATAATTGGGTTTTTTTTTTAAGGTGATCTTGGTAATATGGATGAAGATGATGAGAGACTTTGTGTGTGTAATAAAAGGTGGAATTATGTAGTAAAGTGCTAGTAAACTAATTCACCAAGTGTTATCATCTTTCACCAACATCATCCACTTGCAAGTTAGGATAATATCTAGATATTTTAGCAACTAATTAAGGGATGTGGGACCCCTTATTTTCGTTTATACATGGGGGGGGGGGGTCTCATGGTGTTGCAAAGTGTTAGTAATTTTTATGATTTCAAAATGTAAAAAAAATGGTTAAGTGTTTAGGTATTTATGTTTTACAATTTTTTTCGAGATGTTTCAAGACTTGAAATGATCATAAACTAGCTTTACAAGACCAAAAATAATGATCACTAGTTCGCTACATGTACCAAAATATAGTTCGGCTAGATGTTTAGTGCTCATTTCGCAAGAAGATAGTCGAAAGGTTAACATATATAAGTTATAGGGAATTATTCGGTTATGTATAAATATGGTATTCCCAATGTATTTTCATATAAACTTTGTGTTTATACAACACTTTTTGCATCTTGTAATAAAATACAAATGCTGAATTTTTGCGGAAAATTAATGAAATGGTCACTTTTAGCGCTTTTCGGACAGTTTTTAGTGCTACCGGACATTGGTAAAATATTAACCAACTCTTGTATTCCCGTATAGGGTTTAATATATAATTGATGTTGGACTATCGTCCGAGTCCTAAAGACGTAATTTAGATGATTTATGCGGATGCTGAGTTTTCGTCAGCACACTAGTTCACTAGGTACTACTCTAGTTGTTTCGATGCATTGTTTACATTGTTTCAAAGGTAACCAATAAAAATGAATCATGTGCATCATAATTGAATATTCCATAAGTATTCTAAGATGTATATCATGTAATACGCAGTTCGAGTGTTCGAAATGCATAAAAATGTAGCTAAAAATGAGTACTTTAAGTGTAAGAAAGTTACCGAAAAGTGGCAGTTGTCACATGGTGATCGGTAGTTTCCATCACTCGGGGTTTTTTGTGCCGGAGATAAACTCTTGATCAAGGGCTTTTTCCCCGTATAAATCCTTGTGTCGTTTGTGCAATTTACATTGAAGTGATCCTTGTCATTGTTCTACATTATTAGCATCATACCCCGTAACAGAGAGTTTGGTTACAATATCCTCATCAGATTTTTTGACCAAAACAGTTTGGCACCCACCGTGGGGCAATTGGTGCTTCATCCTTAGAAAAATTCACATTTCTGTGCTCATTTCAGTTCACTACAACCGAGCAAATGGCTTCCTCAGCGAAGAATGCTTCAAATTTGATGCCCTCGTTCACTTCTTCACAAGGCGTTCCCCCTTTGCCTCCACCACCTTCTGGATCCCAGAAGAATGCTGAGAATGCTGCGAAGAAACCAACTCCCATTTTCTCAAAACCTCCAACTTCTTCTGCTTCTTACACTCCCACTACCAGTGACATCTTTACTTTGATTTTGCAGATGAAGGATCAGATACGGCAACAGGACAAGACCAATGAAATGATTCTCAAAGAAATCGGAGATCTCAAGAAACAAAAGAAAACGGCAGAGGATCATTCCCCACTGGTGCCAAAATCTTTGAATTTTGATACTCCGGTGATTACTTCCCAGCCATCAGTGATTCCAGATGTTCAATATGTGGGTGGACCAAAAGGAGTGCACTACGGAACAACAACAGTGACCCAGGCATCAGGTTCATATTTCCAGCCAGCGGGATCCTATCCTCAGCATATGGGATCCCTCACGAATTCAGGAGGATATTCAGGAGCGCAGCAGGTTCAAGGATCCTCCTTTGTTCCAGGATCATCCCAGGTTCAAGGATCCTCCATTGTTCCAGGTTCAAGGATCCTCCTTTGTTCCAGGATCATCCCAGGTTCAAGGATCCTCCTTTGTTCCAGGATCATCCCAGGTTCAAGGATCCTCCTTTGTTCCAGGATTATCCCAAGTTCAAGGATCCTCCATTGTACCAGGATCGTCCCAGTTTCAGGGATCCTTCCAGATGCCAGGATCCTTGAGGAGTTTGCAAACAGGAAGTTCAGATGTCCATCAGGGAGATTTTATTCCAATGCAGACCAATGCTTCTACTGGTCCCTCGATCATTCCAGAGCCCCAACAATATGGATTAACATCCAATCTTCCTAATCTGAATCCAATGGGAGGTAACACTTTTAATAATTCTTATACTACTAACCATGGTCTTATGCAGGATCCAGGTATCAATCATGCCATGGCTAGAGAATTGCAAAAGCTAAAGGATATGATATCAAGTGTTCCAGGAGTGGTCAAACCTATCCCAGAGATTGCTGATGGGAGCCACAAGATATCTCGCTTTGCACCACCAATCTGTGATGCTGAGATACCCAAGAGGTTCCATGTGCCAACAATGAAGCTGTATGATGGTTCGACGGATCCTGAAGAACACATAGCACAATACAGGGAGAGGATGGAGATCAATCAAATTCCAGAAAGGTTAAAGGAAGCATGCCTGTGCAAGGGATTCGGATCCACTCTTACTGGATAAGCTCTCAAATGGCTGCTAAGTCTTCCTCCCTATTCTATTACCTCATTTGCTAATCTAGTTAACTTGTTTAATAATCAGTTTTCTTGTAGTAGAAAATTTGAACGATTAACTAGTGATCTATATAGGATAACCCAGGGTCATAATGAATCATTAAGGGATTACATTACCAAATTCAGTAAAGAATCCTTAGACATTCCCAACTTAGATATAGCCACGGCTGTTGAGGCCTTTAAAATGGGATTGCCTAGGGATTCGTCGTTCTATGATGATCTTGTTATGACACCATGCAGGAACTTAGATGAGGTAAGAACCCGAGCACTTAGATCCATTCGGCTAGAGGACGACAAGAGGATCCAGGAGAGGTTAGCAGGATCCTCAAAGCAGGATAAGCAAGGATCCTCATTCAGGAACAACAAGTTCAGATCCTACAACAGACCTGATAACCAGAACGTGCATTCTGTTGATCAAGAAGAGGATGATGAGGATTATCCTCCAATTTCTGAATATTGTTTTTCTGTTGATAACAGTGAACTAATCCTTGCGATGCAGAATCTAGGTGATAAAGCTAGATGGCCCAGAAAAAATGATAGGCCAGCTGCAACTAAGGATAAATCAAAGTGGTGTGCATACCATGAAGATTTTGGGCATCTCACAGAAGAATGCATTGCACTAAGAAAGGAAATTGGATACTTGTTGAGCAAGGGGCATCTAAAAGAATTGTTGGGAAGAAAAAAGTCAAGGACTCAGGATCCTGAAAGGATCCCTGAGAAGGCTCCAGCCCCTCCAGCAGATGCACAAGTAATAAACTTTATTTCTGGAGGATCAGACATTTGTGGCACATCCTTCTCAGCAGCTAAAAGGCATGCAAAGGAAACTAAAATGGATAATGGGGAAAGACCTGTTCGAACATCAAGTGTCTCCGAAGGAAAAGTCATAACCTTTGATGAGGATGATCGTGTTGATATCCAGGATCCTCATCACGATGGTTTAGTTATTACTCTTTTCATTTCTAACCATTTTGTCCGCAGGATCCTTATAGACGGAGGAAGTTCAGTGAACATTATCCAGCTTGATGTTCTAAAGAAGATGGGTATCCCTGAATCAGATATCATACCAAGATCCTCCGTGCTCATGGGATTTAGTGGAGAAACTAAGAATACCCTGGGGGACATTAAACTCCCAATATACATTGAAGGCCTACACTCTTATAAAAAATTTTGTGTTATTGACTGCTTATCTTGTTGTAATGTTATCCTTGGCAGGCCTTGGATACACGATATGAAAGCAGTCCCATCTACCTACCATCAATGTGTGAAGCTCCCTAGTCCTTGGGGAATAGTGAAGATTGATAGTGATCAGCAGGAGGCTAAGAATTGCTACACTTCATCGATGAAACCAGCCTCGAAGTCAAGGGAGCAATAGCGATCAAGGTATCCTCCAAGGGATGTCTTGGAGGCAAGAGAGCAGGATGTGGTAGAAATCCTCATGGATCCTGATGATCCTGCATCCAAAATCTATATCGGATCAGGGATCCTTGGCGAAATGAAAGAAGACCTCGTATCCTTCCTCAAAAGGAGAAAGACTACCTTTGCATGGAAACACGAAGACATGACTGGTATATCCAAAGATGTAATCACTCACAAACTCGGGATTGACAGATCCTTCAAACCAATCCATCAAAGGAGAAGAAAATTTGCACCGGAAAGGAATGCCATTATCCAGGAAGAGGTAGAGAAATTGCTCCGGGCAGGTATGATTAGGGAGGTCAAGTATCCAAGATGGTTGGCCAATGTGGTTGTTGTTCAAAAGAAAAACGGAAAGTGGAGGGTTTGTGTCGATTTTACCGATTTAAATAAGGCATGTCCTAAGGATCCTTTCCCATTACCCCACATTGACTCCATGGTGGATGCAACTGCGGGTCATGAACTATTAACTTTTATGGATGCTTCATTTGGATTCCAACAAATCCAAATGGAACCATCCGACCAAGAGGATACAACCTTCATGACTCCAACTGGTATATACTGCTATATTGCTATGCCGTTCGGACTAAGAAATGCAGGTGCAACATATCAAAGGCTGGTGAATAGGATGTTCAAGGATCAGATTGGACAAACTATGGAGGTTTACATAGATGATATGGTGGTAAAATCCATAAAAGCTGAGGATCACCTAAGGGACTTGGAGGAAGCATTCGATATCCTTGACAAATATAACATGAAACTTAATCCTTCAAAATGTCACTTTGGTGTTAAAGCAGGTAAATTCTTAGGATATATGGTGACAAAGAGAGGCATTGAAGCTAGCCCGGAACAAATCAAAGCAATAGTGAACATCAAATCTCCGGCCAATGCTAAGGATGTTCAAAGGCTAACAGGCAGGATAGCAGCTTTGAACATATTTATATCCAAATCCTCAGAGAAGTGCAAAGAATTCTATGATATCCTAAGGAAGAACAAGAAATTTGAGTGGACTGAGAGGCATGAAAATGCTTTAAGAGCCCTCAAAGATTACCTATCCTCAGCCCCAGCCTTGATGAAACCAGAAAAAGGCGATGTGCTATCCTTGTATCTTGCAGTATCCTCAAAAGCAGTAAGTGCGGTCCTTGTTAAGGATCATGAAGGTACACAACATCCTGTCTATTATGTAAGTAAAAGTTTACTTGATGCCGAATCCAGGTATTCACACCTTGAAAAGCTTATTCTTGCATTAATTATGGCATCTACTAAGTTGAGACATTATTTTGAAACTCATGTTATTGTTGTTAAAACTAATTTTCCAATTAAGAATGTCCTCAGGAAACCAGAGATGTCAGGAAGGATGGCTAAGTGGGCAGTGAAGCTAAGCGCATATGATATAAGATATGAGCCTAGGACAGCCATCAAATCCCAAGCATTAGCTGACTTTGTGGCTGATTTCAGTAGTGATTTACAAAAAGAAGCTGAGTTAGAAGTCCAGCAGCTAGAGGAGACCAAGGATCCTTGGATACTCTATACTGATGGATCCTCAAATGTCAAAGGCACAGGGCTTGGAATACTACTAAAATCGCCACAGGGGGGCATAATACCCCACTCTATAGCTTGTGAGTTCCAAACCACTAACAATGAGGCTGAATATGAAGCCTTAATTGCTGGTTTGCAAATTGCAAAGCATATGGGGATCAGGTATCTTGAGGTACATGTAGATTCATTGTTAATTACAAACCACTTTAATGGATCCTATGCTGTTAAAGGTGAAAAGCTAACCAAATATTTAGAGATAGTCAAAAGTTTGGCACTCTCTTTTGTTTCCTTTAGTTTGACGCAGGTACCAAGGGAAGAAAATACAGAGGTTGATGCATTGGCTAACTTAGGATCATCCTTGAAGATCCCGGAGGATATCAAGATCCCTATTATCCATATCCTGACCCCGGCTATCGAGGATCATGCGGCTATGGAGATAGGAAATGATTCTGCAATTATCCCTTGTGAGGATACTCAATCCCATTCAGGATCAGGATCATGGATCTCACCAATTATGAGATACTTACAACATGGAGAGATTCCTACAGGAGAAAACCCTAGGGCTTTCAAATCTAAGGTATCTCAATTCACAATTTTAAATTATGTTGTATAGACGATCTCTTGCAGGACCATACTTGAGATGCATTGAGGATCCTGAAATCCAAGAAGTTTTAAAAGACTTCCATGAAGGAGATTGTGGAAACCACACTGGGGGCAGGGCGTTATTCTCAAGGATCCTGAGGACAGGATACTACTGGCCAACCATGAAGAGAGATGTTGTGGAGTATGCTAAAAGATGTGATCCTTGTCAGAGACACAGCAATATCCTTCATCAACCAGCTGAATTATTGCATCCTATATCCTCCTCTTGGCCATTTATGAGATGGGGTATGGATATAGTTGGTAAGCTCCCTAAGGCTCCTGGTGGAAAAGTATTCATGCTAGCTATGACTGATTACTTCTCCAAGTGGATAGAGGCTGAAGCTTTTGCCCAAGTCAGAGAAAAGGAAGTTATATCCTTCATTAAAAGAAATATTATAACTAGATTTGGAATTCCTTCTGAGATTATATGTGATAATGGTTCCCAATTTATTGGGGGCAGAACCACTAACTTTTGTGACAGCTGGGGGATTAAGATGATAACATCAACACCAGTCCACCCACAAGCTAATGGTCAAGCAGAATCATCCAACAAGATCATCATCAACAATTTGAAAAAGAAGCTTGGATCCAAGAAAGGGAAATGGGCAGAAGAACTACCCTATGTGCTTTGGGCTGATAGGACAACCCCTAAGAATGCTACTGGTCAAACGCCATTCTCTTTGGTATTTGGGGCAGAATCAGTGATCCCAACAGAAATGGTGGTTCCAACTGCTAGAACAAGTACCCGTGATCCTGAGGAGAATAATGAAAACTTAGCTCAAGACTTGGATACTATTGAAGAAATCAGGGATCTCGCTAGGATAAGGATGGCCAGTTATCAACAAAGAATGGCTGGTGCTTACAACAAAAATGTCAGGATCAGGAGGTTTCAAGTTGGAGATATGGTATTAAGGAAAGCATTCCAGAATACCACCAATCCTGCTGATGGAAAATTGGCTCCAAAATGGGAACGCCCTTATTTGATTGAAGCTGAAGCAGGAAGGGGGGCATATAGATTGCTAACCATGGAAGGTGATTTGCTACCAAGAGCTTGGAATGCTGTCCACTTGAAGAAATATTTCATGTGAGCAGGATCCTCATGGCACAGATGATCCTCAAAGGATCCTCAAAGTATCGGTGATCCTTACTTAGGTAATATCCTAAACTTGAACTATTTCATTTCTTTATTTTCTCATATAAGGATAAGGATCATGTGTCCTTTATCCATCTCTCACGTGAGTTTAAGTTTTGAAAGTTCAGGTATCCTTAGCATAACATTGGTTATCCGCTGAAGCAATCCGTTCCTTGGGTTTAACCCCAGTTATTTGGGCTTGACCCTAGTTCCGCCTGTAGCGCATGATGATCCTGGTATAGTTCAAGGCAGTGGGACCAGTACTCGTTTTAGGGGCTGATAATTCCATTATACTGGCTATGCCTAGGATCCTACGTATAATGGTAGACGTACCATACATCCGTTCCTAAGGTTTCTAACGTTTTCACGTTAGCTAAGGTTTCTAACGTTTTCACGTTAGCTAAGGTTGGATAGTCGCTAGTTAGGGCCATACTCCAGTTTACATACGATCCTTGGGCTTGTCCCCAGTTATCCTTGGGCTTGTCCCCAGTTATCCTTGGGCTTGTCCCCAGTTATCCTTGGGCTTGTCCCCAGTTATCCTTGGGCTTGTCCCCAGTTGCTAACTCTTTTCTTATGTTGGCTTAGTCCCAAGTTATGCTCTATTTCAGGTTCTTGAAGATAGGCAACTAGGGATCCTTGATCCTTACTTCATTCTAAGATTTATCTTATAGTTATCCTTATTATGGTTAGGATCCTAACTTGGATCCTCAGGTATGATCCTTAACTATTAATAATTCTATTCATTATTTATTTGAATAACCCTTATACTTGACAACTGAACTTGTGATTCTTAAACCATATCACTTTTTAGAACTTATCGGTTATGGGATATGTGATCCTTGATCATATCCTAAACTTTTTGGATATCCTTTTTAATTTTTCTAGGCTTGATAAGTATAAACAGAATGAACATTACAACAGTTGGAAAGTAAGATATTAAAAAAGGATAACAACACAAGATAAGCGACAAAAGGTTAAGATTTTATTTATTAACAAAAGACTAACCCTTAAAAGGTTGTCAAAATTACCTACCCGAGCATCTACCAGCAAAACGTGGCCCGTCCGCTGGGGTAGGTAAAGGGTGTCCATGATAATAAGTTCAAAAGTAGTGCAGGAATATAAAGGCGGCAGGATCACAATGGCTTCATCCCCCAAACAGAGGATCCCTCCACCAATTACAATCCTGCCTATTGTCCAAAGGATCATACATGATCCTTAATCCTAAAAAAACTATTGTTCAAGTACAAACCATCAAATTGTTCGACATCACAACCACAAAAGACCTACTACCAAATTTAAAAATTGGGCTCCGGCTGCGTCTAAGAATGTCCATCATCGCCCAATCATGCAGCCAAAACCTTCGCTGCATTACCACCTCCAGCACCACTTGTTTCACCACCTTCACCCTTGCCTCCAGCTTCAATCGTCAGGATCTCTTCAACCTCCTCAGCCTCTTCATCGTCCAGTTCAGCTAGCCTTGCCTTCCAGCCTTCAACATCCCAGGTGCTCTTGTCAAAAGCAGGATCCTGAGCTTCCAAGGCCATTTGCAGCTTGGTCTTGTACATTATTATGGCGGCAGAGACTTTGGCGTCTTCGGTGATCTCACGCTTCTCATAGTCAACATTGATCAGCACCTTGGCCGTCTCCTGTTTGGCATTCCGGACTTCTTTCTGAAGATCAGCAATTGCAAGGTCTTTAAGCACTGCAACCTGCTGAAGGTCGGCAATCTTCCTATCCTGATCCTCAACGTGGCCAACATAATCCTCAATCTAAGAGAATTTCTGCAAAAAGGATAAAAGATAAGGTCAGGACTAAGTGATCCTCAAATCAGCAGGATATATCAGCAGGATATGTCAACAGGATATACGAGCAGAGACAGTGATCCTTACCTCATTGAAGTACTCGAGGAATTGGTGGCGGATCAGAGGCAGACCCTGCAGATCCTCAGCTTCAGAGGCTTTTATCTTCTTGATTGCCTTCCCTTTGAGGGGTGCCTTGGGGACCGAAGCTGTCGGACTGGTAGGAGCTTTTCTCTTGGAGGATCTGACAGTAGTGAGATCAGTGACATTGAACTTAGAAGCAGACTTGGTGGATTTTCCAGCACCTACACAACCAAAACAAGATAAGTATCTTTTCTTAATTTATATTTTACTATTTATTTAAATTTTAAACAAGGATACTTACTTGACATCGTGACAGAGCCTGAGGATACCTCCTGTGAATCTTGGGTTGTTGTCTTGAAAGATCTTGTCTCAGGATCAAGTTTCTTGAAAGCGAGGAGCCTCTCCTTAGCAGCAGGGGACAATCTGAGGTGTGAGACGGTGATAGCTGCATAACAAGAAAGCAAAAATATAAGTGATCCTTACATCAAAAGAAAGTTTCTGGTGATCCTTCTCAGGATCCTCCACCCTACCATGGGTAGCCCATTTCTTGGGTAGATCCTTTCCATCCTCAATAGAATCTCTCTTGATAAAAAAGAAACGTCGCTTCCAATTAGCATCGTTCTTGGTGGCTTTGAAGATCGGGTGTTCCTCACCGGGTTTACGTTTAAACAAATAGCGATGAGAACCAAAGGTAGTAAGATCATACAGCTCTCCCAGCTCTGACATTCCTAGGTCTATCCCTTCCTGCTCGATGATCCTTTCAAGGGTGTACAAAACCCTCCAAATCATCGGCATGGCTTGAATATAAGAGATGCCGGTTAGGGAAAAGAAAGATTGGGTGAAGGCTGGAAAAGGATATGTATAGCCTATGGTGAACGGAGTAACGGGGAAAGCAACCCACTTGTCGGATATATGATCACTCAGGGCATTGGGGTCAAAAGGTCTAAACTCGGTGTTCGCCGGGAAGCAGTGGCGGATCCTATCGATCTGAGCATCATTGAAACAGCAGCGTTCTTTAATGGAATCTTCGATGATCCCCTGGCTTTTCGGAGGGCTGTTCTTCGGGTGATCCTTGGCTGGGGAATTTCGGAGCAACATCTTTGATGCGATGATGGAAAGAGATGAAAACAGAGCAAGAGAGGAGAGAAGATGAAGAGAGAGAGTACCTGATTGTCTTCGGAATGCAGTTATAAAGGGAGTCTCTCTGAAAATTTAAATGCATTTGATCCTATCTCTATCTCCTATTTATAATCATGATCGTGCAGGGTTGTCACTTCTGTGACGTCACGATTGCAACGGATAGTTCAACAATAACGGCTATATTTACGATAGTTAGTTGCGGATAAGATCAAGAAAACACAACTCGCTCATTTTACATATCACTCCTTATATTTTGGGGGCAATTGTTAGGGGAGGATTTTCTAACAATTAGTGATCCTTATTCGTTATCCTAATTAATGATCCTTACTTCTGTGACAGATAGTGATCCTCAGAAGAGCTTCAGGATCAGGATCATGGATCACTTTAAGGATCCTCGTACTGACGATTGTTTATTTGTGTTTTGTATTACTTCGCAGGAGTAACAAGCTTGACTTGGTCTTGGCAACGGTACTAAGGAATATTCCACGGGCATTTCGCACACGATTGACCAAAAATGGACGTTGTGGAGAACGTGGGAGCTTGGCACAAAAGTCGGATAGTTAGTTATTGTAGTTAACTTATATTTTAAAAGGGGTAATGAGCTAGAATTAGAACACTTAGCCATTTTTCAGCTACACACTCTCATATACTCGCACACTTGAAGCTCTCGACGAACATTCATTAGTTTTCACTCACTTTTACACATTCCACGATAGTGATCCTTGTACCTAGCTCGTTACTATCCGAAGTTGTAAACATTTATTCATTTATTTGAGCTTGGTGATCGGTAGTTTCCATCACCCGGGGTTTTTTGTGCCGGAGATCAACTCTTGATCAAGGGCTTTTTCCCCGTATAAATCCTTGTGTCGTTTGTGCAATTTACATTGAAGTGATCCTTGTCATTGTTCTACATTATTAGCATCATACCCCGTAACAGAGAGTTTGGTTACAATATCCTCATCAGATTTTTTGACCAAAACACCTATTACGATCATTCTTTTGTTTATTACTTTACATTTACCCATATGACTCGTTTGACACAACCACGGTCAAACTATCGACCCGTTCTGAAGTGGACTAATTCCATCCTATTTATTATTTTAAATCCGTCCTGCGGATTCAAACGTAACGTTCATACCTTTCATTACTTCTATGTTTCGAATCCGTCTAGCGGTTCCAACCATACCATTTATACCTTTTCTTCCTTCTATGATTTGAATCCATCTAACGGATTTCAATCATATCATTCATATCTTTCATTCCTTACATGTGTTGAATTTGTTTCGCAAATTCAGACATATCATTTCTACATTTCATTTCCTTGAATCCGTTTTACGGATTCAAACATTCCATTCATGCCTTTCATCTCTTGAATCCGTCTCACGGATTCAAACATTGCATTCACACTTTTCATTCTTTGAACCCGTCTCTCGGTTTCAAACATTTCCTTCATAACTTTCCTTCCTTGAATCCGTCTCGCGGATTCAATCATTTCATTCATACATTTCATTCCTTTGAATCCGTCTCGCGGATTCAAACATTTCATTCATATCTTGTTGATCCGTACTTTCTTACGGATTCAACATTCTTTATTTTTATCACTCACACTTTTCATTCCTACATGGTACTCTCAATTTCCCGAGAGTCTTACTACCCATTTCACCCGCACGCCCACCATCTACCCAACTCTACCGGACATACCTGTAACAATTATCATGATTCTCACGAACGTCATACGTTTCTCCTGTACTGGCCAGGTACAAAATCCACATATTAGTTTCGTGCCTTCATGTAATTGCCACCTTATGTCCGTAGACTTAGGTTTCGGCGCATGTATCACGTTTAATTCTTCCTTACTGTACTATCATTATTCTTCATTTAAAAAAAAATTTCCTTCCCTTAATGAGTTTTACTATTACATATACCCACATATCGAATTTACGTACCTGGATTCAAATTTGGCTTATTACCTCTTTGCCTGCCTTAGTATTCATCCTAGACTGCATTCACAAATCATCCTCTTCAAACACTTATGCTTACCTTGCACATACAAAAACGTCAGTTTCCTTATACGTATACATAAGTACATACTTACATTAGCTTTTACCTTTGGATCTTGATCGAGTCTTAGATTGTACGGGTTTCTTATCTCAAGAGCACACAAGTTTGAGTTCAAGTACTTACCTTCTCGTACTTGATTCCCTCAAACCAGGGCTCTGATACCAACTTGTTAGACCCTAATTCGTATTTGACTAAAATCGCAGCGGAAATTCGTACCATAAAAATTTCTTTCATTACACACACCTTGACGCACTTAAAATCATTTCTAAGGTTAATCCTTTTACAATAAATACGTTTACTATACTTATTTACAATAAGAAAACATAACCTAGCTTCACTCAGTTACGTACTCAACACTCCCGTACAATCTATCTTATGACTCGATCTTTGATCGCTCCTCTTCGATATGATGATCTGGCTCGAACCACCTGCACTCACCAAATACATACAAGACATTAATATGTTATCAATATAAACAATACTTAGCCTCAGACTATTTCCGTTCCATTATTTCTTTACATTAAACGTTCCTTCTGAGTACTTCGCCTCTTATGATTCTTCGATACTGTACCTGCATTACCCCTTAAACTCCAGGTTCACAATTAACAACGTACAGAGTTAATCATACCGAATGACTTACATATATACCTAAACTTCATACATATTATCTCCATACATACATATGTACACACATGCACACATACTTATTTGCATACATACTCACGCACATACTTGCCTTACCTACATGCAGTCCTACACATAAATACATCTACATCATTATATACGTATCTACATATATACATACCAACACCATTACTTATGCTCATGACATTATACACATATACATACATACATCTCTACTTGCACCATCCCAAACTTATACATGCCTACTCTCATACATACCATCGAATACCCATGGACTTGTTCACATACTTATAACATACCTACATACCTATCTACACATGTGCATACCCTCCAGTTCATAAAAACATAAATTAAATTAGTCATACGCAACTTAAAACGCGTTTAAACGAGTTCCCGAGACAAAACGAGACACGAAAACAACTTTCGGCGAAAAACAACCCGTCGCGTCGCGCGACCCCCCGTCGCGTGGCGCGACGCCCCTGTTTCAGCAGAAAGTTTGCAGCTGAATGCTGCATATTCCCAGCACGTTCGGATTTTACGGAAACAAGCATAACTCTCTCGTTTTTGATCCGTTTTACCCGATTCTTTTTCCTACGCGTCCATAATTTAATTCTCCATCTTATGGAGTTAAGATCCGACATCCGGATTAACAAAATTCCAGACTTCTGAGCCTTCCGCTTATTACCCTTTTTCCATATCTTGTCCCGTTCATGCATTTATCCACCTAACTTGTTTATTTGACCATAAATACTTATACACCTAATAATATCAATGACGTCTATCATAAAAGATTAAATTCTCGGATGTCTTGCATTCCTTAAACTCATTTTTACTCGAAAGCTTACTTTGACCCGTTAAGGGTATTTTCCTATTTCAATGCATTTGATTCTCAAAAACATACATTTCGCTTCCGTACTTATCCTAATTATTCACTTGATCATTTATCTTATTTCTAAACATCTTTTAAAGGTCGTTCGTCCAATATACCCACCAAGGGCATTTTAGTCAACTTTAGCCCCAACATTTACGACGAAGGACTACAACACATAATTAACCTCAAACATCATGTTTAATTAGTTAAAACACTATATTACTTAACAAACTAAGAAGTGATTACAGAAATCACTTTCCTCGTGCATCCGAGTTCAAGCATAGCTTCCGTGTTTATCCTTGGCCCGTTGTCCTTCCATGCTTATGTCCGCGTTGACATGACCCCTATCCGTACATGTCATTACATTCACATTCTTGTTAGCATATATGATTGTACGTATGAACGATCATATCAAATTCATATCTCACGTATGACTTTCATTAGTCAATTCAAACAAGCATAAAGCATACTCAACATCAACCTAACATAATCTTCTCATGAACTATATCTAAAATGCATTCCTCATGTTAGTTTACTATCAATTTCATTACTACCACATTCTATACATGTTTACCCATTAATTGCATACAATTTCACATATTATTGTCATTTAGACATTTCATCAAACACTTGGTGTGCATACTACTTTCTAAGCATGATGTACAAGTATTTCATGTGTTTCTTCCTAATTATCACTTTCATTTATCATCACAAGTAAACATCATACAAATTCCATACCATAATCACACTATATACAAATACACATCACATACTACACATATTCCAAATCAAGTTCATACCATTTCATGGATTAAACATAAACCCACTTAACCAATTGTGGTAATTCATCCAAACACCTAAACTCTAGCAATTTACTCAGAGTCTTCGCTTAGGGTTTGTTCCTAAACATGCATACATCACTAATTTGGCCATAACCTTCATGATTCATACAGAAATCACCACTAGTGATGATTATCAAGATTTCTCAACTTCATTAAACATCAAAATTCAACATACCTTATGATCCCCTTGTGTTGGTGATCACTAATTCACGTTCGGTTGTGAATTTGAGCTTTGATTCACCCTTCAATTTGATGAATATTGTTGAGTTAGGGTTTGGCTCCCATGGGGAGCCCTGGGACGAATCCAGAACACACACACACGAAATGTGTGTGGTGTGTGTTGATATTTTCTTTTAATTAGTAACCAAGTTTCACCCCATCCACTTTAACCCCTCAAGTTTACTTCCAACACATTTTTGGCACTACTTTTCTATTTTAATAGTTTTTACCATGCACTTAACTAGGTTAAATAGCCTAGTTATTTATTTCATAATATAACGCATAAGGACATATTACGAATATATGACATTTGGATTTTGGGGCGTTACAGCTCGCCACCGTAACCGAAATTCGAATAACCTTGTTGTGCGTAAGGGTCCTCCACAGGGGTATTCAAATCCAGCGTCACCGTGTTATCACGATAACGAATGCCAAATACAACCTCTGCCTCCTTCAAGTTGGACGAGACCGGTTTCTCATACGAGTCAGAAATAGCGGTCCCCTCGTAAGAATCTGGAACAACTGACTCGTCAGAATATGGACCGAAAAGATAGTTGCTTAACCACGACATCGTTTTTTCAAGACACGTAACTAATACAGCAAAACCGCGCGTTATTTTGAAGAAACACAAGTAATTTGGAAATCGACAAACAACAAAACCCCCGTATGTTTGTAAACAACATATTGAGTGCTTTATGTCTCGAACGCTAAATGTACTGTCTCAGCAGCTTGCTTTTAAAAGTGAAAATTTGGGGTCGAAGCGCTGCGCTATGGCCAAAGCGCGGTGCTTAGGGTTAACGACAAACCTCGTAATCAGCTTTATGTCTCTCAAACAGTAACTCATGTCTCAAACGTCAATCAAGTCACCTTTTGTCGAGCTAAGCGCCGCGCTATGGCCAAAGCGCGGCGCTTTGAGGTGTGAAAATAATTTTGGCTGTGTGTAAATAGCATCAACCTTTTTTATATCCTTTTGGAATGGAGAAATATAGAAGATATACCCTCCTTTAGGTTAATGCATATTTTTTATTTATCCTTTTTTAATAAAATAGACAAAGGACTCTTGAACATATATCAAAATTCTCACTGTACATATGCTAGCTACATAGAAATTATTAATTTATATCATTCGTTGTTGAGAATGATGTCTAGAATCTTGATCAAAGCATCCATGCCAGTGGTGTCTATATTAAGAACCCGAACCAATAAGTCATCAGAAAAGGTGCCACATATCCATCGAAGAACACTGCTATCGATTTCGTCTCATGACTAGCTAGCAACTCGTAAGTCTCATGGGTTTTGGCTGGCGGTGGAGTTTCATCAATATGATTAAGAACCTTGTTATCACGTGCATGGAGTTCAAAGAGCTTAACCAAGGATGAATACGTGACTTTGGTATCGTCGATGATACAAACCTTATTTTGAATGTTGGTAACTGCGTAGACATGGTGTTGGGCCGACGGCTTAGAGGAGGCCGTATCATCACCTTTGATTGCCATAGCAACAGTGGCGGAACTAGCCCAAAAGGTTAGGGGTATCCTAATTTTTTTTTTAGGATCAGGGGTATCCTTTATATAACAGAAACGAAGTTGAGTGGTATTTTTACATTACCGAAATGAAGTTAAGGGGTATTTTTACACTACGTAGACAGGGTTGAGGGGTAGCCCGTGCTAACCCTAATACTACTTTAAGTCCGCCACTGCATAGCAATCGACGGTGATCTCTACTAAGAATCAACGGCAGTTAAGTTTGGTGATTAACAACGGCTAAGTTTGACATTTTCTTAATTATGTGAGGTTTATTTTAAACGATTTTGAATGATACTTATCATATTTAACTTGCGTAAGATATTTTATTTATTTAACCTGTGTAATAAGAAAATGTTAAAAAAAATTATGATTGTCTCTTGATTAAATCATAGTGTCATTTGAGTTTAAAAACTATCAAATTTGAATGCAAGCTTAACTGTTTTGACGGGTATGGCTTTAATTAAAACCTCCCCAAAAATACATAAAGTTGTACGTTTTGAGTTTTAAAATCGTTAAATTTATCAACCTTTTACTTTAACCTGTTTATTTGAGCTAATACCAGGGGAAAATAAAATATATTCAATGGCTTTGAAATGTAAAGATGAATAATTAATATTCAATATTCTTTTCTCCTTTTCCCTTTTTCTTTTGTTCTTATCTTTTATTTTTCCTTTTATGATTAGACTTATTTTCTTTATTGAATTTATCTTTTTAGCCTCTTTACGAAACATAGAGATAAAAAAGGATATTTTTTGCATGTTTTTTAACTTATAAATTTTATTATTTTGTACTTATTAGTCTTTTATGCTACTTACACACGATTCTTTAATTTTTGTTGAGATGCAAACTTTAAACATAAAATACTTTTTCAAATTACAAAATTCTTGGGTAATGTGTCAATAAAATATTAAATATATATGATAAACTATACAAACACATATAAAGGTTAATTATAAGCCGAAATACGTTGTTAAATGAGAGCATATTTGATACTAAAATTTTATAAAAAAATAGTTTAATTATTGTAGAATTCTAAGAAAGTGTTGGGGAATTTCAGTTTGGCAGATGATCAGAGAGGCGTGATGTCACTCTCAGATCAAATTATTTCGGTGGTTCACCCGAATAATTCAATCGGATACAACTCTGATTTTGAGAAAATGAACCAGTGTATATGTTTTCGTGAATTTTCTGAACCAGAGGATTGTGACCAAGAAAACTGTCTACGAAAATGGGATATTTGGGGGTGTAACTGCCTAGTGGCAGTTATCTCGATTTTTAGACAAAATTGCCAAAAGCTCGACTGTCACGACCCCCGGCCCGGTTTGACCCGGTCCAAGAGCCGCGGGACAGAAATCCCGTGGTATTTGTTTAATGTGGCAGCGGAATTATTAACAGGATCGATTAAAAACTAGAAAATGCCCGATTATTTTATTTCATAATTCGGGATTAACCCCGTAATTTACAATAAGGGAATTTCACTGGGAAATTCCTATTTTACAAAAACATGTTTCTTTATTTTTATTGAGCCACTTCATCAAGCCTGTAGTGCTACACGACACTTTTTCTTGGATCACAGCTGATCACCTGAAACATGTTTTTAAAAATATTTTGTCAGCGGGGAAATACTGGTGAATCATTCATTTTGCACAAAACGACACATTGTTATAATTTACAGTATTAAGAGCGATTACAATGTTTATATATCAACCAATTACCCAACGGTATTTGTCACTCGACTCGTTTCTGTGACTAAGGTCATATCACCCATTGGCTAACCCGTTGTCCAATGGTGACGGTTATCCAGTATTGTATACAAAACCCCACATACCGGCTGTAATTAAAGACTACAAATACTTAATCCCTGTAATTATAACTTTGAAAACAGACATGATTTTGAAAGCAAATTGGGTAAAAAGAGAATGACTCACATTGCAGATTTAAACGCGCAGAGTTTAGACTACTGATAAGCCTGATAACCTAATTTAAACAACAATGCATACGAACTAGGTCAGTAACTAATACAGCATTTACGATAACTCACGAGATTAAAACCCTCACAACGAATGACATCCATCGAAGTTACGACGAATGACAAAGTATAGCCCTAATTTGGGCAGCATTAAACATCCATTGGATAGTTTCAATCGATCGGACATTGAATCGTAGCAGCGATCGAGTTAATACCCTGTATCGTAGCAGCGCCTCGCTATTGTAAATATGATTTTCGAGCAGTAGAACTTCGTTTTTGATAATTGTTTTCGACACCAGTGAACAAGCCATGATCAGGTCTATTTATAGGTGAAAAATGGGTCTCACGTGGCCCACGTGAACCCTTTCTCGACCCTTACGCGGCCCGCGTGGTGTAAGACCCTAACACGTATTTGATAAAAGTCGCAGCGGAAATTCGTACCATAAAATTTCTTTCATTACAAACGTCTTGACTTACTTGAAAGTTTATTTTAAAAGTATCTCTTTTACAAAACAAGAGCATAACTCCCGTTTACTAAAGTACATACTCGATTATTCCCGTACAATCTATCTTATGACTTGGTCTTCGATCTCTATTCCTTGTGATAATCGCCCGTGATCAATACAACCTGCACTCACCACATACATTCATAACATTAGCACACATTATATAAACAAGATTCATTCACGTACACTTCACATTTCGTCACTTTTCAAACTTTAAGCATTTTATCTGCGTATCCATTTCCTGGTGAGGCTTCAATAACGTACCTGCATTACTATTCATTCTCAAGGTACACCATTAATAACGTTAACACTCAACGTGTCTAAATCGTGCATACATACGTACTTACATACATTCATACATACACATCTACATACGTACATACCTTTCCTACAACTTTACATACGTGCATACACTCATACATGTCTTTATACATACATACATACATACACGACTACATACGTACATACCTTTCCTACATCTTTACATACATGTATACACTCATACATATCTTTATACATACATACATACATACACATCTACATACGTACATACCTTTCCTACATCTTTACATACATGCATACATTCATACATATCTTTATACATACATACATACACATCTACATACGTACATACCTTTCTTACATCTTTACATACATGCATACACTCGTACATATCTTTATACATACATACATACACATCTACACACACGTACAAAATCTTGCATACTTCTTACATACTCATACGTTAATTACATGGGACTTAGACTTTGATTTATAGCCCAAAAACATGTAAGGATCGATCAAAATCATGTTTAGGAAGTCCGCCGTAGTCCACGGATAACAAACCGAAGCCTACGATACATAAATCAACTTAAATAACAATTTTCAGACTTTTGGACTTAGGGAGGTCGTCGGCGACGGCCCTAGGGCCCGTCGGCGACGGCCCATAGTTTTTCCCGTAGCCAAAACCCCGTAGACAGGAAGATAACCCGTCGGAGAAAAACTGATTTTCCCTAACCCGTCGGTGACGGCCTCCTTGCCCGTCGGCGACAGCCTCTCTAAAATGCATTTTTTCTGCAGTTTCGTTTCATCGTCCGAACGCACTAAAACGCGCATAACTTTCGAACCGTTTACCCGTTTAACCTCCCGTTTCTTCCTACATGCTTGTAAATTCACATTCTATCATATAAACTTAAAATCCCACATCCGGATTAAGGAAATTCTTAACTTACACGCTATCATCTTATTATTCATTTAAGATTTATTCGACCCGTTCATGCATTCATCCACATAACTTGTTTGTTTGACCATAACTTCTTATGAACCTAATAATGTCAACATTGTCTATCATAAAAGATTAAGTTCTCGGATGTCTTGCATCCTCTTGACCCATTTTCGCTCAAGGGCTTATTTTAACCCGTTAAGGGTATTTGCGCAATATAAGGTCCTTAGCTTACGAAAATCATACTTCTCGCTTTCTTACTTTTTCAAAACATTCATTTAATTAAATAGTTTGTTTGTAATCAACTTTTAAGACCATTTGCTCGTTTTACCCATCAAGGGCGTTTTTGTCAACTTTGCTTTATCCTTAACAACAAAGGACTCCCTTGCATAAGTAACCAATCCTACTACTTAGCTACAATTCTTAATCACACATACCTTGCTCGGATCAAAGCTAAGATCCGTTTAATACTTCATCGGTCTCATACAATTCTTTCCTACTTGACCTCGATCATCATACTTAATTAAATTGCACATAACTTTACATAAACAACTAAGAAGTGATTACGAAAATCACTTACCTCATGCGTCCATGTTCAAACTCGTTTCCTCGCCACTTCTTGACCCGATAGCCTTCCGTGCTTGATTCCGTCTCGACATGATTCCTATACTTCCATGTCATCGAAATCACATTCTTATTAGCATACATAATTGTACATGTTAACGATCATATCGATCGCATAATCCCCATTTGACTTTCATTAGTTACTTCTAACAAGCATAATACATGTGACCAATTTCATATCATTTCAAACTCATGTAAACCATCATGTCATCGCATTAAACACACATTCGTCAAACACGCACCATATAACTTACCTTAATCTTACAATTATGACAACACGTCTAACCATCCTTCTTATACATGGTTGACTTTTAGAAGTCAACGGTTCATTTAGTTTAACTTTCGACTCATCATTATATACCCGTAACATCATAATAGCCTATACGGACAACACTATATATATATCATCTTTTACTTACATACAATTTCATCTATTAAGCTCACCTAGACATTTCATCAAACGCTTGGTGTGCGTACCACTATGTTAGCACAATGTACAACTAATTTATGCATATTCTTCTAATCTTATACATAATTCATCAAATTCCACTTCCTAATCTACACGAATCATTCATGCATAAACATCAAACATACTAGTATTATACTTCTTTTAATTCTTCTAACAAGAACCCATCATGCAAATCAAAATACATCAATATTAAGCAAAATTGGACATGGATGATTCACCCATGTCATCATCTTCATCTTAACAAATGGGTTTCATCCAAAAACATCAAATTAACCTAAATCATGCATAACCCATGTCCAATATGATGATTCTAACACACACCCATTCTCAATTTCATACTAATTCGCGATTTACATCAAAACCCACTTCGTGAAAGATCACCAATCTAACTTCTAAGACATACCTTACGATCCCCTTGTGATGGTGATCATTATTCCATGTTTATTTGCGAATTTGAGCCTTGAATCATCACTTGATTTGAAGCTTTTGAAGAATTAGGGCTTGGCTCCTATGGAGCCCCTTCTGATCGTTCAAGAACACACACGAGATGTGTGTGTTTGTGTGTGTTTTTTATTAATTTAAAACATAACTTTCCCCTTGTCCATCTTTGGTCCCTCAAGTTTATACCTTTACTTGTTTTGCTAAACATTTGACTAGGTGTAATAACCTAGTTATTACATTCTATTTTATTAGACATGGGGTCTTACTTACAATTTTAATAATTCGAGTTTTGGGGCGTTACACGTGGCCACCTAGTCTACGTGTAGGTTTGCTAGGTCACGAGTAGGGTTGCCAGGTGGATGCCACGTGGACTGGGCACGCTTATCCGGTCAAACACATGTTGACGCGGCCCGCGTGAGGTTATGCTTAACCCTTACGCGGCCCGCCTGAAGACCAGATTTCTTGTTTTCTTGGTTTTTGTTATGGATCAGGGTTTCGGGGGTCCGGGTTTTCACTTATGGGTCGTTTTGGGATATTTTTGAAGGTCCTTACATTCTCCCCACCTTATTTAAAATCCCGTCCTCGAGATTTATTGAAATAAGTGAGGATACTTTCGCTTCATCTCCGATTCCAGCTCCCAAGTGTATTCGGGTCCTCTTTTTGACTCCCACTTGACTTTAACTAGTACCAATCTTTTGTTCTTGAGGAACTTGATCTTTCTATCTTCTATTTGAAGCGGTTTCTCTACGAATTTCAACTTTTCATTTACCTCTATGTCTTGGGAGAGGGACTACCAGGGATTCGTCAGATAGACATTTCTTAAGATTGGATACATGAAATACATCATGTACCCCTGCTAACTCCTCGGGTAGTTGCAAGTGATAGGCAACTGGTCCTATTCGCTGTATTACTGGGAAAGGTCCTACATATCTTGGGCTTAGCTTTCCTTTCTTACCGAAACGGACTACTCCTTTCCAAGGAGAAACTTTTAAAAGTATTCTATCTCCAACTTGGAATTCTAACGGGTTGCGTCGATTGTCTGCATAACTTTTCTTGCGATCTCGAGCTGTTTTCAATCTTTCCTTGATTTGAGTGATCTTGTCGGTGGTCTCTTGCACAATTTCAGGACCTGATAACTGACTTTCTCCTATTTCTGCCCAGGATACTGGAGTTCTGCATTTTCGTCCATAGAGTGCTTCGAATGGGGCAGCTTCGATGCTTGCATGATAACTATTGTTGTAGGAGAATTCAATTAAGGGTAGGTGGTCATCCCAGTTTCCACCAAAATCTATAACACATGCTCTAAGCATGTTCTCCAGGGTTTGGATCATCCTTTCACTTTGTCCGTCTGTTTGAGGATGGTATGCAGTGCTTAAATTTAGTCGGGTTCCCATTGCTTCCTGGAAACTTGTCCAGAAATGGGAAGTGAAACGACTATCCCTGTCCGATATAATGGAGAGTGGGACTCCATGTAAGGATACCACTTCATCTACGTACAACTTTGCTAACCTTCCCATGCTAAAGGTTTCTTTTATGGGTAGAAAATGAGCTGATTTGGTTAATCGATCTACAATTACCCAAATCGCGTCATTACTTTTTCCGGTTTTTGGCAACTTAGTAACAAAGTCCATTGTTATGAGTTCCCATTTCCATACAGGCATTTCTAATTGTTGAAGTAACCCTGAAGGTTTCTGGTGTTCTGCCTTAACTTGTGAACAAGTAAGACACTTAGAAACGTATCTAGCTATGTCATTTTTCATTCCTATCAACCAGAAATTATTTCTTAAATCTTGGTACATCTTATTGTTACCAAGATGCATGGTATACCTAGATTTATGGGCTTCTTCTAAAAACTTATTTCTCAATTCTCCTTGCTTAGGTACCCATATTCTTTTCTTGTGGAATCTCCAAATTCCATCACTCCCTTGCTCTAATTCTTTTACTTGTCCCTTCATTCCTTCAGCATCATCCTTGATTGCTGTTTCCTGAATATTTTTCAATTGTTCCATTAAATCTAATTGTAGATTTAATCTAAGGGCACGAACTCGCTTTTGTTTTTCATGATACTTACGACTCAAAGCATCTGCAACTACGTTTGCTTTTCCTTTGTGATATTGAATATCACAGTCGTAGTCGCTTAGAATCTCCATCCATCTTCTTTGTCTCATGTTTAATTCTTTTTGCCCAAATATGTATCTTAAGCTCTTATGATCCGTATAGACAGTAAACTTACTTCCATACAAATAATGTCTCCAAATCTTAAGGGCAAAAATGATGGCTCCTAACTCTAAGTCATGAGTCGTATAGTTTTCCTCGTGCTTTTTCAATTATCTTGAGGCATACGCAATTACCTTCTTGCGTTGCATTAGCACACATCCTAATCCTAGCTTAGAAGTATCGCAGTAAACTTCAAAATCCTCTGTTCCTTCTGGCAAGGCAAGGATTGGGGTGTTTGTTAACCTTTGCTTTAAAATCTTAAAAGCTTCTTCTTGCCTAGGTCCCCATTCAAACTTAACTGCTTTACAGGTTAGCTTAGTTAATGGTACAACTATCTTGGAAAAATCTTTAATGAATCGTCTATAGTATCCTGCTAACCCTAGAAAGCTTCTAATTTCCATAGCTGATTGCGGGACTTTCCATTTGGTAATTGCTTCTATTTTAGCAGGATCTACATGAATACCTTCGTGATTCACCATGTGTCCTAAGAATTGTACCTCTTGTAGACAAAATTCACACTTCGAGAATTTGGCGTAAAGCTTCTCCTTTCTTAACAAAGTTAAGAGTGCATGCAAGTGCTGACAGTTTTCATCCTGGCTTTTGGAATAAATAAGTATATCGTCGATAAAGACAATTACAAATTTATCCAAGTACGGTTTACAGATTCTATTCATCATGTCCATAAATGCTACTGGAGCATTTGTCAGTCCGAAAGGCATGACTGTAAACTCATAGTGACGATACCTAGTTCTGAAAGCAATTTTAGGTATGTCTTCTTCTTGTACTTTCAACTGATGATATCCGGAGTGTAAATCTATCTTAGAAAAGTATTTAGCTCCCTGAAGTTGATCGAAAAGATCATCGATCCTAGGTAATGGGTATCGATTCTTAATTGTAACCTTATTCAGTTCTCTATAATCGATACACATTCGCATCGAACCATCTTTCTTCTTTACAAACAACACTGGTGCTCCCCAAGGGGATGGACTAGGTTGTATGAATCATTTACTTAGCAATTCATCTAATTGCTTTTTTAATTCTAGCATTTCGGTGTGTGCTAACCGATAAGGTGCCTTAGCTATCGGTGTAGTTCCAGGAATTAGATGAATCCTAAATTCTACTTCCCTATTTGATGGTAATCCAGGCAATTCTTCTGGGAATACATCCGGGTAATCTGATACTACCGGAATTTTCGTAAGTTCCTTATCTTTAGTGTTAATGATAGCTTAGATCATATACACTATTTCTTGTTTTCTTGAATAACTGGCCAACTTCATTACTGAAATGAATTTCAGTGGCTTTCGTGGCTTATATCCTGTAATCACCATTAATTCTCCGGTGGGTGTATGAATTTCTATGGAATTCTTATCACATAGGATTCGAGCATGGTTGGCTACTAACCAATCCATTCCTAACACCACATCTAATTCAGCTAAATTCATAGGTAATAGGGTTGCAGGAAATTTATGACCTAAGAGTTCTATTTTTCCTTCTCGTAAAACCTTATCTATGTTAACCGAACTCTCATCTGCCGTTTCGACTGTAAAAATCTGCCTAAGGTTGGTTAAGGGTAAATTAAGTGCTTGGCAGAATGAAGTATTTATAAAACTTTGGTTTGCACCAGAGTCAAATAATACTTTCGCATACACGTTGTGAACTAGGAACGTACCAGCTATGACGTCAGGAATTAGTTCGGCTTCCTGTGTGGTCAGTTGGAATGCTCTTGCATTCTTCTTGGTAGCTCCATCTGCCGGTTTGGTTTTGTTGTCTGCAGGTTTGACCAATTTGGGGCATTCTAGTTTGAAATGCCCAGCTTCTCCACAGTTATAGCAGACCCTTGTTTTCTTTCTGCAATCTTCTTCACGATGTCCTACAACTTTGCAAAAGTTGCAGGTTACATTACATTTTCCAAAATGTTTCTTTCTGCAATTCCTGCAGAACGGCGGAGGGGAAGATTGCCCAGTTCTTCTTTTCTTGAAATTGCTATTATTACCGACGCAAAATCCTTGTGTAATTTTCTGAGCCAAATCCTTCTTCCGATTTTCTTCTCGCGTACGCACCAGTCCATCTGTCAAAGTGTTAGCTAGTTCCACCGCATCATCGATCGTGCGGGGTCTCGCAGCTTTGACAATGTCACGGATCTCGCTAATTACACCCCAGATGTAGCGAGAAATAAGTACCGGATCTGGTGAAGCCAAAGTAGGCACAATTCTGGCATATTCAAAAAATTTCGAAGTATACCCTCGACAATCTACATCCACCATCCGGTGGCTCAGAAACCTATTCGCCATCTGCTCTTTTTCATATTCAGGGCATAATTTTCTTTCCACCAGACGCTTAAACTCCTCTCAATTCATGGCATAGGTCATGTCTCTTCCCTTAGCTTGTAACACCGTGTTCCATCATTCTAATGCTTCTTCCTTGAAAAGGTGAGAAGCATACATAACCTTATCCTCCGCGGCACATTTACTTATTTTGATTACTGCCTCGGTTTTCTCCAACCAACGCAGCGCTGCAGTCGCCCCTTCATTGCTTGCAAATTCAGCAGGTTTACAGGCAAGAAATTCCTTGTAAGTGCAACCAGGTGTTGCGGCTTTCATTCTTTTGAGATTTGGGGCTTGCAGTACATCATTATCATTATTAGTATGGTTGCCGCCTCCGTTTACACTATTACTGAAGTTGTCTTTATGCGTACGTTTGCTAGGAATAATTTGTTGAGGTTCAACTGGATTTCGGGCAGCAGCAAGGATTGCTGGAATAGCATTGGCTATTCCCTGAGCAACGATGTTCTTGATATCTTGCCTATTCAGAAATTGATCTTCATGATTTTGTTCAGATTAGTTAACTTCATTAACGGGTTCATTACCAGCGTGTTCCATCTGGTAATTAATTAATATAGATAAGTAATTAGCAGAAAATAATTAATAATCAAATATAACAAAACAATTGCATATAATTATACTAACACATATAGCCAAAATTGTCGATCTTTCGGATTCTATTTTTATATATTATAATATGCGTCCGTACAAACCTGTTATCTTACAAAAGTGTTATTTTTAAGTTTATTTCACATGATTATATTTTGCTACTATTATTATTATACAACCACAACCATGCCGTCACATCATCCCGTCGGCTGGCATTTCAGAAGCGACGCTCCCTCTCGTCGTATTTTCAGGATATCTTTTCTCCTATATCCCTAATTCGGTTCCCTGCATCAATTAGCTCCTCACCATATTGGCGGAGTTCAGTCAAGTTCTCGGAGCTCATAGGCAGGTGTAGTGGAGGCTCCGGGTCAAATTGAGGGAAAAATGTATCAGGGTTATTGAGGAGATTTTGAAATTGCCAGTCAGTGGTCCACCATTCTTCCAGCTCTGCTGGTATAGGTTGGGAGTGGATAAGGGGATCTTGGATGGCTGGATCCAAATTCACTGGAAGTTGGGTTTCGGCAGGATAAGTGAAGAGATTTTCATTAACTGGCCTAAGGATATCATAACTTGCCAGTATACGATCTAATTCCTCCTGCAGTGGCAATTCCTCGGCTTGCTTAGAACTTTCCCCAATCTCTATTCTTTTTCCTTTATCCAATGGTTCCTCTATTTTTGCAACTTTCCTAGTTGCTGGTTTCCTCCTGCGTACACGCCTCCAGCCCACAAATCTTCTTCTTTTCTTTGGCTTTGGTTTCTCCGGAGGTTGAGCTTGGAATTCCATAGGTTCCTTAATATCGGCCAAATAACCAGTAAAGTCTCTGGAAACTTCCACATTCACGGAATAGAGATTGAGATTCTGAAGAGCTTCAGACAACTCATTCATGTTGTTTAGCAGATATAGGGAAAATACACAAAATTTTAAAATTTTGTAAGTCAGGTTAATATTCAAGTATCATTGCACACATTGCAACTTTTATATATATTTATTGCAAATTACAACGGAGATTCAAAATATACTAGGGTTGTGCATTCATAATTTATTTTAGTCTAGTTTCTCTTACTAAGTTGTTTTATTTAATAGGCAAAGTTTCTGGCTTGTAGGTGATATGGGTGCTAGTACTGGGTTAGGATGTTGGCAGTTTAACTTAATTAAAAGTTAACATTTACTACTGTAGTGGCTAACATATAGAGATCTGCCCATTTTTCATCCAATTCATCTTCCCATGGTGGGTTATTGCCTATTTTCTGAGTCTCCTTATTAACCCTCACTCCTTTTGGTTGTGACTTCTTTATTTTCTCTTGACTTTTGCTAATAATCCAACTTCTTTTCTTAATGGTAGGTGGTTTCTCAAACTGTGCCTTACGAAAAAATATTCCTTCCTCAGTATCTGCTGAGTATCTTGAGGAATTTGATTGAAATGAGGTTCCCTTATCTTTTGGTGAACTATCTAATTGACGACAGATGTCCGAAATTCTTTGCTTACCCATACTGTAAACTAACAAGTAGTCAGTTAAAAACACATAATCACATGATGGCAATCAGAAAGATTAAGTATTTCTAAATACTTAATTGGCTTAAATCAGTGGCTCTGATACCACCTTTTTCTGTCACGACCCCGGCCCGGATTGACCCGGTCCAGGAGCCGCGGGACAGAAATCCCGTGGTATTTGTTTAATGTGGCAGCGGAATTATTAACATGATCGATTAAAAACTATAAAATGCCCGATTATTTTATTTCATAATTCGGGATAAACCCCGTAATTTACAATAAGGGAATTTCACTGGGAAATTCCTATTTTACAAAAACATGTTTCTTTATTTTTATTGAGCCACTTCATCAAGCCTGTAGTGCTACACGACACTTTTTCTTGGATCACAGCAGATCACCTAAAACATGTTTTTAAAAATATTTTGTCAGCGGGGAAATACTGGTGAATCATTCATTTTGCACAAAACGACACATTGTTATAATTTACAGTATTAAGAGCGATTACAATGTTTATATATCAACCAATTACCCAACGGTATTTGTCACTCGACTCGTTTCTGTGACTATGGTCATATCACCCATTGGCTAACCCGTTGTCCAATGGTGACGGTTATCAAGTATTGTATACAAAACCCCACATACCGGCTGTAATTGAAGACTACAAAGACTTAATCCCTGTAATTATAACTTTGAAAACAGATATGATTTTGAAAGCAAATTGGGTAAAAAGAGAATGACTCACATTGCAGATTTAAACGAGCAGAGTTTAGCCTACTGATAAGCCTGATAACCTAATTTAAACAACAATGCATACGAACTAGGTCAGTAACTAATACAACATTTACGATAACTCACGAGATTAAAACCCTCACAACGAATGACAAAGTGCAATACTTAAACATCCATCGAAGTTACGACGAATGACAAAGTATAGCCCTAATTTTGGCAGCACTTAAACATCCATTGGATAGTTTCAATCGATCGAACATTGAATCGTAGCAGTGATCGAGTTAATACCCTGTATCGTAGCAGCGCCTAGCTATTGTAAATATGATTTTCGAGCAGTAGAACTTCGTTTTTGAGAATTGTTTTCGACACCAGTGAACAGGCCATGATCAGGTCTATTTATAGGTGAAAAATGGGTCTCACGTGGCCCGCGTGAACCCTTGCTCGACCCTTACGCGGCCCGTGTGGCCACCTAGTCTACGTGTAGGTTTGCTGGGTCACGAGTAGGGTTGCCAGGTGGATGCCACGTGGACTGGGCGCGCTTATCCGGTCAAACACATGTTGACGTGGCCCGCGTGAGGTTATGCTTAACCCTTACGCGGCCCGCCTAAAGACCAGATTTCTTGTTTTCTTGGTTTTTGTTATGGATCAGGGTTTCGGGCCCGGGTTTTCACTTATGGGTCGTTTTGGGATATTTTTGAAGGTCCTTACATCGACCCTAGCCAAGGGCTCAGCCCCCTTGGACCCCTCCAGGGGCTGCCGCCTCTTGGACCCTGCTCCAAGGGGCGCTGCCGTCGGACCCCCCGTTAAGGGGGCGCTGCCCCCTTGGAACCCCCGTAGAGTACGGGCTCCGCCCGTACACTTCGGATTATAATAACTCAAACAAGCGTGCACTCCTGCACCTCCTAACTTGCTTGATGTGTATTATTATTCAGTTTGATCACCAACTCAATCCCCGATTACACTAAAATATCTAACAGAAAGTACTAACATTTGTATAAAATGATGCAAATATCTTTTCGCTATCGAATAACATGATTGTATGGGTGAATAGAATCAAATTTTGTCCATGGGTGATGAGTATAAACATGTTAACTTCATTTAACATGTTCTTTCATAAAATACATTTGGTCTATTTTACCTCTTATATATTATTAATACAGTTGTATTTTCTTATATGTATATGAATTAAACAGTAAGATGTATACACTATCATGAGCAAAGAAGACAACATAACAATTTAACCCAGTAATCCACGGCAAGATTAACTCGCATCAACATGATATAAACCGATAGTACAAGTAACAATGCTATACGTACAACCAAAACTAATATGAAAATACGACACTCAAAACGAGGACAGAAAGGTGGATATACACTGCCGAAAAGGAATATTAACATGGTTTGGCGCCAAAACCAAAGTCAAATGGGAGGTATTCCCTAATTCCTGCGTTCTGCCCGCGGTCAGCCTAAATTTCACGGGCACCCTTCATCGAGGTATTTTAATATTTTTAATACCATAATAATACGATTTTAAGACTATGGGGTGTGGTGTAAGGGTTGGGGTGGCGGATTGGCTTTAACGCTGGCTACACCACACCGGCAAAGTGTTGGGCATGACGTTGTACGCTTGGCGTGGGGATTGTGTCTGTCGTGAGGCGGGGGGCTGGGTGACATGGTGGGCTTTGGTTGACTGGTTGTAGCCGTTGCCAAACATCTAGTTTAGATAAAAAGTATTTACATATTAAACCTTTATAAATACCCGAGTAAACTGCCATTTTGGTCCTTGTGGTTTGGGCGCTTTTGCCATTTTAATCCAAATTTCAAACCTTTTAAATCTGGGTCCCTATGGTTTCACTTTTATTGCCATTTTAGTATAAAACTCAAAAAACCTCTTATTGACTCTTGAAAGCTGGTTATTTTGTCTTTTTGTTCAAGTGCAATTTTGTCCATCTCAATTTATTATAACATATTAATAAGCTAAATTAATTATACATAATTCATTTAACGAGTTAATTGCCCGGATGGTCCCTGTGGTTTAACGTTTTTTAACGTTTAGTCCCCACCTTTTGAAAATAGCAGATATGCTCCCTATGGTTTGTTATTTTGTTACTCGGATAGTCCCCGAGTAGATATCAGTTAGTTTGGAAATAACAGGTATGCTCCCTATGGTTTGTCATTTTGTTACTCGGATAGTCCCCTGACGTTTACTCAGGGGACTATCCGAGTAACAAAATGACAAACCATAGGGAGCATACCTGTTATTTCCAAAAGATGGGGACTAAACGTGAAACCACAGGGACCATCCGGGCAATTAACTCTTCATTTAACCCATATATAAACAGCAGATTATATTCTCCCATTTAATCATCATCTTCCCAAAATTGAGATGGACAAAATTGCCCTACCTAAACCCTTCCGCCACCACTACCACCACCACCGCTTCTTCACTCTCTTCCTCCTCCTCACCGTCTCCACCGCCGTCCCAAACCCAGTAGAATCACAAACACAACTCCCCTCCGACGTCGTTTCACTCCTCAAATTCAAACTCAAAGCTGATACTAACAACAAGCTACTCTACAACCTCAACGAGCGGTTCGACTACTGTCAATGGCAAGGTGTCAAGTGTGTCCAAGGTCGACTGGTTCGGTTCGTCCTCCAGAGTTGCTGCTTGAGTGGAATCTTTCCTGATAACACATTGGCTCGTCTGGACCAGCTACGTGTCCTCAGCCTCCACAATAACTCACTCACTGGTCCCACACCTGACCTCTCAACTCTCAGCAACCTCAAAGCACTCTTCCTTGACCACAACACTTTTGTTGGAACTTTCCTGGTGTCACTTGTTTCGCTTCACCGGCTCCAATCAATCGATCTCGCTCGCAATAACCTCTCCGGTTCACTCCCGATTCAGCTCAGTAACCTAGACCGGCTCAACAACCTCCGCATGGAATGTAACCGGTTCACCGGCTCGCTTCCGCCTCTCAACCAAACCACTCTCCAAGTGTTAAATGTCTCCGGCAACAACCTCACCGGACCGATACCGGCGGTTCTCTCGAGATTCGATGCTTCAGCCTTCTTGTTAAACCCTAACCTCTACGGTAAAGTTGTTAGCAGATTAATTATACATAATTTTGTCCATCTCAATTTGGGGAAGATGATGATTAAATGGGGGAATATAATCTGCTGTTTATATAGGTGTTAAATGAATTATGTATAATTAATTTAGTTTATTAATATGTTATAATAAATTGAGATGGACAAAATTTCCCCTGAACAAAAAGACAAAATAATCAGCTTTCAACAGTCAAATAAGAGGTTTTATGAGTTTTGGACTAAAATGACAATAAAAGTGAAACCACAGGGACCCAGATTTAAAAAGTTTGAGATTTGAACTAAAATGGCAAAAGTGCCCAAACCACAAGGACCAAAATGGCAGTTTACTCTAAATACCCACTATTGTTTTACAATTTTTACAATTTCTCTACTTCTTCTACCATATCTCTTTATTTTTTTATAAAATCAACCCACAACATCCTACATTATATCCTTTTAACCGCGACTACGACCTAAACAACCACTTTGAATACCAAGAAAACCCGAACCCTAGCCCGCCACCAAACCGTCCACCACCAAACCCGATCCAAATACCCATTACACGCGGCCATCCACAACAACCGCCACACGGTTCAGTATACTCACTGTGTCCTAATCTAGCTGGAATCACATCATATATAGGAAACAGTGTATACACAAACTTTCCATACGACGACTCGTCTATTCCAGTTAGCCTATCCTAACCTGAATCCGTGCCTAAAACTCAACCGCAAGACGCTGGTGTGTTATTTTCTTTGTATTTTTTTAAATATTCTATGTAATCTTTTAATTTAATTAGTGTGTTATTTTTATTAAATGAAATTTTTAATAGTTTAAACAAATTTTTTCATTAATTTCCACATGGTTGGCCACGCGTAGCTAACGGACGCCCCACCACATCCCTAATTTTTTTTTGTTTTAGCTTGTGAATCCCACCCTCGTCACATGTCGAACAATACTCCTAGTTTGTGGATCCTACCCTTGTCACAAGTCGAACAATGCCCCCCACACCTCATATTCTAATCTACCACGTCTTTGCTTAGCTCATGACTTCCTCGGGTACCATTTTTTTTTGTCAATCCAATATATTTTTTATTATATGCACACAACTAGCCCTTCGTTTATTAGTTTCTTAAGGTAAAGCCCTTAGCAATTTAAATTTATCTTTATTGTTACATTTGAATGATGATGGATACTCTTAAACTATAGGGTAAATATTATTGTAATAGATTCTAGAAGTCACTATATTGATTAATAAGGTCCAATAAGAAGATTTGTTGAGTAGAGTTTATAAGAGTATATCATTTCTCTTTTAGATTCATATTGAAATTATTAATTTAGACATAAAGCATTTATTCCCACAAAACAAAACGTAATTGTGTTAAGACATAGTAAAAACAAGAACATGGATAGGAAGTGGTTTTCCATATTAATATCTTTCACTCGTGCAGTATAGATAAAAAAAGTTATTTTTATGTGTAATTTATTTTTGTTTGAAGGTTTGTAAGTATTTGAATGGATATATTAAAATAATGTTTGCAACACTTTAAACAAAACATTGTGGAATGAGATCGTGATGTTGGGATAAGAAAAATACAATGCTTATCGGACATACGGGCCACAAAGATTGTAGATCCTATCACAACTTGGCAATTAAGCATGATTATAAGAGAGAAGTAAAATGAAAGGAGACATCGATAGTCCTATTGTGGTCATCAAAATTAGAGCCATGATTGAGTGGGTACGAAGCCACAATTTCATTGTCATAGTGGCCCAACAAATAGTCGAATATCAAACCAGACAAAGAATTTAAAAGAAACAATTACATCAAAGATGCTACCCCACTTTTAATGCACATCTTTTTGCATGTTATTGCATGTCATGTCAAGAATTTACAACCTCTATTACTACTTAATAATACAAATATTAGTATCATATCCCTCCTATATTCTTAAATCTTAAGTGTTAATTCATAAGATAGATAGAGTTAGGGCTGTAAACGAACCGAACGAACACAAACAAGGCCTTGTTCGTGTTCGTTCGTTAAGGAAATAAATGTGTTCACGAACGGTTCATGAACATTTACCGAACGAGATTTTATGTTCGTGTTCGTTCATTAAGAAAATGAGCGTGGTCACGAACAGTTCACGAACACAAATAAATTTGGCGAATGCGACGAAGGATAAAGGTGGATGTCCCAGAGAGTAGCACTAGAACTTGAATTCCTTATTGTGGAACGGAGTTCGATCGTATTCGTCGATGTAAATAATAAGAAATGAAAGGGAAATGGTGCATAAACAAGTTGTAATAGGGTTTTCTAGTTTAATTCATAGGGTAATAAAATAAATATAAGTTTAATTATGTAAAAAGTATAGATAAAATATATGAAAGTACAAAAATCTTTCACTAAAACACAAACATGCGAACATAAACGAACGCAAATGAACGAATGTTCACGAAAACCTTACCGAACGTTCATGAACACAATTGAACGAACGAGACCTTTGTTCATGTTCGTTCATTTAACTAATCGAACGAAATTCCTTGTTCGTGTTCGTTCATTTATTAAACGAACGAACATAAATGAACTTCCCGCCAAACGCTTCACGAACTGTTTGCTGAACGTTCAGTTCGTTTACAGCCCTAGATAGAGTTTAACAAGACCCTAGCTCACTGCTCCATGGAAGTATATACTACTAAACTATTAAGTTATAATCTCATATAATTTATCATAAGATCAAATGTAACAAAACTTGAGGGTGTTGTATGTTAAAAAGTCAAAGTAGTGGGGTTTATATGTCAAAGTCAAACACTGAAAGCCACCACCACCCCAACAAGACTCATTAATAAATTTATCCACACTTGCCTTCTTTTTCCTCTCATCAACTCAATCATCATTTACTTACAAACCTAAACCACCCTTTCAACCCCCTAACATATGAGCATGAGAATTGCAGAAAAAACAATGGAATCGGAATCAGCAGCAACCAACACATGGGTCATCTCCGGAATTCAATTCATGACTCCATTGAAGCCAATTTACACAAAGAAAGGAATCAGAAAACATCACCAAGAAGAAGAAAAGGAATGTTGCACCACTCCCACAACACCGGAATCCAAGATTCCGGTGTTGAATTGCCCCGGTGCACCGAGGAAAAGAAAGGCGGTTTCTAGAGGTTATTGTAATGGCGTTAGAGATTACTTCAAGACTCCGGAATTGGAAAGTGTACTCATACGTTGTGTTGAAAGATCATAAATATGGTCTTCAAAATTTATCTATCTTCATCCATCTTCTAACTTTAGTTATTTAGTGTCAATTATTTTTTTTTTGAACGGCAAATTTGGATCACTGACTGACCACTGGAGTATCATCGTGCCACCAGCGGAACCACCCGATCATAGTGTCAATTATTCTAGTTAATAATTTTTGTAATCGTCATTTTCAGTCTATTTATACGTTATTTTCAGTAAAATATGATAAGGTTATGAAGTAATTAGCTTATGTTTTTATATGATCCGAGATGTCTTGAATCATAAAGATTGGTGTCGTGAAGGGCTGTGTCTAATTAGCAAAGCCATTGGATTTAAGTGTTGCTACCGTTGAGCAGATTTTAGTGAGATTTTAGCCGTTAAAAAAATAAAAATAAAAACTACATGTTTTTCGGCGTATCCGTTTTTCATGTATTTACCTTATTTTACATGTACATTTATAATTAAAAATTAAAACTATATGTTTTTCGGCGTATCCATTTTTCATGTATTTACCTTATTTTACGTGTACATTTATAATTTTTTAAAGCGGATGAAGTTTATGTTGGCACTTTTTAAGTTTATTACTCATAAGTTATTTTTAATGAAATAATTAGTGAAATAAAGTTGGTTATCATTTGTCTTCCATCGTGCAAATTCGTCTCTATTTTTTTTACTTGTCATGCATCTATATCCTTTATTAAAAGCCTATACAGTATGTTTCATCACATTTTTAACAAGTATAAAGGTAAAATGATGCCTGAAATGTGTATAGTAATTTACTCTATAAACTTTTCAAAATAAACATCCCTACAAACATGCAAAAGTGAACGTAAAAAAGAAAAGGGAAATTACATTTTTTTTACTTTATATTTCTAAAAATGTTTTTTTATTCCTCATCTTTCGCCTTAAAGCAAAAATGTACAAAGATGATGCTATTGAGACAATCCCTAATTGGTGACATACTCCAATCATATGCCTTTGTAATTTTATTTTAAATTTACAAAGAAAATTACATGTTGCATTCGGTTTCTTCTTGAGACGGTTGCGAACCGTCCATAGATGCAAAGCCGTGTGGACCGTGAAAGAATGGTTGTGAACCGCCCATGCCTAATATTTGTGCGTACGCCAATATACTCGAGTCCATCTGTTGGAAATTGAAGTTTGGTTGCGGTTGGGTGGTGTTCAGGCAATATAAAGTTTGGTTACCGGGTCTAGACGGAACACCGAAAGGGGTCGGAAGGGATTCATGATGTATTTTTTTTTTATATAAAATTTGAAGTAGTATTGAAGAGAGGAGGGTAAAGTTTATAAAAAAAGTGGAAAGTGGGGTTTTATAGGTAAAAAAGTTGATTTAAATTAAATAAATTTTTTTTTGTTACCGTTGAAAGCAATGATCCAATCTTGATTCTCATGCGATTTTGGCGTTTTAAATAAAACGCGGAGACATTTTTTTTTGAAAAAAACGCCCCTAGAGCCAGTAACCATGGCGTCATCAGGCGTTTTTTAGGGAACAAGAAGGAGACACTCAAAAATGTCGCATGGGTTTAAAACACCTTAAAAAACATTGTGAATTGAATGGTCTAAGTCATCACAAATACACTAGAAATACAATTAAATTATTGTGAATTGAATGGTCTAAGTCATCACAAATACACTAGACATATAAATAAAAATACCATAATTTTAAATTATTTTTCAAAAGCCACTACTTAAAAAAGTATTAATCTTTCCCACCCTCTCTCTCTATGTGTATAAAATACTACTTTGTGTGTGGAAAAAAGTAGTTTACAAAACTTAATTTATCGAAGAGATAACCCACACGTACGCATCTAGAAATTAGGGGAAGGTTCCTCTGCCAAAAGTATGTATGTGCCAAACACAAATGCCTCAAGAATCCTATGCCTATTCTTTTTTATTAACTACGGATAATTTTAATTATTTATGTCGATAAACATGTACCAAACGTCACTTTATTTTAAAACATCATCGAACTCGTTAAAATACGTGTTTAACTATAATAAATCACCCTCGCTGCTTCTGTGGTAGCAAAAGTAATGATATTTTATAATTTGATTTGTTTAGTTATATTTAAAGAAAATCCAAACTTCTCTATGCCGCTTTTCTATTATACTATCGTTAGGGATGACAAAAATACCCGAGTCCGACGGGTATATCCAAAACCCAACACAAATGGATGGGTATACTCGATACCCGACGGGTATTGGGCCGGGTATGTGATTAGTTTTAAAAATTTTCACAGGTATGGGTCGGGTATGGGATTAGGTGATACCCGACCCGATTACCCGAAACCACATACCCGTTTACCAGAAATATATACCCGATCATATACCCGAAGTTTTTAATTTATATTTTTATTTTCCATTAACCCTTATCTATTAGTGATTTATTTTAGTATGCTAATAATGTGAAAAAATAAATTTTATTTTAACGTATGTATTTGATGATAATATTTATATTTTGTATGTTGTGAAGTATATACGTATAAGTGTATAAATATTATAAAGTTATTATTAATTTATGATAAAACTTATATGTATTTAATGTATATTTTAATTTATAATAGTTGTTGCATAAATAAAATTATATAATAATTATAATAGTGAAAAATGTATTTGGAAATCCCAATGTATATCTTTTAACAAACTAATGGGTATACCTGATACCCGCGGGTATACCCGGTACCCGACGGATATACCCGGTAACCGACGGATAATTATCCGACATATACCCGACGGGTATTGGGTCAGGTATGAGACACGATTTTACAACCGGGTATGGGTATGGGATTACCAATACCCAACCCGAACCCGACCCATTGCCATATATCGTCTACAACCACCAACACCCCTTTTCTAGCACACACAATGGTTGATCCGGTTTTTGACGACGCAAACGGACCACGATTTCTGGGTAAATACATTTTTAAATGTATTCTGTTTTTTGCAAATGTGACCATAGTAATTCAAATTATATAAAATGTCACTTTGATAAAGTTGTAGTCAAACAAAAATGAGTAGGGGCATTTTCTATAAGTATAATATATCTAACAATAATCATAACAGAACACGGACTTGCAATCTCTCTTGTAAAAGCTAAGCAATTTAGGAATAAATCTTCTAAGATTTTCTTCTAAATTATCCAAAAGGTGTCAACTAGTTCACATTGCTTTCAAGTTGACAAAGTCAAGATGGACTTTAATTTTCAAGTGGAAGAAACACGGAATTGGATTTGAAAACAAAGTTGAATACAAAACGTCAAACAAATCAGAACTTGATACTCGATGGTTGATGCACAATAAATACATGGTCAATTGTGACATCATGTGCAAGATGCATACAATCTTTTCTTTGATACATTTTTTCTAGCATTTACTCTCAAAAATGATGTTTACTTTTTAATATATTTCATGTTCAAGAATCAAAGATTAAGTTTCTAAGAGAAGAAATGAGGTTGTAAGCAATTTTGTAGACACTTGTAAACATTCATTTGTGTGATAATCCATACCATCATAGTGAGACCTAGTGCTATCAATGCCTTACTAGTGGACGTATTGCCGTATTGGTGATTACTACCAATATTAGTGAGACGTTGTAAATCCGACCTCCACTGCCTTTGAGAGACGTCTCAGTAAAAATTAATCTTGATTGAAAATCGGTGAGTGGATTATGATGACTTAGTTAACATCCCCCTACACTATACGTTCTTTTATAGTTTATAGATATTTATATTACCGCAAGAGATTTTACACGACCTTTATCAAACCGTCACCAGTCAACCGCCGTCTCTTTCCTAATTCTTTATTAGATCTTGTGTGTGTTTGTGTTCGCATGCATAATCACAGATCTTGATTCCAAGTCTGGCTGTTTGGGTAGTGTTTGGTTCTGTTATCATTAATGGTTTTGAAACTTTTGCTAAACAGTATCTTAACTTCTTAAATTGGATATGATTCAACATTTGAAAAAAATATCGGCAACTACATAAATATTTGAATAATAAGAATAACTACATGAAGTACAATTTTGGTGCTAAAGTCATGAGGAGTGTTTATCGGGTCGGTTTTTGCGAATTCGAAAACTAAGGTAGTCTCGAATAACATAGAATAAATAAATAAAAAATTAACAAAATAAATAAGATATATGTAAAGAAAATAAAAGTTTACAATTTGAAGACCAGGTGAAATGGTAAAGAAGGCGAACTTGGGGCGGGGGATTAGGGGCATGGTAACCAGAATAGGGACACTATTCGAAGAAGGTGAGATATGGTTGCTTACGTGCCACAACCTTTTTTCCTCTTGAAACCTCTATAAAGCGCCCCATAACACATAGTCTGAGGAAGCTCAACTTAGATGCTACCCGTGTATAAAACATGTTAGTCTTGTTCACCCATATACGACTTTAACCCGTCTAGCATCAGTCTCAGTCTCAACTGGGTCCATTTCATGTCGGATTTATTATATGTTTTTGTGTTAGTGTCAAAGATTAATGCTTGACAGTAGCTTATTAACAAGTCAAAGTGGATAATCTTGAGACCCTCACTAGATTTGTTTCCATTTAAATTACCAATTTGTCCACCATAATACACACTTTAATAATTACTAAACATTTACAGCATAACCATAATAACTACCTCAGATTCTTCAAGGTGAGTGTGACACTCTTTGAGAAGGAATAACACCAGCATGATACATATTCAGCTGATGAATTGCTTCCATAATCAACTGTCTCAACTGAGAATGTTGACCAACAATTGACTTATCAGCCCCTTCTAAAGCTGTCAATACTCTTGCCTGCACAAGTGCCTCATTGTTTCCAGCATGCATTGCAAGATAACACAATAACACCAATGCATGATGCTGTGTTCTTTCATTCCCTCTCAACAATCTCATCAACGGAATCACGCCATCGAATTCAATAATCGTTTTCGAATGCTCCGTACAAAGAAAGTTATCCGGGGACGCGAACTTCCCCAAAGCAATTGCGGCTTCTGTTACCACTTCAGGGTTTTGGTGACTCAGTTGTTTGACCAACGGGCCGATCACACGCGTTTCCCGAGCTGGGAAAGTCCGGGCCAGTGACCCGATTGATTTAATAGCTGGAATCTTGATTCCAGCTATTTCGGATTCTTGGATCAACCTTAAAAGCTGATCCACTACCGCTTTTGCGGCAGGTGAATTAGTCCTGAAAGCCGCTCGTCTGAGCTCGGGATTCGATTCCGCTGCGGCTGCAATCTCCATGACATTCATTAAACAGTTGGTCTGTAGTTCACCGGTTTCGGTTTCTATAAGCTTAGCGAGAACTAGTAACCCTTTTGTCTCGGTTAACAACTTGCTGTTTGCAAGATTACCTCTAGAAAGCATCCATAACGCCCTCGCACAACACGTTTTCAACTCGAGTTTCAACTCAGATGGCTCGTTTTCCCTCTCTTTCCTGTTAATCGACCACGTCGTCGTCGCAGACGACAAACTCGTCATCGAACCAATCTTATTCATCTTAAAAACCGAATGAATACTCTGCCGTTCATACAAATTATCGGCCGTGTCAAACGACAACAGCGTAACAAGCGGCCTAATCACATTCTCTCTAGCAAACGCCTCTTGCGAAACCTCATCGTTCTCCGCCATTCTCGCAATCAACTTCACAACCGAAACCTGTACCCGAATCGGTGCCTTTTGTAAACACTGTACTATAACCGGAACCCCGAGTTCCCCAGTGACCAACCTAGCTCTATCTTCGTTATTAACTAGATTAAAAAGCGTGACCGCAGACGCGATTTGCGCTTCGAAATTCGATTCCTCTTTCAACAGCTTTAACAAAGGCGGAATCCCGCCTTCTTCCGCTATCATTTTTTTGTTTCTATCGTTATCATTAGCTAAGGAACAGAGTTCGTTAACCACTTCAATTTTAACACTCAACGGACTTAAATAAAGTGAGGATATATAAGACCAAACCCAAGCTATAATCGGATCATTACTCGCAATCGGAGGCAAAGATAACACAACACCAGTATCAGATTTATCAGTACCGACATCGTATATACTAATTAACCATTTCATGTCACCTATGGAAGCATCAAGAAGTGAAAAAAGTTTTCTAAATTCGCTAGTGCTTACGATGGTGACGACACGGAGGAAGATGCTTCTCCGGCGGCATTTCCGTACGAGGGTTAGGGCACGGGTGAGGTTGCGGGTGAGGTCAGCGAAGACGCGGCGGACCGGGCGGTCGTAGAAGGAGGGGGTGGTGGTGGTGAACCGGACGAAGGAGCGGAGCATTTTGGAGAGGTGGTCGATGAGTTTACCGACTTCGGTGCACTCGAGTTTGTAGGATTTGGAGTCGGTGATGGCGTGACGGATTTGGTCGGAGAGGAGGAGTAGGATGGAGAGGAGGTGGTCGATGGGTTGTTGGTTGTGGTGGTGGTCTTCGCCGGCGGTGAAGTCCATTGAAGTTGGTGGTGGAGTCACGGGTGGGTTGTGTTATCAGGAAGACAGGAACGGAGTGTACTTTGGTTTTTAGTTGATGACGTGGGTTTGATGGAATTTATTGGGGGTTGTGTGTGTTTTAATTTGAGGGTAAAAATAGGACTTTTTTTTAGTAGGATTATTATTATTATTTTTTTAAATGAGAACTTCATTAAAAAACGGTCCGTCCGAGAAAGCGGACGGCCAAAACAGCTACAAATTATACAAAATTACACCAAGTTTCCCATGAAACATCTATACACTTGGACCTATCTCTAAACCAAAGGTACCCGAGCGATTTGATCGAGCAGAAAATCTCATCGGCCTTCGGGACTTTAACGCTGAACACCCGCTCGTTCCTAGCCTTCCAAATCAGCCAGCAAGCAATGATGACAATGCCTTGATAAGCTGCTTGATCCTTTCCTTTCAAACCGCTGAACCGATGAGCCTCCAAGATGTCCTTAAACGAAAAGGCCACCAAAAATGGAACCTTGCACCATCTGCTGACCTTAGACCAGATAGACATCGCAAGACTGCACGACGTAAACAAGTGCATCGCCGTCTCTTCCCCTGAATCACACACCGGACAACCAATGTCCGGAATCATAATATTTCGCTTCCTAAGCTCCACCCTTGTAGGTAACCTCTCCATCTCTCCCCTCCAAGCAAACACATTACATTTCAACAGAACCCATTTACACCACTCCCAAACAAACCTCTCGCTACTATCGGTATTGGAATCCAAAAGCCGCTTGACAGACCCAACACTGAACTCTCCTGACTCTTCACCCTCACACCGCCATTTGTCTCTAGCATCAGACACATCAACATCACGAAGTTGGGAGCATAGGGCCGACCACTCAGCCAGTTCCACGCTGCTATCCGGGGGTCTCTTCCACTTCCAGCTAGCGTCCAGGTTTGAAACCGGTCTAACGATCCGATTACAAACAACACAATTCTTGTCAAGTTCTAGCTTGTAAATGTTCGGATATCGAAATTTAAGAGGACCCCTATCAAGCCATGGATCCAAGCAGAAAGCCACATCCTTCCCATCACCAATGATCCCCTATAACAAATTCCAGAATCGAACGTCAGCGTAAACCGTCCTAGAAACCAATTTAACGATGTTACCCCACACTCCTCCTAACGACACCTTAACGGGGAGAAAATCACCGCTCCTTTTGGACGCATGGATAGCCGAGATGACCTTAACCCATAGACTGTCCTTATTAGTTTTAAACCGCCAAGCCCATTTCAAAAGAAGCGAGGTGTTTATGGAGCCGAGCTTACGGAGACCGAGCCCGCCACAATCAATAAGAGAACCCACCCGCTCCCATGAAACCCAACTCAATTTATTTAAGTTACCAGTTCCGCCCCCATTGAAATCTCCTGATAATAGACTTGAGTTGCTTCAGAACTCCCACGGGCGCTTTATACAACGAGAGAAAGTAATTAGGTAAGCATTCCAACCCCGACTTGATGAGTGTGACTCTCTCCCCAATTGAAAGCACCGTCGCCTTCCACAACGAAAGCATGGACTAAAAAAGCTCAATAACCGACCTCCAGTTAGCTGTACGATTCATGTTAGCTCTTACTAAAAGCCCAAGATACTTCAATGGAAGCTGATCAGACTTGCATCCAACCACCGACGCCATCGAATCCAACCAACTCGGAGATAGAAACGCTGATGTGTGCAAAATGCAACATATAAATTACATCAAGTGTGGCATAAAACTAACCATTTTTAGTACTAATGTTGGAAAAAGTGTGTTTTTGTCTTCCCTTTGTATTTTCAGGGTTAAACGATGTAACATTCCTAAAATTTTTATTTATATAAAATGTATAAAAACTTATGTTATTAAAAGGATGCATCATGAGTAAGTTGACCGATGGAAATATAAGATATTTTGGGCAAGCATAGGAACCGTTTAATAATTAAATTATAAAAATACATTATATTTGAACCTACTCTGTTTTTAATGAAACTTGGTTCAAAATATAGATAAAATTATTCTCGTTCTAATGGCATATTTATTATTTTTTTATAAAACGTCATATTTCAGAAGTTATAAGCGCCAAATAAGTGAAGCAGTTAAATTAATTATAATATATATATATATATATATATATTAAATAAAGTAATAATATTAAAAATGTAGATCTAACATGTCATGAGAATTTGAATTATAGGCTTACGTAATTCTTTTATTAGAATTGAAATTTGATAAGACTTACATATGGATTAGAAGGAATCCAAAAAAAATAGTGTACGTGGAAGTTTGGCAATTAATATAATAACGTAACCTCCAAGCCATTCAACTATAAGTAGATCTAACTTGTGAGCTTCAAAAATTGTTCTGCTTCATTCTTTTCCTCTCTCGCCACTTTGTGATATATTTACATCCACTTTTCTTTAAGTAATTCACCCCTAATCCTATAAAGCTCTGCCTCGTTTTAAGTATTTTAACCCTTGATCACTGATACCCTGTCCGACTGACGTAGGGCCCTGTAACGTATGTCAAGGCTCTGCCTAAATTCGTTGGGGTTCTGTCTCGCGACGTAGGGATAAAGTTAAATTGGGTTACTATACTTAAAGTGAATGCACTATATATTTTATTAAATAACCCAAAAGTTATACCAAGATATATCAACCCTCCAAAAATATTTTTGACACCCCTAATATATTTAGAATACCCCTATATGTCCTAAAATACACCCCGAATGCGAAAACCGGTCCCAAATACTTTTATATAATTAAATAACAAATAAAACAAATTCCAGGGTTCGCTCGCGGGCTGTGAAGACTATGTCTTCGACTTACGCGGGCCGCCACGTGTCGATGACTCAGCAACCCTAGCCGCTTTTTCTGGACCTCGCGGGCCGTGTAGCCCTTAGCTACATCTTACGCGGGCCGCGTAAAACTCGAAACCAGCCCCTATAAATAGAAGCGATCGGCTGTTCATTCCATTCGTTCAATTCCCGTGCACCTCTCTCAATTTCTATAGTATAGGCTCTATACCCGGGCATTATACCCCCTAATTAGCGAAGCTCTGCCTCGTCGTAAGTATCATAACCCCTGGATACCTATTAGATACTATGTCCGATTGATCTAGGGTTCCGTAACGGCTGTCGTGGTTCTGCCCGACGTAGTCGTTGGAATGCCGTCTCGGGGAGGGTATTCCTAATGTTAAAATGGGTTATTATACTAACACGTGTGCATTGTTTATTTAGTTAGATTATAACCAGGAAGTCACAAAGGAAAGCCCTATAATAGCAATGTGAGTTTATCCTCTTTTTGTTAACCTTTTTTGTAATATTTTACAAAACTTTAAATGTTTTACAATGCAATTAAGCGGTGATTGAGTCTTTGTAGTTCTTCAATTACTACCGATATGTTGGGGTTTTGTATACAAAATTTACTACACTGTGAGTAGTAAGTCGGGACGATAACACGTTACCATTGGACGAAGAGTTAGCCAATGTGTAATATGACCCACAAGTCAGGATTGACAGTACTGAATGAGTAATTGTGTAGAAATAAACAATGTGATCACTCTCAATACTGTGTTAATTGATAAAATGTTTCTTGATTAATCTGGGATTCACTCACCAGTATTTCCTGCTAATAAAATGTTTTAAACACGTGTTTCAGGTAACTTAGTGTGAAGCCAATAAAAGCCTGCTGGAGAGCACTGAAGGCTTGGAAAAGTGGCAATAAAGTTACCTAAAATAAAATAGATGTTTTTATTAAATAAAATAGGATTTATTCCTATGAAAATGTGCGTACTGCAAACTTGGGATTTATCCCATGTGTTTAATATTATGAAAATGTGGTATTTACTCTGATCAAATATTTCCTAACTACGGTCCTGATGAAAATTCCGCTGCCAAATTAGACAATACCCGATACCACCGAAACTGGCTCACGGCCGCCCGTTCTTGTGTTTGTATAAGGGATCGGGGGTTGTGACAGAAGGTGGTATCAGAGCCATGCCACTGGTTCAAGCCAAAGAAGTGTTCTGCTGACACTTAAGTTTTAAATTCTGTGTTAGAAAATAACTTATGTAATTATATGCTTTATGTTATTTAACTATTTGTTAGTCTACAAGATGGGAAAGCAAAGAATTTCGGACATCTATCGTCAATTAGATAGTTCACCAAAAGATAAGGGAATATCATTTCAACTAAATCCCTCAGGATACTCAGCAAATACTGAGGAAGGAATTTTTATTCGTAAGGCACAGTCTGAGAAACCATTTACCACTAAGAAGAGAAGTATGATTATTAGAAAAGGTCAAGAGAAAATAAAGAAGTCACAACCAAATGGAGTGATAATCAATAAGGAAATAAATACATAAACTCAGGAAACACGCAATAACCTACCATGGGAAGATGAATTAGATGAACAATGGGTAAATCTTCATATGTTAGCCACTACAACAGTAAATGCTAACTTATATTAAATAGTTGAACCACCAAACCAGTACCAGCACCCATGCCACCTATGAGCCAAAAACTTTAAAGGAACTTTGCCCATTAAATAACAACTTAGTAGAGACAGGAGATAGAATAAACCTTATATAAAAGCATGTTAAGCATAATACTCCTATAACCTAGATAGACTAAAATAAGTTACGGATGCATAATCATTAGTATATTTTGAATTCCAGTTGTAGTTTGTATTTAATACATATATATATATATATATATATGTCGCAATGTTCGCCGTTTTTAATCAATATATTTTCATGATTATACCCAATTGTTGGTACTAGAAATTGTCTGTTAAAATTAATACCACCTACTCAAATAATATCATAATATACATCAAACTAAGTTAGTTATTAACAAAGCAGTCATTTACTTTGGTTTAAAATACATATTGAAATATATGGTATAAAGCTTTAAAACTTTGTGGTTTTAATAATATTATTTCAAAATAATTTATATTTAAATAAATAAAACCGAAGCTATTAAATTAACCAAAAGGATTTTAAGAATTAATAAAATTTAAAAGATTGCTTTAGTGGAGCAAGCCAAAGCAAGTTTTGAAACCCAGGTGTACCAATTTACAACTCCATTTTATCCCTTCTGGTTTGTAACCAGTTGGCCATAAGACTTCATACTTTCATAATTTTATGAAATAACTGATATTGGGATTACTTGTAAAGGTTTCTATTAAAATACTTAGTAATAAAATAGATGGTTAAATGAATATGATGGTTATTCATGATTAAATAAAATCCTTTAAATTTTTTAGAGATTTGGGTTGGTTGGACTACGTAGAAAGGCCTAACTAAACGTTGAAAGCATTTCTACAAATCTTTAATATTAAGGTATGTCCAGAATAGGTCTTATGCCTGGGAATAATTAATATAAGATTATAAGATTAACCAGTCATATTAGTTATAGGATTATGTATCCTAAATTATAAAGAAAAATATTCGAGTCAGCTGACTGATGTATAATAGTTAAATAATACAATATTAGTAAATGAGTTGAGTTGATAAATTGGATGCTAAACTTACCTTAAGTAGTTTCGAAATTCTCATACTTTAAAAAGATTATAATAAAGATAAAAGAGATGAGATTGAATTGTGATTGGTTAAATAATGGAGATGGAGATTCTCATAAAATAACTGTGGTAATAAAATATCAGTGATGTACCCGTGACACAAATAAATTTTATAAAGTTGGTTATGTGAATCTATAAAAGATCTATTTAATTGAATACTTGAATATAGATCTCGAATATATACGAAGTAAAATATTAATCTTAACATAAATCAAAACACTAAATATATTTTGAATATGAAATAGATATACTTTGATGGTATGAGATAAAGTACGCTACATAAGGTTTGGAAAAAAAATGTTATGTGTTTTAAGTTTATACTATTTTTTAATCTTATATATATCCGCTATATTGTTATAACTAAAGTTTTCAATTACAGAAAGTAATTTATGTATAGTATATATATCTCTTGGTAACCCATAAATACAATGTCATGGGTCACATATGCACATATTCTTCTAAATAATGCCTCTCAATCTTAAATGTATATTATAATTGATTCTTATAAAGGAAAAGATAGGAATGTGATCATTGGAATAGATATATAAATGGTTACTTGAGGAGAAATTATTAAGGTAATATAAATAGTGAGTATGGTATAGTTTAACCCATTAGTTAAAAAAAAATGAAATTGTTCTTATGAGTCCAGAAAATTTATATTTGGACTAAATTATTTATCCATCCTTTGATTCCAAAAATAATATATTCAATAAATTTAACAGAAGTTTATTTCAATATACTATTACTATTTTAAAATAAAGTCATGGAAATAAGCTTGATGATTGGTACCATCGGATGTATAGTTATTATTTTATATATGTGTGTATATATTCCGTAAGTTTAATATTAACTAGAGATTTGAAATTTGATATACATATATGCATATACCCAATATAATATCTTCTGTAAGATAAACATAAGAGAGAATATCTTTGGTGATTCATATGAAAACATGAAGTCATTATAAACCATGAAACCTACTATGTTTTAAAATGCCATCTGTCTCAACAAAATATTCCTTGTGACGGAATCTAATAAAGTTAGATGTAAGCATACTCTTCACATTTAACCAAACTATAGTATCAATGGAGACAATGATATATTTGAAACTCCATTCTCCAACCAAAAGAAAACCACAACCATAATAATATATATGCTTAAATGAAAGAGTTAGGATATTGATATTCACTGGTAACAACCAGGACAGTATTTAGACTTGAATCTAAGAAAAACGCCTTAGTATAAAGCTTTGAGATAAGCCAATTACTTGCATAGATAAAGTGTGATGGTTATTGGGATCCCGTGAGGATGATGACTAGAACAGTGCCTGTATGATAAATAAGCAATAACACTTGGCCACTGTTATTTCTTGTTTATTGGTACTACTCGGTTCTAGAATATGATCCATCATGAGAATACTAATTTCCTTATTTTTGATGCAAGCAATAATAAATGATGAACTTTTAAACATGATTTGAGAAAATCCTATTTAAGGGAATTACAATGATAATTACCTCTCCGGCAAGACTGGGTATGGTGTAGTAGACTCTCCAGCTTTTCCGGGTAAGATGGGGGTACCTCTCCGGCGAGACCGGGTGAGATGGGGTATATGTTATGATAATGAAATTCCCTAAATAGTACCATGACCTGATGTCTGACATATTTTTGGAAATATGAATCTATTAAATACATTGACCTTATAAATGGTATGTATACTACCAGTATGTGAAATATATGATTATATAGACATGTATGTCTATAAGGAAATCCAAAGACCATATTGATTGACAATTAGGGATAAATCATGAACACGTGTGTCAATGATAATTTTAGACTTATTTATCAGGAATCTCCCGTATACATCTATAATTCCAATATCAAACATTATTTCGTTTGATCATCTGTCTCATAGTTCGTGCGACAAGATAAACGACAGGAACTCTATAAGTTGGAACACCATCGAAAGTATAAGAATTTCCTTTGCAAATTATTAACGCATTAGGAAACCTGTAACTAAAAGCTGTGCTAAAATACAAAACATATTTCAGTCAAGAATAAAAATCTCATAGAGAATAGTTCTGGTCAAAGTAAAGTGAAATTCAAAATAAAGACCAGAATATACCTAGAAACTAAACTAACTAAATATTCATCCATATTTCAGGGAATCTCGAGGACGAGATTTAAAACAAGGTGGGAAGGATGTAACATTCCCAAAATTTTTATTTATATAAAATGTATAAAAACTTATGTTATTAAAAGGATGCATCATGAGTAAGTTGACCGATGGAAATATAAGATATTTTGGGCAAGCATAGGAACCGTTTAATAATTAAATTATAAAAATACATTATATTTGAACCTACTCTGTTTTTAATGAAACTTGGTTCAAAATATAGATAAAATTATTCTCGTTCTAATGGCATATTTTTTTTTTTATAAAACGTCATATTTCAGAAGTTATAAGCGCCAAATAAGTGAAGCAGTTAAATTAATTATAATATATATATATGTATATATTAAATAAAGTAATAATATTAAAAATGTAGATCTAACATGTCATGAGAATTTGAATTATAGGCTTACGTAATTCTTTTATTAGAATTGAAATTTGATAAGACTTACATATGGATCAGAAGGAATCCAAAAAAAAATAGTGTACGTGGAAGTTTGGCAATTAATATAATAACGTAACCTCCAAGCCATTCAACTATAAGTAGATCTAACTTGTGAGCTTCAAAAATTGTTCAGCGTCATTCTTTTCCTCTCTCGCCACTTTGTGATATATTTCCATCCACTTTTCTTTAAGTAATTCACCCCTAATCCTATAAAGCCCTGCCTCGTTTTAAGTATTTTAACCCTTGATCACTGATACCCTGTCCGACTGACGTAGGGCCCTGTAACGTATGTCAAGGCTCTGCCTAAATTCGTTGGGGTTCTGTCTCGCGACGTAGGGATAAAGTTAAATTGGGTTACTATACTTAAAGTGAATGCACTATATATTTTATTAAATAACCCAGAAGTTATACCAAGATATATCAACCTTCCAAAAATATTTTTGACACCCCTAATATACTTAGAAGACCCCAATATGTCCTAAAATATACCCCGAATGCGAAAACCGGTCCCAAATACTTTTATATAATTAAATAACAAATAAAACAAATTCTAGGGTTCGCTCGCGGGCCGTGAAGACTATGTCTTCGATTTACGCGGGCCGTGACAGCTCAATATCCGGAAAACACCACAAGCCGCCACGTGTCGATGACTCAGCAACCCTAGCCGCCTTTTCTGGACCTCGCGGGCCGCGTAGCCCTTGGCTACATCTTACGCTACCTCCTGGCTAAAGTTAACCACAGCTCCTCCTGTTATGTCCAACTTTCTTGCAGATTTGACAAGACAAAGAGTTCCCCTTCCTGGATAGCTTTCCAGTTTTTGCGAGTGTGTTACTTAAATTTTCAACCACCACTGCTGCCTTGGCCTTCTTTTTTTCCTTCTTTTTTTCCTGTGATGCAGCCTTGGCCTCTGCTACCTCCACTGCAGACTTTTTTCTTTTCTTTTTTGGCCTCCCAACCTGGGCATGATACTTTGGAGGAATCAAGGTGGTTGGGCATGCAGATTTAGGCCATAGGTCACTGCCATTCACTGGTTCAACAGTATGCTTGTACACCTCTTTCCAAGTCTCTAGCCAGTAAACTGGATGAACCCATTTTTCCGGTACTCCATCACCTCTACCATGCAATCCCATATCCCAGATACATGCAACTGCATGTCTACAAGGGATACCTGTGAGATCCCATCTTCTACAAGAGCAGGTCCTTTCATCCAAACTCACAACCCTTTGGTCTTGGTGGTCATTAAAGTGTGTGCTGACCTGATACTTTGACCCTCCAGTCCAAATCACAGTGTACTCTGCAGCTTCATTCTTGATAGTTTGCAACAATTCAGTAGCTTCTGGAGTTAAAGGACCTTTACATTTGGCAATCTTCTTATGCACCACAACAATCTTCCTCATTAGATACTCCCTGATATACTTTAGACATGTTATGATTGGCTTGTCCCTGCCCTGTATCAGTTGCCTATTGAATACCTCGCAAATGTTGTTTAGCAATATGTCACACCTAGCCCTGCCTGTAACATCTTGAATTCATTAACTATGCTAAGACAAGCCAACTAAATGTAATTACTATGCTAAAGTACAAACCTGTGAAGAAGGCTCTTGACCAATGTTTGCTTGGTATTTCTTTCAGCCAATCATGTAAAGCTTTGTCCTTATCAAGCACTGCCTTCATAGACTTTTCAAACTCTGGTATTGTTGATGCAGAGGCACAATTCCACAGCAGGTTTTTGTTTTCATCTCCACTCCATTTTGTTTTCATATTTTCGTGTATATGTCTCAGGCAGTATCTATGCTCTGCACTCGGATACACTTTAGACATTGCAGGAATTAACCCCTATGATTATAGTTACAAAACAGTTTAATAAAAAGAGTTTAATAACAGTTCAATAAACAAACAGAAAAAGAGCTTAATAACAGTCACCTTTTGCCTGTCACTTATGAAAGTGAAGTTGCTGTTAGATTCCAGATCCAGATCTCCACCTAGACACTTAAGAAACCACGTCCAACTGGCAGTTGTCTCAGCCTCCACCACTGCATACGCAACAGGGTAAATCCCATTGTTTCCATCCACTCCTACTGCTGTCAGAATCTGGCCAGGGAAGGGCCCTTTCAAAAAACATCCATCAACCCCTAGTATAGGTATTCCTATTAGTTTGAAGCCTGCCTTCATTGCACCTAAAAAAATGTAGATCCTCCTGAACTGCCTTGTTAGACTGCTAGGATTGCAATTTGGCTCAACATCAATCTTAACTGTGCTGCCAGGATTAGATCTTAGTAGCTCCTCACCATAATCCCTAAGATTCTCATATTGTGCCTTATAATGACCCTGCACTCTTTGTGTGGCCTTCATCCTAGCCCTAAAAACTTGATGCAAAGTAACCTCCACTTGATACTTTCTTTGTAGATCTTCCTGTAACGCTTTTAGTGGAATCCCAGGGTTGATTTTAACAGTTTGTTGAATCTTCTTAGCTATCCAAGCAACTGTACAAAGTTTAACATCTCTCGTGTTCAAACATTCATGCTCATTGTGGTAGGTTTTAACAACCCAAGACCCTGCTTTTTTCACTTTTGAAACATACAATAACCAAGGGCAAGTGGGTGGTGTATTCTTTTTAGGGTTACAAGTTGAATTTCCTAAATTACCCTTTGATGTTCCCACGTGTGTGGGCCCATGTGCCTCTTTGGCATTTTCAGAATTCTCCTTAAATGCAGGTTGTTGGGAGGTGCCTTCATCATTTACTTCACAACTACTCAGTTTTGGAATCCCACCTATACAAATTACCCGAAGTCTGGTTTTATCATTCCTTGTAATGTGTAGTTGTCTCCTTGTCTCAATTGCATGATTCTTGACAATCAACTTTACATCTTCCTTTTCAGCAAATGACTGGCCAAGATAAAAGGGATCTTCACCTGATGTTTTGCACCTTTTCTTCTTTTTCCTAACACTCCTACAAGCTTTTTGAAGAGGATTGTCAGCATCTGAATCTGTCACACTATCAAAATCATCTAAATCCACATGGTCATCTGAATCTACATCATTATCTTCTTCACATTCTTCATCAATCTCAAAATCAATGGCAGCCTTATACTCATCCATGTCTACACTATAATCGTCAACTAAGTTATCTTTGTCGACTATGTAGTCTGAATCTTCATCATCATCCTCTTCCTCACCCACATTATCAACTCTGTCTTCCAGACTAACCTTCTTAGTGCTGACTTTCCTAGGTGTAGTTTTAATGGCTACTGACTTTACACGTTTCCTAGGGGTAGTATCCACACATTCATCCTTTTCACTTTCATTTTCACTTTCACTTGTAGTCCCTTCATAATCCCCTACATAACTACTATCAGTTTTATCTTCATCATCAGTCAAATCTTCATCATGCTTACCACTGTCCTCGTAACTTTCTTGTTCACTCAAATCAACATATTCAAGTTCTCTTTCATCATTTTCTACATCATGTTTAGGATTTTTCCTAATATGTTGAATATAAAGATCAAGCACCTTGTTTGTTTTAACATATTCAAGCAGTCTAATGAAGTCAGTGTTACTGCCTAAGGGCCTTAAACCTAACATTAAATCTTCTCCTGGAACCCTAAAATGGTATACCACAACATCCTCTTCAGAATAGCCTAACTCTACAAGCATATCATTCAACATCATCAATGATAAGAAGTCAGAATCCACCTTGTCAATGTGGTCTACCTAACCCCCCACTGTAGTCAAAATCATCCTCATCAGTGAAATTACATCCATGATGAAGTCTCAGCGTGAAAAATCCAGGTCGATTAGCTGTATACCATATTTTCACAAAAAAACTTTTCAGAGATCGATTCAACTGACTTTGCCCTAACAATTTTGAAAGAAAAAACATGAAATACGTACCATATTTTACTTTCGGATCAAACGTTGTGCCTTCTCTTCGGATGCACCAGTTCCAGTCTTCGTCATCCATTGTTAGGGTTCGAGTAGGAGAAGGGAACCAGGTGAGGAAAGAAGAAGATGATGGTGGGAATGAGGGTTTTGGAACGAAACAGGGGCTTTTAAGGGGGGTTTTTTTATTTTTTTAATATAAATTGCTTAAGAATAATATAGAATGACAATTTTACCCTTGGCTGAAATAAGGAAAAAGACAAATTCCAGCAGAAAAATTGATAAAATTTGACTTTTTTTTGAAATTTGGACTAAAATGGCAAAAAAATGCAAACCTCAGGGACCCAGATTTAAAAAATTTGGAATTTGGACTAAAGTGGCAAAACTGAGCAAACCTCAGAGACCATTTTGGCTATTAACTCTTTTATTTATCATAATTTATATGTATAAATTCATTACTATATATTATAATTTTAGTCTAATTTATACGGTAAGTTAACTTGAGCTTCTAAAATAAAGCTCAAGCTTATGCTAATTTATTTAATAAGCTTATTTTTAGATTTGAGCTTAGGCTTAGACCACACGGTGTGGAAGGGCATGAAGAATGGGTGTGAAACGCCATGTGCCAACTAAGTCAGCATTGTGGCGTGGAAAAAAAGCACGAGGGCGGGACATGGCGTGTAAGAGGAAAAAAGATTATCTATCTCTATTATTAAAGCAAAATAACTTTGACTATTTGACTATGATGTGGCATTGCTACTTAGGCTGATAATTGAGTTTTGAGCGACAAAATGCTTTTTCCTCCTTTCTCCTCATTTGTGAAACCGCCTAATGAAGAATCTTCATATGGAAACCCATTCAATTATCAATCAGTTGAAATTCTTCTAAAAAATTATGAATGCGTTTCCATTATTATCGCTTATAATCAAAACCATCTATTTATTTAATAAAAACATCAGGACCGTAGTTAGGAAATGTTTATCAGAGTAAAATACCACATTTTCATATCATTAAACAAATGGGATAAAACCCAAGTTCATAGTACACACTTTTTCATAGGAATAAATCCTATTTATTTAATAAAAACATCTATTTTATTTTTAGGTAACTTTATTGCCACTTTTCCAAGCCTTCGGTGCTGTCCAGCTGGCTTCTATTTGACTTTCACATTTTGTTACCTGAAACGCGTTTTAAAAACATTTGTCAGTGGGAAATACTGGTGAGTGAATCCCAGTTTAATCAAGTTTAATTAAAAAGTCACAGTGTACAGTATTGAGGGCGATCCCGCAATTATATTTGTTTACAAGACATCACAATTAACATCCATGGTACTGTCGAACCCGACTTGTGGAAATGTTACTCCTTGACCAGGTGGTAACAAATTTTGTATACAAAACCCCAACATACTCATCATAATTGTATGCTTACAAATACTCAATAACTGTTATTCGCATGGAAAAGTTTTTAAGGTTTTGTAAAAACATTTAACAAAGATTTACAAAAATGGATCAACTCACATTGCTGTCTTAGAATTTTCCGTAAAGGTTTCCCGGTGATAATCTATAATTTACACAAATGTACACGCGTTAGTATTAATAACCCATTTTAACATTAGTAATACCCTCCCCGAGACGGCATTCCAATGACTACGTCGGGCAGAACCACGACAGCCATTACGGAACCCTAGATCAATCGGGCAGCGTATCTAATTCGTATCCAGGGGTTATAATACTTACAACGGAGCAGAACTTCGCTAATTAGGGGGGTATAATACCCGAGTATTATGCCTTCTATTCAGAAATTGTGATTTGAGAAATGAAAATGGGACGAACAGACTGAAGATCCGAGGCCATCTATTTATAGTGCTGATCTCTGGTCCCCTCGCGGCCCGCGTAAGACAAGACAGGATCTTACGCGGCCCGCATCAAACCCCGGTCAAAGCATAGCTGATCCGGGTCAGCGAGTAGGGTCGACGTGTGGCTGCCACGTGGCGGCACCGGGCTGCGCCACTATCCTGATCTCACGCGGCCCGCGTAAGATTGAGGTGGGGTTCACGCGGCCCGCCTCAACTTAAAGAAATCAGCGAAATCAGGTTCTAACCTTCATACCGCCCGCATGAGTGTTGGGGTGGGTCTACGCGGCCCGCCTCAGCTTAAGTTTTCAATTTTTATTTATTTTTAATACAATTTAATATATTTGAGACCCGTATTCGCGTATGGGGTGTATTTTGGGACATTTTGGGATATTTTTAAAATGTATTAGAGTGTCGGAAAAATAATCGAAGGTGTCGGTTTAATTGAGGATTGTTATATCCTCGCCACCTTGTTTTAGAGCTCGTCCTCGAGATCTACTGGAACAAGTGTGGATATTTCATTTGCATTTCAGATTCAAGCTCCCATGTGTACTCAGGTCCTCGTTTGGAGTCCCATTTCACTTTGACCAGAACTAATCTCTTATGCTTGAGATTCTTGACTTTCCTATCTTCAATCTGTCGAGGCCTCTCTACAAACTTGAGTTGTTCATTTACCTATATATCCTTAAGAGGTACTATTAGCGATTCATCAGCTAAACACTTCTTGAGATTAGATACATGAAACACATCATGTATTCCTGCCATTTCTGGCAGTTGTAGCTGATAGGCTACAGGTCCTATTCTTCTAATAATCTCAAAAGGTCCAATATACCTGGGACTTAGCTTTCCCCGTTTGATGAATCTTACCACTCCCTTCCAATGAGAGACTTTCAACAATACTTTATCTCCTACTTGAAATTCCAATGGTTTGCGTCGGTTATCGGCATATCTCTTCTGTTTATCACGTGCTGCTTTCAGTCGTTCATTGACTTGAATGATCTTGTCGGTTGTTTCTTGCACTATCTCAGGTGCAGATAGTTGCTTTTCCCCAATTTCTGCCCAACAGACTGGGGTTCGACACTTTCATCCATAAAGTGCTTCGAATGGTGCAGCATTGATACTTGTGTGATAACTATTATTATAAGAAAATTCTATTAAAGGTAGGTGATCGTCCCAATTACCTCCGAAATCAATTACACAAGCTCTAAGCATGTCTTCCATTGTCTGAATTGTCCTTTCGCTTTGTCCGTCCGTTTGAGGATGATAAGTTGTGCTTAGATTTAACTTGGTTCCCATAGCTTTTTGGAAACTTGACCAAAAATGAGAGGTAAATCGGCTATCTCTCTCAGAAACAATTGATAAAGGAATTCCATGTAATGAAACAATTTCATTTACATATAATTTAGCTAGCTGTTCCATACTGAAAGTTTCCTTCATTGGTAGGAAATGAGCTGACTTTGTTAGCCTATCTACAATCACCTAGATTGTATCATTACCTTTCCTTGTTTTGGGTAATTTGGTAACAAAATCCATTGTTATAAATTTTCATTTCCAAACTGGCATTTCTAATTGCTGTAACAAACCTGAGGGTTTCTAGTGTTCAGCTTTAACTTGTGAACAAGTTAAACATTTAGAAACATAGGCTGCTATGTCCTTTTTCATTCCTATCCACCAGAAATTTTTCCTTAAATCCTGGTACATTTTATCATTTCCTGGATGCATCGTATACTTAGACTTATGGGCTTCTTCTAATATACGATGACGTAGGTTTCCTAATTTAGGTATCCATATTCTCTTTTTATGGAATCTCCAAATTCCATATGTTCCTTGTTCTAATTCCTTAATCATACCTTTTAGTTTTTCAGTATCATCCTTGATTACTGATTCCTGTGCTTCTCTTATCTGATCATTTAAATCTACTTGCAGATTTAATTTAAGAGAACGTACCCTTTTTGGCTTTTCATGATACTTTCGACTTAAAGCATCTGCCACTACATTTGTTTTTCCTTCATGATATTGGATATCACAATCATAGTCACTAAGCATCTCCATCCAGCGTCTCTATCTCATATTCAACTCTTTTTGCCCAAAAACATACCTTAAACTCTTATGATCAGTGAATATGGTAAATTTACTACCATAAAGGTAATGTCTCCAAATCTTAAGGGCAAAAATTATAGCTCCTAACTCTAGATCATGGGTTGAATAATTCTCTTCATGATTCTTAAGTTGTCTAGATGCATATGCTATAACCTTTTGGCGTTGCATTAATACACATCCATAACCTAACTTAGAAGCGTCACAATAGACTACAAAATCTTCAGTTCCTTCTGGTAACGCTAGTATGGGTGTATTAGTTAATCTTTGCTTAAGAATTCTAAATGCTTCTTCTTGTTTTGGTCCCCATTCAAACTTAATGGATTTACAGGTTAACTTAGTTAAAGGAATGGCTATTCTAGAAAAATCTCGAATAAATCTTCTATAATAACCTGCCAATCCTAGGAAACTTCTAACCTCGGTTGGTGACTCAAGGGTTTTCCATTTAGTAATCGCCTCGATCTTTGTGGGATCTACATGAATTCCTTCATGATTCACTAAATGTCCAAGAAATTGTACCTGTTCTAACCAAAACTCGCACTTTGAAAATTTAGCATAAAGCTTTTCCTTTCTTAATAGACTTAAAAGTGCGTGCAAATGCTTAGCATGATCCTCTTTACTCTTAGAGTAAATTAGAATATCATCTATGAAGACGATTATGAATTTATCCAAATATGGATTACATATTCGGTTCATCATGTCCATAAATGCGGCTGGGGCATTGGTTAAACCAAATGGCATGACAGTAAATTCATAATGACCATACCTTGTTCTAAAAGCGGTCTTAGGAATGTCTTCTTCCTGTACCTTTAATTGATGATATCCTGACCTTAAATCGATTTTAGAGAAAAATCGAGCTCCTTGCAGTTGATCGAACAGATCGTCGATTCTCGGTAATGGGTACCGATTCTTAATCGTGACTTTGTTCAATTCATGGTAATCAATGCACATACGCATTGATCCGTCCTTCTTTTTAACGAACAGTATCGGCGCTCCCCATGGCGACGAACTTGGCTGTATGAATCCTTTTTCCAACAATTCATCTAATTGTTTCTTCGATTCCTGCATTTATGCGGGTGCCAAACGGTAAGGTGCTTTGGCAATCGGTGCTGTTCCTGGTAGCAGGTGAATTCTGAATTCAACTTCTCTGTCTGGTGGTAGTCCTGGTAATTCTTCCGGAAAGACATCTGAAAACTGGGACACTACTGGAATGTCTTTTAGTTCTTTTCCTTTAGTGTTAGTGATTATGGAAATCAAATACACTATAGAACCTTTTCTTATATAACTTGCAGTTTTCATCACAGAGATGAATTTTGTGGATCTAGAGGGCTTATCTCCTTTAATTGTGATCGTTTTACCTTTAGGTGAATTTACTTGGATTGACTTTTGATCACATAAAATACTGGCTTTATTGGCTATTAACCAATCCATTCCTAATACAACATCAAATCCTGTCAAATTCATTGGGTAAAGGTTTGCCCTAAACTTTTGATTTAAAATTTCTATTCTTTCTCCCTGCAAGATTTCAGAAATCCTAACAGTTTCTCCATTAGCTGTCTCTACTAGACATTCTTGTGGTAGTTTAGTTAATGACTGGTTTAGCAGTTTGCAAAACGAGGTATTAATAAAACTTTGGTTTGCACCAGAGTCAAATAATACTTTAGCAAAAACATCATTAACTAAAAACGTACCAGCTATCACGTCTGGAATCATCTTGGCTTCATCTGCAGTTAGAACAAATGCTCTAGCATTTTTAGTGTTCCTGTTGTTTACAGCTGGAGCCAATTTCGGACAGTTTGGCTTAATATGACCTTTTTCTCCACAATTGTAGCATAATCCATTACTGTATTTTCTCCTGCAATCTTCTTCCTTGTGTCCTGGCATCTTACAGAAATTGCAAAGAGTGGAGCATTTTTCCGAATGCTTTTTCTTGCAGACCTTGCAGAAAGGTGCAGAGGTAGAACCCATATTCCTACGGTTGTAATTCCTACAAACGGAATTCTTGAGTAAGCCTTTGGTTAGGTTTCTCCTCTGTTCTTCTTCTCTAGTACGAATTAATTCATCTGTCAAGGTATTTGCTAGTTCTACAGCTTTTTCTATAGTTTGAGGTCTAGCTGCCTTTACTACATGTCTAATCTCTCCAATTAATCCCCAGATGTAACGGAAGATTAACACTGGTTCAGGTGATGCAAGGGTTGGTACTATTCTAGCATATTCAAAGAATGTGGTAGTATAACCCTTACTATCTACCCCAATCATCCTTAAGTTTAGGAACTTATTAGCTATCTGTTCCTTTTCATTGGGAGGGCAGAATTTTCTTTCAACCATATTCTTAAATTCCTCCCATTCCATGTTGTATACCCTATCACTTCCTCTTGACTGGAGGATAGTGTTCCACCATTCTAAGGCTGAGTTCTTAAACAGATTAGAAGCAAACATTATTTTGTCTTCTTCAGCACACTTCCTTATTTTTAGAACAGCCTCAGTTTTCTCTATCCAGCGTAGGGCTGCAATGGGTCCTTCATTGCCCGAGAATTCTATTGGTTTGCAGGACCATAATTCCTTGTAAGAACAACCATAAGGCATGGTTCTTCTTCTTTTGGGAATGGGCATTTGAAGTACGGGTCCATTGTTTATGCTGTTTTCTGGTTCAACTGGTCGCTTACTGCTATGTTTACTTTTATTATTCGCTTCTTGAACAGTTTGAATAATAAATGGCATTGCATCTATAATCCCTTGTGCCACTGTGTGTTGAACGTCACTATTATCCATTTGGTTTCCATTGTTATTGATGCTCGGATTCTCATTTACCACGTTAATGTTACTCTGGTTATCGTTATTTAGATTTCCTTGATTTCCTTCATCGGCCATCTGAATTTTAAACATTTACTCCGTATTAATATCACAAAATAATATTAATATAGTCAATCACATGACACGCATTTTTGCCAAAAGCGTCAATCATTGCAACTATACTCTATTCATATACTATTATGCATCTATTACATACCAGTACTGAAATAAAAATTACAATACCAACTGAAATAGAATTACACTAATAGTAATAGGCATCCGTACACACATATATTTTATTTTATTATTTTATTATTATTACTATTACCGTTTCACCATCACATTCACGGATATGGATTCGTCCAGAAATCCATATTGCGCTCATCGTATTTCCATACGAGACGCTCTCCCACCTGTCGCATTCTCTCACTGCTTTCTAAAATTTCCTCACCAAATGTCCTAAGTTCTTGCACGTTTTCTGCACTCATTGGGGGTGCAGGTTCTAGGACTAGGTTCGGAATCTGGGGTGCGGGTTCCTGATATGGGGGTGAAAGTGCCTAAAATCGGTAAGGATCTTCTAAGATCTCCCTAATGTAGTCATCATGGTAATAGGGATCTAAAGGGTCCATACCTGGGTAGGCTCCTATGTTCTGCATGGGTGTGTCTTCAAGTATCGGGTAACGTTGCACAAAGTCCCTAACGTCATCCCACCAGGGATCGTAATTTGGGTCTAGGGGGTTTGGTGCTGGTACCCTAGGGATTTCTTTCGGATTGAAATCATGCATCTGCACTTGGTTTTCAGGGTTTTCTATCTCCATGGGTTGGTCAGGGATTGGCATTTGTGGTTGGGGTGCTATTATTTGCTCAAGATTAGCGTCAGCTGCAGTAGTGGCTAGGATATGGATATTGGCTATACCCCTATTTATCATATCCTGGGCATATGCATCTGTTTCTCTCTTGGCTGCTGCTAGTGCTCTCTGATCTTGTAACTTTTTCATACGCTTCCTACGCTCGTGTGCCCCTCGACTGAACCATCCCCTCTTTTTCTGAGGAAATGGCTCCTCTGACTGAGCCTTAAACACAAAGATTCCATCTTCCGTATCAGCATAGTACCCTGAGAGGGCACGCTGAGAAGAGGATGTGCCTTCGCTTCTAGGCGAACCAGACAATTGACGGTACACGTCAGATGGTCCTTGGTTGCTCATACTGTAAATTAACAGATAGTCAAATAACACATAACAATAAATACAGTTATGGACATATTTCCGTAATTTATTTCCTAACACTTCACATTTTGATGTCAGCAGAACACCTCTGTGGCTGAATCAGTGGCTTAGCTCTGATACCACCTCCTGTCGCAACTCCCAATCCCAGGTTCCCCGGGAAACAGGCGGCCGCGAGCCAGTTTCGGTGGTATCGTGTATTGTCTAATTTGGAAGCGGAAATTTTCATCAGGACCGTAGTTAGGAAATGTTTATCAGAGTAAAATACCACATTTTCATATCATTAAACAAATGGGATAAAACCCAAGTTCATAGTACACACTTTTTCATAGGAATAAATCCTATTTATTTAATAAAAACATCTATTTTATTTTTAGGTAACTTTATTGCCACTTTTCCAAGCCTTCGGTGCTGTCCAGCTGGCTTCTATTTGACTTTCACATTTTGTTACCTGAAACGCGTTTTAAAAACATTTGTCAGTGGGAAATACTGGTGAGTGAATCCCAGTTTAATCAAGTTTAATTAAAAAGTCACAGTGTACAGTATTGAGGGCGATCCCGCAATTATATTTGTTTACAAGACATCACAATTAACATCCATGGTACTGTCGAACCCGACTTGTGGAAATGTTACTCCTTGACCAGGTGGTAACAAATTTTGTATACAAAACCCCAACATACTCATCATAATTGTATGCTTACAAATACTCAATAACTGTTATTCGCATGGAAAAGTTTTTAAGGTTTTGTAAAAACATTTAACAAAGATTTACAAAAATGGATCAACTCACATTGCTGTCTTAGAATTTTCCGTAAAGGTTTCCCGGTGATAATCTATAATTTACACAAATGTACATGCGTTAGTATTAATAACCCATTTTAACATTAGTAATACCCTCCCCGAGACGGCATTCCAATGACTACGTCGGGCAGAACCACGACAGCCATTACGGAACCCTAGATCAATCGGGCAGCGTATCTAATTCGTATCCAGGGGTTATAATACTTACAACGGAGCAGAACTTCGCTAATTAGGGGGGTATAATACCCGAGTATTATGCCTTCTATTCAGAAATTGTGATTTGAGAAATGAAAATGGGACGAACAGACTGAAGATCCGAGGCCATCTATTTATAGTGCTGATCTCTGGTCCCCTCACGGCCCGCGTAAGACAAGACAGGATCTTACGCGGCCCGCGTCAAACCCCGGTCAAAGCATAGCTGATCCGGGTCAGCGAGTAGGGTCGACGTGTGGCTGCCACGTGGCGGCACCGGGCTGCGCCACTATCCTGATCTCACGCGGCCCGCGTAAGATTGAGGTGGGGTTCACGCGGCCCGCCTCAACTTAAAGAAATCAGCGAAATCAGGTTCTAACCTTCATACCGCCCGCGTGAGTGTTGGGGTGGGTCTACGCGGCCCGCCTCAGCTTAAGTTTTCACTTTTTATTTATTTTTAATACTATTTAATATATTTGAGGCACGTATTCGCGTATGGGGTGTATTTTGGGACATTTTGGGATATTTTTAAAATATATTAGAGTGTCGGAAAAATAATCGAAGGTGTCGGTTTAATTGAGGATTGTTATAAATTCGATTTGATTTTGAATCTCTGTTGCATATTAAGTTGGAAGGAAGTAAATTGGGGATGATAGGTCAGATTGTGGTTTCTCCAACTTTATATATGATGAAAATAAAATATATTGTTCTAACTAATTGTATTTTTGGATGTTGGTAGGTCATGCAAGAGTTATGTGGGACAATGAAAGAAAACGCGCTCTAGGGGATTTGCATTTCTTTCATTTTGGGAACCAACAAGTAAGCGAAATACATGTTGGACTGAAGAGTCCTTTATACCCACCCCTCCTTTTAAGATAGTAAGTAGAATTCGTTTTTCTATATCTCTAACCATATTCCTAAAGTGTAATTAGTGATGTGAATGATTAGACATTAGAATTTTCTTTTTTATTAAAGATTTTTTATTTTATTAGTTCTTTTATTAAGATGAATATCTTGGATTTTCATGTTTTGTAATTTGGTTTGAGTTTATACCGTAGGAAATTGGATCGGAAGTAGGAAAATTTAATGCAACTGGGCAGCAAAGGTGGTGGATTAGGTGACAAACAGAGGGTAATACTCATAGTGTTGTTTATTTCAAATGGTGTTCAGCAATAAGAAGCCAGGCTGGGGATTTGGTTTGACTTTTTTCTGGTTTGTAATGTATGGAACTTTGTTTCAGACCTATTTTCAAAATTCATTCAATAAAGACTTAAGTATTTTTAAATGATTTTCTTTTTTTTAGGCAAATTTAAGTGTTTCTTTGTATTATGATATGATATATGCATGTAAATGTGACATCAGAGGCGACTCCTCTACTATGGAAGTTATGCAGAGGCTATGAAAGTGGTACCTTGGAGGAGCTCCTATATGTTGATATGCCAAGAGAGTATCAGAATTTATATGCAAAATCCATACAAGAAAGTGTTTTTTAGCAAATTTGAGTTGTCCGTGATGGTCAGTGACGAACAGTCTTCTCTGCCGATTTGAAGCTTTGATTCTGCTTACTGTAGTCCTAACAGAATTTAAGTACAGAATGTGATTTCATTTTGTATATTAATTTGTATTAGGTTATCGTACAGAGAAAATGTGATGGAGCATGAATGATGACTATCGTAAGGGTCATGCAAAAACCTAAATAAGCTACGTAGATAGCGTAAGTAGGGTATCGTATTCACGGGGAATTTGTGGTTAGCGTTAAAGAAATTAATTAAAACTAAATTATCCAAATTGGGGGTTTGTTTGTTTAATTGTAAAGAAAACACAATTTGTCACGAAAAGTGTTATCAAGATGAGAAGAAGTAACCTCCACCCGGAATTCCGAATACCCGTTTTAATTTAAAAATCCGTTTTCTGATTCAAAACACCACATAGACATGGCCTTGGAATTAATGAATTTGATTAGTTAATAGGGATAGTTTTTAAGATTCACTATGCAACCTACTAACCCGTTTGATTGTATCAATTACCCACCAATTTACTAACCCGCTAACAACGCAAGAAAGTTGCCAATACGCTTAATAAATGACAAGTAATTCAAACACAAGAAACGTTTACCAATAATCCAACACAAGTGGTCAAGCTGTACCAGTTTACAAGAATTAGAAAAACAAATAATTATGTCAAACCGCGTAAACGTTCATCCGGGCGGAAGTCACCGAAAGATTTAGCCGCTCATGCTTGTCTTTGCCGCTTCGGTTGTCATCCCGGATTGGTTAGACTCCATAAACTAGCTTGAAAGATGTTAGTATGCTTCAAAATAATCCCCAATTCGTTCCTGATGTTGAGTTCGACGGCTGCTACTTCCCCTCTCAATTTATGCGTGTATGACTTCTTTGTGTGGCGGCCCAGTCCAAAGAAAAATCACAAAAGTCTCCTTGTTACACGTGTTGGCTTAGATGGATCCATGATGATGATGTCAGCCCATTTGTGAATATGGCGGCCCAATTCAGTGTATACTTGTGTGTTTTTTTTTCTTTGGCAGCCTCCCCAAGTCCACGTGACTTCTTTTTGCTATCTTCAATTCTTTATTAGAACCCAATATTCTTATTTGTCCACTGAATCTCGAATACACCTACAAAAATGAAACATATGCACTTTAGTTTCTTTCAATTCCACTAACCACACAATAATTATCCAAGTTATTTTACTCCTACATATAATAAATATAAATATTATTTAAGTTAACATGGAAGGCCCCTGTGAATTTCCTTACAGACCCCATGGAAGGGAGATCTACATTGAGACCAGCGGACCTGCTCGTCTTTGGCTGGGCGGGAGGGAAACATGCTTGTGTAGATCTCATAGGAGTCTCTCCCTTAGCTGGTTTAAGAGAAAATGGGTTTGTAGCAGGACAAGCGGTAAAGAAAGCAGAATCTAAAAAGGTGGACAAACACGCTAAAGCATGTGCTGATAACCAACATGCATTTGTCCCCTTCGCCTTCGACACCTTTGGATCCCTGGCTCCAGAAGCTATCCGTTTGCTGACTAGGGTCCAACAGGTTGTCCACAGCAGTGACTCATCAACAGGGGGCAGGGGTTTGTTTTTAATAGGCTAGGGTTTGCTATCCAGAAAGGGGTAGCGGCGCAGCTTGTTGCTTGCTTACCTGCGATATTGATGTAAAGTGCATTTTGTTAAAACCAAATTGAATTTCAAATACATAAAAAAAAAGTTAACATTATCTAGTTTCATCATAACTCATTATTAACATATCTTTCAATTTATAATTTGATTGTGTTAACTCATTTCCATCTTACTATCGAAACCAACTAAAAATCATATATATTTTACAACTATCGATGCATTTGTATTACAATTAATGTTCAATAACGTGTATCTAAAATGCACCGATCAAATCCTCACACTTATCTTTTTTCGTCCCAAAAAAATTATATGCAATGGAATCACAATCAGAAACATTGGCATTCAATATCTTCGGTTATTTTATTAACTAGTCTAATCATACGTTAACCAAGATTACGGGTATATGATCCACCTAAACCCAACCGCCAGCTTCCGAGCCCTTATTCACGATCCATTTAAGTTCAAGTAATTATAGTCATCTATGGATCCCACACTCAAAAGACTACGACTCCACCTATTCCCGTTTCAAGCTTATGAGATTAAAAGATTTATAATCTACCGCCTTATATAAAAAACTCTTATATTATTCCGATTAAACTTTATGATGGATAGATGGATGATATTGCGAGCTTACATGCTTTTGTATACGATCAGTTCAGCGGACATACGCCACACGAGTCACCATCCCCATGGTTAATGCCATAAACTTCACGTTTTTTTACATGTGCTCAAATAGATGGATGGAATATTTTTTTTAGGCGCCACACTGTTTCGGATTTATTTTCACAAAAAGAAACATGTGTTCCATTTTAATCAGAAAAACTTATAAGTTTTTTACTTATGACGTACCCCTTATACACTCTATAGTTTCAGTTTTACCATAGCTTCTAAGGCGAGAACACACAATATTCCTAAGTTAAGGTATATTATATCGATCCTAAGAAACCTTTCAGCTGGCTGGGCCTACCCACATATCCTAAGTTAGACACATGACTGACTGTTTATTATCTCATATATATAATAATTAAATGCCAACGATCCAATTATACCTATCATTTTCCATTTATTGCAAAAATTTTCTCCAGACATTTTCTATTTTTTTCTATTTTTTCAATTTTTATGGATTTTTGATTTTTCAATTTTTTTTACGACACGACTACGACACTAATTATGACACACTAGACGTTAGTTTCCCCTCCCCACACTTAATTCCTTCATTGTCCTCAATGGAGTGAGAAACTATTTATATACTAAAAACACAAAACAAAATACAGAAATAAATGGAACAGACTCCCCTGATTTGACGCGGTTGAATCCATGTGAGCCTTGTTCCACTGCAACCGTATAGCATTTCATTCGCGGCTGCACAGGACGCTTGTCTTTATATGATTGTTCGAATCACTTTCGTCCAAATGGAGATCGAGTATGGACAAAAGCGATCGACCTGCAAAATAAAACTCACAAGCTTCCAAACAGGTTAAACGGGTTAGTAACAAAGAGACACGAGCAAAAACCGGTTCGACGAGCACCCAAACCTCCTTAGACTTCCCCACACTTGTCCGGTTCATACACAAAAAAACACAAAAAACACAAAAAAACACAAAAAAACACAAAAACACAAAAACAAATGAAATAAAAACAAAACCTGGGTTGCCTCCCAAGAAGCGCTAAGTTTTAGATCTTCAGCCAGATCGTACCTGATATGTGCTACGATGGTCTCAATGCACACTTACCCAATGTATTTCCAATGAATGCTCGAAAATTTACATGCCATCTCCATAAGCTCCTCGGTATAACTGGCATGTTTAGAAAGCACCTGCGAGTTTCGCTGATCCACTTCATGAGATATACACCGATGTCTTGTAGCTTCGCCCTTTTCATCTTCATCTTCTTCCTCGAACCCTCTTCCCCACACTTGTTAATTGGAATGATTAATATGGGAAGAGGTTTGGTACACACATTCATCTCATCAGACTGCTCTGCCTCATCGTCCTCACACACCATCTGATCCACCAGTGACTTTTCATCAGATAAAGGATTCATTGATGTGGTATTATCCTCCACAACCTCCTCCTCCATGTGAGAATAATCTCTAATATCATTAGGTAATGGTGAGAGACGCTCTTCTATTTCGATCTTCATTTTTAATGTCTGACACTTGGAAACTAGAAAGCTGATTCGATCTTCATCAGAAAGGCTGGGTGCTGATAAATACTGCTCGGTTTTGGACAAAATCACTTCCAACATGGCAAGCTTTTTATCCTCCTCGGTCTGATAAGTATGGACACCCACGGGCTCAGAATATTCCTCTGGATGATATTGTCGGTATCCCTGATACGGTCTTGAGATGTATGCATCCATCATTTTTTTATTCCAATACTCTGGATTTTCCAAATATACCGCACATACATCATCATAATCATAAGTATGATCACGACCGCAACAGAAACATCGTCCATCCGTCCTTGGCTCATAATAAGCATCCTCCACTGTTGTATCAAAATTGTAGAAATATGGTAGATAGGAAGAATTCTCATAGCAAGGCATCGGTGGTTCTTCCAATTTCGCTTTTTCCCGTCTAAATCGGGCCTCGTGGCAACCGATACACGGGTGAAGTGGTTCCCCGCACAAGTTGCATGTAGAAGAGCCGCAAAATATAGTAAGATCTGTCATCCTGAATCTCGAATACACCTACAAAAATGAAACATATGCACTTTAGTTTCTTTCAATTCTACTAACCACACAATAATTATCCAAGTTATTTTACTCCTACATATAATAAATATAAATATTATTTAAGTTAACATTATCTAGTTTCATCATAACTTATTATTAACATATCTTTCAATTTATAATTTGATTGTGTTAACTCATTTCCATCTTACTATCGAAACCAACTAAAAATCATATATATTTTACAACTGTCGATGCATTTGTATTACAATTAATGTTCAATAACGTGTATCTAAAATGCACCGATCAATGAACGTAGACTTGCGCTGTTGTGAAGGGACTCAAATGCACTCTTAATTTGATTGTGTGAACATTTATGGTGGTTTGTGTATGCTTGAATGTGTGCGCGCGCACCGGTGTGTGTGGACTCTAGATTAACTGGCATGAGTTTAGCAAGATTCTGAACATGTAATACCAACATTTTGACACGTAAATAATGTTTTAGAGGGTTATGTATATGTATATAGATTTAGATAATTTTAACTCACTTGATGTGTTTCTATATTCATTAAATAATGTTGTTTTGATATAATATAATTGGCCTCACTAGGTTTTGTGCAATGGGAAATGGAATGAAGAGGATGCATACCTCGAGACATCATCAGTATTAAGCTAGGTGACATTATTCCTGTCGATGCACGTCTGCTTCAAGGAGATCCTTTAAATATTGATCAAGTAATAACTTCAACTTAATTATTAATCGTATAGTTGAATTGGTTATTCACTTTTGATACGTTTTGCAGTCAGCTCTTACAGGTGAATCTCTCCCAGTAAACAAGAATCCAAGTGACGGGGTGTAACACCCCTAAATTTTTAAACTATATATGTTTGTGTACATGTGTAGGTTATAAAATTCATAATAAAACAGTGAGAATAGAAACTAGGAATAATTAGCCTAGTTAAAAATCTAAATAGAAAAGATGGGAAATCAAAGTATTTAACCATTTCTATAAAACTTGGAAACCAGAGGGGCCAAAGATGAAAATTTTGAAAGTTCTTTTGATTAATTGTTGGATAAACATCAGAACACACATTTTTGTGTGTCCTGATCGAACCAAAAACCCCAGGGACGAGCTCCATCTTTTTCAAAACCCTAGATTCTACAATTTCATTCAAAATCAAAGAATCAAAACTAAATTGAAGGTGATTCAAGGCTAAATAAGTGATCTTCATCCTTAGTATATCAAAAGGTATGCTTAATTTTTAGATGTGAAGATGTTTTGATGATTCATGAATTCATCTAACAGAAATTTGTGACAACCGGTGATTTACGACCCTTAATTACGTAATTAACAGGTGTTTAACACGATAATAAATAGTGTTTATAGCGCGAATTAACTTAATTAGGCCTTTGGAGTGCCTAGGAACGTCTATCCGACCTTACAGTGCGCGAATGGTGGTTTACAGAGAAACCGGTGAAACGTTAAACGGCAACAAATTGAAACCGAACAGAATATTGACAACGCCGACAAATATTAAATTTTGCGATATATTTTAGCTTTGTAATTAAATTTTAGTGGCTACAGTCGAAACCGGATCGGAAAACGGTTTAAAAACGACCTATGACGCAAGTTTACGCGCTTCTTACGCAACCGACGGTTAGACGCTACAACAACGACTACCGGTACTATATCATATATTTTTTTTAAATCCGAAATTTTATTTTAGGGCGTTCCGTGGAGCTCGGGTTCGTAAATGGATTTCGTAGAAGTAACGGGTCTTGTAGGGACGAACGGGCTACTTTAAACACGAATCGGGCTTGTGGGCCTTGGGCCCAAGCCCAAAAACCCACAAGACATACATTTGTGTATATATAATAGACCTAATGGTCTTTTGTTCTCATTTTTTTTCACAGACAAACAAACAAATAAATACTCCCATGAGCTCTCTCTCTCTCTCTCGACATATGACCGGCAACCGGAGTCGGAGGTCTGACCGAACTCCGGCGCCACCACTCCCGTCGACAAGCATACACCCTTTTTTTAATTTTCTTTTTCACCCTCTGTTTTCCTCCGATCTACACCCCCACCCCCTTTCTGATTCTGAACGGACCACCACCACCATTAACCGGTGGTGGTGCGGCGGTGCGACATAGAGGGAGACGGAGCGAGAGAGACTGAGAGGCGAGAGATAGAGAAAGAACCGACGGTCGAAGACTCGGACCGCCGGTCGGTCCAATTGTCCGGTGGTCATTGTTTCTGTCCGACATGTTTTCCGATATGGTGCTGCTGTGTGGTTCCGATGAAGAAAGACCGAGAGAAGAGAGAGAGATCGGAGACTCGGACCTATGGTCGGTTCGTTTAACCGGCGGTCCATGATGATGTTCTGGTTTGAGTTTGGTTCGAGTTCGAGTTGTTCTTCCCGGTAACACTGGTCTCTGTTTCGTTCCGATCGACTTCTGACGATGATGGAGATGATGCTTATGTTTGTTGCCACTGATGATGATTAGATTCAGTTTTGGTTTCGGTTGACTCGGTCAAGCGAGTCAACAGATCAGTTCGGGTTCGGGTCTCGATTCGGTGCAACTCGATCTCGACTCGGTGCAACTCGGTTCGACTCGGTGCAACTCGGTTCGACTCGGTGCAACTCGGTTCGACTCGGTGCAACTCGGTGCGACTCGGTCCGACTCGGTCAAACTCAGGTCAACTAGTTGACCTGGTCAACTCAGTCAAATGATTCGATGTTTCGACACGCGAAAACTCGGTAAAGGATTTATGACGATTATTATTTACGTTCAATTGTTATTATTATACGCGAAATCGAGCTCGAACCGATCTATTTAAATATGCTTTACACCTTTACATAACTGACGAAATCTCATATATTGATTATATTGGTTGAATTTAATTGAATTTTGATAAATAACGACAACTTGTGTTGTCGGGGCGTCCAAAAACAGAGGAAACTCTGCCCGTTTTTCGAGAAAATCCGAAAATACGAAGCGTTTTTATTATAAAGCAAAGCGTCGGAATTCAAATAATCATTTAGTAAAACCAATACAAAATGTCGACGACACTTTCCAACATACGAAAAAGACAAATCTTTTATAAAAACAAGTATAGTTTATATACTTATTTCAAACATCCAAAAAGCGGATATTTTTCATGAGCGACTACGAGGTTTGGTTTAAACATCAAGAATACGGAAACTTTTTATAGAATAAATATGATTATTCTATCTAATTCAAATACCTTACGACTCGAATTCGTCTTATAAAATAAATATAGTTTATATTTATTTCCGAACAACACGACTTCTTTTATGAAAATACATATAGAGTATATGTTTATTTCGAATGTCAAACGACACGACAATTGTGCTACTAAAATAAATATAGTTATATATTTATTCCAAATGTCGTACAACGCGAATTCTTTTACAAAAAAATAAATATTGCTATATATTTATTTTCAACCACGACAACTCGACAATTCTCTTATAAAATAAATATAACTTTTTATATTTATTTCAAAATGCCTAAACGGCATATACGCATATTTTGGCAAATGTATACAAGACGTAATATATATAATACAAGTGTATTGTATATTACTTTCTTACGAATGTTTCTATATACACAAATGACTTCTCGGGTCGCCGAGCGATCTTAGCGACATATTTATATACTTTGATATAAATATTTACTTATTTTAAATCTCTCGAGAACTAAGTCTTTACAAGACTTATTAAACTATTACGGACAATAAGCGAGACTTAACAAGTATAACTTAATCATTTTCATTAAGTAACAACTTATCGTTGAATCGTTCGATTAACGATTCGGTAGAGCTCGATGACACGTAGTTTAGATACCGCGTTTATTTAGAAACTTACTAGGTATTCCGTGTTAGGAATATTGTAGAATGCACGCTAGCAAGTCAAGTATTGGAAACGACATCATCGAAGTCGTAATTAGCTAGCTTTGCATAGGAATATTCAGGCGAGTTCATAACCCCCACTTTTTACTGTTTTACATTTTTTTGTAAATGTTTTCGGGGTGGAAAGACATGCACGTTTTGCAAAAACATACAAAGTTTTGAACAAACGCAAAACTCGTATTTCTAAATCATATTACGAAGGGATTTCGAGGAACACAGATGATTTACGAAAGGTTTATACTAAACATACCGGTTTTTACAAAACAAATGCTTATTTTCGAAATGTGAATGATTTTCGGTCAGGGTGACCAGGGATTCGGTCAGGGTGACCAGGGATTTTCATACATGCAGACATATTACAAAAGGATTACAGACATTTTTATACATGGTATGGTTAGCGTAAGGAGGGTTACTACTTAGATCATGTGAGTGGGTAGGCGGGAACTGGAGGCCATTAATCCTCATTGTAGGACCGAGGGGCACAATGCGGTAGATCTATTTGGGTGTAGCGAGCCCAGCTCCAGGCCCACGGTACGGACCTTGGAGTGACTATGTACCCGACGCACAAATCCGCTAGGTTTGAGTCTTCCTACTTGCACTTCACACATATCAATGGCCTTGCAAACCATTGGTGATCTCTTTATTTCCTTATTTGCTACATACCAGGGACATATATGCTTACAAAAATACTTGTTCATACAAATTAAATACCATGTTTTATACAAATTCAAAGCATAGGGTTATGCGGGTATGGAGTCAAAGTCAGGGTGGGCATTGACGGTTATACGAACATTACAAATACATGGTTTTTATGAACATACTGTGTTACAAACACAACGTTTCCATATAACTTGGCAAGAAAATGATTTTTAAATTCGTTTTCTAAATACTATTTCAAAAACCGGTTACTCAAAAGATTTATTTCAAATCTTTCACAACTCAAAAGATTTATTTCAAATCTTTTACAAACAAACTATGGACTCGCTCAACTTTATGTTGACTTTTTCGCATGTTTCTTTCTCAGGTTGCTTTTCAAAGTCAAGGCACGGTTGGAATAGGAGAACCATGAAGAGTCGAGTACTTAGTGGCGTTCATTTTCTAAAAGACTTAGATGATTTGCTTCCGCTGTGCAATGAAGATACCAGTCCAGTCACGCCAATGCTCTGATATTTCGGGGTGTGACAAAATTAGTGGTGAATTGATGGATGTTATGGTTAAATTAGGATGGATACAAGTCTAGAAATAAGTCTTATACAACACTTTGATTAATTCATGTCATACCCTATTTGTTTCAATGATTGTCATATAGGTGTGATATGGGTATTGTGGGGATTACTTGAATTCTTGTGATATTGAAGTTAAATGATAGCTATGATGCAAGTTCAAGTGTCAATTTTGGGGTTTTAATCATATTAGCAAATAAATGTTGTTTTGATATGGTTAACTAGTTAATCATGAACATGAAAATGGTATTATAAGATTATGCCTTTAAGATGTTCGATAAAATGTCTAAGTGAATTGGATTACTTAGAAATTATGAAGTAATCGCTCAATCGAGTAATTAAAAGTATGAAAGGTTGAACATCGAACCATGAGTTCTAAACAATATATTCGGATTGAATTATATAGGTGATTTGGGTGGATCATTGAGTGGGCAAGGCGGATCGGATAACCGCTTAAAAGGAAAGCTTTGAAAGATACGTGGCTATTCGCTTCATAATATCTTGGTTAGTACTTTTATGTTTAATAATTGAATGATAATCAATTCGTTATAAGGTTGGATAATACTAAAACGAAGGATTTCGTTTGTAGTATCCAAACAAGAATAAGTGTAACACCTCGAAAATTCGTGTTCAATGAAATAACGACACGTGTCATGTAAGACAAAAACGCGTTGTAAAATCCGGATTTAATAAAGATGTTTTGGCAGGATTTAAAAGTGGCGTCATGTTAATTTTTACCTCTGAACGACCTCATTCATAAATCCCAAGACCCAATTATATTTTTCAAACATCTAATATATCCTAAATCCAGAAATTCATTGACGATAAACGAATTCAAAGTGCATGATAGGTTCCTATGAAAATTTCTATGGTTAACCTTCTTGTTCGGCACTTTCGAAAAGGATCCAAGCAAACATAACATAATGGTAGGGTATGTAATTGTTAAAAACCCATAATAGAGGTCCCAAACTGACAAAACAAGGTCCCAAAGTCGAATTATGAGGTTGCCCTTTCGAATGCATGAAGGAACAAGATTTTTGGGTGCTGAGGATTTGTTGCGCACCGCAACAAATAATTGTTACGGTGCGCAAGCTAAGCCCAGCTCCAACAGAATTGCCTGTTTGCTGTTAAACGCGAAATTTGACCTTTTATCCGATTTTCCTCATAACCCTTGGCCCCTAAACAACCCCTAAACATCTAGGGACACTTGTTAAGATGTTGTGGTCACTTGTAGACTTGTGTGTCAAGAATTTGTGGTGATCTAAACACTATATAAGGCCACTAAGTTGCAACACATTCTTCACACTTCACTTGTGCAATTCTGGAGCTTTTGGGAGCTTAAGAGCAGACACAAGATCTTCCTAATCAAGCTTAGGACTTCAGTAAGTTTTCTAATCCTTCCTTAGTTTAAGTTTTAGCTTAGTTTAGCTTAAAAGTCAACCGTCGTAATTAAAGGTTGACTTAGCGATAAATCACTAATGGTCCAGTGATTAGTCGAATCAAAAGTAGTTAAATGTTGGTAATTATGTGGGTAATAAAACCTCAAAATGGTTTCCCCTGATCACCACTCTAACTAGTTCAAATGTCGGGTCAAACATGTACTTAGAAAAGTCAACAGGAAGCTTAAAATACCATTTATGCATAATTAGCAATGCAAATCATATACAACCTGTTTGATCATTGTTATAACTTAGTAATAAGTGTAAGAACATGTCTAAACATGTTCAACCCGACAATTTTCTGTTTAGACCCGGTTCGGAACCGAAAGTCGCATAGTTTGACTTTCACTTTGACTTTCAGTTCTGACCCGTTTAGGCATGTTTTAGAAATGCCTCAGAGCTTTAATTGGACTAGGTTACATGTTAGAACAACCCTCTGTGATTATACACCTTGGTTCATTAGTTATCCAATTAATATGCATGTTTCCGTTAATTGCTCATATGTTGACCGTTATGCCCTTATTACCTTAGAACGTGATTTATGAAAATGTAAAAGTGTAGAAACCTTAAATACTGATATATAAACTTTTATGCAAAGTTTGACATCAGTTTGACTTGTAGATTAAGAGTTATGCTCATTATCGCAAAACTAATGCTTTATGTTAATAAAACGGCGTAATTAGCGTATAGCCTAGTTAAGCCTACTTTTTGGTATCAAACTTAATACCCACTGATGTAATATATTATTTTGGGAATTTTAAATATTTTTAATTAATTTTAGGCTGAGCATAACTCATAGTCGTAGGCTTAATCCGGTAATTGTCGATTTTGCCCTTACGGGCCATAAAATGAGTTTTACCGATCTAAACGACTCCAAACCTTTTGCTACTGATCACATATGTTAAATAAGTTATTTTAAGCCTGCTGGAAATATAAAAATATCAGATTTAAGTATCGAACCCGGAAATGGCCTTTAATCGCCTTATTTAGCGTTTTTAACGCATAGTATGTATTAAAAATCATATTGAACATACCCGGGTTGATACCTACTGATATATGAGGAAAATTATAATATTTTAATAGTAGGCAAAGGTTGTTAAACTCAGACTTCAGTTTTGAGCTTTTCGGCTTATGTGAAATTACCAAAATACCCCTACGGGGCATAGTTTGGTTATAATTGATAAATTTCACATATATACTTTATCCTACTGTTATAACTCATAAATTTGAGTATGTTTACTGATTACATCAGACCTGTAACTCAGTTAAACACTTAAACTGTCACACCCCAACCGATGGCGGAATCATCGGGGCGCGGCACTAGGCGAATCAGATTGCTCAAGAGAATCCATAACAACTATATTGCGATAATATTTAATACATTCGTTATCCCATACTAACAAATAATACAATCACATAAGTCATCACAGATTTCTTGTCCTCTCGAACAATACAAATTCGACAACCTAGATTTTAGTTGAGTTTCTAGACTCCCTAACTTGATTTGATATAGTCTGCGATCTAACCTGCAACATACGTTAAAATATTTGTCAATACAAAAGTATTGGCGAGTATACAGGTTTGATAGTATAGCATAATAGATTAACAGTGCTGCGAATTTCCACATGCATAAACGTAATACACGACATATATACTCACAAAACTGATACTACCAACTAAGTCCTCGATGCTCGAATGTACGATGGCATAACTAGACCCCGTCGGGCGCAATAGTACTATACTAGTCGTAGTGGGACGTCGCGAGTATAAGCCCTAGCACATATGCAACTAGCATCACATATATCTATGCATAACAGTTATTCGCAAGTGATAATTCGATTGATAGAACATTTCGATTGATAAGTTCGTTTTGTTAGAAACGTATGTTACACCCAAAGTTCGATTAAAAAGGGGTCAAGTATACTCACAGTGCGTATTTAGCGAGATTACAACTTGATTGAGTCGGTTACGAGTTGTCTGTAATGATCCTTGAAGAAATAGAGTAAACGAAGTACGGTTAAGCATGATTGCCTTGAAAAGTTACTCGTTAGGTCAATTGGTCCTCATCCGTACGGATTGACTTGTTGTCCGTCCGGATGACAAGCCATCCGTGCGGATGATGTGTCATACGTGCGGACAGTGGTCCGTGCGGATGAGCGATGCGTGCGACTGGCAGTGTTGTGCGTGCGGTCGAGTGTGCGCGCGGATTGACTTTGTCATCCGTGCGGGCTAGGTGTGCGCGCGGATTGACATTGTCATCCGTGCGGGCTAGGTGTGCGCGCGGATTGACATTGTCATCCGTGCGGACTGAGTGTGCGCGCGGATTGACATTGTCATCCGTGCGGACTGCCCTGTGGTCCGTGTGGACTGACTTGTTGTCCGTGCGGACTGACCTGTTGTCCGTGCGGGCTGACATGTCTGTTTCGTACCGTTTTCGAGTGCTTAACGGAAGGAATACGTTTGTTTTCACTAGGGTAGTGTAATTTCGCACTAACACTTGAAGTTCCGTCAATTCCGACTTATTCTAACGGCCGGGAATCACCCCGTTCCATCAGATCTGGCCGTTCATGGTGGTTCTTCATGGTTAACTCGAAATCGCACAGATTTAGGTGTGATTTGTCATTAAAACATGTGGAAATCACCCGGATCTGAGTCGTTTTTAGTGAAATGAGACCCCAACTTGAAGTTCATAAGAACTCTTGGTGACATCACCTCAAAACGCCTCAAATCCGTAGATTTCACGGTTAGAATTTGAGTTGTGGAAGATAGAATGATGTAGATTCGAGTGTAGATTGTAGAAGTACAAGTTTTAGGTTGAAATCTTACCGGAATCGCGAGGAAATCGAGAGAAAAGGGTCTTGGTGCGCGTTTGGTTGAACAGGAGCTGTCACATCACTGTTCGAGTGATGTGACGTGGTATTTATAGGCAACAGAGGAGAGGAGAAGGGTTTTGGCCCGGGTAGCCCATGCGTGCGGATGGCCCATGCGTGCGGATGGCCATCCGTGCGCATGTCCATCCGTCCGGATGGTCCATCCGTCCGGATAGCTATCCTGACGCCTGGACTTCTCCGTTTTTGATCGTTTTGGTATTTTTCGAAGCGCGTACTTCCATAATTAGTTTATATTATCATTATATTGTTATTATTATATATATATATATATATATCACTAGGGGTCGTATTTACGTATCCATAATCCAAAGTTTCGATAATTAACAGTCGGTTTCCGATTCGAGTATGCGATTGTTATCGACGTTGCACGGCCATCAATGTGGGTTGTATAGGTCCCTTCTTGATGTCATCGTGAACGTTATTTCGTGTAGTGCCACAAAGACTGACGGGGTACCGTTTACTCGTATTGTCATCATCGTCATGACGACTGGAGCTACAGCACTCACCCGAGGGTCCTTGTTAGCGTTAATTGTTTACGTTCGACACATCACGGCCACTGAGGAGGGTAGAATAGGTCCTCACTCAATGCCCCCGTGAGTGTTAGTGTGATAATAGTGTAGTATAGTGATATTGTATTTCGGAAATATGCGATTATCCTTCGAATAGCGATATATACGATATAGTTACATTATGATCCGAATCTCTGGTGCTAGGCGTAACGAGTATAACGAGTAGTAACAACGCACAAAAGTGCGGGTTGTTACATAAACCCTTTTACAACCTTTAGAATGACCAAACTACCCCTACGGGGCCTAGTTTGTGTTTAAATACGTTTCGGGCATAATGAAAGACATCTTACTGATGTCACAACATATTTGAGGCATAATTAACTTAGGAAACCTGTATATGGCTCTTATAATTACCCGTTACGCCTCCTACGCGTACGGTTCGGCCTATGTAACTAGTTTATATAAATTAGCCGAAACGAGTCAAACCTTATCGGTTTTATCTCAAAATCCAGAAGGTGTTTAGATCACCCATATTATACAAGTCTTCAAACTTGTCGGGCCTAAAACACATTCTATTCCGGTCTTCGCGTAATCATGCGTTTGAACCATATATTTCCGTAAGACTAACCGGTCTAAGCTTAAGCTAAATTAAAGACCCGTTAGCATTCTAATTAGTTATTTATACCATCATTCCAGACTAGAGCATTTCGGTAAATGGTACCTACGCTTACTTAAGTGAATACGGCTGAGTTATTAGATTCTTGCTATTTAAGACAGGAGCTAGCTCAGGTAAATACTCTTAACTTATTTTCCCTATACGGGCTTGGGATACGGCACTATAAAAGTACCGCTTGGTCGGGTGTGTAGTTATTTAAATCGGATTGTGATTGATGTACTTACAACCCGTTTAATATGTATTATTTGGTGTATGGCCTTTGGGGGTTAATGACCATGTCCCGGATATCCTTGGGATCATTCGAAGTAATGGCCACGACTTAAGCACGGGGTGTAGGCATACACCTGACAGCTGCATTATGTAAAAACTGGTAATCCACTCCGAGGTATCATCCTTGTGGGCATTATACCGGAACTGGTAATCCACTTAGAGGATGATAGCCTGTGGGCATTATACCTGTGGCGTGTCAGTTAATCTAGTCCGGCCCTACAAACCGGCCCTAACGGACGACAAATAAGTAAAACTGTATTTTAATCAAATTATAAAAGGTATTTTGTGCCACGTGCATTCAAACCAATTTTCTTAAACTCTTTTCAAATGAGTCGGTTGAGTGTATTTACCAGTGAAAACTGACGTATTTTCCAAAAAGGTTAAGTGACAGGTACTGAACGAAATTGGCTGGAAGCTCAGGACGCTAATAAGGAATCTTGCAAGTTCTAGGCGTCTAAAGTCTGTTGAACAAATGATATGTTTAAAGATCCGCCTGTGGATCCTTTACTTTCCGTTGTAATACTGGATATTACTTTTTATTCGGAATGTAATAATAATTATCTTTTGCTTCCGCTGTGCATTTATATAATTGTGTTGTTTGACTATTATGTTGCCAACCACGTCACGATACTCCCCCACCGGGCCCACCGGTGACACGTGGAAATTGGGGTGTGACAATAAGTAGAAAATTCGAAAATATAGAGATGATGAAAGTGGTGGATTCCACTTACAAGTTTGAACGGGTCAAATTGACTCGAAAACTACATGCTTGATTCAAAAAGGGCGATGGTTTTCGCTAGTGAAATCAAACAGGTCAAAATCACCAAAGTATTAAACTTTGGTCGATTAAAATGATAAAGGTCGCTAATTAAGTTAAACAAGACAATTTGGACTTAGGTACCTTGTTATCGGCACTTGAGTTTTTAGTGTAATGTGTCGTAACGTAAAAGTATGTGAAGGTGTGCTTATAGCAGTTTCAAGCTTATAAGTACATTTTATACTTCGTTAATGTAAACGGGTTGAATAATTAGGAAAATCCCTATAAACCAAGTGTTTAAAATAAGAATTTTTTTTTAACCAGATGTTGGATTTTTACTCCATGATGTAGATGGTCTTGTTACGGTCGCGTGGAAAGAAACGTGACCCAAATCGGACTAGAAACGAACAAGTTGTTTTAATAAAATGGTATTGAGCTGGGAATGTGCAGGTTTCCAAAACTGCACCTTCTGTCGAAATGGATGGCTCGTCGCGCCCTGAACGGTAAGACCGTCGCGGGCCGCGACGCTTGTCGCGTCACGCGACACCTATGCCTTCATCCCGTCGCGCCACGCGATGGGTTACTAGTGCGGAAATTTAGTTGGTGATTGTTGTTTTGTTCATATAAACTTATATAGACAACTTTTTAGCATTCATAACTAATGAATTTGAGTGTATTTGTGACTAGGTAACTCATGGAATGGGTCGGATGAAGATCAAGCTAGTACAAGGACCAAACATGCAACTTATAAAGCTTCCGCTAATAAAATAGTTTCTTTTGCTACGAAACTTATGTGTAATAATTATAATAAGGATTGTTTGAAGGTTTAAAATCTACGTAGTTGTTGTTGTGTTAGTGTTTTGTAAAAACGGCACTTTGAAAGCAATATATATCATATAAATTATTAAATGGTCTTAAGGGTCTTACAAGTTGGTAATCAGAGCCTCGTTAAGACAAAGCGTGTTCGGTTCAAAGCTTGATCAAGACATCCGGTAAGAGTTATTTATAAAGGAGTCTAGATATATAGAATTAGATGATGAAAAACATATGAAAAGTGTATGGGAGGAGTGTATGATTATGCTCGAACCCGGGAAATACACTAAGTAAGAAAGGTAAGGCAAGATATGTACTTGACCGAACCTAAAAAGAAACACACATTACTTGTGATTAAGTATGTGTAATATAAATTTCCATGTAATAAGGTGGAAATAAATTAAATAGTTATTGATTAACTATTGTGAACATTTCAGTTAAAGAAATGGCCGGTGAAACCGGAAAAGAATCAACATATCGTGTAACTGAGGAGATGAAAGCTACCATTTCCGAGGAAGTCGGAAAAGCCTTAGAAGCTAGTCTACCGCAGTTTATCGATAGACTACAAACTACGCTCTTATCAGTAATAGACGATAAGATGAATGAAAAGAAAGATACGGGTAAATCGAAAGCGTGTCCATAATTTGGGTTTTATTCACTACTTCCAGGTTGTTAATTGTAAATAGAGGGTTTTATTAGTTTACCGTACACGTGTGACCAACTGACAATTGCTAAGGAGAATGGGAGACGACTAGGAACGGCTCATAATTCGGGTTAAAGCTGAAATAGTTCCTTTAGATTCTGAACCTAAATGTTTCGGTTTCTTAAAGACCGAATCAGTTAACTCTAGGTCATTGATTTAATCAATCTCAATTAAGACAAGTGAATCTGAAGCTTTTTATTATTCGAGACCTTTAAATCGCATTCTTGGTTTGGCTACTATCTATATTCAACATTCTTTAGTGGATTTTCATGAATATAAAAGGAAGTGATACCATGGTGAAAATGAAAGCTTAGAAGGATCCATGCCCTCTCATTCTGGTGATCAGGTATTTTTAAATTATTAATCATGTCTCATTTTTAATGATGTTGTACACTGTGGTTGTAAGTAATGTATACAAGTATAATAGCTGGTGATAAAACTTCCATTAGCATGAATCTTGCAAAAAGCTTTTGCTTATACTAGGAGGTGTTTAAATGTTAATACACAACTGTAACAAAGAATGTTCTTAAATCCAACCTTTTTCTATTGTCAAGGATTAAAATCAATAACATAGTCTTATACATAGATTATTTATAAAGACACAGTTGCTGCAGGGGTAATATGATTGGTAGCAATGCCTTATATTTAGATGAGCTGATGCGGTTATCAAACGCCTGGTCTTCCTGCGACTTCAGCAGGTATGGTATCCTTGGTCTTTCTAATATCAACTACTAATAAAAATGAAAATTGTTTTAGTTAATTTTGTAACTTAACTTTAACCAGTTTATCAACATGGAATGGGGTAATTTTTTGTCCTCATATTTGCCTAGATGAACACAGTAGTTAACAAATAATCTTATCCTAAAAGTTGAGGGTTTTGTTTCGAAATCAAGAAAGACACAGTCTTGATTCAGGTTAGGGTTTCTGATTCTTAAATCATTGAGTTGATTGGGCAATGGTATCTGTATTGGGTTAGGGCAAGTTTCATCACATGGGTTGTGTTTGAGTTAGGGTTTCAAAGGTTTATGTTTAGTAGTAGTTTTTGTTTGATTTGGTGTTGGTCACTACAAAAAAGGGCACCTTTAGCGCAAGGTGTCGCCGCTATTGCCCTATTTTGTCGCCACTATTAATCTTTAGCGGCGACATGTGGCCGCTAAAGGGTCGCCGGTATTGATGGGCCGCTATTGCCCAGTTTGGTGCCGCTATTGATACCGTCTCCGCTAATGCTCTTGCCGGAGAATTCGCAGGAAAGATCGCCTGGGATAGATTGCCGGAGATTACATAAAGTGTGGAACTAATAAATCGTTTATCAAAAACTTGTCAGAACTAATAAATTTAAAGATTACATAACTTTTCATTCAAATTCTCATCTCAAAAAATGGATTCCTGAGCTTGTCGATATAGTTATACATTTTCTATACAAAACTTTACATAACTATACATTTTCTAAACAATAAAACGAAACTGGCCGGAACTTGAACTTGATGATGGCGGTTTAACGGTGTTCAACGGAGGTTGACGGAGCTTCACGGTGGTGGTGGTGGTGGTGCAGCTTGATAATGGTGGTGGTGGAGCTTGATAATGGTGGTGGTGGAGCTTGATGATGGCGGTTTAGCGGTGGTTGACGGTGGTGGTGGTGCAGCCGGTCCAATGGTGGTGGTGGAGCTTGATGATGGTTGTCCAACAGTGGTGGGTGGAGCTTCGGGGTGGTGGTGGTAGCTTCACGGTGGTGGCAATCCGGTTGTTGTTGTTGGTGAAGATGATGGAGTTTGGTGATTGTGTTTGTGGGTGATTGTGTTCCTTTAAGGGAGAGAAAGCAGGAAGGAGCCCAAACCGTTGGATCATCCTCTCATCAAGGACAGAGATCAGCTCTTTTCAAGCTTCACACGGATTGACTTTTAGTGGAGGCAGCTGTCGCCGCTAATGCCTATTGTCTTGTCGCCGCTAATGCCCTTTAAATCCCAAACCGTTAGATCAGGATAAGGATCAACGGCTGGGGTTTGGTTTCAGACTCCGGGACGCGGATCGACCAATAGCGGCGACATTTCGCCTGTCGCCGCTAATGGTGTCGCCGCTAAAAGTGGTAGTTTCTTGTAGTGGGTGTTAGTTGGTTCTTACTAGATCAATAGTATGCTTTAGGATTTTTATTTATGTTATCTGCATGTTTTTATTGTTTTGGATTATTTTGATGTGATTTCTTTATCTTTTTGTTGATTTGTTGAGTTATTTTGGTACCATTTTGGGTTGTTTCTATTGTTAGAGCTAGCTTTTTTGTTTTCTTGAAATGTGAGTAATTATTGATTTTATTCGTTCAGTGTAAATTGACATTATATCAACTGTAGTTGGAGGCAGGAACGTCATCACATTATATCAATTACAGATGGAGGCAGGAACGGAGAACGAAAAAAGGTATATCATTGATCTTAATGTTGCAATTTGATTTTGTACATAAGGGCAAATCCTATCAGTAAATTAGGATCTTGTGTTTATTTTGTGAAAGTGTGTAGCGGTTGGAATAATTTTTAGGGTTGTAGAGGTGCGGATAGATGGTTTATTATCAGGTTTTGTTTTGTTTATGAGTTGGTGTTAAACGAGGTTTTATCTACTTTAAGAATGTCAAGGTTAAATACTACCCAATAATATGAATTTCTGATTTCTCGCATATTTGTTTGTTTCGTTTTAAATTGGTAATAACACCACCACAAAAGGTTTCTACATTCTGATTATTACATTTTATTTTCAGGAAAAACTTAATTTAACACCTTTATGGGAGGATATTGTCTTCTCATTTGACAAAGAAGCTGCATAAAAATAACACCACCTGTGATAATACTCATGATTTCAACAAGTCACATCGTTTTTAGGTATGCTAAAATATTTACATGAAGTTGTTAAATGACTCTTATATGAACTGTTTTCATTATAGAAACACTACATCTAGAATCAACATATGCAATCTTTTGTAATATGGTTCTGTTTCACGTTTATTTGTCACAATTATCATCAATGGTTATTTTGTTTATTAGTCAACCAAATTTTTTTTTTTAGCAATTTATGTAACATTTTATATATAAGGCCAAACAAATTACACCAAGATAGCCGGTAAGCGGGCAACAAGCTGCGCCGCTACCCCCTTTTGAATAGCGAAACCTAACCTAGTAAAAATGAAACCCCGATCTCTAGGAGACGAAATGTTGCTGTGAACAACCCGTTGGACCCGTTCAAGAAATCTGATGGCTTCTGGGGCTAGCGAGCCAAAGGTATCAAAGGCAAAAGGGATAAATGAATGTTGATTATCCTCGCAGGCTTTGGCATGTTTGTCCATTTTCTTTGCTGCCGCCTTTGCAATCGCCTCACCAGGGACAAAACATGTATCCCGAAAACCTACAAGAAGGGAAACCCCGGTAAGATCAACACAAGCGTGTTTACCTGCATCCCACCCGAAAACTAAAACGTCCGCGGGGCGCAACGTGGATCTTCCTTCCCTCGGATCTGTCAAAAAGTTTACGGGGGCTTCTTTCTTCACCGAGATCCCCGCCCGTTTGAGGATGTCCCCCAAGACATCCCGCACCCAGTCGTGCCTATACTTAAAACCTGGCAGTTCTTTACAGTGCAGAGCATGCTCCCCAAATTGGTCTAAGCAAGCTTTCCGGAAAATCGGGCATTGCTCATCATCAGGGAACATAGGAATCATGAGCCGATATTTTAAGATAGCACGATATTCAACGGCTGACATCTTTTGGCCTAAGCCCTCGATGGGGATGACCGATAGAAAATCTTGGGCGTGGGGGCCCCGCAAGCATTCTAGGACGGCGTTCTGACGAGGGGTCGTACAGAAATCTGATCCAATATTCTGAGCGATACGACAAAACAGAGCACTCGCCAAAGTCTTCTGGGTCTTCGGTGGGGCGGTGTCCCTGTTAGCGAAACCGCCAATATCCAAATCCGGGAGGTGTCTATGCAACCCCCCCAGAGCCATGTCATAATCCCCATCCATTCCAACAACCCCACTTTCGCGCAAGATGTGATCTTGCATTCCCCACGATTGAGCTCGCGAGGCAACGAAACCGTAAATGGAGACATCCATGGCCGATAGAAGCCCCAGCCCCCCCATCTTACAGGGCAGAGAAGCAACCCGCCACTGAAAATCCCCAAAAAACGGACCCCCACACACCACAATGTCCTCTATAGCCCCCCGTAGCCCTTTATCGAATAAGGATACCGCCTCCTTTACAAACACAGGTTGACAAGTTCGCAGACCAAAAAGGAGCTTGGCGACACCCATGCAAGAGCGCAGCAGGAGAAGCTCACTTTGCGGGTCTCGGAGTTGCGAAAGGCTACTCATAAGGTCCACTGCCCGGGAAGCTCGCCGCGCAGCCAAAGCACTAATGAAACTGGGGTCCCGGCTCACAGCTCCCCCAAGGAGTCTCACGCCCCCCGTTGGTCTTCCAATCTCCTTCGGGAATAAACTAGCCTCCAATTTTTCTCCATTGCAAGACGGCCAATATACCTCTGTTTTTTTTATATTAAGCCGGAGCCCCAAAGGTGGCCCCTCAGATTGAAAGCCAGAGCCTTTGCTACCTCAGATGTTTTTCCCATAATAGTACCATCATCCAAATACCACGCGTGGAAGGGGAGGGTACAACTGTCTCGTATACGTTGTGTGAGGGGGTGCAAGACAAGGGCGAACAATAGAGGCCCCAAAGGATCCCCCTGCAGGACCCCCATGGACAACCCAATACAGTCATTACCCACATAAAGCCTAGCGGTTTGCCCATAAAGAAAATGTACCCACGGAAATATAGATGGGCATCGAATCCCAACCTCCCGCAGAAGAGTTGTGCGATCCACTAGGTTGAAAGCATTGGAGAAGTCAACGGTAAGCATGGCGAAGGCCCCATCATCGTGAAAGGCGTTAAGGAACCTGTTCGCGCTATGGAGGATAGCTTCAGCCCCATCCGGTGTCCCAACCCCAAATTGATGATCCCCCAGGTACCTAACCATCTCTTTCCCTACCTTTTTCATCGCTATCTTAGAGACCAGCCTACACCAAATGGCCCCGACCGCAATAGGACGGATCCCCCCTTCAGGTTTCAGCAAGGGGGTCAGAGGAGCGGAGGCAACGAACTCAGCAAGAGGCCTGGGGCATAACCCCCCCCAAGAAGACATTGACTACCCCGGTGATGGCTAAAACTAAACCCGAGGAAGTTGAGGACCCCTCTCCACAAAAGCTATCCAGTAAGTGTTGCGCCCTGAGCCCATCTCTCCCGCACGAAGTTCCTTTGGGGAAAGACTTAATGCACCCCAAAACGCACTCTACATCAACAGTTAAGGGTGCCTGAGGGATTGTGTCTGCCGGCACAACCGGAGGGGGCGTAACCGGGTGTTTCTCCGTGAGGGCCTCCAAAGTGGAGGGCCCAAGGGGGGCAACGCCAGAAGAGGACAACACCTTGACCGCAGCTGTGAAATGACCAAATTAGTGTTGACAATTTCTATATGTTAAATTAATGTAAGTTTTGGTTGTTTTATTGCAACATTTCTATTGTACTCTTAATTGGACCTCTAATCACATGAACACATCTGGTCGATGGCAACCTGTTGGAGGTCGTTGGCATTATAATTTTCGGCCTTGCGCCTAGAAGAGGATAAATAAAGATGACAACAGTGGCAGTGTAACTACCGTGATCTTTGACTGCGACAACACGGTTTCATGGCAGATGGTATTGCCAGATGTCGGCAAAGGTGTTTTCCGGAAAAAAAGCAGAGCAAGTCAGGCGTTGCATGTCCCTGATCTATCTGATTCCAACAAATAATGTCGGCGGCTATGACTTTGGTAAGTACTCGATCACCCATACTACTTCTTTCTCATTTTAAAAGCATTATGTTTTTTATTCTTTTGAAGTTTTTATTTCATTTTGAGCATTTATTATGTGTATAAAACTTGAATTGATTAATTTGCTTGCATTTTGCTATTTTGAGATGATAATATGGCGATTTAGGATGTGGTAATTTAGTGTATGCCGATTTTTGTTTATGTGTACTAACACACTTATCCTGTTTATGAGGCCTTAGCTAAGGAAATCTGGAAGTTTGTTCTATTATTTCTGAATTTGAACTTCACTTTTTTTTTGAAAGAGTGCATTTTGAATTTTGAGATCCAGGTTCGCAATTGGAGTCTTCATTGATATTTTTTAAGCATCTAGTGATTGTTTCCTTGGCCTCCATGGTGGTGGATCGAATTAAAGAAGGATCGTTTTGGTGGGCGATTAAGAGTGCTAAAGTTCCGAGTTTGTCGCAGCAAAATTGGAGCAGGTTTGATGACCCGGGAATCATGTAGGCATGTTGTTTGCTTTTTGGGGGGTTTGTATGTCGTTTTTGCTTATGTTGTAAGGGGTTTTTGTGGCTAAGATTGAGAAAAAAGAACAAATTGAGCCAGTTTTGCAATGTTCTTAAGGCATGAAGTGGGGGTATACAGTGGCTTTTAGGTGTGTGGTGAGGGTGTGTATATATGGTAGCATGACTTCAAGTGATCACATTTGTGAAGGAATTTTCTTTTGGTTCCCTTTGATGATGTCAACGGTGATCGAAATAATCTTTTGTTTGGTTTACTTTAATTTCTTTTTATAATGTAAGAATTAACATTTTATAATAATAATAATAATATTCTTATAGTATATGTAAATAGAGTAATTGGTGTTGAAATATATGCGCATTGTCGGTAGAAAATCGACAAAGTTTACACAAGAAAAGAGTAGATCAATACCTTGGAATACAACTCTTAGGGTACATGCTGCACTTTTATACGTTGTGATTAATGATTAATGCATTAAATATCTATATGTATATATATTATGGATGAACACGGTATCTTTACCGAAATTCACCAAATATGGATACCGGTCCCGAAAATGTACGGTTTAGTACCGGTGTTTGAAGGAAAAAAAATACCAGTACCTGATGACTGTCGTAAGGGTCAATCAAAAACCTAAATAAGCTACGTAGATAGCGTAAGTAGGGTATCGTATCCACGGGAAATTTGTGGTTAGTGTTAAAGAAATTAATTAAAAACTAACTATCTAATTTGGGGGTTTGTTTGTTTAATTGCAAAGAAAACACGATTTGTCACGAAAAGTGTTATCAAAATGAGAAGAAATAACCTCCACCCGGAATCCCGAATACCCGTTTTAATATAAAAATCTGTTTTCTGATTCAAAACACCACATAGACATGGCCTCGGAATTAATGAATTTGATTAGTTAATAGGGATAGTTTTTAAGATTCACTATGCAACCTAATAGCCTGTTTGTTTGTATCAACTACCCACCAATTTACTAACCCGCTAACAACGCCAGGAAGTTGCCAATACGCTTAATAAACGACAAGTAATTCAAACACAAGAAACGTTTACCAATAATCCAACACAAGTGGTCAAGCTGTACCAGTTACAAGAATCAGAAAAACAAATAGTTATGTCAAACCGCGTAAACGTCCATCTGGGCGGAAGTCACTGAAAGATTTAACCGCTCATGATGATCTGCGCCGCTTCGGTTGTCATCCCGAGTTGGTTAGATGTCATTGATTGGCTTGAGATGAAGAGAATGATGAAAAGTGATGCTCGGTTCGTTCCTTATGTTCGATGATGACGGCTGCGTATTCCCCCCAAAAAGCTCTCCCCCTCTTATTTTTTTTATGATAGATAATATAATGTTGATGATGGATCATTGATGGCTGTCCAGTTATCGGCCCAATCAAAAATAAAAGTCCAAAAGTCTCCTCTAAGATTGCACGTGATGCCCCTCTCTTTTAGATGTTGATGATTTGATGTTTTCTATTAAGAATAGAAAATCCTTCCAAGAATGAATTAATGTCTCCCCCGTAGGCTACGCTTCACAGTTTCTGTTTCTTATTTCTTCATGGTCCGTAAGCTACGCCCCAATGTTGCGGCATTTCTCACCCCACCCCCCGCGTGTCGCGGGGGTCCATCATTTGACCGACACGATTCGTTTCTGACCGACGTTATTTGATTTCTTCAGCGCATCGCGGACAGGGAACCCCACACCTGCCGCGTGTCGACTAAGGTACCCGAACTTGATTTCTTTCGTTATGTCTCCCGCATTGATTTGTCGATCCCGCTTTTCAGTTTGTTTGCTTTCATTTAACCTCGTTTACTACCTGTTAACCACAAACACACCAATATACGATAAATATATAAAACTTATGGATTTAATATATTTAACACTCTAAAATTCAACACAAACTATATAATATCCGACTTATTTTGACCCGACATCAGTACCGTATCAAACCGGTACCGAAAACACTAAAAAGTGGGTATTCGATGGTACCGGTACGGTACGGTACCAATACCTGGTATCAAATGCTCATCCCTAATATATTAATATATATATATATATATATATATATATATAGAGAGAGAGAGAGAGAGAGAGAGAGGAGGGGGAGAAAAGAGACTGAAATGGTGTATCAATATTAACACCTTATGATCAACGCCTTGACAAGTGAGTTAACGAGGTCAAATTTAATTTCAAAGATATTAAATAAATTAGCTATTGAAGTCATTTTCCCTTTGCAAAGCAGGTTAGTCCCAAAAAGGACAAAAAATCATATGCTTGTGTGATTGAAGAAGAAAGAGTTTGACTCTACTAATCAGGCTGCAATATATATGATTTCAATAGTTTATAATAAAAGGGGTATAAAATGGATAGTATCTTTTGTTTGGTATGTTGTTATACCTAATTAGAGACCGCATCAAAGCCTGTTGGTATCTTATTGTAAAGATGTGATCCCACCTGTGTCTATTTGTTTCATTTTGATATGTTAAGTAAGTAATGGAAGGTTTCTCTCATATAAAAGTTATGTCAAAACTGGTAAATAATATAATTACTTTGGGACCACCCGTGTAACACATGAGTACTTAGACTTTTAGAAATAGAATTTTAGAGATAAAATTACAAGTAAAATATCTCTTCAAAACATTTTACTTAACTTAATAATGTTACAAAGATACGAAGAATAGCAAGCCACAAATTATAAGTTACAAGTGGTTCATATATGTGCTCACGTTCTTTCTGAACAAACTTAGAAAGAGGGAGGGCCTTATTTTTTAAGCTTATGAATACATGATAAAGTTGGTCAGTTGGCCCATGTATTCCAAGTGCCAGTAAAGTAAGCAAGCAAGTAGTTAATCAGTTTCATAGAGAAGAAACTAAGGTAAGATCATGTGTTTTATCTTATTGTTGGGTGAATTATTTGATCACTAGGTTATTTTCTTCATATATTTTATAGATACGTGAATCAGTAGTTTAGATCAATGTAGGTTGATTTCCATTTTAAGTGGTTAGAAATTATTATTTGAACGATTTGGGTTATGTTGTCTACAGTGGGTCAAATGGGTAAATTCTAAAAAAATAACTAAAACTGTAACGGATCAAATGGTTTGATCCAGGTATGTTCCAATAGTAATGGGTCACACGGGTAAACCCTAAAAAATAACTAAAACTGTAACGCGTCAATCAGTTTTGTCATCTATTTTGTTTGGAGTGAAATGAAGGGAGTCGATAAGTTTCTAGATGAATTGATCGTGTGGAGGGAGCTACCTGGTAATTTCTGCTACTACGAGCCTCATTATGATTCGTTTATGGGTGCGTGTGATTGGGGCCATGCAACATTGATGGACCATGCTTTCGACAAATGTGCACACATATACACGTGAGTGCGTTAGTATTGTTATTAAGTTGTTAATATTTATAGACTTTGGTTTATTACTTATATATGAATATATGATGCTTGGAGGCTGGAGCATCTGGAGAAGGCTATCAAAGGTTGGTTTGTACTTGAGACAACCCGTTTTCAAACATGGTCAATTGTATGTTGTTTTAACAAGGGTTAAAACACGAGATGGAGAAAAACTACTAATACTTGACAACGACAGTAAACCTACGAATAAAATAACTAATGTTGTTTATAAAGAGATCTTCAATTAGTTGTGATTTTTTTTTGTCCTATTCATGTATTTCAATTATTTCGTATACTCTCTAACATTTTCGTTAATAATTCAACGTATATAAAATTATAATTTTTACTTCACAATTTTAAAGGACTTAGTTTTCCTATTTAGCCACCCGTGTAACACATGGGTACTTATGGGAGTGGGGGTGGTCACTAGTGATAGAAATTCCATCACTCACAATATCCAATCAAGTTCCGCCATGTCATCAACCATTATTTCATCACTTACAACCTTTTTTAGTGGCGGTGGTCATCACTCACAACACCCAACAATAAACCCCCACACCCCTCACATGTTCCATCACTCAAACCTTATAACGCGTGAATTTTATCACGCCAATAATATATCACGTGTTAACAATGTTGGTGGCGGTGGAAATTCACCAAATTCCACGCGTTATTTTTTGCTATCACGGAACTATAACTTGCCACCCCACTCCCCTTAGGGTGTAAGGGGCACTCACCTAAGAGGTGAGTCCCCTCTCTTACACCCAACCAATCCTCTTGTGCCACGTCAACTCCCCTCTTAAACTCCCCTAACACCCCATTTTGATGGCGGCACTCCCCTCTTTAGGTGACTTGGTTTGTTTTTTTTTTTTTTTTTATTTGTTGAAATTATGCATGTTTATAAAAAAATATTAATAAAAATTAAATAAAATTTAACAAAATAAAACTACAAAATAAAAATAACATTAAAACTAGAAAATACATTAAAACTAGAAAAAAAATTACATTCAAACTAGAAAATAAAAATTACATTCAAACTAGAAAATAAAAATTACATTCAAACTAGAAAATAAAAATTACATTCAAACTAGAAAATAATAATTTTAGAAATCGATTGGCCACCCGTACTTCTTAGCGATGTCGCGTTTTCGGGCGAGGATGAACGGCAACATACTTGGCGGAACATCGTCCTCCTCGTCTAAAATAGATGGACGACGTTCGACATTTCCTCGTGTAGATGGAACTTGTGGGGAACGAAAAGCATATGGGTCGAAGGCGGGGGATTGAGGAGCGTCCGTTGATAACAAATTTTGAAAATACCCGAAATTGGGTTGTTGGGTGTTGTAAAACGAGGGGTGTGAAGGTTGTTGGAAAAAAAACGGGGGTTGTGAAGTGTATCCGAAAGGGGGTTGTGGTTGAGCACTTGCACCGCTCGAACCACCACGAGACGGTTGCGAGCCCCGTCCCTTAGTTTTTTTCTTCGCCTCGCGGGGTTGGTTCTCCATTGCTCGGTGTGAAGGAGGTGTGGTTGGAGAGTATAAAAAATAAAGTGAAGTGGGTGTGGTTGGAGAGTATAAAAAATGTGTGAGGTTGATATGGTTTGAGTATAAAAAATGGAGTGAATGGGATGGTTATTTATATATGTTTTAAAAAAGTGAATTTTTTTTTTTTTTTAAAAATCCGACCGTTTCTATCCGACCGTTCCTCAATCTTCGAGCCAAACCAAGCGGTGACTCCACACCGATATCACCCCCCGATTCGGGTCCCCGCGTTGATGGCGGCGGTGTTCCCGATCGGGGACAATGGTCACCGATTCCCCGCCCCGCTTACGCCCCGTCCACCCTTAGACTAGTAAATAAATAAACATCAATCAATCAATCAAAACAAACATAAACTACATTAAATATGTTTATATCCATATCATTAAATATGTTTATTTTTATTTATATCAATATTAACAAGTATTTATATCCAAGTTTAACTTAGATTTCAACACTTTAGGCATTATAAATTTAACTAAAATCAAGCTTAATGTTTTCCTCAAATTACACCAATCTGTTTTCTTTATTTGTATAACTGAGAAGTTCATCTACAAAAACAACAAAACACAAATTACAGTATTACGCAAACGTTCAACATGGGCCGGCTCAAAACTTCAGTTGATACATGGGCTGGCTCAAAACTTAATGGAACTTGGGCCTGTTGAACGGTGGGCACATGCCCACCCTGAAAACTTAATGGAACTTTATTATTACAGTAGTTGCAACTTATTTTGATGTGTTTGGTTGTCAAAGCGAAATCCATCACTTCATTGACCCATTTGGTTGTCTAAGTGATAACACAATCCATCCGTGAACAACACGACTCCACCACCAACTTCAATGGACTTCGCCGCCGGCGAAGACCACAACCAACAACCCATCGACCACCTTCTCTCCATCCTACTCCTCCTCTCCGACCAAATCCGTCACGCCATCACCGACTCCAAATCCTACAAACTCGAGTGCACCGAAGTCGGTAAACTCATCGACCACCTCTCCACAATGCTCCGCTCCTTCGTCCGGTTCACCACCACCACCCCCTCCTTCTACGACCGCCCGGTCCGCCGCGTCTTCTCTGACCACACCCGCAACCTCACCCGTGCCCTAACCCTCGTACGGAAATGCCGCCGGAGAAGCATCTTCCTCCGTGTTGTCACCATCGTAAGCAGTAGCGAATTTAGAAAACTTTTTTCACTTCTTGATGCTTCCGTAGGTGACTTAAAATGGTTAATTAGTATATACGATGTTGATACTGATAAATCTGATACTGGTGTTGTGTTATCTTTGCCTCCGATTGCGATTGCGAGTAATGATCCGATTATTGCTTGGGTTTGGCCTCAACAATCTCATCAACGGAATCACCAATGCAAGATAACACAATAAAACCAATGCATGATGCTGTGTTCTTTCATTCCCTCTCAACAATCTCATCAACGGAATCACGCCATCGAATTCAATAATCGTCTTCGAATGCTCCGTACAAAGAAAGTTATCAGGGGACGCGAACTTCCCCAAAGCAATCGCGGCTTCTGTTACCACATCAGGGTTTTGGTGACTCAGTTGTTTGACCAACGGGCTGATCACACGCGTTTCCCGAGCTGGGAAAGTCCGGGCCAGTGACCCGATTGATTTAATAGCTGGAATTTCGGATTCTTGGATCAACCTTAAAAGCTGATCCACTACGGCTTTTGCGGCAGGTGAATTAGTCGTGAAAGCCGCTCGTCTGAGCTCGGGATTCGATTCCGCTGCGGCTGCAATCTCCATGACATTCATCTAACAATTGGTCTGTAGTTCACCGGTTTCGGTTTCTACAGAAAATCGACATTAGAAAAATGTTAGTGACACCTTAACGTTATAGTTGTCTTTTTTCAAAAAATCGACATTAGAAAAATGCAAAACAATGTTAGTGACACCCTTTGGTGGTCTCGCTCCTGACGCTGTGCGACTCTTGAATCGGGTTCAAAAAGTCGTTAATAGTAATTTTTCGTCGCTAAAGGTTTCAAACTTTGTATTTAGTAGAATTGGTTTTTCTATTCAAAAGGGGGTGGCGGCGCAACTTGTTTCCCGACTACCTGCCATTGCTTTGTAATTGCCCTTTTTCGTGTGGAATGATAACGTAGTATCTCAAAAAAAAAAAAAAAATTCATGTAACAATTGTCAACCAACATCTTATATTACCTGCCAAGTCTTGATTCTAACACCATTTGTTGTTCCAGTAAGATTAAGCCCCATCAATTGTCACATCCGAAACATAAGCTTCTGAGTTTTTAGACCCACGGCTTCCAATACTGAATATCATTATCAACAACCAACCATAATATTACTATGATCATATTTAATAATTAATAAATAATAATATAAATAAGAAATTATCGTGTTAAATAGTCTCTTTTAACCCATTCCCATGATCTGAGAGTGATTAAAAGATGGGGCAATTTGGTATATACCCCTACAAACTTGCAAAATATCATATATACCCCTGTAAAATTATAAATATCATATATATACCCTTACAAAGTAATTGAAATATCATATATACCCAATTCATTAAAATAAAAGACAATTTTATCATTATTTTTCTATAACTTTGAAATCTCATATATAACCTTTAACTTCAAAATTTATTTAGCTTAACTATTATATATATAGATAGAGGATAGAGGTGTGAGAAGTGTATTATAACCTGTACATTAATACAGAAGTGTGAGAAGTGTATTATAACACTATATATAACACTATATAACACCATATAAACACCAGGTAACACTATGTAACACCATATAACACTATATAACAAATATAACACTATATTTTGCCTGATAGCATGTGTATGATAGATGTATAGTGTTATATGGTGTTACATAATGTTATACGGTGTTTATATTGTGTTATATAGCGTTATATATAGTGTTATAATACACTTCTCACACTTCTGGATTAATGTACAAGATCCCTACCCTATATATATATATATATATATATATATATAGGGAGGGGCTCATGCGAGAACCACCCTTATTGTGAGAACCGCGAAAACCAATGTGAACACAACCTAAAAAAGCTAAAAAAACCTAAAAAACCTAAAAAACAAAAAAAACCTAACTCCCCCCCCCCCCCCCCAAGCTAACCCCCCCCCCCCCCTCAAGCTAAATGCTAAAAACTAAAACCCCAAAAAAACCTAAAAAAAAACCTAACCCCCCCCCCCCCCTCAAGCTAAAATGCTAAAAACTAAACCCCCAAAAAATCTAAAAAAATAAAAAAAAATCTAAAATTTTTTTTAATATTTTTTTATGCTCAAATCGCTACTTTTAGTGGCAAAAAAAAAATTTTAATTTTTTTTTAGCTTCGAAAAGTAGCGATTTTTATATAAAAAATATTTAAAAAAAAAATTTGTGTGATTTTTAGCTATTTTTAGGCATTTTTTGTTGTGTTCACATTGGTTCTCGCGGTTCTCGCAATAAGAGGTGGTTCTCGCATGATCTTCTCCCTATATATATAGGTTTTTTTTTTGCGGGGGGGGGGGGGGGGGGGGGGGGGAGGGGGTTAGGTTTTTTTTAGCTATTTTAGGTTGTGTTCACATTGGTTCTCGCAATAAATGGAGTTCTCGCGTGAGCCCCTCCTTATATATATATATATATATATATATATATATATATATATATATAGGGGAGGGCTATATAGAAAACCCTTAAGTTTTTAGAAAACTTTGGAAACTCAAATCTCCCCCCATTTTTACCCAACCTCCCGACTTTTTTTTTTTTGAAAAAAATAACACATGTAATATACATGTTTTAAAGTGTTTTGGGCCAAAAAAAACAAAAAAGCGCCGAAGGGATGTTTAAAAAAAAAAAAAACAAATTTTAGCATGCTTCGGGTGACTAACAATGTGTTAGGCACAAAAGGCAAAAACTTGCTGAAATTTTTTTTTTTTAAAACATTCCTTCGGCGCTTTTTTGGTTTTTTTGGCCCAAAACTCTTAAAAACATGTATATTACATGTGTTATTTTTTTCAAAAAAAAAAAAAAAAAATGTCGGGAGGTTAGGTTTTCTAGGGTTTTCTCAAAATGGAGGGTTTTCTATCTAGCTTTAGCCTATATATATATATATATATGAAGAATACTATTGTTTATGGGAAAAATAAAATAAATAAACACAAAATTGAGTAAAAATAAATTTAAGCTTAGAATATGTTATATAAAAATATGAAGTTAAAAGATGAGCATATATGAAAACTTAGAAGTTAAAAAAAATAGTGTAAAATGATTATTTATTTAATATTTTATATTAAATTGATTATATTTGATATTTTACTTTTTGTAAGGGCATATATGATATTTTTAGTTTTTGTAGGGGTATATATGATATTTTTCATTTTTGTTAGGTATATAAGAAAATTTTCAAGTTTGTAAGGGCATATATGAAATTAATCGTTAAAAGAAAATACGTAACATATCTACCTAAGGGTGAAGGGAGTGGTTAAACAGGTGAAAGTGGCAAACTTTAAAATGAACCAATCAGAGAGTGCCACGTCAGAGAGGAGAAAAAGTTTAGACTTTGCTGAAAGGTGTTGGCAATGGTTTAGACAGTTGAAAGTGGCAAACTTTTTTTTTTTGTTTTTTTGTTTTTAAAAATTATGTGTTAGATAAAAACAATAAAGCATCAAATTAATTAAAAAAAACTACATTAAATGTTGATTTATATAATGAAAAGTATAATTTTTTTTTTATGATAAAGCATCAAATTAATTACACACACCCCAAGGTCTTGTCTCTCCCCTTTGTCGATCGGTGACCACATACCGATTGTGAAGTTTGCCGCGCGGTAAAAATGGGATGGCGGCGGTGTTCCCGCTCGGCATTCTCCTTTGCCGATGGGTTTGCGGCCCCCACTCCCTTCACCCTAATTCCATGACCAGGTCCGCATGTGCATGTAACATGTTATACCAGTAGCTAGATTGCTAGAACACCTTGTGATCCACTCACAATCGAAATACAATCACCCCCTTCATTGGTAATCAAACACAGTCAATCAATGATCAACTGCTAACTTATTTTAGATTTATAGGTAAAAGTTATAAAAGGTCATAACAGAAAATAAAGAACCTGTTCCTATAACGGAGTCGGATATAGTAATATTTCGATTAACAGGAAAGAGAGGGAAAACGAGCCGTCTGAGTTGAAACTCGAGTTGAAAACGTGTTGTGCGAGGGCGTTATGGATGCTTTCTAGAGGTAATCTTGCAAACAGCAAGTTGTTAACCGAGACAAAAGGGTTACTAGTTCTCGCTAAGCTTATAGAAACCGAAACCGGTGAACTACAGACCAACTGTTTGATGAATGTCATGGAGATTGCAGCCGCAGACGAGCGGCTTCAGGACTAATTCACCTGCCGCAAAAGCGGTAGTGGATCAGCTTTTAAGGTTGATCCAAGTATCCGAAATTCTAGCTATTAAATCAATCGGGTCACTGGCCCGGACTTTCCCAGCTCGGGAAATGCGTGTGATCGGCCAGTTGGTCAAACAACTGAGTCACCAAAACCCTGATGTGGTAACAGAAGCCGCGATTGCTTTGGGGAAGTTTGCGTCCCCTGATAACTTTCTTTGTACGGAGCATTCGAAGACGATTATTGAATTCGATGGCGTGATTCCGTTGATGAGATTGTTAAGAGGGAATGAAAGAACACAGCATCATGCATTGGTGTTATTGTGTTATCTTGCATTGGTGATTCCGTTGATGAGATTGTTGAGACCAAACCCAAGCAATAACCGGATCATTACTCGCAATCGCAATCGGAGGCAAAGATAACACAACACAACACCAGTATCAGATTTATCAGTACCAACATGGTATATACTAATTAACCATTTTAAGTCACCTACGGAAGCATCAAGAAGTGAAAAAAGTTTTCTAAATTCGCTACTGCTTACGATGGTGACAACACGGAGGAAGATGCTTCTCCGGCGGCATTTCCGTACGAGGGTTAGGGCACGGGTGAGGTTGCGGGTGAGGTCAGAGGAGACGCGGCGGACCAGGTGGTCGTAGAAGGAGGGGGTGGTGGTGATGAACCGGACGAAGGAGCGGAGCATTGTGGAGAGGTGGTCGATGAGTTTACCGACTTCGGTGCACTCGAGTTTGTAGGATTTGGAGTCGGTGATGGCGTGACGGATTTGGTCGGAGAGGAATAGGATGGAGAGAAGGTGGTCGAGGGGTTGTTGGTTGTGGTCTTCGAAGTTGGTGGTGGAGTCGTATTGTTCACGGGTGGATTGTGTTATCACTTAGACAACCGAACGGGTGGGTCAATGAAGTGATCGACTTCACTTAGAAAACCAAAGAGATCAAAATAAGTTGCAACTACTGTGATAATAAAATAATGGTGCAAATGTGGGTTATTTATAAACTGGTTTCAGGAAGCTTGGAATTGTTGTGCACGAATAATGTGTTGAGGTGGGCCCGGTACGATGTAGAATAATAATGTGTTGAGGTGGGCCCGGTACGATTTTTATTCTGTCTGTCGAAGGTTGATGGGGGAGATATATTTGTTAGTGGTTTTGATGTACAAGTGGAAAAGCTGTGGGTACAACTGTACAAGTGTATAAGATAATAGCCAAAATGCCAATTTATGGTCAACTTTTTCAAAATAGCCAAGTCAAACTTATTGGGGAGACGCCACAAACATGTTCAAGCGTCTTGGCGGCTGACCAACCAAACGCTGCCACGTGTCCGACAGAAAAGTCAAGCGTCTGGACGTCTTGGCTGAGACGTTTCAGACGGCTTGAGACGTTTCGTTATGGCTGCCCATTTTTCCAGACGGCTTGAGACGTTTCCGCCCGGCTTGAGCCATTTCACTCTCTTTAGCCGGCTACATCAGCTCGAGCCGGATTTCTTATTTTAACACGTTTGTTGTACGAATTCAAGACGTTTTTGTACGAGTTTAAGACGTTTTTGTAGGAATTTAAGACGTTTTGCATTTATTTAGATGGATCCCTTATTTAAATACTATACATTATGAAAAACCGTATTTGAAGTTTAAATCTAAGATTCAAAAAGTTTGTTTTTTAGTAATTATCTCACAACATGAGGGTCAAGTTTGTTGTTTATACTGGGGGGAAGATGTCATTAACGGAAACATTGAGTATGTTACTGATGGCGATTCAAGGAGACGTGGTTTAGAAATTGAAACAGATCATTCATATAATAGTTTTTTAAACTATGTTTCTAAGATGTGTGATACTCCAAACATTACACGGTTGTCATACCGGATGTCTACGTTTACTGATCTGATCGATATAATTAATGATCGAGATGTTAGATTTTTTTTTTGATTTGGCGATGCAGAATCCTTTTGAATTATATAAATTATATGTTATTCAAGAGTCTGGTGTTGGTTCCTCTGGTTTTTCTTCTTTAAACAACTTCAAAACTCCAGATCTAAATATTTCAGTAAAAGAAAGTGTTGATGTTTTAAACGATGAGTGTCCTATTTTAGAAAATAATTTTGAAAAATCATCCACGTCTAACAACGAATCAGCTTCTTCATCTATAGTGTTTGAGGCCGGTCATATATTCAATAACAAAGAAGAGATGAAGCTTGAGTTGGGAAAGAAATGTTTGTTAGAGCATTTCGAGTTTAAAGTTGATAGATCATATAAGACACGGTATGAAGTGTCATGCATGGGTGATGGTTGTGAATGGCGATTTAAGGCATATACTATTCGTGGTGGTAGTTTATTTTTTGTTAAACATATGAATGATAGACACACCTGTTCGAAGACGCAAACACACCCACATTTCCGTCAGGCTAACCCAAAGGTTTTGGGTCACTTTTTAAAGGAACAACTAAAAGACAGTGGTAGGATATATCGAGCGAAAGAGATTGTCAAAGATTTTAGACAAAGGTTCGAGGTTGAGATAACAAACCTTCAAGCTTGGCGTGGTAAAAGCCATGCACTTGAACTTCTACAAGGAACAACCCGAGACTCTTTTGCCGAACTACCAATATACTGTTACAATTTGAAGCTTGCAAATACTGGAAGCGTTACTCACATCTTGGTTGATGAGCAGAGTCGTTTTGAAATGGTTTTTGTTGCGTTAGGTGATGCGGTAAGTTGCACCTTTTCGTTTGTACTTGTTCTTATTTTTTTAGAATAACATGGGTTTGATCTTATTTTGTTATCATTAATTTTCAGATTCGTAGCTTTATGTTTAATCTAAGACCGGTCGTTATCATTGATGCGACACACCTAAAGGGTGAATTTAAAGGGACGTTGTTTTTAGCAGTGGCCATGGATGGAAATAATCAGATTTTACCAATTACTTATGGCATAGGAAAATCAGAGGATGGTGAATCTTGGACATGGTTTCTCTCAAAGCTTAGAGAGTGTGTTGGTGAAATAGCATATATGGCGATCATTTTGGATAGGGCGAATTCTATACATGTAGGTGTTAGAAACGTGTTTCCACGTGTTTACCACGGGTTGTGTTGTCGTCATTTAATGATGAATTTAAGTTTGCCGCGTCTAAAAAAAGAATACGAGGCACTATGGTGGAAGACATGTAAATCTTATCGGATGTCTGACTTTAATGAGTCATTCAATGCTTTGTGTCTTGCCGTTCCTAGAATACGTCGGGTTTTAACAAATATTGGGTTTGGTAGATGGGCAAGAGCTCATTGTCCCGACAATCGATACCACTATATGACATCTAATAGTGCGGATTCTATTAACTCTTTGTCTAGATTCTCGCATAAGATGCCGATAACGCAACTTATCGAATTCTTCCACGAGTCCGTACAAAAATGGTTTTATGACCGTCGACTGCAGGGCATGCAGGAGAGCCACTCACTGACTCAGTGGGCACAGAAGAAAATTTTAAAGAAAACTGAAGGGTCTAAAACCTGGACTGTTACAGGTATCGGGGCAAACAGTTTTCTTGTTGAAGACGGTGGGAAAAAGGGTTTAGTTGATTTTTTGAATCGTTCATGCAGTTGCTGTGTCTGGCAAGTTTCTGGTCTACCTTGTGGGCATGTGATTGCTGTTTCAAGATTTTTGGGTGAACCTGACTGCAGTCATTATGCATTCTCGTGTTATTCAAACGAAGTATACAAAAAAACGTATGAAGAATCGATTAATCCTCTGCCTCATAGGTCTGAATGGGTGATACCAGCAGGCATTGGCAGTGTATTACCGTCGCATATTACAAAACGTCAATCTGGCCGTCCAAAAGAAAACACCCGAATCTTGTCTCGTGGGGAAGAGCCCGTTCAGGTATATTGTTCGCGGTGTCGAACATACGGCCATGGTCGTGACATTTGTTTAGATCCAATGCCATCACAGATTCGTTCACGTAAATCATCAGGCAAAGGAAAAGGGAAAGAGACAGAAACCCAGAGTCCAACGGATGACATTTGTCCATCTTATAATTTAGCAGAATTTTAATAATAGCTTAGTTTTTTTATGTTTTAATTAGGAAAATCATGTAACAAAATCTCTCTTAACCGCAATAGTAATTAGTACTTTAAATTTATATAAGAATTAAATTTTACAATGCGTACGTCCAGCCTTCAAAAATTAGTTGGTGTGTAGCGCCCGGCGTAGAGTTCATCAGCCATGTAGCGTCTATATTTGACACAAGCATCCTGCATGTTTACTTCGTTCCATGTCAATGAACGGTTGTAAACTAGATTTTCGAATAGCATACATATGATAACACCTGAGTTTCGGCCAATATGAGCTCCGTGGTCAGGCCACACAACATCTCCGCAATACTCTAAGGCTTCTACACTATCTATCCCCGAGTGTTGCCAGTACGATATACGGCCCAGAAACCATACGAATGGAGATTCAAATTCTAAAAGAATTTGATGTATTTTCCTGTGTATGTAAAATCATTCTCCGCAATTACTTAGGTTACAGTTATCGGGAAAATAAGCATATATTTTAAGCGAACGCATATTTATAAAAAAAACATAAAATATAAAATTGCTAATTTCTTTAAACAGAAAGTTTATTTTTAAATTTATTAAAATAAATGTCTGCAAATTTATAAAAAGCGTGCATTCCGAATAAGTATATTTCACTACGTACCGTATCAACGTCCCAAAAGGGAGGAAAATTTTCTTTTGAACCGTCTCCATATCCGTAGGCCTCACTATTTTGTTCTATTATCAGGTTAAAAAAAGTAGGCGGGACTACTGTTCACCGATAATCCTTTGACGACATCGCCCTTAACCATCTGTGAAGCTCCAGTTGATACATTAGCTTGTTACACCATGCATTGATATGCTGAGAAAAATATGGTTAAAGTTTGACTAAAAAAAAACACTATCATTAACAGGAAAGGTATTTCGAAGGTACAGTTTCCTGAATAAATCCGTTTCCACCAAATCCAAGTAATCCGCCCCACCATTCTTTTCCGAGAGGTGTTTTACCATGTAGGTTGAGTAGCAAGTTGGAGTATCGCCGTCATAGTAAAACTCTAGAATATTTGGCGACCAATGTTCAAACTGATCATTTTGGTTTATCCAAATGGTGCGTTGCACGGAATGAGGAATATTTGAGTAAGACATCCGGTGTGGCATTATTGACATAGTGAGGGCACACATATATATATACACACACATGTTCACAATAAATATAATATAATATAATATAATATAATATTTAGTTATAAATGAAGTTTTGCCTACTTAATATGTCATCGAAACATATATACAAATAAGTATATATAATGAATTCTGTTTTATAAAATATAAATTAATACAAATCATTAAATACATTCAATATCGTCCTCTTCTATCTCGTCGACTGATTGTTTAGGAATAAGCGAGTTGTAGAAAAGTATCGAAAGATGGCGCCTCATCCTTGTAGCCGTTATGCATGTGTCTTCACCATCATTGAGTGGTTTTTTGTTAATCAACCGGTCTAGAAATATACAAACCCAAACCCCACAGTCGCCTAATGGTCCTGACTGCTGTGGCACGTCATCTGCATACACTATTTGAAACAGATACTTTAACGGTAAAGGTTTGTTGTCATAGTAACCATGCATACGAAGCCAATGGTCAAAAACAAAATTTATAAAACAAACCACTTCCGTTCTTCCTTTTTCCAATTGTTGCATGCCCATCAAGCTACAAAAAAAAAAAAAAAAACGAGCATTGATAATTTTAAAGTCATACCTTTTGAGAGACCGTTAAGTAAAACTATTAAATAACCAGCTACAAAAAACCAGCGTTTATAAATTTTTACCTGTCGTAAATAGTGAGGGTCTGGTTAACCAGGTTGAAAACTCCTAAAAACCAGTGAATTGATGGTATAAATAACGGTACATACACCTCGTCAACGCTAAATATCGGAGGAAAAGGCTCGACAACCCCGTTGAAGTAACCTTCGAACTTCTGATCCAAAGTTTGACAATGCATCTGGAAATATGAGGGTAAAATGGACCAACGGTCGGATGGATTTCTTGAATGATACATGTGTAGCATCCATCCAAAAAGGTGCTGTTATAAGGTTGGACAATTTTAGGGAAAGTTTATAGGAAAATTTAGTATATTTAGTATTAACAAAATAATTTATACTGCTTACCTCATCGCTTAACCAGCCAGTCCCGTCAGTGCCTAGCAATGCCGCCCAGAAATCAGGACCAACATAGCCGCCTGCTGTGAGGGTTAGTTGTCTATCGCCGCTAGTTGGTGCCCAATTTTGTATCTTTTTGAATAAATTATCTTCATCATTTGCTATCTTTTTTTGCTTCCGCTTGATGTTTCTGTAAACTACAAACGGTGATAGCATAGCCTTGGCGGGCTTCACAAGCCTTTCGGACCGCCTCAGTTTCATCATCTCCGGATCCTCATTCTACAATAACATCAATTTAAGAGGCAAATTAACAAAACATATATGGATAACTAAAATAAACATATACGCAGCCCAAACTTACGGCTTCTTCCGTAACATTTTCGGGATTTGCAGACACATGATACACATCCTTATCGAAGTTAAAATAGGAATCAGCTGCCGCCTACAAATTTTTAAAAAATGTTAGAAACATTTTTAAATAAATTTATTTTTTAGATTTTTATAACCAAATAAACGAGATTTTTGGATGAATACATTATCATCTTCTTTTTGCGATTGTTCCATCGGTGTTCGTATGTGGCTTGGAGTATTAACCGGAGCCATACGAAAAGTTTGCAACAACTCCGACATCATCATGTCAGTCAACGCCCGGTGTTTGAGAACATCATTGACTAAAATTTAGAGACAAGCTGCTCCTCAGAATAAAATCCTGATGAAAACTGACCGGGAGCAGCATCCCGTTGCAAGTCAGCCGTGTTTAACGGAATATCATGCGTCTGAACCGGTACTTCAGGTGCAAATCCGTGCGTTTGAGGCACCTGAACCGGTACTTCATCATCGCCGAACAAGTCGGCAATGAAGTCCTTCACTGGCTGGCCGCAATTTTGACTTGGGTCGATTGGATGTTGCATTGGAGGGGGTAATTCAGTTGCCATAGCAGGTTGATAAATTTGACGTTCACGGTCCAAATAATCCGAGCTTGAAATGTACCACTGTGTCTCGGCCTCAAACAACGTTGGTAGTATGAAGTTTAGCGGTTTATATTCACGTCTCTATCAGATTGAAACCGAACATTTTACAAAAAAAATGTTAAAAACTATTAAAGATTGAAAAAAAAACTTAAAAAAATTTGTTACACATAATGCATATAAAAATGGTTCAAAAAATATTAACGATTGAAACTGTTAAAACGTCGAATTTGTTTTTTAAATTTTATAATTTATAAAATTATAATTTGAAAATTCATTATAATTTTCAACGTTTAACAGTTTTTGTGATAATATTATAATTTGAAAATTCATATAAAAATGTTTCAAAAACTATTAACGGTAGGAAATATTTTTTTATAATTTTATACTTTTAACAGTTTTTATTTTATTATTTTATCGGTTTTTCTAATTTTTTATAAATCTAATTTTTTTAAAATTATAATTTCTTTAAAATCTATTTTTTTATAAATCAAATTTTATAATTTTATAAAATTTGTCAGCAATTTCAGACACAATATAGCAATTTACCTTTATTGCATTCGCTAAGATGCCATCAACACTACCCTTCATCAGCTTTTGTCCTTCTTGCCATCCTAAAAATCTCGGAATTGTCTGACCATTATAATTTCTTTAAAATCTATTTTTTTATAAATCAAATTTTATAATTTTATAAAATTTGTCAGCAATTTCAGACACAATATAGCAATTTACCTTTATTGCATTCGCTAAGATGCCATCAACACTACCCTTCATCAGCTTTTGTCCTTCTTGCCATCCTAAAAATCTCGGAATTGTCTGACCATTGAAATACCCCCTCCTTTGTTTGAATTCCGGAAATACCTCTAGAATCCACATCTGTAAATGCATTAACATATTTAATAGGTATTAGTCTACAAATTAAAACGAACATTACACTTAAAATATAAAATATATATACGATTTCCCACGTACCTTAAAGGGCCAAACAAATCCGTCTAACGAAAAACCCTTCGCGTCTTCCTTTTGACGAAAGTGCATATCATACACGTTCGTATACGTGCTCTCTCAAAAATAGTTACCACATGGATATCGGTTAAAGTCATTCAGATTATCCACCAGGTGTAACAGTTTATTATCGATTGCATTTAAATCCTGCAACCCTAAAAACCCTTGGCCCAAAAGCATCAGTAGACATATCCTTGTGCTATCTTCGTTGCTATATCGCATCGGACCTCCAAACATATCTCTTATTCGTTTGAAAGCAATACGTTCCAGGCCCGGGAAATGTCGGTTTTTAAAAGAGTCAGGGTGGTCAATCGGTGTCCAGTTAGTGAACCCAAACCTTAACCCCATTATAAGACAAAATTGTTTCGGGGTTAACATTAAAATTTCTTGGCCTAGGCGATATGTAATCCCTAATCTGGGTGTAGGTGTATGCACTTGTAATTGTGCAACACCGAGTAAGAGTAGGCTATCATACCTAACACACTTAATATCCAAAAAAGGCCCAAAACATGTCTGCCTAGTCTGGGATTCAATAGGTGCCATCATTCTTTTGTTCAAAGTCTTTACTATATTCCACTTTTGCCGAACTTTGATCTTTTGGGCCTTGTAAAGTAACAAATGAAAGAAAAACCAAATGAATCTTAAGTTTGCGTTATAAAAAATAGTAAATATACTAAAATACTAAAACAGTACAATAAAGGAAACAAAAGAGATAAAGTATCACCGCTACACATGGGACAAGATTTTCTCCAACGTCTTGCATGACGTGATCAGGTTGCATGTGCTCTGGACGACCCATGGGTGGGTAACCGTAGTAATTTGGATCCATTCTGAGTCAACGGGAAACGTGGTAGTTCGGCAGCAGATATGAAACGGTGGTCTGGTCTTCAATGCGGGTCGGGTCTTTGGTCGGATCTTCAACGGTCGTCGCGTCTTTCTTTGGATCTTCAATGGTCGTCGGGTCTTTCTTCAAGGTGGTCCTAAAGGAGAATGTGGTCCTAAAGGAGAATGTGGTCCTGAAGACGTTTGCCGGCCAAAATGAAACACATGAACCCACACTCCCAAGGTCAAAACCCTTCCGCGACACGTGTCACACGATGGCTAGACGGGGAAATGAACTGGAACACGTGTCGTTCATCAAACGGTTTGCATGTCTGAAACGTCTCAAGTAGCAGTTTAGACGTCTCAAGATTCTTGTTTAACGTCTCAAGTATGTGGGAAACGTCTTAATAAACAAAACGTCTTAATTGGCTGTTGAACGAATTAATTGGCTGTTGAAACGTCTTAACATTGAATAGGCTGTTGTTGGTGCATATGTCTGTCGACTTCGTCTTGTATCGAGTCATGTAATAGATTAGATAGACCAAGACGCGTTGTACGAGAAAAACGGGAATCAGGGCTGAACCAGCCACTTCGCATGAAGTGACCAGTTCGTGCGAAGTGGACCATTTCATGCGGACTGGGCCAGGTCGTGCGACCTGGTGCCAGATCGTGTGGACTGTTCATGCGACCTGGGCTCCCTATATATGTGGTCTTGTGATTTCATTTGAAACAGTTGTGATTCCGGTAGCGAAGCTCTGCAGAAGTGTCGAACAAGCTGTAATCGATTTCAAATCAATCTAAACGACAGTTAAAGTGATTCTTAATGTTATTTAAGCTGCAATCATGTCCAAATCATTGAATTCCGCCTTTGGTTTGGTCTAGAACTCTTCTGATCGACTCATTAGATCGAGTCAACGATCCTACAAGTGGTATCAGAGCACATGAGGAAGAGTTCTTACCATTTCAGCTTGTTTTCACTGATAAAACTTCTTTCTACTCATTCTTCTACACATTTTCTTCAAAATCAGAACGTTTTCACGGTTAAAATGATATGAATTTCACATATAACACGTAAAATTGAGTTTTAAACAATCCGTGAACAAATCAGGACCTAATTCAACCTAAATCTTGTTAAAATTGACCAAATCGCACGAATTCTTCATTCAGATCGTTCGAACAGATCAGCCAAGTCGCACGATCTGCTCAGGTCGTTTGAAAACTGGATCAGGTCATTTGAATTCTGTCAGATCGTGTGAAAGTTTGTTCAGATCGCACGGTTTAGGTCCAGGTCGTTTGAAAATAGACCCAGGTCATGCGAAGTGACCCAAGTCGTGTGAAATAGATCCAGGTCGTGCGAGATTAATTCAGTTCGTGTGAAATCCAGTTCGTTTGAAACATCAGGTCGTTTGAAGTATCAGATTGTTTGATCCCAGATCGTTTGAAAAGTATCCAGCTCGCTTGAACATTGTGATTTTGGAAACCTTTTTACCAAAACATGGAAAACGAGTTTTACAACGCCTTTGCTACTGCTCCAGCTGCTCCAGTTACCGTTGCTGAGACTGTTGGTATCGAAAATGAAACGGGAACTTTCCAAAAGCCTCCAAAGCTTATGTACATTGAGGACTTTAAAGGATGGCAAGATCGTTTTGAAAACTGGGTGCAAGCAAATAAGTTTGATGCATGGGTTTCGTTAGAGAAAGATTATACTTTACGTAAAGATGATCTTGAAAATGAAAAACCATTAAGTCAATTTACACCGGATGAAAAATTAAGATACACCAGTGAAAAGATGATGATTAGCATTCTCCAACAAGCGGTAAAAGAAGATATCTTTGTTTTGCTTCAACATGAGGGAACTGCTAGATCAATTTGGAAAGCGTTGATTAAAAAGTTTAAGGGTAGTGCTGAAATGATAAAAAATAAACGAGCATTACTAAAAAAATCTTTTGATATGTTTACAACTTTTGAAGGTGAGACGACTAGGAAGATTATCGAGAGATATTGTCATCTAGTCCTGGAGATGAAAAGATTGGACATCAAGAAAGAATATGAAGAATGGGTTGATAAGCTAGCTGATGCGTTACCACAGAATGAATGGGGAACATATCTGTTGATTTTAAAGCATAACCGACAATTTGAAGATATGAATTTGAGTAAGTTTATCCAGAAGTTGGAAGAACATGAGCTAGCAATTCGAAAAACTGCTACAATGAGAAGTCCGAGTGCTCAACAGAATGTTAGTCTATATTACAGAGAAAACAAGATTGAGACTACTCCTAGTCCGAAGATTCAAACTGCGTTCAGTGCTGAAAATTCTTCAGGAACAAATGCAAGCAATACAAAGTTGAGCAGTGGATTTTCTTCGTCTTATTCAAATTTTGAACCAAATTTCTCAACACCGAGTTCTCAACAACAAAGTTCAACAAATACTACAAGTCAAGTATTGCAATGCAATGTTACATTAAACATTCAAAATGGTCAAAATTTCTCTCCAGATATTGCGAAGCAACACATGGCATCTCTTGTCACTGTGTTAGAGTCGTATGAAAGCTTGGTTGCTGGACGAATTGGCAATCCGATGCTCACTAAAGAGGATTATGACCAGATTGATTCCGAGGAACTTGAGTTGATGGACATCAAGTGGTGTTTAGCTAGTGTTTTGAGAAGAGCAGAAAAGTTCAAACAGATCACCGGAAGAGATGATCTTCGTGAAGCTGCTACATCTCAGCTAGGTTTTGACAAATCAAAGGTTACTTGTTTTCGTTGCCGAGAAAAAGGTCATTTTAAACGAGAGTGTACAAACAGGGAAGCAACCGGAAGACAAGATCCATTCGGAAACAATGAAATTATCATCGAAAAGCAATTTATCATCAGGTTGCTCAACAACCATATCAACAACAATCTTCACACTCATGTACTATTGAAGAATCAAAGGGTAAAGCTTGTTATGGTCTGATAGACCAAGAAGATGAAATGATTCCGAAAGATTTCAATTGGGATGATTATGATCCTTCTAGACCTTCAGTTTCTAAAGTGTTTGTTGCTCGAATCTTTGAAGACTCAACTTCAGGAGAAGAATCAGTCAAATCTAAGAACCGTCCTAGAAGACAACCGATTTTTAAGTCTTCAGGAAGTGATGAAGACACTGATGATGAGGAAGAGTATATTAATAGTGCTAGAAAACAATTGGATCCTTACAGTTTTGATTTGTTTTTTGCAGATAAAATCGAGATTTTGAAAGAGAAAAAGGATGCTAGACTGAAGAGAGAATTGGAAGCAAGAAAGGTTGCTGAAGAAAAGGTAAAGGTTGAAGAAAAACCGACACAGAAGGTCGAGGTTGAAGAGAATGAAGTGAAGATGGAAGTTGAGAAAGAATCGATTGTGATTGAAAAGGTGGTGGAGAAAATAGTTGAAAAAATCGTCGAAGTTGAAAAAATTGTTGAAGTGGAAAAGATTGTAGAGGTTGAAAAATCTTGTGCTAAGTGTTTAGAACCTTGCAAAGATTGTGCTGAGAAAGATACAAAGTTAGCTAAATTGGAAAAGCTCAAAGAGAACTTACTGCACAATGTGAGGAGCATAAAGGAGTCATATGATCTCCTAAGCAGCAAAGTGAACTTGTACAAAGGAGCTTGTGATGAAGAATTTTAGATGAAAAATCTTCTAAAAGCAACTGTTCTTCAAAAGCAAACTGCAATCAACGGATATATTGAGATGAATGCTGAGTTGAAACAAGAATTGGCAGCAATAAAGATTGAAACTGAAAGAGTGAACAATTTACTTCGAAGTTATCAAAGTTCAGAGTATGTTATTGATCGCATCTATCCTGCCGTTGCAGCTCATAAGTTTGCAGAGGATGAAGAAAATTCTGGTAAGAAAACTGGTTTGAGTTATAACAGAGTACCAAATCCAATGTGGGATGGCTATACCCCCCGAGACTTTGAAAAGGTGGCTGAAGCACTCAATCTGAATCTGAAATCGGAGTCTGTCAATGGATTACCAGATAATATTGATGTCACCTTCACAACGTCTGACACTGATCATGAGTCCGAGTTAATTAAGAAAGTGGTCGATCAGGTGTTGGATAAAGATGAAGAGTCAATGTCAGAGTCTAAATCTGAAAAGTCGAGTTCACCAGACAGAAGTTCAAGTTCATCGGTCAAAAGGGTTTACAATAAAGATTTTCTGTTGTCACAAAATAATTTGAATGACGAAACATTCAAAGTAGCATATACTTTGAATGATTCCGACAAATTATATTCTGATGAAGAATTTCCAATAAGAGGTGTTAAAACTGAAATGATTAACAAGGTTTTCAAATTAACAGAAATTAATATTTCTGAAATAAAAGATGTAAATCTTACTGAAAAATCTAAAAAGTACACTTCAAGAGTTCAACAAAGATTGAACAAGAAAAAAGGTTACAGTTCTGGTTCTGGTTATCAAAAGAAACCAAACCATAACAGTAATTTCAAAAAGAAAGGTTTAGGTTTTATTCCACCTGAAAATCATAAAAATGAGAAAAATTATAAACCAAAAACTAAATTTGTTTCAGGAGCAAGTTCTGAAGAGGAGAAGGAGAAACCTTTCTGGAGACAGTTAAATAAGGAGTTTCTTGCCGAAAAGCAAAAGAATATGTTGAAAGAATCTGAAACAAGAGTTGAAAGAAGAACCTGTTTCAAATGCCAAGAGGTTGGACATATTGCTTGGAATTGCCCAAAGTCCACCAACACAAAACAGGGAGTTTCTTCTAACTCTAAATTGAAAGAAAAATGTGTTGATAAAAAGGAACAACCAATAGAAAATTTAAAGAGTTAAAAAATTTGACTTTCGAAGTTGGTGAAAGTTCGAAACATTTTTACAAAAGAAGAGCAAATTTAAACAAACAAAAATGGGTTGTCAAGAACTCAGAGGATAGTTCTGGCAATGAATCTGACTCGTCAAAGTCAGAGGAGCCTTCTGTTGTGCTAAAAGATGAGAATTCCGTTCCAACAATGGATGATGAAAATTTTCCACCATTGTCAAACGGAAACTTGAAATCAAAAGATGATAAGATTGAGATTTCAGACCAATTCTTCTCTGATAAGGAAGAATTTGATGCTGAAAAAGCATTTAATGGTAAAGTGTTACATATTTTTAGAAAGATGGCTGATGGGAAGGTGAAAGGAGTGAAAGAATTTTATGAATAAAAAATTGTTAAACCAAATGAGGATGGTTCACCCATGATTCCTCAGGCATGGGTGAGATTCTTTAAAAAATAAAATCCTGACTTGCCGGAGCTCCCAAGTTGGTAATCGTGGAGCATGAATCAGCATCATTTTTTAAAAATGTTTTTTTTGTGAAAAATCTACAAGTGATAATTGTTACAAAGTTGTTGAGAGAACAAAATGATGAATTAAACCCCAGGATATGTGAAATCAACAAAACTAATTTTCCGAAAAAACCATTTTGATTAAAACAAACTTAAGTGTTTTGAAATCATAATGGGAAAATAGTTTGTTGTCAGGGGGAGTTCTGATTGTTTAAGCCAAGTGAATGGAGAATTGAAGCAATTCACATCAGTTTGTAATTTTATTTGTACAGTTTATTGCTTTCATTTTTAAATTTTCCTTGAAAATCAAAAATTGAAACATATTTTTGATTTTAGGGGGAGTAAAAAATTAAAATTTTGAAAATTTGAAAAATCCAAAAACATGATAAAATCTAAAAACCAAAAACCTCGAAAAATCAAAAATGAGTTTTGTTGTGAAAAAGAGGAAATGATAGTACATCAGTATACAATCACAGTACGCTAAAGAATTGGAAAGTTAAAATGTGATAAACGGTCTCACTGATGATATGCCAGTAGGTTTTTACACGCTTAGTAGATTGTTTTCGAGATATAAACCTAAATATCAAATACTTACTTAGTATAGGTTACGTGTTAGATGTATTAGTAGATTGTTTTCGAGATATAAACCTAAATATCAAATACTAACACGTGTGCATTTGTGTAAATTATAGATTGTCACCAGGAAACCCTAAAGGATAATCTAAGACAGCAATGTGAGTAATCTCATTTTTACAAATTGTTTTTACAAAACCTCACACAATTAATTATATATTAAGCAGTTATTGAGTATTTGTAAGGATACAATTATCGTCACTATGTTGGGATTTTGTATACAAAATTTGTTACTGGAGGGGTAACTTTTCCACAAGTCGGGTCTGACAGTACCGCGGGTGGTAATTGATATGACTTGGAAACAAATGTAATTGCGAGATCGCCCTCAATACTGTACAATGGTTTTTATTAAAACTTGATTGAACTGGGATTCTCTCACCAGTATTTCCCACTGACAAAATGTTTTTAAACGCGTTTCAAGTAACAAAATGTGAAAGCCAAATAGAAGCCAGCTGGACAGCACTGAAGGCTTGGAAAAGTGGCAATAAAGTTACCTAAAATAAAATAGATGTTTTTATTAAATAAAAATAGGATTTATTCCTATGAAAATGTGTGTACTGCAAACTTGGGTTTTATCCCATGTGTTTAATATTATGAAAATGTGGTATTTTACTCTGATCAAATATTTCCTAACTACGGTCCTGATGAAAATTCCGATGCCAAATTAGACAATACCAGATACCACCGAAACTGGCCGCGGCCGCCCGTTCCCGGGTTGTTAGGGGACAGGGGTTGCGACCAATGTTGTAATAGTCGCTAGGCGCTAGTCGGGCGGTGGGGTACCGACTAGCGATTAATCGGGATTAATAGAGATTAATCGGAATTAATCGGATCGAGATTTTTATATGCAATTTTTAGTTATATATATACACACACATTTTCATATACAATTTTCTAAAGAAAACATGTTTTAACCGCTCATTGACCCATTTTTTAAGTAATTGGAAGGAATTTATAAGGTTTGGTCGAAATTTAGCCGGCATATGGCCAAATTTTGGCTAGAATAGGACCGCCATTGACTGCCTAGTGATTAATCGGCCATTAATCGTTGAACCTCTGATTAGTGATTAATCGGTGACTAATCGAAGACTAGTCGGGATTTTTACAACCATGGTTGCGACAGAAGGTGGTATCAGAGCTAAGCCACTGATTCAGCCACAGAAGTGTTCTGCTGACACCAAAATTCAAATTGTTAGGAAATAAATTACGAGAATACGTGTATAATTGTATTTTCTTGTTATGTGTTATTTGACTATTTGTTAGTTTACAGTATGAGCGACCAAGGACCATCTGACGCGTACCGTCAATTGTCTGGTTTGCCTAGAAGCGAATGTGCCTCTTCTCAGCCTACCCTCTCAGGGTACTCTGCTGATACGGAAGAAGGAATATTCGTATTTAAGGCTCATTCTGAAGAGTCATTCCCTCATAAAAAGAGAGGATGGTTCAGTCGAGGGGAACATGAGCGTAGGAAGCGTATGAAAAAGTTACAAGACCAGAGAGCACTAGCAGCAGCTAAAAGAGAAACCGATGCCTATGCCCAGGAAATGATTAATATGGGTATAGCCAACATCCACATCCTAGCAACCACTGCAGCTGACCCAAACTTGAACAAATGATAGCACCCCAACCACAACCACCAATTCCTGACCAATCGATGGAGATAGAAAACCCTGAAAATCAAGTAGAAATGCATGATTTTAATCCGGAGGAAATACTTAGGGTACCCGCACCAAATCCCTTAGACCCAAATTATGACCCCTGGTGGGATGACGTTAGGGACTATGTGTAACGCTACCCGATACACGAAGACATGCCCATGCCAAACTTAGGAGCCTACCCAGGTTTGGACCCTCTAGATCCCTATTACGATAACGATGTATACATTAGGGAGATTTTAGAGAATCCTTACCAATTCCAGGCACCTACACCTACATACCAGGAACCCGCACCTCAGATTCCGAACCCAGTCTAGAACCTGCACCCCCAATGAGTGCAGACAATGTACAAGAACTTAGGACATTTGGTGAAGAAATTTTAGAGAGTAGTAAAAGAATGAGACAGGTGGGAGAGCGACTCGTCTGGAAGTACGACGAGCGCAATATGGATTTCTGGATGAATCCATATCCATGAACGTGATGGTGGAAACGGTAGTAATAAAAATATTAATAATAAAATAATATGATATGTGTGTATGTGTATGAAAAAAAAAAAACTACGGATGCCTACTACTACTAGTGTAATTTTATTTCAGTTGGTATTGTAATTTTAATTTCCAGTATTGGTTTGTAGTTGATGCATATTATATAAAAATAGAGTAAGTCGCAATGATCGACGCTTTTGACCAAAATGCGTGTCATGTGATTGGCTATATTAAATATTATTTTGTGATATTAATACGTGGTAACTGTTTAAAATTCAGATGGCCAACGAAGGAAATCAAGAAAATCTGAATAACGATAACCAGAGTAATATTAACTTGTTTAATGAGAATCCGAACAACAATAACAATGGAAACCAAGTGGATAATAGTGCCATCCAACACATAGTGGCACAAGGAATTATAGATGCAATGCCATTTATTACTTAAACTGTTAAGGAAGCGGATAATAAAAGTAAGCATAGCAGTAAACGACCAACTGAGCCGGAAAACAGTGTGAACAATGGACCCGTACTTCAAGTGCCCATTCCCAAAAGAAGAAGAACCGTGTCTTACCCTTGTTCTTACAAAGAATTCTGGTCCTGTAAACCGATAGAATTCTTGGGCAATGAAGAACCCATTGCAGCTCTACGCTGGATAGAAAAGACTGAGGCAGTCTTAAAAATAAGTAAATATGCGGAAGAGGACAAGATAATGTTTGCTTCCAATCTATTTAAGAATTCAGCCTTAGAATGTTGGAACACTATCCTCCAGACTAGAGGAAGTGATAGGGTTTATAATATGGAATGGGAAGAATTTAAGAATATGGTAGAAAGGAAATTCTGCCCTCCCAATGAAAAGGAACAAATAGCAAATAAATTCCTAAACCTTAGGATGAATGGAGTGGATATTAAGGGGTACACAAAATTATTCTTTGAATATGCTAGAATAGTACCTACCCTTGCATCACCTGAACCGGTATTAATCTCCCGTTACATCTGGGGATTAATTGGAGAGATTAGGCATGTAGTCAAGGCAGCTAGACCGCAAACCGTAGAAGAAGCTATAGAATTAGCAAATACCTTGACAGATGAGTTAATCCGTACTAGAGAAGAAGATCATAGGAGAAACCTAGCTCAAAGGCTTACCCAAGAATTCCGTTCTTGGAATTCCAACCGTAGGAATATAGGTTCTACCTCTGCATCATACTGCAAGGTCTGCAAGAAAAAGCATTCGGGAAAATGCTTCACTCATTGCAATTTCTGTAAGTCACCAGGATACAAGGAAGAAGATTGTAGAAGAAAATCCAGTAATGGACTGTGCTTCAACTGTGGGGAAAAATGTCATATCAAGCCAAACTGTCCGAAATTGGCTCCAGCTGCGAACAATAACAAAAAACACTAAAAATGCTAGAGCATTTGTTCTAACTGCAGATGAAGCCAAAATGATTCCGGACGTCATAGCCGGTACGTTTTTAGTTAATGATGTTTTTGCTAAAGTATTATTTGACTCTGGTGCAAACCAAAGTTTTATTAATACTTCATTTTGCAAACTTCTTAATCAACCATTAACTAAACTCTCACAAGAATGTCTAGTCGAGACAGCGAATGGAGAAACGGTTAGGATTTCTGAAATCTTGCAGGGAGCAAGAATAGAATTTTTAAACCAAAAGTATATTGCAAATCTGTACCCAATGAATCTCACAGGATTTGATATCGTATTAGGAATGGATTGGTTAATAGCCAATAAAGCTAATATTTTATGTGATCAAAAGTCAATTCAAATAAATTCACCAAAGGGTGAAAAGATCACAATTAAAGGTGATAAACCATCTAGATCCACTAAATTCATCTCTGTGATGAAAACTGCAAGTTAAATAAGAAAAGGATCTATAGTGTATTTGATTTCCATAATCACTAACACTAAAAGAAAAGAATTAAAGGACATCCCAGTAGTGTCTCAGTTTTCAGATGTATTCCCAGAAGAATTACCAGGACTACCGCCGGACAGAGAAGTTGAATTCAGAATCCATCTACTGCCAGGAACAACACCAATTTCCAAAGCACCCTACCGTTTGGCACCCGCCGAAATGCAGGAACTGAAGAAACAGTTAGATGAATTATTAGAGAAGGGATTCATACAACCAAGCTCATCGCCGTGGGGAGCACCAATTTTATTCGTTAAAAAGAAGGACGGATCAATGCGTTTGTGCATTGACTACCGTGAATTAAACGAGGTTACGATTAAGAACCGGTACCCATTACCGAGAATCGATGATCTGTTCGATCAATTGCAAGGAGCTCGATTTTTCTCAAAATCGATTTAAGATCAGGATATCATCAATTAAAGGTACAGGAAGAGGACATTCCTAAAACCGCATTTAGAACAAGGTATGGCCATTATGAATTTACTGTCATGCCATTTGGTCTAACCAATGCCCCGGCTGCATTTATGGACATGATGAACCGAATATGTAAGCCATATTTGGATAAATTCATAATTGTTTTTACTGATGATATTCTCATCTATTCCAAAAGTAAAGAGGAACATGCAAAGCATTTGCACGCTCTTCTAAGTCTATTAAGAAAGGAAAAGCTTTATGCAAAATTTTCAAAGTGCGAATTTTGGTTAGAACAGGTACAGTTTCTTGGACATTTAGTCAACCATGAAGGAATTCATGTGGATCCCACAAAAATCGAGGCGATTACCAAATGGAAAACCCCTGAATCACCAACCGAGGTTAGAAGTTTCTTAGGATTGGCCGGGTATTATAGGAGATATATTCGAGATTTTTCTAGAATAGCCATTCCCTTAACTAAGCTAACCTGTAAATCCATTAAATTTGAATGGGGACCAAAACAAGAAGAAGCATTTAGAATTCTTAAGCAAAGATTAACCCATGCACCCATACTAGCGTTACCAGAAGGAACTGAAGACTTTGTAGTCTATTGTGACGCTTCTAAGTTAGGCTATGGATGTGTGTTGATGCAACGCAAAAAGGTTATAGCTTACGCATCTAGACAACTTAAGAATCATGAAGGGAATTATTCAACCCATGATCTAGAGTTAGGAGCTATAATTTTTGCCCTTAAAATTTGGAGACATTACCTTTATGGTAGTAAGTTTACCATATTCACTGATCATAAAAGTTTAAGGTATGTTTTCGGGCAAAAGGAGTTGAATATGAGACAAAGACGCTGGATGGAAATGCTTAGTGATTATGATTGTGATATCCAGTATCATGCAGGAAAAGCAAATATAGTTGCTGATGCTCTAAGCCGAAAGTATCATGAAAAGCCAAAAAGGGTACGTTCTCTTAAATTAAATCTACAATTAGATTTAAATGATCAAATTAGAAAAGCACAAGAATCAGTAATCAAGGATGATACTGAAAAATTAAAAGGGATGATTAAGGAATTAGAACAAGTAACAGATGGAATTTGGAGATTCCATAAAAAGAGAATGTGGATACCTAAGTTAGGGAACCTGCGCCATCGTGTATTAGAAGAAGCCCATAAGTCTAAATATACGATGCACCCAGGAAATGATAAAATGTATCAGGATTTAAGAAATAATTTCTGGTGGATAGGAATGAAAAAGGATATAGCAGCTTACGTTTCTAAATGTTTAACTTGTTCACAAATTAAAGCTGAACACCAGAAACCCTCAGGTTTATTACAACAGTTAGAAATGCCAGTATGGAAATGAGAATTGATAACAATGGATTTTGTTACCAAATTACCCAAAACAAGGAAAGGCAATGATACAATCTGGGTGATTGTAGATAGGCTAACCAAGTCAGCTCATTTCCTACCAATGAAGAAAACTTTCAATATGGAACAATTAGCTAAGTTATATGTAAATGAAATAGTTTTATTACATGGAATACCTTTATCAATTGTTTCTGACAGAGATAGCTGTTTTACCTCTCATTTTTGGACAAGTTTCCAAAAGGCCATGGGAACCAAACTAAATCTAAGCACAGCATATCACCCTCAAACGGACGGACAAAGCGAAAGGACAATTCAGACAATGGAAGATATGCTTAGAGCTTGTGTAATTGATTTCAGAGGTAATTGGGACGATCATTTACCTTTAATAGAATTTTCTTATAATAACAGTTATCACACAAGTATCAATGCTGCACCATTCGAATCACTTTATGGATGAAAGTGCCGAACCCCAGTCTGTTGGGCAGAAATTGGGGAAAAGCAACTATCTGGACCTGAGATAGTGCAAGAAACAACTGACAAGATCATTCAAGTCAAGGAACGTCTAAAAGCAGCACATGATCGACATAAGAGCTATGCCGATAGCCGACGCAAACCGTTGGAATTTCAAGTAGGAGATAAAGTATTATTAAAAGTCTCTCCTTGGAAAGGAGTGGTAAGATTCATCAAAAGAGGAAAGCTATGTCCCAGGTATGTTGGACCTTTTGAGATTATTAGAAGAATAGGATCTGTAGCCTATCAGCTACAACTGCCTGAGGAAATGACAGGAATACATGATGTATTTCATGTATCTAATCTCAAGAAATGCCTAGCTAATGAATCACTTGTAGTGCCTCTTAAGGATATAGAGGTAAATGAACAACTTAAGTTTATAGAGAGGCCTCTACAGATTGAAGACAGGAAAGTCAAGAACCTTAAGCACAAGAGATTAGTTCTGGTCAAAGTAAAATGGGACTCCAAAAGAGGACCAAAATACACATGGGAACTTGAATCAGAAATGTAAAGGAAATATCCACACTTATTCCAGTATATCTCAAGGACGAGCTCTAAAATAAGGTGGGGAGAATATAACAACCCTAAAGAAAACCGACACCCTCGAATTATTTTCGACACCCTAATATATTTTAAATTATCCCAATATGTCTTAAATTACACCCCGTATGTGAAAACCGAGCCCAAATTATGATTTAACATAAAAATAAAATAAAAACAAAGAAATTCACCATGTCGCAGGCCGCGTAGCCCATGGTTACGTCTTACGCGGGCCGCGAGCAATCGAGAACGGGGCAACACCCGGTGATGACACGTGTCATCATCGTGGCAAGGCTAGTCGATGACCCGGATGAGCTAAACCCTACCCGACCTACTACGCGGGCCACGTAGGCCTTGGTCTAACCTTTACGCGGGCCGCGAAAAACCCGAACTCAGCCCCTATAAAGCTGGAGCTCGGGCCTTCAGTCGAAATCGCTCAAACTTTTCAATTCTCTCTCAATTTCTACGTAGTATACACTATACTCGGGTATAATACCCCCCTAAATAACGAAGTTCTGCTCCGTTGTAAGTATCATAACCCCTGGATACGTATTAGATACTCTGCCCGATTGATCTAGGGTTCCGTAACGGCTGTCGTGGTTCTGCCCGACGTAGTCGTTGGAATGCCGTCTCAGGGAGGGTATTACTAATGTTAAAATGGGTTATTATACTAACACGTGTGCATTTGTGTAAATTATAGATTGTCACCAGGAAACCCTAAAGGATAATCTAAGACAGCAATGTGAGTAATCTTCTTTTTGCAAATTGTTTTTACAAAATCTCACACAATTAGTTATGTGACACCCCGTTGAAACGCTCTCACTTTTACTAGCTTGTCAGTGGCTGCTTTAACTTTCGGGACGAAAGTTCTTAAAACTTGGGGATAATGTGACATTCTAGGTTTTCCCGAGCAAATATCTTGTATTAACATTATGTGTATATACGTTATTAAATGTTAGTGCGTGTTATCTCGATGATTTTATGTGATCCTTGTGCTAAGTATATTATATATATATGTATGTGTGTTATATGAGTGGGCCGAGACCCCAAAGGACCCGACTCGAGACCACCCTCGGTCTCGAGTAAACAAGAAACGATTGGGCCGGTTGGGCCTTGCACATCTCGAAACCCACCCAAGGCGCACCACCCTCATATTTAACCCGAAACTCTCACACACACTCCCCCTTTCACTCTCTCATTTCATCCACACTCTCCCTCTCTCTCTCACTAAAACCCTAGAACTTCACTAACCAAGCATCCTCCTCCTCTCTCTCGGATTAACCGGCGACAACAAGGGACCTCGGTTCAAGCTCATTGACATCACTTGGAAGCTTCCTTCATCAAACCTCCATATCCTCACACCTTTGTGTCACTCTTGAACCGGTTAGTACATAGACTTTCACTATGTGTTCATGTGTATAATAGGGTTATGTGTGCTTAATGATTAAGATGCATGATTAAGTTTAGAGGTCTTGTTGTATAAATTCTTGTATGACTAGCGACTTGGTAATGTGATGAATGATGCGTGTGAGCTATGATATGATAATGTCTTGTTAGGATGTTTTTGTAGGAAAAATGATTAGGCTATCCGATTCATGTTAGATGTTTTGTTAGATAATTTTGCTAATCCGATTTATGTTAACCGATCTATGTGGTATGATCTTGTTACCCGATTTATGCTAGATGTTTTGGGGCAAATGTGTGTTCAATAAGATGATGCAAAATTTACTTGATCCTTATATTTCATGCTTAAGTGAATCTCATGAAGAACCTTATAAATATGTGCCAAAAGAGATATGAACATATGATGATTAAATGTTGAATATGCATGAATATATGATGAACATATGAAGAACAAGTTTGAAGGTGATATGAATATTCAAATATGCTTGTTTTGATCTGATTTTGTTATGATTTAGACAAGAAAACATGTTAGTGTAATTTAATTGGTTAGTACAAAATTTCATGAAAACAGAATTGTATTGGCTAGTACTGTTGGAACAGGTTCTAGAAGGATTCTTGTGCACGTTTCGGAGGTTGCGACTCGAAACCCCCGGTTACGACTCGCAACCAGAGCATGAGCAACCGAATCATGACAAGTCGAAACATCCGGTTACGACTCGCAACCGAATCATGACAAGTCGAAACATCCGGTTACGACTCGCAACCAGAGCATGACGAGTCGAAACATCCGGTTGCGACTCGCAACCAGAGCATGACAAGTCGCAACATCCGGTTGCGACTCGCAACTGTGCGTTCTCGAGTCGAGACCACCTGGTCTCGACTGGGCTGTTAGTTATTGGGCCCAAGTGTATTAACTGTACATGCTTGTTACTGTTTAGGTGGGCTACGTGTTAACTGTTAACTGTTAAAGAACTTAGACGGGCCCAATGACTTATTGGGTAATTATATGTGGTGCATGCTATGTGTTAGTTATGTGTAGATTATACGTGTTTACTTGTACCCCAACTTGACCCATATTCGGTAACCATGCTAGGACGTGGTGACCAACGTGATCAACCGGGTAATTAACCTACCGAGCAACCCAAGGTGAGTTCACAACCTAAAGCATGTATTCCCGGTGGTTTGGGAAACGGAACTAAAAACAACACTATCCCCTTATGAGGGATACAACTTACTTTTCTTCCCTTGTTATTGGGAACCTTTTTAGTTAATTACTGTTTATACGGATTGCAACAAACGGCACTAAACGAAACTCTATCACTTAAAGTCCCTACTACATAATACTGATTAGTCGCCGGGGCCAGGCGAACGGGTTATTAGTTGATAGCGCTATTTAGGTCTTACCAACCTCACACCGTGCCAAGGTATGGGATCGGTCGTGAACTAATGTACTCAGGCATCCGTCAATGATGATAGAACATTGACATCGGGGCACTCTGCGGATACGCAACGGTCACCTAGTGTTCGGTATTGGAAAAACAGTTTAGTCGCTAACTTTTGGGGTAGCTCCCCATGGCATGTATAAACGGATAAATTAACTGGTGAAACAAGTTTTTGGTAATTAAAACTGGACAACTAGTGAACTCACTCAGCATTATTGTTGACCCCTTACTGCATGCTTTGCAGGTACCCAGTGACTCAGGAGCTTGCAGCTTGGGAAGTGCAGTGGTCGCCAAAACCCGCCTGTTGGGTTCTAATTAAATTGAACTATGAACTTTGTTTAAACTATTTTATCTATGCTTCCGCTACTTACTTAACTGTTATTTGAACCTAAACATTTGAACTTTAAACTATGGTGTTTACTAACCATTATGGTTGGTGATCATCCTTACTATTCTCCAATGCTCAGTATAATTGGTGGCTGGATCCTGGTCGGTCACGCCCTCAAGCGGACGGTACTCCGCAGGTGGAATTTGGGGGTGTGACAGATTGGTATCAGAGCCATTGGTTATAGTGAACTTGGTTTTAAAAAGGAAAGTCTTTTTGAGAAAAACCAGACTATAACCCGTGACTCGTGACGACACTACACTCCAAGGGCAAGACTCGACTTATCTGACCTCATAGCTCGGACCTATGTTTACTTGCTTGATTTGTCTTATGCTTTCTGCTCTGCTATACATACTAGTGTGCCTAATTAGATAGATACACATCTCTCTTCTATCTTATTCTCGCTACGTTACGACATCACACTCATACTGTGTTTTCTGGTTATGAAGACAATGAGTGGACGCGGAAGAGGGAACGTTAACATGACTCAGGCTCAATTCGCTAACTTGCTCAACACGGTGGCTGCAGCTTTCGCAGCTCACCCTGGAGGTAAACTCGTTGCTTTAGGATGTTTAGATCCTACCCCCACATCGTCTTTTCACCTCTAAACCTATTCGCTTCACTTCTCGCAACAGGTCAGCCTGCGCCTGCGCAACCACGTGTTTGTACTTTCAAAACCTTCATGGATGGCAAGCCCCTCCCTTTCAACGGCACTGAGGGTGCCATAGGCCTTCTACACTGGATCGAAAAGGCCGAAGCTGTCTTTGCTGTCTGTGAGTGTCCCCCTGCTAACTGGGTTAAGTACGCGACTGGTACGCTTGAAGGAAACGCGCTATCATGGTGGAAAGCACAGATTCAGATGCTTGGTCTGGAAACTGCTAATGCTACTGCATGGGAAGATTTCAAGGACATGATCAAAGAGGAGTACTGTCACAGGGATGACATCCACAAACTCGAGAACGAGTACTATGCGCTCAAAATGGTCGGATCAGAGATTGAGACCTACACTAAGCAGTCCAATGACTATGCTGCACTTTGCCCAAACATGTCCCAACCTATGTATCGAAGGATCGAGTTGTACATCAAAGGCTTGGTCCCTGAAATCAGAAGTCATGTGACCTCAGCCAACCTCAATACCATACAGCCCGTGGTTCGTCTTGCTCACAAACTCACCAATCAGGCTGTGGAAGAGGGCAAGCTGCCCAAGAGGATTGGTGCTACTGCTGGAACTTCTGGCGATAACAAGCGAAAGTGGGATGGAAGTCAGGGAAAGGATGCAAACCCCACTCAGGCCCCAGTTCAACAAAGGAAGACTGAAAGCAACAAGAGCCCTCAGCAACAGGGTGGCTATCGAGGAAACCACCCTAAGTGTAACAAATGTAACCGACATCACAGTGGGCCATGTGGAAAAGGTCAGTGTCAGCGATGCAACAAGATGGGGCACGAAGCCAAAGACTGCCGAAGCCAGTTCCCAGCTAGGCAGAATCAGCAACAGCAGCAACAAGGAAACAACCGTGGATGCTTCAAGTGTGGAGCAACGGGGCACATGCGAAAGGATTGCCCTGAACTGAATCAAAACAACAACAATCAAGGTGCAGGGAACCATAACAACAATGCTGGAAATGGTGCTAGAGGAAAAGCTTTTGTGATTGGAGCTGGGGAAGCAAGGAACGACCCCAACGTTGTGGCGGGTAAGTTCCTACTTAATGATCATTATGTTTCCATGCTTTTTGATTCCGGAGCAGATGCTAGTTATGTATCCCTACGCATTAGAAAGAAACTTAAGCTCACTCTTACGCCGCTAAGCTCTAAGCACACCGTTGAAATAGCTAATGGTAGAAACCTCGAGGCCTCACACATAATTCGTGACTGCAAATTAGAGTTGTCTGGTCAGACCTTCTGTATCGATCTTTTCCCCATCGTTCTTGGAAGCTTCGACGTCATTATTGGTATGGATTGGTTATCCAAACATCGAGCTGAAATCCTCTGCCAGGAGAAAGCTATTCGTATTCCCCGTCCCCCTGGCAAACCCCTTATAGTTCAAGGCGACAAGAGCGGAGAAGTCACAGGCATCATTTCATTCTTAAAGGCCCAGAAGTATCTACGAAAGGGGCACACCGCTATCTTAGCACTCATTACCGACACACAGAAAATAGAAAACAGGATTGAAGATTTTCCAGTGGTACGCGACTATCCCGAGGTATTCCCGGAGGAACTACCTGGACTCCCTCCTCACCGCCAGGTCGAATTTCAAATCGAGCTAGCCCCCGGAGCAGCGCCTATAGCTCGTGCACCTTATCGATTAGCACCCGCGGAGCTCAAGGAGCTTTCTACTCAACTACAAGAACTTTTGGACAAAGGTTTTATCCGTCCTAGTTCATCACCCTGGGGAGCCCCAGTGCTCTTCGTCAAAAAGAAAGATGGCTCATTCCGAATGTGCATTGACTACCGCGAACTTAACAAGGTTACCATCAAGAATCGTTATCCACTTCCCCGTATCGACGACCTGTTCGACCAGCTGCAAGGGTCGAGCTATTATTCCAAGATCGATCTGCGATCGGGTTATCACCAGCTGAGAGTCCGCGATGAGGACATCTCTAAGACTGCTTTCAGAACCCGCTATGGTCACTACGAATTCCTTGTTATGCCTTTCGGAATGACCAACGCACCTGCAATCTTCATGGATCTCATGAACCGAGTATGCAAACCCTATCTCGATAAGTTCGTAATTGTGTTTATCGACGACATCTTAATCTACTCGAAGAGCCAAGAGGAGCATGAACAACACCTACATCTTATTCTCGAACTCCTTCGCGATGAGCAACTGTACGCCAAATTCTCGAAATGTGATTTCTGGCTTAGAGAAGTCCATTTCCTTGGACACATCGTCAATCAGAAAGGGATTCATGTTGACCCTGCTAAGATTGAGTCCATTAAGAATTGGCCTGTACCCAAGACTCCGACCGAAGTTCGCCAATTCTTGGGATTGGCGGGATACTATCGAAGATTTATCAAGGGATTCTCTAAGATCGCTCAACCACTTACGACACTCACTCAGAAGGGTGTTGCTTACAAATGGAGTGATGCTCAGGAATCTGCCTTCCAGGAACTAAAGAAGAACCTTTGTAGTGCTCCTATTCTTTCTTTACCTGAAGGTACCGACGACTTTGTCGTTTACTGCGACGCTTCTATTCAAGGACTTGGCTGCGTATTGATGCAACGCGAGAAGGTTATCGCTTACGCCTCGCGACAACTCAAGGTCCACGAACGGAACTATACGACGCATGACTTAGAATTTGGAGCTGTGGTCTTCGCGCTCAAGCTTTGGAGACACTACTTGTACGGAACCAAGTGCACGATTTACACTGATCACAAGAGTCTCCAGCACATAATGGGACAAAAGGAGTTGAATATGCGGCAACGCCGATGGGTCGAACTCCTAAATGACTACGAGTGTGCAATCAAATATCACCCAGGCAAGGCTAATGTGGTAGCCGATGCCCTCAGCAGAAAGGAGACCAAACCCAAGCGTGTTCGTGCCTTACAGCTCACTATCCACTCGAACCTCCCTAACCAAATTCGGAATGCTCAGGTTGAAGCATTGAAGGCCGAGAACATCAGGGCTGAGTCCCTGCGAGGATCGAGACAACGATTGGAACAAAAAGGAGACGGTGCTTACTACGTAGCCGGACGCATATGGGTTCCGCATTACGGAAATTTACGTGACCTTGTGATGGATGAAGCTCATAAGTCCCGTTACTCAGTACATCCAGGTTCGGATAAGATGTACCACGACTTGAGGGCTACCTATTGGTGGCCTGGCATGAAAGCCCACATAGCAACCTATGTCAGAAAATGTTTAACTTGTGCAAGAGTCAAGGCTGAGTATCAGAAACCATCAGGCCTACTCCAACAGCCAGAGATCCCGCAATGGAAATGGGAGCAGATTTCCATGGATTTTGTTACTGGCCTGCCTAGGTCTCAACGAGGAAATGACACCATTTGGGTGATAGTGGATCGCTTAACTAAGTCTGCACACTTTTTGGCTATCAAAGAAACAGACAAGTTCTCTACCCTAGCAGAGGTATACTTAAAAGAAGTGGTCTCGAAGCACGGAGTGCCTACCTCTATTATTTCTGATCGAGACGCGCGTTTTACTTCTGAGTTGTGGCAAATCTTTTGGCTCACGTTTAGACATGAGCACCGCTTATCACCCGCAAACGGATGGGCAGTCTGAACGCACCATCCAAACCCTCGAAGACGTGCTCAGGGCATGTGTGATCGATTTTGGCAAGAATTGGGAGAAACACCTACCGTTAGTAGAATTCTCCTACAACAACAGCTACCACACCAGCATTCAGGCGGCACCCTTTGAGGCATTGTACGGTCGTAAATGTCGGTCGCCTCTCTGCTGGGCGGAGGTAGGTGACAGCCAAATCACAGGCCCGGAACATGTAGTCGACACCACAGAAAAGATTGCCCAGATTAGGCAACGCATGGCGGCAGCTCGTGATCTTCAAAATTACTACGCTGACAAAGACAGGAAACCGCAAGAGTTCCAGGTTGGTGAACGGGCTCTACTTAAGGTCTCACCCTGGAAGGGTGTGGTTCGTTTTGGAAAACGGGGCAAGCTTAATCCAAGATATGTCGGACCCTTTGAAGTTACCGAAAAGATCGGTACGGCCGCATACAGGTTGAATCTGCCTGAAGAACTGAGTGCTGTGCACAATGTCTTCCACGTGTCTAATCTGAAGAAGTGCCTGTCAGATGAAACACTCGTCATTCCTTACAAGGAACTTACTATTGACGAACAGCTACACTTTACTGAGGAACCGGTTGAGATCACGGATCGTGAGATCAAAACCCTCAAACGTAGCCAGATACCCCTCGTGCGAGTTCGTTGGAACTCACGCCGTGGCCCAGAGTTTACCTGGGAGCGGGAAGACCAGATGAAGCGCAAGTATCCCCAACTGTTCCCAAATGAAACCCCCAGCACTGAAGCTACAACCGAATTTCGGGACGAAATTCCAAATTAACAGGGGATGATGTGACACCCCGTTGAAACGCTCTCACTTTTACTAGCTTGTCAGTGGCTGCTTTAACTTTCGGGACGAAAGTTCTTAAAACTTGGGATAATGTGACGTTCTAGGTTTTCCCGAGCAAATATCTTGTATTAACATTATGTGTATATACGTTATTAAATGTTAGTGCGTGTTATCTCGATGATTTTATGTGATCCTTGTGCTAAGTATATTATATATATATGTATGTGTGTTATATGAGTGGGCCGAGACCCCAAAGGACCCGACTCGAGACCACCCTCGGTCTCGAGTAAACAAGAAACGATTGGGCCGGTTGGGCCTTGCACATCTCGAAACCCACCCAAGGCGCACCACCCTCATATTTAACCCGAAACTCTCACACACACTCCCCCTTTCACTCTCTCATTTCATCCACACTCTCCCTCTCTCTCTCACTAAAACCCTAGAACTTCACTAACCAAGCATCCTCCTCCTCTCTCTCGGATTAACCGGCGACAACAAGGGACCTCGGTTCAAGCTCATTGACATCACTTGGAAGCTTCCTTCATCAAACCTCCATATCCTCACACCTTTGTGTCACTCTTGAACCGGTTAGTACATAGACTTTCACTATGTGTTCATGTGTATAATAGGGTTATGTGTGCTTAATGATTAAGATGCATGATTAAGTTTAGAGGTCTTGTTGTATAAATTCTTGTATGACTAGCGACTTGGTAATGTGATGAATGATGCGTGTGAGCTATGATATGATAATGTCTTGTTAGGATGTTTTTGTAGGAAAAATGATTAGGCTATCCGATTCATGTTAGATGTTTTGTTAGATAATTTTGCTAATCCGATTTATGTTAACCGATCTATGTGGTATGATCTTGTTACCCGATTTATGCTAGATGTTTTGGGGCAAATGTGTATTCAATAAGATGATGCAAAATTTACTTGATCCTTATATTTCATGCTTAAGTGAATCTCATGAAGAACCTTATAAATATGTGCCAAAAGAGATATGAACATATGATGATTAAATGTTGAATATGCATGAATATATGATGAACATATGAAGAACAAGTTTGAAGGTGATATGAATATTCAAATATGCTTGTTTTGATCTGATTTTGTTATGATTTAGACAAGAAAACATGTTAGTGTAATTTAATTGGTTAGTACAAAATTTCATGAAAACAGAATTGTATTGGCTAGTACTGTTGGAACAGGTTCTAGAAGGATTCTTGTGCACGTTTCGGAGGTTGCGACTCGAAACCCCCGGTTACGACTCGCAACCAGAGCATGACAAGTCGAAACATCCGGTTACGACTCGCAACCGAATCATGACAAGTCGAAACATCCGGTTACGACTCGCAACCAGAGCATGACGAGTCGAAACATCCGGTTGCGACTCGCAACCAGAGCATGACAAGTCGCAACATCCGGTTGCGACTCGCAACTGTGCGTTCTCGAGTCGAGACCACCTGGTCTCGACTGGGCTGTTAGTTATTGGGCCCAAGTGTATTAACTGTACATGCTTGTTACTGTTTAGGTGGGCTACGTGTTAACTGTTAACTGTTAAAGAACTTAGACGGGCCCAATGACTTATTGGGTAATTATATGTGGTGCATGCTATGTGTTAGTTATGTGTAGATTATACGTGTTTACTTGTACCCCAACTTGACCCATATTCGGTAACCATGCTAGGACGTGGTGACCAACGTGATCAACCGGGTAATTAACCTACCGAGCAACCCAAGGTGAGTTCACAACCTAAAGCATGTATTCCCGGTGGTTTGGGAAACGAAACTAAAAACAACACTATCCCCTTATGAGGGATACAACTTACTTTTCTTCCCTTGTTATTGGGAACCTTTTTAGTTAATTACTGTTTATACGGATTGCAACAAACGGCACTAAACGAAACTCTATCACTTAAAGTCCCTACTACATAATACCGATTAGTCGCCGGGGCCAGGCGAACGGGTTATTAGTTGATAGCGCTATTTAGGTCTTACCAACCTCACACCGTGCCAAGGTATGGGATCGGTCGTGAACTAATGTACTCAGGCATCCGTCAATGATGATAGAACATTGACATCGGGGCACTCTGCGGATACGCAACGGTCACCTAGTGTTCGGTATTGGAAAAACAGTTTAGTCGCTAACTTTTGGGGTAGCTCCCCATGGCATGTATAAACGGATAAATTAACTGGTGAAACAAGTTTTTGGTAATTAAAACTGGACAACTAGTGAACTCACTCAGCATTATTGTTGACCCCTTACTGCATGCTTTACAGGTACCCAGTGACTCAGGAGCTTGCAGCTTGGGAAGTGTAGTGGTCGCCTAAACCCGCCTGTTGGGTTCTAATTAAATTGAACTATGAACTTTGTTTAAACTATTTTATCTATGCTTCCGCTACTTACTTAACTGTTATTTGAACCTAAACATTTGAACTTTAAACTATGGTGTTTACTAACCATTATGGTTGGTGATCATCCTTACTATTCTCCAATGCTCAGTATAATTGGTGGCTGGATCCTGGTCGGTCACGCCCTCAAGCGGACGGTACTCCGCAGGTGGAATTTGGGGGTGTGACAAGTTATATATTAAGCAGTTATTGAGTATTTGTAAGGATACAATTATCGTCGGTATGTTGTGGTTTTGAATACAAAATTTGTTACTGGAGGGGTAACATTTCCACAAGTCGGGTCTGACAGTACCGCGGGTGGTAATTGATATGACTTGGAAACAAATGTAATTACGAGATCGCCCTCAATACTGTACAATGATTTTTATTAAAACTTGATTTAATTGGGATTCACTCACCAGTATTTCCCACTGACAAAATGTTTTTAAACGCGTTTCAGGTAACAAAATGTGAAAGCCAAATAGAAGCCAGCTGGCCAGCACTGAAGGCTTGGAAAAGTGGCAATAAAGTTACCTAAAATAAAATAGATGTTTTTATTAAATAGAAATAGGATTTATTCCTATGAAAATGTGTGTACTGCAAACTTGGGTTTTATCCCATGTGTTTAATATTATGAAAATGTGGTATTTTACTCTGATCAAATATTTCCTAACTACGGTCCTGATGAAAATTCCGCTGCCAAATTAGACAATACCAGATACCACCGAAACTGGCCGCGGCCGCCCGTTCCCCGGTTGTTAGGGGACGGGGGTTGCGACAAAATTCTTCATCATATCCATCATCATACCATCTCTTCTCACTCCCGAAGTTTGTAGCAATTGTGATGTGTGATATTGTATTCCCGGTTGTAAAGGTGGTTGAAATGTAGATGTTGTGTGGACTATGGATGGACCTGGTGGAAATAGACAGGGTGGTGGTATTTGTTGTGAAGAGGATGATTGGCCGGAAGTTGGGAAGAAAGATGAAAAGGGTGGAACGGTTGATGAATTATAGCTAAAGGAATGGTCGGTTTCGGCACTTGAAGGTAATGTGGTGTTAGGTGGTTTAAGCTCATGAATTGGTGTAGGAATAGTAGTAGAATTTGGTGGAGGTGTGGATGGTGTTGTTTGAACCGTAGTTGGTGGTGGTGGATCCATTGTATCACTTGGAGTAATTGGTGTAGTAGGTGAACCAATAACTTTGTTTTCTCGTAGTAATACTTGGTTTCTTCGCAAAGTTCGCTCAATTTCCGGATCAAATGCTAGAGGTGATAACTTGTGAGAGCCTCTTGTATGCATGCACCTGTCAATACCTGCACACTAACACAACTAGCGTAAACCCGAAAAATAACAAACTAAAACTATAAAAGATAACACGTTGCGCACTACTCCCCGGCAACCGCGCCAAAATTTGACGTGAGGTCGAAGTCTCACTCAAATTTAATCCAAATACTACTAGATAGCTAGTGGTAAGTGGGTATCGAACACAGGGAGTTTGTGGATTGTGCGTTATCTAAATGTATGTCCAAATTGACTAAAGTAAACTAAATTGCGAAAGTATATTCAGAGATTTGGTTGTTTGGTTTTGAAAACTAAAATTAACTAATTTAATTGCAAAAGAAGGATGTGGTTTGTAAACAGAATAAGAGAATAGTGATCATCTCGAGGTTCAGGTTTTAAGTGACAACCAATGTTTATGTTCAACTGGAAAGAACTACATTGACATAGCTCATGCAAGATCAATTGTTTGTGATGAAAGGGAACTAAGTACTCGGATTCCTAAAACGCGAGGTTGTTACCCGATGATCAATTATCATATATCTAACCCCTAATCCCTCCCATGATATCTCGATTGCCAACGGCACCAAGAACGTATGGTTTAGAATTATAAGCAAACTGTAACATCCCTATTTTTATATAAGAATTATAGGTTTGGTTAAATTTATTAACCACTAGTAACTAGTAACTAGTTATTTTTTTTTATTCAACCCAAATAGTTTTAAACACTATTTTAATATAGTTGGTTGAAATATTATATCAATTAATTGGCTTGTATATGGGTTGACCTTTCTATTAAAATAAAAGTATATAAAAACTTATATTATTAAACGGGTAGATTACGGGTAAGTTAACTGTAAGAAATATGAAATATTTAGACGGGCCCAGAAACCATTTAATAATTAAATTATAAAATACATTGTATTTTGAACCTACTCTATTTTAATGAAACTTAGACCCAAATGTAAACAAAAATATTCTAGTTCTAAAGACATATTTATTATTTTCTAGAACGTTATATTTTACAAGTTATACGCACCAAATAAGTGAAGTAGTTAAATTATTAATTATTATATATAATAAAATAAAATATATAATTGAAAATTTAAACATGTTTCGTGGACATGTTTTCTTTCTAAATTACATGTACCATTTAATAAATAATAATAATATAATAATAAATGAATTTGAGATTATGGTACATACGTGTCATGAAGATATTTTAGAAAATAAAATAATAATAAATATTAAAACTAATCAATTGAGAAAGAAAAGAAGTGCACGTGTAATGCCCAAAATCAAAGTAAAGACAATTATTATTGTGTAGGTGGCCATAGAAGGAGTAGCCTTCAAGTAAATGGCAACTATAAATAGAGGACACTCCTAAACTTTTAAAAACTGCTAATTTCCCTTTACCATATTTTCCTTCAGGTCGCCCCCATCTCTCTTTCTTTTACATACTCTTTTCTTTCTTTTCTTTTAATATATTCACCCTATAATAATAATAAAGCCCTACCCCGTTTTAATTGTTTTAACTCCCGATCACCGCTACCCTTTCTGATTGATCTGAGCCCATAACGCATGTCAGGGCTCTGCCCGACTAAGTTCGTTGGGGTTCTGTCTCGGGACATCGGGATAAGATTGAATCAGGGGTACTATACTTAAATTACAATTATATATTTTTATTTCTACCAAACACACACTAGCTTGAATTCTGCTACGATACAGGGTAATAACTCGATCGCTATTACGATTCATTTTCCGACTGATCAATATATCCAATGGATGTTTAAGTGCCGCCCACACTAGGGTTATACTTTATCGTTCGTCATTAATTTGACGGATCATCGTTAATTTGATGGATGAAGTATTATACTTTGTCGTTCGTCATTAATTTGACGGATCATCGTTAATTCGATGGATGAAGTATTGCACTTTGTCGTTCATTGTGAGAATTTGATCTCGTGAGTTATCGTAATTATTGTATTAAGTTACCTACCTAGTTCGTATGCACTAGGTTACAAGGCAAAATCAATAGGCTAAGCCCTGCCTGTATAAATCTGCAATATATCAAGGCTTATCTGTAGACTAAATTCTGTCCGTATGAATCTGCATGATTATCTGTGAGTCATTCTCTCTTTTTATCAAATCAATTTACAAAAAATTATGTTTATTTTTAAAGTTATAATTACGGGGATTAAGTCTTTGTAATCACCATATTACAGCCGGTATGTGGGGTTTTGTATACATTACTTGATAATCGTCACCATTGGGGCAGCCAATGGGGGATATGACCATAGTCACAGACACCATTGGACGAATGGGCCAATGGGTCGAGTGACAAATACCGTGGGTAGTTGGCTTGATATCAGAAACATTGTAATCGCTCTTAATACTGTATATTATAACAAATGTGTCGTTTTAGCAAAATGAATGAACTCACTCAGTATTTCCCGCTGACAAAACCTTTTTCAAACATGTTTCAGGTAATTACAGTAGAGATGGATACGGCACTGAAAGACTTCAAGAAGTGGCTTATTTTATTAAATAAATCAAATTAAGAAATATTATTTTATGTAATCAAATTTATTATTTATTAAAGCTACCATTGTAAAACATGGGTTTATCCCATCTATTTAATAAATAAAATCCGGTGTTTTCTAAACTCTGATATTTTTCCTAACTCACGGTCCTGATGAAATACCGCTGCAACGTTTTCAAAATAATCACCGGTACCACTGGGCTGTTCGCGACTCCCGATTCCGTCCAGGGTGGGTCGGGGGTCGTGACAGAAGGTGGTATCAGAGCCAACTCAAAGAGCCACTGCTTCAAGCCTTTAAGTGTTGTAATAATAATACCTAAATAAAAGAGTTAGGAGATTGCCATTAACTGGTAGCACACATGATAGTATTTAGACTTGAACTTAAGAAAAGATGCCTTAGTATAAGCTTCGAGATAAGCTAAGTACTGGTGTAAATAAAGTATGATGGGTTTTGATATACCATAAGAATGGTAATTAGAATATTGCAAGATATGATAAATAAGAAAGAATTAATAGTAATTATTGCTTATTGATATTACTTGGGCTAGAATAAGATATGTTACGGGAAATACAATTTTCTTTGGTTCAGGATAAAAGCCCTAATAAAAGAGTCACTTTTGAAAAGATACTATTTATGGGAAATAGAAAATTTTCTCCGGCAAGACTGGGTATGGTGTAGCAGACTCTCCAGTTTGTCCAGATATAATGAGATTACCGCTCCGGCGCGAATCGGATAAGACGGGGTATATAATATGTCAAACAAATGACAAAATTTCCCTAAATAGTATCTTGACCAGATATTTGACTGGTTTTTGAAAATATGAATCTGTTAAATGCATTGACTTTATGAAGGGTATGTGAAATAGATGATTATATAGATAGTTATATCTATAAAGAATTCCAAAAGTCAAATAGGAATAAAGCACAAGTATCTGTGTCTAGATTTCTTTATCAGGAATTTCTTTTCCGATACCAAACATTATTTCGTTTAATCATCTGTCTCGTAGCTCGTGTGATAAAATAAACAATGGAAACCCTTTAAGATAAAACGCCATCAAAAGAATTTCTAACGCGTTACCATAAACTATTAACGCAAGTAAGAAGCATGTAAAGTTGTGATAATGTACAAGAAAACACATGAAAATTTAATTATAGGTCCACAGAAGATGAAGTATATTCCACACAATTTCCAAGGCAAGACCTTTGAAAAATATAATTAGGTATAATAACACCTATGTGGATCCCGTCAGTAGAAGAACTAATAGCACTGGGCCACGTGATCCTACAAATAACATGAATATCGCTGAGGTACTTTGAAACAAAATTCCACAACAATCGGTGCATAGTCTAATCAGAGTCATAATTATTAGCACTACAAAAGAAGTCACATACTTTATAATTTCCCTATTTCATTTATTCGACATTCCCTAGTAATGTCATTTAGCAACGGTTATCACACGAAAATCCAAATAAAATTCTTAAATTTCTTTTGTAAAATTCTGACCTCGGTGAATAGACTTTTGCATTGCTACTCCCCTTAATGGTCATCATATCATGAGAATTTTTCATAATAACCAATATTGATCTATTTCATTTCTTAATAAATCCACACATTACACATGCATTGTTGGTTGCACATATGGTTCGATTAACTTATGAAACCTACTGGAAGACTTCATTCCAATTTGTTGTTTATCCAAACTCAAATATCATTTCGCTATACTCACTATATACCTCAGTAATGCAAAACGATGACCCTTTGATATCGAGTCAATAAATTTCTTGAGAAATTCAATTTTCTTTGGCATACATGATTTTGTTGTAACCATGTCCGAATTTTTTTTTTTTATTACATGAACTCGTTGTGATTAAACCAAGTTCAATTGCTTGAACTTGTTCGCATTACATATTCATTTCAAATTCTCATATGATGGATTAAAGCTATCATATTCAACATAATCCCAACAAACACTTCAATTCTCTAGAACTATAAAATGCTTATTTGGTCTTCGACTTCACCAAATCATTTCTTTGATCACGATCACCTTGTACTAACGTTTTCATAAAATTTAAAGCTTGCACTAATCTCATTTATATATATATATATATATATATATATATATATATATATATCATATACGGATATTTATAAAAGTTATCTTAACACAAATCATGTATTAAGATAATGATACACAAATTCTTGTCATATTTTAATGTATCTCTTAAATGATTTTTACAACATCAATCTAGCCTTTCGTGATAAATTATTATTTTAACATCTTCAATCGAAAAATATTATATAAAATTTATTTTATATATGGAAACTTACATAAGTGATTACCTAATAGTATTACTATATTATTATTAGTCAACATAAGGAGGATAAGTAGGTGACTTATAATAAGAAGTACAGAATTTATTGTACATGTGCTTATATTTAACCAAAATAGAAATTTTCACAAACTAGGCACTTAGCTCGGTTGGCTAGGCGCGCGAAAGGGTGTGGCCTAGACCCGGGTTCGATCCTGGGGACGGCTGGTTTCACCATTTTTGTTAGAAAATTTTCCATTTAAGTGTATGTTTAGTTATGTAATACTAATATCAGTTTTATTATTAGTAAGAAAATATTAATAATAATAGTGTTAGTATTATTTTAAAATACTAGGGTTATTGTCAAGGGCAAATATTGGGTAACCTAGCCTTAGTTAGGCATGGACTGGCCACCTATGCTTAAACAAGGCAGCACTAACCAATATCTAACCATGATAATGACTAGTTAAGGTATATAAATAAAATCATCATACTTATTTAGCAAATTTTAGTTAAAAAAAAATTTATTTTCTTATGAAACGTAGACTCCATATCTATATTGAATTTTATCACATAAACATATCTTCATATATTCATAAAAAAAAATCGATATATATAATCCTATATAAATTTTCTTTATAAAAATATTTGATATAAAGTAAAATTTTTCTCTATATATAAATATATATATATTTTTATATATAAGAAAGATTATTTATAAATTATACTGTGATAACTATATATATATATATAAGAAAAATCGAATATACAGTATAATATATGTGAATATACAGTATAAATCATGTATATGTATATCATATCAAAATTTATACATAAAGATGACTGGAAATTTAAAATACTAAATAAGAGTTTAACATATCTAAAAATAGTTATAACAATATTATAGGATTTCGCGATCATCTAGACATAATCTATTATATCACGATCATCACTTAAGATACGAACTCTAAAATAAAGATACACTAACTTTATTGTCTTTTGGTGTATCCCTGCAATTCACTCATCTCAACACTTTGATTTTCTCATATCATAAATATTTAACAAATTATTTTTCATGCTTTTATTTTGAACCTATCAATTCTAAGTCTTCCTCAGTTGCCAATCCAAGTAAGCCTTCTTTTGACAAAGAATTTTATTGATTTTAAAAGTCCATCACATTCATTTTAAATATATATCTTTTGGCTTGAACCTAGTCACTTTGGAAATATATCATTTCATTTCATTCATTTGTCATCGATTTCTTGAACTAATTCAGTTAAACCATTGAATCCTACTTAAGATACAACTCGTATTCACAAAATTTGATATTTTAATTCTGTGTCATCTACCTAATATTGTTTTATTGACTAAAATATAACATAAGTTTAAAAGAAATATCGTAACCCAAATCTCGAGGACGAGATTTAAAACAAGGTGGGGAGAATGTAACATCCCTATTTTTATATAAGAATTATAGGTTTGGTTAAATTTATTAACCACTAGTAACTAGTAACTAGTTATTTTTTTTATTCAACCCAAATAGTTTTAAACACTATTTTAATATAGTTGGTTGAAATATTATATCAATTAATTGGCTTGTATATGGGTTGACCTTTCTATTAAAATAAAAGTATATAAAAACTTATATTATTAAACGGGTAGATTACGGGTAAGTTAACTGTAAGAAATATGAAGTATTTAGACGGGCCCAGAAACCATTTAATAATTAAATTATAAAATACATTGTATTTTGAACCTACTCTATTTTAATGAAACTTGGACCCAAATGTAAACAAAAATATTCTAGTTCTAAAGACATATTTATTATTTTCTAGAACGTTATATTTTACAAGTTATACGCACCAAATAAGTGAAGTAGTTAAATTATTAATTATTATATATAATAAAATAAAATATATAATTGAAAATTTAAACATGTTTCGTGGACATGTTTTCTTTCTAAATTACATGTACCATTTAATAAATAATAATAATATAATAATAAATGAATTTGAGATTATGGTACATACGTGTCATGAAGATATTTTAGAAAATAAAATAATAATAAATATTAAAACTAATCAATTGAGAAAGAAAAGAAGTGCACGTGTAATGCCCAAAATCAAAGTAAAGACAATTATTATTGTGTAGGTGGCCATAGAAGGAGTAGCCTTCAAGTAAATGACAACTATAAATAGAGGACACTCCTAAACTTTTAAAAACTGCTAATTTCCCTTCACCATATTTTCCTTCAGGTCGCCCCCATCTCTCTTTCTTTTACATACTCTTTTCTTTCTTTTCTTTTAATATATTCACCCTATAATAATAATAAAGCCCTACCCCGTTTTAATTGTTTTAACTCCCGATCACCGCTACCCTTTCTGATTGATCTGAGCCCATAACGCATGTCAGGGCTCTGCCCGACTAAGTTCGTTGGGGTTCTGTCTCGGGACATCGGGATAAGATTGAATCAGGGGTACTATACTTAAATTACAAATATATATTTTTATTTCTACCAAACACACACTAGCTTGAATTCTGCTACGATACAGGGTAATAACTCGATCGCTATTACGATTCATTTTCCGACTGATCAATATATCCAATGGATGTTTAAGTGCCGCCCACACTAGGGTTATACTTTATCGTTCGTCATTAATTTGACGGATCATCGTTAATTCGATGGATGAAGTATTATACTTTGTCGTTCGTCATTAATTTGACGGATCATCGTTAATTCGATGGATGAAGTATTGCACTTTGTCGTTCATTGTGAGAATTTGATCTTGTGAGTTATCGTAATTATTGTATTAAGTTACCTACCTAGTTCGTATGCACTAGGTTACAAGGCAAAATCAATAGGCTAAGCCCTGCCTGTATAAATCTGCAATATATCAAGGCTTATCTGTAGACTAAATTCTGTCCGTATGAATCTGCATGATTATCTGTGAGTCATTCTCTCTTTTTATCAAATCAATTTACAAAAAATTATGTTTATTTTTAAAGTTATAATTACGGGGATTAAGTCTTTGTAATCACCATATTACAGCCGGTATGTGGGGTTTTGTATACATTACTTGATAATCGTCACCATTGGGGCAGCCAATGGGGGATATGACCATAGTCACAGACACCATTGGACGAATGGGCCAATGGGTCGAGTGACAAATACCGTGGGTAGTTGGCTTGATATCAGAAACATTGTAATCGCTCTTAATACTGTATATTATAACAAATGTGTCGTTTTAGCAAAATGAATGAACTCACTCAGTATTTCCCGCTGACAAAACCTTTTTCAAACATGTTTCAGGTAATTACAGTAGAGATGGATACGGCACTGAAAGACTTCAAGAAGTGGCTTATTTTATTAAATAAATCAAATTAAGAAATATTATTTTATGTAATCAAATTTATTATTTATTAAAGCTACCATTGTAAAACATGGGTTTATCCCATCTATTTAATAAATAAAATCCGGTGTTTTCTAAACTCTGATATTTTTCCTAACTCACGGTCCTGATGAAATTTCGCTACAACGTTTTCAAAATAATCACCGGTACCACTGGGCTGTTCGCGACTCCCGATTCCGTCCAGGGTGGGTCGGGGGTCGTGACACAAACACACATTAACAATTTACAAACTATCAATCAAGCACCATAATAAACTAAACAACACATGCAAAGTCAATTATTCCAGAAATTCAAGAACAAAAACATAATTGTCACAAGAAAACCTTACATTCGAGATGATCCCTAACGAAATTAGCCACTCATGTCTTGGGAAATCATCATCATACACATATCCATGTTCATATGAATCAAAAATACCAAAAAAAATTGTTTAGAAATGTTCAAAACCAAGCTAGAACACCCAAAATCGCCTTTAGACTGTTGTGTAACCGAATGGGAATGATTGGACTTGAAAGGACATCATAAAACCGAATTAAAAGGTGGGAGTTACACATTTACGCAGGTCAGCGCCGTAACCTATGGCACCCGCCGTAGGCTACGGCGGTCATAAAAGTGCTATAGTGGGTCGAAACTGGGCTACGGTGGTCAAAAATTGCCAGTCGGCGCCGTAAGCTACGGCCCTTGCCGTAGCCTACGGTAGGCTTCAACAGGAAATTTTGTTTTCAGCATAACTTTTTCATTTCAACTCCGTTTTGTTCACCGTTTTCGCCTACGTTCTCGTAATTTCATCCTCTATCATGTTATCTTCTTAATTATTCAATTCCAATAATTTATTTTTTTCATTTATTCTCTGTCTTTCAATCTCCAATCCTGTTGCGCCTATTCGAAACTTCATTTCCACACTTTTAAGCCCCAAATGTACCTGAAATACAAGCAAACGTAGTCATCTAATTCTAGACAATTACTTGATTAAATGTAGGATTAAAATACCATTTATAGAACTTAAGGGTCGTCCTACAGACTACCCGTCAAGAAGCGTTTAACGGTATCTTACCCTTCCAGTTACTACATGTCCCGAATCGATTGAAAAATCGAAACTTTGGCGGGATTGAAAATCGAGGAATGGGACTAGTGGACAAGATGCAGGTTTCACCCCTAACTTGACAACATCGTACCCTAAATGTGGTTAGTGCTCGTCGGGTCAAGAAAGTTAATTCCGACACTTTGACGAGGGTCCACTAGAGTTTGAATTGAAAATTTACCATCAAGATGTGGATTTCACTCCTAACTTGATGGCGTAATTTCGTGTAAAATTTCGAATAGCGGATTGAGAGTCATTCACCAAATTATGGGTTTCACGCCTATTTTGGTGATTTCGTCTCGTTTGTATAATACGAGTGTCAACGTGTATTGTGTAAATGTCCTAGGAAAGACATATTGTAAGTATTAAGACAAAAAGAAAAGATAGAAGTAAGTAGGAAGAATTAACATTTTAAACATGAAGCAAGAATGGTCAAGTATGGTACCTACTATAGACTAGGTCGAATCATGGCAATTCTACCTAATTCCCTATAGTTATGGCTCTGATACCTATCTGTCACACCCCAACCGATGGCGGAAATATCGGAGTGAGACGAACGAGATTGTTCATTTCAACACAACACTAAAAGCGACAATAATTTAAATAAAACTAATTTCATTTCATAACAACTTGTCACATTACAACATTTGAAATTCCAAAATACAACATGAATTCAAATACAACAACGAAACAAATACAACAAAGTACAAAATTTGATACAACAATATAATCTAAATATTTCTAGATGTGTATTTAAAGCATCGTCGCTACGCCCATTTTAATATCATCATTATCCTGCAATATGTTAAAAATACATGGTTCAATACAACGTATTGGCTAGTATACAAGTTTAATACATAGCATAGCGTAAAAGTTTAACGAATCCGCATGGCAAACTAGTTATCAAGATTAACATTAAAACTTGCATGTGAATATTCAAGTTAACCCTCTGATTACATCAAAATAAGCATGTAACATGATCACAAGTTTACGGGCGGTGCGTTACTCCTATAGCACTATACATGTTAACGGGAGGCTTGTACGAAGTTAATGACAAGTTATCACACAAAAGAATCATCCAGAATAACGAATCAAGTATACCGAATTTAGCATGCATGTATTGGATCGTTTGTGTATTTTGTATAAAAGTCTAAGCATAATTGAAAAAGGGTGTTCGAGTATACTCACGGTTTTGTTAATTCTTCGTTATAGATCTCGCGAGCGTAGAGTTGGTTGACGTAGTACAGGAACACCAAGGTCACCCTACAGGGAAAATGAAGACGTGAGTTGGAGTCGAAGGATTAAGTCACAAAAGTTAGAATACTTAGTATGATTCGAAAGTATAATAAAACCGAAATTATATCCAGTCCTTGCACTTGTCCCGACACAGACTTTCTGTGGTTTTACGGGTCCTAATTTGCCAGAGAGAATTAGCGACAAGGAACGCGGAAAGCAGAATAACAGGTAAACCGAAATACGAACTGTTCGGACGAGAGACTGTTCTGGACGAAAGGTCATTCATACGAAAGGGACTGTTTGGAGAACTGAGTCTCGTTTGAACGTTTTAACTATCAAACAGCTATGTTCGTTATTTCTGTTAAGTTTATTAGTTATTATATCAATTTATTATTAGTCCAGAAGGTTCATAGAAGTCATGCATGGAGGTATAACCTCATTATTGTTCACCAAAGCACAAATAAGTTAACTGGCCGGTTGGTCATGAATACTGAAAGGAAAGACAGAAAATATAAATAAACCAAACAACCGAATAATGTACAACCCAGGTATGCCAACACGACATAGAAAGAATTAACTAAGTGTCTGAGGCTGGACGGGGTTCACTTGTTCTAGGTCTAGAAGATTGTTTGGGTGTTCGTCACACGAGTTAAGTGAGGTGGTGGAACTAGATTGGAAACCAAAGTTCCCACAGAACATACACTGATGTTCCAAGATCAAATATATTGAAATACAGAGATCTGGACAATCATTCAACACTTAGTGCCGTCGGAACTTGGAGAAACAGGCGCATTCGAACGACTGGAAGTCCCTCTCGTACGAGAGGGTTACCTTCTCGGACGACTGGGCCTGCCACTCGGATGAATGGGACTGGTTCTTAGGTGAAATCAGTTCGGTTTTGTTTGAACTGATTACCTACTCAGCTGGAATTGGTCCAAACTTGAATCCACAGCTATGGACTTAGCTTGTGAGATCACAGAACATCAGGTTCGGCTGAATTCGAAGTCAAAAAGTTTGTGAAAAAGGTTTTGAAAGATTTACTCCACCTTCATCTTGGTCCTCAACTGATTTGAGAGTTTATATAAGTTGCCATAACATATCTAATAAACCAAGTGGAGATTTGTGAAGAATCCTTGTAAAATGTTTGATGAAAACAGAAGAAGACAGAAGAAGTAGGTAAAAATCAGATGTTTATGAGCTCAATACTAACTTAGAAATGAGTGAGATGAGCTCCAAGTGGTATGTTAGAGATTAGCTTGAGAGAGAATTTCGGAAGTTTGAAGATATGGAAGTGAAGGAATGAACTGGTATTTATAGGCTGGAGTGCACTTTGGGACGAGTGGGCCTAAGGGCGACTGGGCCACTCTCGGACGACTGGGCCGTCCCCTTTCGTACGAATGGGCCTGGCCCATGAAGCCAATTTCCAAATTTGCTTGGTTTTGCCGATTTTAAGTGTTTTAAGCGTATAGATGCAATGTATAAGTGTTTTGTATAAATAAAGGAGCGTATAAATGTATTTTGCATGTATAATAAGTATGAATTTACGTGTGGATGGCACCAGACATGTACTTATCATTAATAATCCCCAAGTATTTATGAATAAAGAATAACACAAGTATATAAAAGATAGAATTTCCATTATGATTCAAGTCTCGGATTACAACGTTTGAAATGAAAAACGAATACAAAGGGATACAAGTTTCCATAAATGAAAAGTACAACAAACTTGCTAAATAAGAAAAGTTGCAAAAAGCGAGGCGTTACAGAATGCACCCTTAGTTCTTTAAGGTGGTGTTTGTTTTTTCAGACCCAAAAGGTCTACAGTTTGCGGACCACATTTGCAGGCATCTGCAGGAGAAGAGGTGGACCAAAGGTCTGCAGTCTGCAAGGAGAAGAGGGTTTGTTTTTTTTACTTCTACAAAAACCACTTCACAACACACACAACACACACACAGAACACTCCTATCTCTCTCTGCCTTCATCTACCACCACCACCACCACAACCATCCACCACCACCTCCTCCACCGTCCACCTGCCACCACAACAACCAACAACCACCGTCAAGCACCACCGCCCCCTGTCTCCTGCAGCGAAGAGAGTGGCGGTGGAGAGTGGTTTGTGTTTTGAATGAGAGAAGAGGTGAGAAGAGATGGGCTTATGTCTGCGTGGGGAAGAGGTAAAAGGTGAGAAGTGCTTCTGGAAAACAAACAAGTTGCAGGACCCAAAGGTCTGCGCTTGTCTGCGCGACGCAGACATAAGTGGCCATAAGTGCTTCTGGCCAAAAAACAAACAGCACGTAAGTGATTATCACCACTTTTATATGCGTCATATTTAATCCTTTCAAAATTTGTTGGTGGAGAATTCCCATTGGGCATATATTGTTCTATCATTGTTACATTTTTATGGTAATGAAATGAAATTACTGGAAAGCTAATAAGAGTAATAGAGTTTGAACCATATAGGTAAAACAAAAAAATATATAATTCTTAATTTTGTATCAAGTTAAAGTGTTTGATGGATGTTTAAATATTTTTCTTTAAGATAACGAAATGAAACATAGTGTTAAAATAGATAATCAAAATGTTACATGGAACAATGGAGATGGAAAAGGCAAAACTTTTCCCAAAAAGAATCAAAGGTATCTTTAGGGTTGGAATGGAAATTAGATGACAAATGTATCTTTAGAGTTGCTTCTATGAAAGTGGGTTTAAGCAAGCTTAGACAAAATCACAATGTTTTTTAGATGGCGATGGAATGTGTTCTAAAAAAGCTGAACACATTTATGTTGAAGACTTTGGATAACGAACTTCCAACATTAGTGGCGTTGAAAAGAAGGCGAGTAAACATCACAAACGCCATGTGCAGTTTGCGTGGAGAGGTGGAAGAAGACAACGATCATCTCCTAACGGCTTGTATGGTCGCTACGGGTATTTGACAAGCTATTAGTGGTTGGTTTAATACCGTACTTCTTTGCGTTTTAGATCAGAGATCTGGTGAAGATGCATCGTTAGGTGAAAGCGAACAAAAGCAAGAAATGTATTCAAGGGATTATTTTCACAGCGGCATGGTACATTTGGAAAGCAAGAAACGAGGCTATTTTTGTAACAAGATAAAGGCGCTGGGATATATGTGGATCAAGAATCGATCTGTATACAAATATATAGGATAGAAGGATTGATGTAATTTTGTGTTGTAATTGTGGTTTTGTTTCGCTTCGTTGTTGTTTTGTGCCCTAGCGGCTTGCTAGGTGCGTTTTCTTAATGAGAGTTGTTAAAAAATCAAAATAAAAGATGGTATTCAATTGCAATCACTAATTTTACCCAATCATTAATGGTCTTTGGTGGAGTGGTGGAAAAGACTTAGACCTTGTGAGAGGTCTCAAGTTCGATCCCCACTCCAAGCAAAGAGGAGGTGGGAAGGTTTTACTCCTTCGGAGGTTCCTGCCCGGGTGCTCAGGTTCGATCCCAAGGCCTGAGTAAGGTGCTGCATTTCCTTAAGCAATGCGGAGAATTATACAAGAGTGGGTTTCCATAGGGTTGTATACGCCTCGCTGTTCAAAAAAAAAAAAAAAAAAAAAAAAAAAAAAAAAAAAAATTAATGGTCGAGTAACATTGGTAAATGTCCTTTACAAAAGTGATGTCAATTTAGATCTCTGTAAAAACAAATTAATGAGTGATTTTAGGTGTAAAACTTATTGTTAAAGAAAAAAATTCTAATTTTTTTCCAGGTATTACTGTGGAGATATGAAGTTGTTAAGTTCATTAGTTTGGGAGCATATGCGATCTATACAAAGTCATGCATATAATTAATTAGTATATTTCTTATCTTTTTATTTTATCTGATTTAATCACTAATATGGGAGGGTTATGTTGAGAACGCTAAATATTGTGAGAACCGTGAGAACGAATGAAAAACCAATCAATACCATTTTTTTTAATACAAACCTCATTGTAATTAAGATACAACATTAAAAAAAGAATTTATAACATCAAATAATTCATTTCTCCTTTCAAAATCACTCTTTTTAGATTTTTTACACATATGTAAATATATGAGATTTACACATGTGTAAATAGCAAACTTACACATGTGTAAATTTTCTTTATTTATGAATTCACGTAAATAAAAATGTGTAAATTAAATTTCTAACATTGTATTCGAATAATAATGATAAGTGTAGAAATTTTTTTTGAATTTGAATTGTTTTTAACCAAGTTCTCGCGGTTTTTTCATTTGTTCTCACGGTTCTCACAATATTTAGCGTTCTCATTTAAACCTTTCGCATCACTAATAAATCATGCATATAATTAATTAGTATATTTCTTATCTTTTTATTTTATCTGATTTAATCATTAATTACCAGTAAAATTACAACAAAATAGAATTTCGAGAACCAACATTTTATGACAACCACCGTACATTTTTTTTAAATAAATATGTCTCAAGAAAGTTCTTTTTAGTTTTTTACAAATATATAAAGAAAAAATATTATAGGCGTAGAAGATTCTGGATAACATAGATTTCAAACAGGAAAGTTTCTGTTGGTGCATGCGTCTGTCGACTTCGTCTTGTATCGAGTCTTGTGCTTAGAATGTTAGATCAGTGCACGTATTTCGAGATAAATGTAATTTCTCTTGAAAGTAGCTAATTCCGCTTGAAATGATTTTGATGTAATTCCGTGCGAAATTAAGTTCCGCTTGGAATTCTAATTCTGCTTGGAACTCGTTCAAACGGAATTACTTGCCTATATAAAGGCTTCAAGCGAAATCATTCTGTAACAGTTTCCGGTCCCATTCATTCTGTTGCATATATCGTCCCTATGTGCCGTACTATATACAACATCAGAAGGTTACACCAAGGGACAAATCTTATTCTAAGCCGATGAAGGTTGAAAAGCCTAAGGCAATGAGGAATAAGAGTCCCAAGGTTAAACCATCTGATGGGGACTGGAATGCTGCAAAATCTAAACGAAAACAAGCTTTGAAACCAAAACAAGTTTTGAAAAACAAAAAGGTTGAAAAGCAAACTGTTTTGCCAAAGGCACCTAAGAAATTAGAGAAGCCTAAACAAGTTTGGAAGGCAAAACATAAAGCAGCAACATCACCAGTCCTTGAATCAAAAGGGGGCATGTGTTTTCGAGAAGTGTCGTACATTGATGCTTCAGGAATACCCAGGACCACGATGGCCTGGGTACCAATGTCTTACTAATCTCCTTACTTTTCAGGGACAACCAAGGAGGAGCCGTTGACAATCCTTGGATGTTGATAGCGGTTGTTCCAGAGACATAACGGGTAACATTTCACTGTTTCAAAAGGTACATTTCTTTACAGTTGATATGTTTCGTTTGAGGAGATAAGAGAAGTAAGTAAGACAGGATCAGGAAAAAGGTACAAAATCTGAATTTCATGTTCGAATTTTGATATTGATTAGTCTAATGATGGAACGGTTAAACAAAAACAACAAAAATATTTTCATTTTCTTTTGTGCTTCTCGTTGTAGATACGTTTTCGTTGTCAAGTAAATTTGCGCATAAGATTTATGCACAAATTTAGGGGGATATCTTAGGTTATCTGTAAATAAAAAAAATCAAAAATACAAAAACATTTGAAAACAGAAAAAATCAAAAATATTTTGTTGCATAAATGGGAAATGAAATAATTTCACTATGTGGATTAAAGCTGACTCATGTAAGACCAATATTGAAATGGTCTGACTCTAGAGCGATATGTTGGTAGGCTTTATTCTGATGGCTGGATTCTTTGACTGGTTCTATGCAGAACACTAATATTATTCTATGACCTCAGGAAATAACGTCACTTGGAATTAGGACATGGCTATTTGAATGCGTTTGTGACGTCCCGATACACACAATTTCGTTCTAGTTCTGAAATCTTTTCTGTCTAACTCGTGTATCTCCTCTGTTTTGCGTGAGCAAAGACCTGGAGATGCTAGGCAACGACAGCTTCTGCTGCATCCAGATACATGCTGACCTAGCTGTACGTTGTCGCGCTATAGATCAATTACACCCGAAAGAGGCCCTCTAGTGCCCAAAAGAAACCCGAAAAACAACCTATATCAAACTGAGAAAACTCATTTGATCTGTATATTATATCCATCTCTGCAAATGATCTATTCTTTTCTCTTCTCAATCCAGTCCCAGTCAAGATTTCAGAATCCTAGAACGGGCTTGTGAAATATTTGGTAAGGAAACTGCATGTATGATAGCGTGTTCTGATTAAAAATTCCAGGATTTGATCGTGATTGAATTGAGTGTTCATATCAATTAAAATGAAAACATGATAAATCAGTTGCAGACCGTCTTTTGAAAAAGGCCTAGGGAGATAAGTTTAAGTGGACAAATATACTGGTAATCGCTCGGATCACCCAAAGTAAATTAGTGTTGATAAGTGTAGTTTGGCCTGAAACACTATGATTTGATCCCATTGCAAATTGTAATTGTATATTAGTTTCTTTGTGTTTAATTTAAATTGTTAGTTTTTATAAAATAAAAAATCCAAAAATAGAGTGCTTCTTTGTTTTATTAAAAAAATTTAACCGTTCTTGAAGATTTGATTGATCATCATAGATTGAAAGAAATTTAAATTGTGAAATCCAAGTACAAATACTTGGATGTACCGAGTGTTCATGTGGTACTTTCCTCTGTTGCATATAAATGTTTGCTTATGAATTTCTGAGCATGTGCATAATTTGATTCAAATCAAGAAACAGGGGTTGTTGAAGATTGAGATGTTGTTGGATGCTGACAAAGTATGAAGCATCACAACAACAAGATGTGCCTGAGTCAGAAGCACCAGATACAAGTCATCTGACAGTGATAGTACATTTGAAGAGGTACCTGTGAACCTGCTTGAAAGAGAAGACATTGACAAAGAAAAGAGTTGCTGAGAATCCTCCACTTGCATTCTTTTCAACAAGTTTTTCAAGCAAAGCTGATCGTGAAAGAGAAGAACAAAGAGCCCAAGCTTCAGGTTGAAGACATGAAGTATCTACCCACAGACACATGATATTGACAACAGTTTGATAAAGACAGCATAAACCTAGGGGGATATTGTAAGGCCCTATAATGGTGTAGGTTTACGCCTATCTTTATCAAACACAAATATAGGCTATTGGGACTAGCCTTGTAGTGGGTTAGATAGTAATGGAATAAGCCATGTGGGCTAATTAGTGATTTGGGCTTGTTTGGTTAGTAATATTGTGCATGTGGGCCTGGCCCAGTCTGTAACTAGGTTACCCTATGTAACTATAAATAGGGTGAACCTAGGTCATTAGAAGGTTAGACATTTTTGAGAGGTTCTTCATTATTATTTTCGAATTCTTTGTGGGTGTACCAGACGGTTCTCTAGAAACCGTGTGCACCTTGGTTATAATCAATCGATTGTTCTTGTTCTTCATCACTTTCAACAGTATTCCGTACTCTTGATTGTGATTTTGATATCTGGTTGATAGTTTTTGGGACTTACAATAACGACAATTTAAAGTGATATTCTAGTTGAATTGAACTCAATACGTCTGCCGAAGTGTCGTCTCGCTGTAAATCATTGTGAAATCAATATAACGACAATTTAAAGTGATATTCTAGTTGAATTGAACTCAATACGTCTGTTTCCGCCTTTCGTATTGAGAAAAACTCTTCTGATCGACTCGTTCGGGTCTGAAAACGATCCTACAAGTGGTATCAGAGCTCAGGAAGAAGAGTTCTTACTAATTCAGCTGAAAATTCTGTTTTCTACACCTTCTTTTTCAAATTAAACAACTTTTCACGGTCAAAATGTCTTGATTTTCACACATCTTGCTCGCAATACTGTTTTAACAAAGCCTTGAAAGTTTCAGTCCTAAAATCGATCTAAAACTGATAAAATCTGTAATTCCGTTTCAAAATCAGCGAGAGAATAATGACATCAGCAGCATTTCAAACGAAATTAGAGCTTAATTCCACTTGAAACCGGTATTTCGCTTGAAAGTTCATACGGAATTAGCTAATTCCGCTTATGTTGGTTAATTCCGTTTGTGTGATCTCGTTTGAATCGCTAATTCCGCTTCAAGGTCCATAATCCGTTTCAGTGATTCCGTTTGAACCAAGTTATTCCGTTTCAAAGACGTAATTCCGTTTTAGTGATTTCAAGCGAAATTAGTAATTTCACTTGAACTTGGTAATTTCGTTTCAGAGGTGGTATCTCGTTTGAACTGGTAATCCCGTTTGAAAAAGGATTCCGCTTGAAAAGTAATTTCATTTGAAGGACAGTTTTGAGAATTTCTTGAAAAACCGAATCATGGAAGAGGAGTTTTACAACGCTTTCGCTACTCCGGTTACCCCGATTACTCTTGCACAGAACACGATGTTGGAAAATGAAACGGAGACTATGCAAAAACCTCCTAAACTCATGAACACTGAAGAGTATAAAGGTTGGGAAGGACGTTTTGAAACTGGGTACAACCAAATTATTTGGATGCTTGGGAATGTGTTGAGACGAAATATGTTAGACCGATGAATGATGACGAAAAGATTATTGCAATTAAATATTTAAGTGCCGAAAATAGAAAGAAATACAAAGATGAAAAAATGATGCTAAGTTTACTACAATAAGCTGTGAAAGAAGATATCTTGGTGTTATTGCAACACAATGGAACTTCGTATTCAATATGGAAAGCTTTAAAATCAAAGTTTCGTGGAAGCCAAGAAATGGTCAAGAACAAAAAAACGCTTTTGAAGAAAGAGTTTGATTTGTTTCGTGGGTTGAAAAATGAAAGCACAAAGCAAATTATTGAACGATATTGCAATTTGTTAGCCAACATGAAGAGATTGAGCATCAACAAAGATAATGAAGAGTTGATCGAAAAATTAGCTGATGCGTTGCCATATGAGACTTGGGGCACATATCTCATGATGTTGAGGAACAAGAAAGGGTTTAGCAGTCTGACTTTGAGCAAATTCATTGAAAAGATTGAGGCTCAGGAAATGGAACAGAGAAAGGCCTTAAGAATGAAAGATTTCGATGGTGAACAAGACACTGGGCTTTATTACAAAGCAGGGTTGAATGATAAATCCACCAACATGTCACCGAAGGTTGAGACAGCATTCAATGCAAAGAGTTCATCTGGAAGTTCTTCTAAAGGATCAAACAGCAACACAAGTTTTTCATCATTTCCATCATTTAATCCGAACATTTCAGCAATAAAGAAGGGCAAGAAGTTACAATGCAACATTGTACTGAATCTGGAGAATGATGATGATTATTCAGAAGAAGTTGCTAAAAGTCACATGTCTTTGTTGGGAACCATGTTGGATTCATATGGTAGTTTTGTTGCAGGTCGGATCGGGAATCCAATGCTTACAAAAGAGGATTACGATCAAATTGACGCTGAGGAAATGGAATTGATGGATATTAAATGGTGTTTGGCAAGTGTGTTAAGACGAGCTGAGAAATTTAAGCAGATCACAGGAAGAGATGATTTACGTGAAGCTAATGTTTCTACTTTAGGTTTTGATAAATCTAAAGTTACTTGTTTTCGTTGCAGGGAAAAATGACACTTCAAGAGGGAGTACACTAATCGCGAAGCAAGTGGAGCTCAAAATCCGTTCAACAACAATGATTACTATCGGAAATCGATTTATCATCAAGTCGCTCAACAACAACAAGAACCATAAGTTGCACATGGTAGAAAAGTGATTGAAGAATCATCAAAGAGAGCATGTATGGTGAATCAAGAAGATTTCAACTGGGATAAATATATTTCAGCCGACAACAAAGCATGCTTAATCAATCAAGATGATGAAAAATTGCCAGAAGGCTTTAGCTGGGCAAATTTTACTTGGGATGATTACTGTCCGGATAAAGAAATGCTAAAAGCCAAAGCGTTTGTTGCTCGAGTTGAAGAAGATAGTGATGATGATCGAGAGTATTATGCTAGGAGAATGGCAACTCATTTTAAAATGATGGAAGAAAGTGACAGTGAAGATGAAAAAGTTAAAAAGAAAAAGAAAAAGGTCAAAACACCAGTTAGCAGTGATGATGAAGAAGTGCCAGTGATAAGGAAAAAGGTGAAAGATATTCCAATGTTCAAAGTTGAAGCAGAAGCTAACGCTAAAAATGTTCCGGTGATTTGTGAAAATTGTGAGATTATGAAAAAGAAAAACAGCAAATTGATTAACAACATAAACAGGTTGAAGGAATCATATGATGTTCTGAACAAAGAAATGAATCAGTACAATCAATCAAGTGAAGAACAAGCAACAGCAATGAAGACACTTCAAGGAGCTTTCATGATAAAGCAGAAAGTGGTGAACAATTACATTGAAAAGTGTGTTGTGCTTGAACAAAAACTGGAGACACAAAGGATTGAGACAGAAAGAGTAAATCGTTTGTTGAAAAGTTACTCATGTACTTCTTATGTCATTGACAGGATTTATCCAACTGTTGAAGGCATGAAGGCATTTGAGGATGATGAAGTAACTGAAGAACAAAAGGTTTCTGAAGAAAAGACTTCTGAAAAAAAGAAAGAAAAGAAGAAGGATACTAAAGTGAATGATTCTGGTAAGAAACAAGGTTTTAGTTACAACAAGTGTCCACCCCCGCTTGAAAATGGATATTCTCCAAGAAATCCAAATTCAGAAAGAGTCGAAAAGGCAACAAATTTACAGTGGGAGTCGGAGTCTTCAGTTAACTTGCCAGATAATATTGATGTCACGTTTACGTCATCTGACACTGATCATGAGTCCGAGTTAATAAAGAAAGTGGTCGATCAGGTGTTGGATAAAGATGAATCCGAGGAGTCAAAATCCGAGTCAAAGTCAAAGTCAAAGTCTGACAAGTCAAAGTCGGAGTCTATGTCAAAGTCAAAGTCTGAGTCCAGCACTCCGAGTTAAACCGTCAAACAGGGAAAAAGGGTTTACAATAAAGAATTTCTTCTATCAAAATCTAATTTGAGTGACGAAACATTCAAAGTTGCATATACTTTGAATGATTCCGACAAATTATATTCTGATGAGGAATTTCCAATAAGAGGTGTTAAACCAGAAATGATCAAAAAGGTTTTCAAACTAACAGAAATTAATATTTTTGAAATAAAAGATGTAAATCTAAATGATAAACCTAAAAAGTACACCTCAAGAGTTCAACAAAGAGAAAACAAGAAAAGGGGTTACAGTTCTGGTTCGGGTAATCGAAAGAAACTAAACCATAACGGTAATTTCAAAAAGAAAGGATTAGGATTTATTCCATCAGAAAATCAGAAAAATGAAAAATATATTCGAGATTTTAAATCAAAAATGATATTTGTTTTAGGAATGTCTTCTAAAGAAGAGAAAGAAAACCTATTCAGAAAACAGTCGAACAGAAACTTCCCTGCGAAGAGGCAAGAAGAGATGAAGATTGTTGATCAGATGAAAGAAACGAGAACCTGTTTCCAATGCAACACTGTTGGTCATATTGCCAAGAATTGTTCCAAGGCAATACAATCAAAACAGGGAGTTTCTCGTAAACTGAAAGATAAAGAAGTTGTGTTTGAACCACCAATTGAGAGAACTAAACTTTTCAAAAATTCAACTTTTGAAATTGGTGAATGTTCAAACAGGTTTTACAAGAAAAGGGGAAACCTTGACAACCAAAAATGGGTTGTTAAGAAGTATGATAATAATTCAAGCAATGATTCTGATTTATCAAAATCAGAGGAGCTATCTTCTGGCGATGAATCTGATTCCACAAAATCAGAGAAGCCACAAATTGGGATTAAATGTGAGATTTCAGTTCCTCGAATGGATGATGTCAATTTTCCACCATTGAAGGCTGAAAATTTTAAACAAAAAATTGGTAAAATTGAGACTTCGAATCAATTTTTCTCTGAAAAGAAAGAGTTTGATATTGAGAAAGCCTTTAACTCTACAGTTCATAACATTTTTGGAAAAATGGTTGACAGGAAGGTGAATCGAGTTAAGGAGTTTTACGAGAAAAAATTGAAGAAACCAGGTAATGTGTCATCCCAGGTGTGTGACTGGGATGGAACATATTATGAACAGTAAAAATCTGGACTTGCCGGAGCTCCCAGGTTGGTAAGCGAGGAGCAGGAATCGGCATCTTTCTTGTGAAATTCACGAAAGTGATTTCGTCTTACTAGTGTTTGAAAAAGGTTTTCACTTACAAGTGGTAAATCAGGGACATTAAGTTGTACTTGATTTTCTACAAGTGATTGTTTGATTAAAATCGGAAAATGTTAAATCTTACAAGTGGTTGAAGAACAAGGTGATGAATCCGCTAACCTACAAATGGTAAAATCAATCAACAAAACTTATTTTCCAGAAAAACCATTTGATTAAAACAAACTTAAGTGTTTTGAAATCAATGGGAAAATAGTTTGTTGTGAGGGGGAGTTCTGATTGTTTATGCCAAGAGGATGGCGATTTGAAGCGATTCGATATCGGTTGTCAGTTTACTTCTGCAGTTTGTTTTCAAAATTTCTTTAAATGTGTTTGCATTTTAGGGGGAGTAAGAATTTTTCTGAAAATCCAAAAACATTTGAAAATTTTGAAAAAGTAAAAAACATGATAAAATGTAAAATGAGTTTTTGTGTCAAAGAAGAGGAAATGATAGTTCATCAGTGGACGATCACAACATGCTAAAGAAATGGAAAGTTAAAATGTGATAAACGGTCTCACTGATGATGTGCCAGTAGGTTTTTACACATTTAGTAGATTGTGACGAGATATAAACCTAAATTCAAACTTGCTTATATCGTGGGGAAACATCTCTCGGATATATGGGTAACCCCCGAAATCTTGTTTGAAAGGCCCCTCTTTCTGAGATACTAGGTCTTTATGTTCAGATCTGGGGTATTATCCCGGGACTTCTGATTTTGCGGAAGCAATGGCCGAGTCCCCGGAGAATACTTTACGCTTGCTTGAAATATAGCCAACCCTCAGCATAAAAAATGATGAAACATTGAAAAAATATGTAAATCATGTGTTGTTGTAAAAAAGATCCTCTAAAGGGTACCCACCAAAAGTCGAGCCATCATCTCTCTGCTGAACGGAAGTTCTGACCTGAGCTCTCACGGTTTTCGCAATTAACCCCTTACAGATATCATCTGTGGTATACTCACCTGTAAGACTAAATATTGGGATCTGGATACGGGAGTATATTCTGAGGTGGGACACATGATTAAGTTTAAGTGCTTAAAACACTAATCTCGTATCTCGAAGCAGTTGAAATTTGTGTGAGAATTTAAGTGGACCAGTATACTGACAATCTAAGTGAATCGTTTAGAATTTAAAATGTATAAAGCTTAACGGTGTTGGTGATTTGTCTCAGAAACTGATATGATCCTCTTACACAAACTCACAAAAATATTGTCTATAAATATTTTTTTATTACATTTCATTACATTCAAAAATCCAAAAAGATTTTAGTGTGTTTTAGCATAAATTTTGAAAAATACAAAAAGATTTTCGACAACTGATGTTGAAGAGCTGATTTTTAAAATTCTGAGTGCTAGACATGATGAACAATTGGTTTAGGAGAGTGTGTTTTTTAAATGAAAAATGATAATTTCTGCAAGTGGTTCATCAAAGATTAACATTTTAAAATCATTGTTTGAATATCTTATCCACAAGTGGTCATCAGAAAACTTATTGTTGGGTAGAGATTTATGCAGGTGAGCCAGGAATCGATCCTGAACCTGTAAATATGTAGAAAGAGTGTGAGCCAGCTCTCGATCTTGAATCTGTGAAAGCCAGACTACGATCCCAGCTTACTGAGAGGGGTATTCTAAATGACAAAGAGCAAGGTTCTGATCCTGAGAATGCTGATGCTGAAGATCTTAAGGAATCAAGAGATCTGATCAAGAGTAGATAGAGCCAGATTGTGATTCTGTGATTGAAGATTATTTGTTCGAGGAGAATCTGTTGATGAAAAGAGAAGAGAAAGATTTGAGGATGCTTTACAGTGTCAGATACTTCAAAAGAGAAGCCCGAAGACTGATAAAGATTGAAGATGTGAAGACTCGACACTTAAGACTCGTCAACATTCGAGGGGGAGTCTGTTGGTGCATGCGTCTGTCGACTTCGTCTTGTATCGAGTCTTGTGCTTAGAATGTTATATCAGTGCACATATTTCGAGATAAATGTAATTTCGCTTGAAAGGAGCTAATTCCGCTTGAAATGATTTTGATGTAATTCGGTGCGAAATTATGTTCCACTTGGAATTCTAATTCCGCTTGGAACTCGTTCAAACGGAATTACTTGCCTATATAAAGGCTTCAAGCGAAATCATTCTGTAACAGTTTCCGGTTGAGCCACGAAGTGCTGCTGAAGTGTCGTCTCGCTGTAAATCATTGTGAAATCAACATAACGACAGTTTAAAGTGATATTCTAGCTGAATTGAACTCAATACGTCTGTTTCCGCCTTTCGTATTGAGAAAAACTCTTCTGATCGACTCGTTCGGGTCTGAAAACGATCCTACAGTTTCAGTTTGGTTGGAAAAGTCTTGTCGGTTCTTGTTTACGAACTTCTGATAATTGTTGTCTTTTTTTTATTTTTATTTTTTTGTTATAATTATATATTATCATTCCACACGAAAAAGGGGCAATTACAAAGCAATGGCAGGTAGTCGGGCAACAAGTTGCGCCGCCACCCCCTTTTGAATAGAAAAACCAATTCTACTAAATACAAAGTTTGAAACCTTTAGCGACGTAGAATTACTATTAACGACTTTTTGAACCCGATTCAAGAGTCGCACAGCGTCAGGAGCGAGACCACCAAAGAGCAACATATAATAGGCAAACTGAGAGGGTGTGGAGTGTAACTTTTCAGAATTCTAGAACTTGAAGTTCATAGCAACGTAGAAGTATGAAGGGTGTGACGTGTAAATAAATTATTTCCAGAACAATAGCTGTTGCCTGTTGGCAAATAAATCAAAGTAATAAATCGAGCGAACACGGACAAAATCATATTTGTCTACGTTCATTTAAGTTTAACCGAACATGAATATGAACATATAATCAAACACAATTTTTTGTGCATATTCGTTTATTAAGAAATGGTCATGTTCGCGTATGTTTAAAACTTAAACGAACTGTTCACGAACGTAAATGAACACAAACATATAAACTTAAAAACAATTTAACAAACAATAAACACCACAAATGAACATAAATGAACACCAATAAATATAATTGATTAGACATAATCGAACGTAGCTCTCTCTCTCTCTCTCTCTCTCTCTTCTGTCATTTTCTTAAAGAATTGAAACTAAAGCAAAAGGACCGATCGATCTTTTGAGTTTTCATCTCCGGTAGGAGATGAAAAAGAAACTAGCAAGGGGTGCCTCAAACACCCCGATCTATTCAACCGGCAGAGAGGGATGCTCCGATGACATAAAGTAAATTTTTCTATAAATTAGTGATTAATTACGATAAATTCTATTGGAAACTCATTTTTTATTGGAAACTCATTTTTCTATAAAAAGCCAGTTAATTACCAATTAGTTATATTTATATAAGTAGTTTGGAAGTCTATATTATGTTTAATATTTATATAAATATAATTACTTTATGTATTTAAATTGAAAGGAACATAAACGGACGTTCACAAACATAAATAAACAAACAAAACGTATGTTTATGTTCGTTCGTTTAGTTAAATTAACAAAAAGTTGTGTTCGTGCTCATTCAATTTTTAATTAAATGAAATATAAACGAATTTTCACCGCACAAGTTCATGATTCAGTTAGGGACCAATAGGAAGGGTGCAAAGTGTAAGTTAAAATATTTGAAAAAATTATTTAATTTTGTAATCGCTAACTTACACTTTAACTTTTTTTTTTGAACGGCCAACTAAGTAACGCCGGGTACCCCGTACGCGGCCCCCATTGGCTAAAGGTAGCCCGAGCCGGCCACTAGTCCGGACGGATGGAGCCCCTAGCGGTCCACCTGTTGAGGGATTCACCGGATAAAACCCGACCCCCACGCCCGCCAAACGGCACGACAGCGAGGAGACGGTAAAACCGGGTGAGATCAGGACTCGAACCCTAGCAAGCCAGGGTCATCCCTCATATCTCCCATATAAGTTGGTGGTAGTGAGGTTTGATCCCCCTACCTCTCACTTGTAAAGTGAGTGCTCTACCATTGAGCCACAACCAACTTATAACTTACACTTTAACTAACTCTAATTGTGTACACATATCATTGTCCACTTGGAAAGAAACATATACACTTTGATAAGAGTAGGAAACAAACCCGTTGATAAAAAGTACTTAATAAAAGTATAATTTATAATTAAAAAGAAGTCATGTGATACAACTTTGCGTGTTTTCGTATGGTATGTTTGTGTAGCAAAGTAAATGTAAACAAATTTGTTTCATTAATTATTATTACATATTTATTGTGTTCATGTGTAATGTAATGTGTATCTTTTATATTTTAAAAAAGAGTAAAATGCCCGAATAGTCCTTGTGGTTTGTCAAGATAACATATATAGTCCCAAACTTTTGGAAATTACCCTCATGCTCCCTATGGTTTTACATTTTGTTACTCGGATAGTCCCTAACATGGATGAAGGTTAAATTTTCCAGTTAAGTCTAAGTAAAATGACAAAAATACCCTTACTATCAATAAATAATAATTAAAAGAAATATAAATTATAAACATCTCCTATTAAAAAAAACCAAAACTAAACTAAACAAATGAATAACAAAACCTAATTTAAATACCCACCCCTCACCTCCTGCTTCATACCACCTGCACCACCACCACCGTATCACCACCCACATCCACCATAACCACCACCTGCAACCACCTTTACTTAATCCATCCATCAAAACCCTAAAACTAACGATCATCTTTCACTCATCTTCACCCTTTTTCTCAAGCGACAATCAACAACCAACCAGCCTTCCATATTTTTCACATCTCAAACTCATCGGAGCTCCACCACCGGCGGGAACCGCCACTAACCGCACACCACAAATCCGTCAATTCTCCTCACACATCAACCGTCCTCTCACCCCACACTTCTCCTGAATCCATTTCTAAACCTTGACCCTAACCCTAACCAAACCCTAACAAAATTAATCGCCGTCATCACAGGCAAAACAGTAATTGTAACAGATAAAGATACGGTATATATGCATATAGCTGGAAGATTGAAGATGTTACAGTTATAATTTTGATGTTTTATACAGGTGCTTCGAAAGACTAGAATTGGAAAAGATGTTGGTGAGTGAAAATTGTTTTATATAACCCTTTTTTTATCTTTTTCTTGGCCATTCTTGTTGTGGTCATTATTAGCAGCTGATCTCATTCTCGAGGAGATTTGTATGTGAAATTGGGGAAATTTGAGAAGACAAAAATATTTGTGAAATTGCATAAATAAGGCTTGGATTTTGTTTGATTTTTATAATTTGAGAAGAAGATGAATAGTGGTGACATGATGGTTGCAGGTGGTACGGTGGTGGTGGTGGTGGTGCAGGTGGTATGAAGCAAGAGGTGACGGGTGGGTAATTTAAATTAGTTTTTGTTATTCATTTGTTTAGTTTTGATTTGTTTTTTATTTAATTAATAGGAGATGTGTTTATAATTTATATTTCTTTAATTTATTATTTATGGATGGTAAGGGTATTTTTGTCATTTTACTTAGACTTAACTGGAAAATTTAACCTCCATCCATGTTAGGGACTATCCGAGTAACAAAGTGTAAAACCATAGGGAGCATGAGTGTAATTTCCAAAAGTTGGGGACTATATATGTTATTTTGACAAACCACAGGGACTATTCGGGCATTTTACTCTTTAAAAAAGAAGCCAGACCAAGGGTAATGTAATGTGTATTTTTTGTTTTTTTTAAAAAGAAGCCAAACCAACCAATTATTAAAAAACCCAAAAAAACAGTACAACCTCCTTAGTAAGCCGCTAAGGAGACACAAAACAAATACACAAAGATAAAGACTAGGCCTGTAAACGAACCGAATGAACACGGACAATACCTTTGCCAAGAAATAAATGTTTTCACAAACTGTTCATGAACACTTACTGAACGAGATTTTATGTTCGTGTTCGTTTGTTGATGAAATGAACGTGTTTGTGTTCATTTGTTAATTTTAGACAACAAACGAAAACGAATGTTGATGAACACAAATTAATGTTCTTCAACACAAATGAAAACAAACGGACACAAACAAGCCTTCATGAACAAATATATAATACACTGACACTTATTAAATATTTTATTTGTCGAAATTTTGAAGTATTTAAATAAAATATAAAATATAAAAACTAAAAACACTAATGAACCATCGAACACAATCGAACATAAATGAACACGCTACCGAACGTTCACGAGCATAAATAAACGAACATGACCGCTATTCATGTTTGTTCATTTAACTAAACGAACGAAATTTCTTGTTTGTGTTTGTTTGTTTATTAAACGAACGGACATAAACGAACTTCCCGTCGAACGATTCTTGAACTGTTTGCTAAACGTTTGGTTTGTTTACAGCCCTAATAAAGACTACTGAAACAGATGACTACCAGTACACTGTGAACCAAAACTTATTGCACTAAGAGCGCTCACAGCAGGTTCTATATATATTTGTGGGTGAATTCTGTATGTTTTAGGAAGCGGTTAGTAGAGAAGAGAGAAAATGCTACTGTTCATCTGTATATTTGAGAATACGTTGTTCCCTACATTTACTTTTTAATATTTTTTGAAAGTGGTTATGTGTGGAGGGGAGAGAAACTATGATGATTTATAAAATTATTAAATTAAGTGCATTGTTCAAAATATCTACGATGGCAATGCTATATTTTATAAAGACCATTGGTCCCCTAGAGAATAAAATATAACTTTTGACAAGGTATGACCCGGATCGGCTAACCCGACCCGGTCATTACCTATTATTTTATCACAAATATTTAATTACAAACGTTTATTCTAGAATGTTCTATTCTACATGGATAAACCACGTAACCAAATCTCCAATCTTTTGGAAAGATCATGCAAATCCCTAACTTATCGGAGTCCATCCTAAGTTAGGGGAAACCCTAATGATAAACTATAAATAAAGGTAAACACCTAAGGTATGATAATCTTGTTCTCGTTTACTCTCTTTATCTCTCTACATTCTTACTTTCTCCCAAACCGAGACTTATTCTCACGCCGGAGGGTGGTTACAAGAATAACCCCATTCCTATAACGAGTCCTAACGGTGTTCTGTTTTGCAGTCAGCTGTTCGGATCACCAAAGAGTTTAAGTCCTAGCCAGAGCTTACCCTTAAGGTCAATGTTTCTTCATTGGTGCCATTCGTGGGACCTTTCAGTAACAACAGCAAGACTGAACCCAATGGCAAGCGATCAGAAAACGGCAGTAACACCGAGTCAGGTAATGACAACCAGCAACCCATTGCTGGAAACGAACCCTGTTACCACCATGCCAGCTTCACCTGCTGTGACCAGGTCTCTCGACCTGGAATTCGAGGCGGAAGTACCACCACCAGGTTTTGCAGGCACCTCTACTGTCTCCTCTGGGACAGCAACAGCAGATCTCTTCTCATACACCTCCTTGTAGTTCCGGTCAGCAGAACCAACTACCACAGACGTCAATGTCTTCACCCCGGCATCACCCATGAGTGCACAGACTATACGTCATAGCACTATGTCGGTTATCACATCTGCAAGCCCAGGTACTATTGCACCACAGACGAGCCTGGCCCAATACTATCAGCCATCGGTAACATACGCCATGCCACCTTTATACTCGGCGGCACTAACGGCGGCGTTGTCCACTCCACCACATCAGATAGTTGTCATGCCTGCAGGGATCATGAATGCCCCGGTTACGTCGGGGAATCAAGCTTACTTCCTAGGATACTACTATACGCCCCCATACGGGTATTTACCCCCATACAACACTCCAACATACACTCCCCAAGGGGCGGTACAAGGCTATGCTCAGCAGTCGCCATACGCGGCTTATATGCCACCTTGGTGGACTTTTCCAACATCCCAGCCGGCTTACAGTCAGACCCCGCCAACGGAGGAACCTATGTATGACAGAGGAAACGCATCTAGGCCTCGTTTTTCTCCAGGCGGATGCCCCAGCTCTATACTGAACATCACCCCGGCTCAACCCCCTATTGCCTAGGGAACCAGCTAGGGCAAAGTGACCAATCCAATTCAACACGTTAACGTTGAAGAAGATGATCTCACTAGACCTTACAAACCGGTGGACACTACTTTCAAGTCCAAATTCACCAGAAGAATAGCTAAAGCTCCAATTAAGGAAAAACCCAAGATGCCTCAAACTGTGGGCAAGTACGATGGTCTAGGCGACCCTGATGACCATCTCAACCTGTTCAAGAGCGTTGGGGAAGTAGCCTGTTGGCCCATGCCCCTCTGGTGTAAGATGTTTGTCCAAACGCTGGTAGGAGCAGCTCGGGTCTGGTGCGATAGCCTACCCGTTGGGGATATTGATAGTTTTGAAGATCTAGAGGCCAAATTCACGTTGCAATTCAGCCAACAGAGAAGGCACACAAAGGATCGAAACGAACTCTTGCACATTCGTCGGCGAGATAGGGGTCCAACCATAGAACATGTAGAATACATAGCAGGTCAAAATAGGGGTCTAACTAACCCATTCAGCAATAGTAACTCTAATTGGTGTGCTAATAATTATCGCTCTTCAGGTAACCCCCTGGTTTTCCATCAGGTCAGTATCAAAGCAGGGGGCCAGGTTTCTATTCTAGTGGGGGGTCGGGTCAAACAGGTCAATTTACTAGTTCAGGTTCAGGTGCACAGTTCAGAGGTGAGGGGTCAAACCAAGAGGTTCAACCTAGGAATGAGGGGTCAAATAGTAGTCTATCTAGAATAGAGGACCTTCTTACACAGCTAGTGGTTAAGGATCAGGCTACCCAACGTACCTTAGAAGAACACGCTACATTCCTAAAGAATAATCACTCAACTTTCTTAGACCTTCAAAGGTAAGTTGGGGATATTGCACGCCAGTTGCAAGAACGACCTCCCGGTCAATTTTCGGGAAATACAATGCCCAACCCACCTGATACTTTGAAGGCAATTTCGACCCGTAGTGGTAGGACCTTAGGAGAGGTAGTGAGACCCGAGAGTGTTGAGATAGAAGATGAGGACCCCGTAGATGAAGAGATTGAAATGGAGGCGCCCGGTAAAGTGCAACCTAGGTTCATCTCAGCAAGTACCGCACACACCGAGGGGCCTTCAAGTGAGAAGAGTGTGGAGAAACGGCCTATACAAGTTGTTCCATCACCCACTGTTGATCTTTCCCGTGCTCCATTTCCTTCCCGTCTTAAAAACCAAACTTATTCTAAAGAGTACGGGAAATTTTTAGAGATTTTTAAGCAACTTAGAATCAACCTTCCTTTCATAGAAGCCCTCCAATCGATGCCTAAATATGCAAAATATTGAAAGGACCTTCTAAAACGTAAGGATAGGTTAGGAGAGGTTTCTAACATTCCCCTTAGTGGAGGGTACTCAGCCGTAGTCATGAACAAGGTCCCGGAAAAATTGACGGATCCGGGCCTTTTCACCATCCCGTGCTTGTTTGGGAGTGATACCGAGTGTAGGGCCCTAGCCGATCTAGGAGTGAGTATAAACCTAATGCCATATTCCATGTATGAGAGGTTAGGTCTAGGAGAGTTGTCCCCTACACATATGTCTATGTCTCTAGCCGATAGATCAGTGAAGTATCCACGTGGTATAATCGAAAACCTTCTAGTTAAAGTGGATAAATTCGTCTTTCCCGAAGACTTTGTCGTTCTTGATATGGAAGCCGACGAGAAGGTTCCTATCATTCTAGGACGCCCATTCTTGTGTACCACCAAGGCTATCATCGATGTCTTCGATGGTAAAATCACACTCCAAGTCGGTGAGGAGAGAGTTACTTTCGAGATAGCACGCTCCATGGAACACCCTAGTGGTTCCGATGATCTTAGTAGTCCTTGTCATTCGGTCTATTTCAATGAGTCTTTCCTATCATGTGTCGACCATTGCTTTGATTATATTAGTGGAGCCGATTTAGTTGAGAGTAAGTTAGATGAGGTAGTTGAGAAGGTAGAGGAGGTTGTGAGTGAGAGTGAGGAAGTAGAAGAAACCGAGTGGGTCCCCGAAGTGCTAGAGTTGAGTGAGGTAAAAAGTGAGGTTGAGAGTACACCCTTAGAGAAGCCCGCCCCATTAGAACTCAAAGTTCTCCCATCCCACTTAGAGTATGCGTTCTTAGGTGAGGGGTCCGATTTTGCCGTCATTATTTCGTCTAAGTTAGAGGAGGGAGAGAGGGGTAGGTTGTTAGAGGTGTTGAGAGAGAATAGAGAAGCCATTGCATGGCGACTTTCGGATATCAAGGGCATAAGTCCCGCCTATTGTACCCACCGGATACTCATGGAAGATGATTATAAGCCGGTGGTGCAACCTCAACGACGCCTAAATCCGAACATGCAAGAGGTTGTTAAGAAGGAAGTGCTCAAGTTGTTAGATGTCGGGGTGATATACCCTATTTCCGATTCACCATGGGTTAGCCTGACCCAAGTCGTCCCAAAGAAGGGTGGGATGACGGTGATCATGAACGAAAAGAACGAATTAATCCCTTCTCGTACCGTTTCCGGTTGGCGTGTATGCATAGACTACCGAAAATTAAATGACGCCACCCGGAAAGACCATTTCCCCTTGCCATTCATTGACCAAATGTTGGAGCGTCTAGCGGGTCAACAATTCTATTGTTTTCTCGATGGATTTTCGGGTTATTTTCAGATCCCGATCGCCCCTGAGGATCAAGATAAAACGACGTTCACATGCCCTTACGACACTTATGCGTATCGCCGCATGCCTTTCGGGTTATGCAACGCTCCGGCTACTTTCCAAAGATGCATGGTTGCTATATTCCAAGACATGCTTGAGACCTCTATGGAGGTTTTCATGGATGACTTCTCGGTTTATGGTACTACTTTTGATCAATGTCTTCTAAATCTTGATAGGATGCTTAAGAGGTGCATAGAGACAAACCTTATGTTGAATTGGGAGAAATGTCACTTTATGGTGACGTAAGGGATAGTCCTAGGTCATAAGGTGTCTAGAGAGGGGATAGAGGTGGATAGGGCCAAGATAGATGCCATAAGTAGATTGCCTCCACCTACTAGTGTCAAGTCCGTTCGTAGCTTTCTAGGTCATGCGGGCTTTTATAGGTGTTTCATTAAGGATTTTTCTCAGATTGCGCACCCCATGACCCGAATTTTAGAGAAAGATGTACCTTTTTTCTTTGACGAAGAGTGCATCAAGGCTTTTGATTTTTTGAAGGAGAAACTCGTTAGTGCCCCTATCCTTGTTTCGCCCGATTGGAGCTTGCCTTTCGAGCTCATGTACGATGCAAGTGATTACGCCGTAGGTGTGGTCTTAGGTCAAAGAGTCGATAAACACTTTCATCCAATCTACTAAGTGAGCAAAACTTTGAATGATGCTCAAGAGAACTATACCACCACGGAAAAAGAGCTCTTAGCCGTAGTGTTTGCGTTTGATAAGTTTCGCTCATATCTCGTGCTTTCCAAAACCACCGTGTTCACCGATCACGCCGCTTTGTGCTTTCTTTTCCAAAAGAAGGACGCGAAGCCACGTCTCATTAGATGGATTCTTTTGCTCTCCGAGTTCGATATCGAAATTAAGGATAAAAAGGGAGCGGAAAACGTGGCCGCCGACCATTTGTCACGTTTAGAGGATCCTAAGAGAGAGGAAGTTCGTGAGGATTCCATAGGAGATACCTTTCCTCATGAAACTATAGACTTTGTTAGTGCCGAGGTAGAGGGTTTGCCATGGTTTTCAAAATTGGCAAATTATTTAGCGACCGTCGATCTTGTGAGGGGTATGTCCTACCAACAAAAGAAAAAGCTTCTTAGGGATGCTAGGAAGTACATTTGGAATGACCCGTATCTATTTAGGATAGGTGGTGATAGAGTGCTTAGGAGGTGTGTTTCAAAAGAGGATGGGTTAGACATCCTTAGACATGTGCACGAGGGTTTAACGGGAGGCCATCACGGGCCAAATGTGACGGCACAAAAGGTTTTTGATAGTGGCTTCTATTGGCCAACGGTAGTTAAAGATGCCATAGAGTTTGTTAGGACGTGTGACCATTGCCAACGTACATGCAACATCTCATCCAAGGATGAAATGCCCCAAAATCCCATCCAAGTTCTTGAAGTATTTGACGTTTGGGGCATTGATTTCATGGGACCTTTCCCTTCATCGAGTGGGAATAGGTACATCCTCGTGGCCATTGACTATGTCTCAAAGTGGGTGGAAGCTCAAGCTTTGCCCACTAATGATGCCCGAGTGGTGGTGAGATTCCTTAAAAAGTTATTCACACGTTTTGGAGTTCCTAAAGCTATCACAAGTGACCGTGGTATGCATTTTTGCAATTCCGCCATGGAAAAAGCACTTGCTCGCTACGGTGTCACTCACCGTCTTTCTACCGCATACCACCCGCAAACTAGTGGCCAAGTAGAGAATGCAAATCGAGGGGTGAAGAGAATCTTAGAGAAAACAGTAGGAAAAAGTAGAAAGGATTGGTCGGAAAAGCTCGACAACGCTTTATGGGCATTCCGCACCGCCTATAAAACACCGTTAGGAACCACGCCCTTCATGATTGTGTATGGCAAAGCGTGCCATCTTCCGGTAGAGTTAGAACATAGAGCTTTGTGGGCATTGAAAACCGTTAACCTCGGCCTTACCGAAGCCGCAAGAAGGAGGTTCTTCCAAATACATGAGTTGGAAGCTTTAAGGGATGCCGCCTATGAACGATCTTGGAGTATCAAGGAAAAGACTAAGGCGTTGCATGATAGGAGGTTGAGAGGGTTGAAAGAGTTTAAGGTAGGTGATAGAGTGCTCTTATTCAATTCAAGATTGAAATTGATAGCGGGGAAATTGAAGTCGCGATGGACCGGACCGTATGTGGTAAAGGAAGTGTTTCCATACGGTACCGTAGAGTTATATGACGAAGTCGACAAAGGTGTGTGGAAGGTAAATGGTCATCGCCTGAAACATTACTTGGGAGGTCCCATTGATACTACCGAAGAGGAAGAAATTCCTCTAGAGGACCCACCCACCTTCACCGAACAGTAAATTGCGACAAGCTTCGTTTGTAGAGTATGTACCGTTTGTAAATTTCTTTATTTTCATATTTCTCATAGTTTTTCGTGTTTGTGTTTTGTGTGTTTGAGAAATTTTGCAGGAAACGTACCCTTGAAGAGCTGAATTTGTGAAGAAAACGTCATTCCAGGTAAGTCCCATACTTAGAAAAAATTTTGGGAAGGTTTGGAAAAAGTTAGAAATTTTTCTAACTCCCAAAACTCAGTTTTTCACGAAACCTTCTCTTGAAAAACGCTCTTGGCGTCGCGCCACCATCAAAGCCCTACCCCGTGGCGCAGCGCCACCATAAGGGTCAACAAACACCCTTTTGACCCCTCGTAAATGCATTTGAACCCCCAACTAAATGACCCTTTTCACTGAACCCAGCCGTGGCGCTACACCACGGCCAACCATCCTTCTCGTGGCGCGACGCAACCAGGTAAAAGGTCGCATAAGAGACTTTTCTTTACCAGCTTTTCCCCAAATTCAACCCAAACCCTTTCTTCTTCCCCTTTGTCGCCGATACCACCTTCCACCATCATAAAACCACCATTTTTCACCCCGAAAACATCCACGTGACCGGATTTCCACTACAAAAAAACCCACATATAATTTTTCTCATCCGGCCACTGATTTGGCGCGATTTGGGACCTACCAAAACTCGAAAAATCTAAACTTTTCTTGCATCATTCACGTGTCAGGTATGTCTATTAGCATTCTTTTCTTGTGTTATTTGATTCGAGTCTTTATGTGAGTCTTAGGGTTCAAGTCAGTTCTGTACAAGTGTTAAGTCAGCTTTGTGGTTCAGTGAGTTTTGTGAGTCGAGTCAATATTGGTATGTCCGGTTAAAGTCCAGTAGGTTTCGAGTCAGTTTAATCAGGTCTAGTCTTTGGCTGATGTTTATTTGGGTCAGTTGAGTCGTATGTTTCAAGTGTTTTCGAGTCAGTAATCTCAGTCCTAGTTGGGTCTAGTCGATTGTTCAGGTTAGATATTGAGCTATGTTTTGTTAGGTCTTTTGTGTCGAGTCCTTTTCCTTTGGTTGTCGAGTCTTATGGTTGGTTGTGTTAAGTGAAGTCAAGCTGGCCATGTAGTGGGTTCGACTCAGACATGAGTCGTTGCTTTTAGTTCGATTTTGGTCTTATCGAGTCGAGTCTTTCTTGTGCTATGGTATGTTAGGTCAGGTATGTCGACGTATATTAGTCGCGTCGTTTTGGTGGTAAGTACCTTGGTTTAAGGTGTGAAGCATAGTCCTTATTTGGGGTGCGAACGGTTTTGGTTTGGGGATTTATTGGATGATTATGGTATAAAACAGTCAAACACACGACGTTACTTGCATTTGATATTGGGCGCGGGTGGTTATGTTAGTCGGGTTGGTATTGAATCTTGTTTTGTTTTGCTTGAATGGTTGGGTATAATACATTGACACTTGAAGTTCCGATATTGCGCATAAAAACTTAATTTTTGTGTTGAAAGAAACCTCCTTTAACTAGGCGGAATTTTTCGACGCTTAATTTGTTTTAAAAAAATTACTAAATGGCAATGATTTTTTAGCGCGGATTGTACTTCAATGTCATTGTTCGGCACTGTGGCTCTTAATTGGGACAATTAAAAATGCCGATGGGGGGTAGTGTACGTTGAGTCTAGTTTAGTGTCTTTGAGTCGTCTTAGTGTCGTTTTAGCCTAGTTTTAGTCGTATTTAGTTGTGTTTGGGTTTACTTGCACGTACAAGTGGTTTAAATTCGCCCGTACTTAATCTCCATTCGGGCGAGTTTAACTATCACTTAGCAATTGTAAAAAGTAACCCGGTTGTTTTAGAATTAGCCGCGAATGAAATGCTATACGGCTATTCTTTATTTTTCGAAAAAAATTATAAAAATCCAAAAAAATCTAAAAAATTCAAAAATTCAAAAAAATTATAAAAATTAAAAATACCAAAAATAGTTTGTTTTGACTGACTGTCTGCCTGTTTTGTCTTGATTTTATTTGTTTTGCAGGCATGGCTAATAGTTCAAGGAGCGGTAGGGCCCGGAAGAGGGCCGCGGGTCAGTCGGCACCTCAACAGGATCCGCCTCAGGAGGACCCGGTCCCACAGGAAACACCGATCATTCAAATAGCTGCCTTTGATCCTAAGTTGAGAAAAATCGAGTATTAATCGGGTTATAACTTTATTCCAGATCAGAAAATGCTTAGAGCCAATCACCCGATTCTGAAATTTGAGCCGAGTACATCAGAATGGAACAAGTATGATAAACTGAAGAGAACTGATTTACTTCAGCACAGGGTTATCGATTGGTTGTGGTTGAGTGAGATAGGCTCGAAACAGGAGGTGAGGGACCTTTTGGGTCAAAGGTTAATTGATGCATTGGAGTGTATAGAGCCTCAGTATGAGGAGTTGGTGCTAGAGTTTCATAGCACTTGGGCGCATAAGGAGGGAAAATTCGAGCAGGGCACAGCTATGTCGTTCAGTTTAGGTAGGCAGGTGTATGAGATGAATATGGCGCGGTTTTCCATAGTTTCAGGATTGTATACTGAGGAGGAAGTGAAGAGGCCGGAGTTTGTTACTTACTTGCGGGGTGCTTATACTAAGCCTAGGGATTTTGGGGTTGGTGTGACTGAGTTGAGAGAGTTCTGGAGTACGATTTCTGACCATCCGTTCGCAACTACGAACCTGATCACTTTGGTTCGTAATCCGGTTTATAGGTATGTGCTGAAGATCTTATCTACTACACTAGTGGGTCGGAAGTCGGGGGAGAACAAAGCGAACTGGATAGAGTTGTTTATCTTGATGTGTAGAGTGCAGGAGATGAATCTGGCTACGGTCTTAGCAGATTCATTTAGTAGAGGTCGTCGAGGTGGTCCTCGAGCTGGTTTGGATATGGGCCCCTACATTACTAGGATTGCAACAAATTTGGGGGGTGCTTGACAAATACCTCCCCGAATTTTTACACGAGGGGCCCAAGACAGCGACATTTGGTTTGAAAGAGCTGCAGCAGGCAGGGATAGTGTCATGGCAGGAGCCCCACGGCTGGGAGCCTATCAGGCAGGGTCCACAGGTGCAGCCGCCACAGGGACATCCGGCAGAGGATGTTATGCTTCAGATTGAGCCTACACATAGGCAACGGCCACCTCAGAGACACGAGTTGCCAGCACACCAGTACCCACGCAGACAGCCACCACCTACACCTCTTACTTTGGAGTCGTTCTCTATGTATGTGGAGCAGAGGTTCGACATGCTGGAGCACCTTATTTTGACAGGTCAGGATAGGCAGGAGGATGCCCTCCGATACATTATGAGCAGGCACAGTATGGGGATCCCAGATTTTTTCCAGTCGAGGCAGCAGGGTAGCTCGGCTGGTACTGCTGAGAGGTTTGATTCGATTCCCCCGATTCGTGTATTTGGAGAGGGCAGTTCAGGTGCAGGTGGTCGAGAGGAGAGCAGTCATGAGTCTGATAGCGAGCATGACGAGGATTAAAATGGGGATAACATGAGGACGCAGGAGCAGCAGCTGACTATTATATCTTTTGTTTGATCATTTTTCTTTTATGTTGTTTTTTATCCTCATACTTTTGGTCTGTACTGATATTTATACACGTTAAACAGGTTGGTTAGGGAAGGTTGGGTTGGTTAATGTTGAAACTACTAATATTTTGATGATATATATGATATGTTTTGGTAGTTTGTGTTGATGACTGATAGGTTGATTATGTTAGCCGCTTTCGTTCGCGTGTCCGAGGTTAGAGTTATTTGCTGAGCGCGTTTCGAATTGGAGGGCTTATGTGGAAACAACTGGCACTTTGACAGTCTCACATATCAGCTAAGTCGTTTCCCTTTTTGTTGTTGTATTTTATTTATCTATTTCGTTATTTAGTTCGTTATTTATTTAGTTAGTTCGTTAATAGTTAGTTATTTTTAGGTAGTTTGGAGTCGTATTTCCATTCTTGCATTAGGGACAATACAATCTTTAAGTGTTGGGATGGGATACATGTAAATAATCGAGTCTTATATTGAAAAATACAAAAAAATTAAAAAAATTTGAAAAATCCAAAAAAAAGCTAAAAATCAGAAAAATGTCCTTCGATATGAGAAGTTTGCATATTTAAAACGGAAAATGATAGAAAAGATGATTTTTTGCTCGGGTTCAAATAAGAGATTAAAATAAATCGAGCTTGCGTCTAGTTAGGGATATGTGGATAGGCCCGGGTTTGGTTTTAAGTCCCTTTGATTTAATATTACCTTAATTGTCGGTCTGCTAGTGGGTTTTCTCCTGGGAGATATGGGAAATCAAAACTGCCGATAATAGTATCAGGGGCACCGTTATAAGTTAGAACCGTTAGAGTTTGTGATCATGCAAAAATAGGAAAAAAAATAAAAAGTGAGCTAGAAACTAAATGAAAGTAGCGCATTCCTATGTAGTCTAGGTTGGGATAGTGACTCTACAGCCGGATTACCGCTAGGGTGTGTGAAATCGACAGTGCAAAGAAAAGTAAAAAGTACTGAAGCCTAAGTAATCCGAGTTGGGGATAGCGACTCTACAGCTGGATTGCCTCTTAGTTAGGGAAAGCATCGTCTACGCTCATGGAAAGAAAAAAAAGATAGAAAGAAAAGTGAAAAAAATGGAAAAAGAAAAAAAAATTTGATTGTAAACTCTCTTGGTTATGATATAAGACGGTTGGGAATTGGTCCAGTGATCGTTCCTTTAGTCCTATAAGCTTGAGGTGGGAGTAGGTAGACTGTAGATTCTAGTGTGAGACCCTAGGTAGACTGACCACACTTAAATTAAATTCACATGATAAGGGCTTAGGATTGGATTCGGGTTTAAAGGGATAAGTATATTCGCAATCGCAGCTAACGCAAACCTTGGTTTTAATAAGATATAAATAATTTTTGACCCAAGTGATTATTTGCCTCTGATTCCATTGCATAATTCTTTTTCGAGTACGAAAAAAGAGTAAGCGTGGGGATATTTGATGTATTGCAAAATACAACCTTTATTCGTGTATAGTTTGTATAATTTTCTGTTATTTATAGTTTAGTTTTAGTTAGAATTGCGTGCTATTGATTATATTTGTGTTTTCCAGGTCTTGATATATAAAGTTGCTGAAAATAGAGTGAAAACGAGTCTTATTGCTGAAACACCAAGTCCCGAAACTATTTGGAAAAAGAGTTAGAATTATTTTGAAGATTTTGGGAGTTTAAGCTTGAAAATTCTGGCAACATTCTGTGAAAAAACAGTCGTGGCGTCCGCCACGGCTAAAGGAAGGTCCAGTCGCGTAGCGCCAGCAGATGAACAATGAAATCTGATTTCTTACATGGTGGCGTCGCGCCACCACCAACATTGATACCCGTCGCGCGACGCGACGGGGTGCTATTACGGCCCAGATTCGTTAATTGCTAGGGTTTGGTATTTAAACCAAGATAATCATCATTAATCAATAATTTACGAATTCAAGAAACCCTAGGCGATTTTCAGAGCAGATTTCAAGTATTTCGGAGTATTTTGGCTTGCGGGAATCATCCGATTGAAGCACGGAGCATAGGAAAGAAGATTGTTCAGGTCTTATCTCCCGGTTTTCATTATTTTCTTGTTTCGATACTTTTACGATGAATTCTTGTTTTGAACTTGTTTCGTTTATTTTAGACATCATGTTTTCAGGCTAAAACCTTCGTTACTACCTAGGTTAGATGATAGTTTAATAAAGTTTGGATCTTTAATGGTTTTCTATTGTTGGTTATGGATTGATCTTTGAAAGTAAATTGTTCTTGAACCTCTGATTTGGTGCATGTGCGTATTTAATTTTGATTGTTGATTATTTGCTGTTTCACATAAGTTTTGGTGAATGTCTTTCACATAATAAATTTGTGTTGATTATTCGTATCTTTGCGGGTTCGGGGTGATCTTTGTGTAAATCGGCCGATAGCCTTAGAAACAGTAATTAAAATACAATTAGAATTAGGTATTCTGCTTAACTTGTCGCTGAGAGGCTCGAGTTAGTTATTAGGTCTCAGTGCAATTTATATCTAAGATAGGTTTTGAGAGAAGTCGGTTTTAGTTCCCTAATTGCATATGTGTCTATTAAACCAGCTTAGAATCTAGGATTGCCTTAGATTGTCGCGTTGAGAGGTGGATAGTCATATTAGGGCACTTTTAGAGTCGTTAGAGGACTGAGAGGAAGTCTAACAATCGGTGTTCACAACAACCTTGTAGGGTTTCCTAGGTTTGTTCCTGAGAAGGGTCGGGAAGTCTTAGCTTGAAATACCTTAGGGTTTAGTACTTCACGATCCCGATTCCATACCACAATAGTATTGTTAGAATTCCATTCCTAGTTAAACTGGATTCAAGCCTAGGTAGTCGTTAATCTCATCTGAATCAAACCTTAGTTTTTGTTCGTGTCTTAGTCTAGTTTTCATTTTAATTCCAATTTTAGGATTTTAGTCAAAACCCCCCTTAAAACACAAAAATATTTAAGTAGTGTCAGTGTCTAGTCTAAATAAAGTCTTTAACGTGATTAATTAGAGTCCTTGTGGGTTCGACATCCGGACTTACTTTTCTTTGCTAGAGTCGACCAGTTCACTTGCCGGTGAGTAGTTTAGTCAAGTTAGAGAGTCTAGATTATTATTACTTGAGTCTAAATTTAGGTTATTTTAGTTTATTTATTTGAACTACTTATTTCACATCAGTGTACCTCCCACCATAGACGAAATCCTGAGAATAGCCAAGGGATACGTTACACAGGAAAAGACCGTTGCAGCCAGAAGGTAAAGGTAGAGGTAGAGGAGACCGATACCGAAAAAGTGATAGAACAGACTCGCGGTATGATAGGTTAAGAAACACCTACTTAAGAAGCGAGTCTTCTTCCAAACCACGGTTCGACTACCCTAACTTGAGCAAAACACCGGCATATATCCTGGCCGCTGAAAACCTCAAGTTCAACCCTCCAAAGCCATTGAAGGACGCTCCCAACAAAGACACCAGTAAGAACTGTGAATACCACAAGGGGAGCGGCCATGATACCAACGACTGTTTTCAATTGAAGAAACAGATCGAGTATTTCGTGAAGGCGGGTAAGTTGGATCATTTGGTCCGAGACATAAAACAGGGCCCGTCTCCCATTAAAGAATAAAATGATAAAGGGGCGGGTAAGAGACAGCGAGAGCTAAACATGGTGTACGCCGATAAGGGAAAGGGGGCTAAACGGAGTTTCTCCACGCTTGAACCCTGGATGCTGGCAATCATGACAATCGAACCACGTGTAGAAGATTTGCACCTCACCACTGACCCCCTAATCATATCCGCTGCGGTAGGTGATTATAATATGAGGAGGATCCTGGTAGACACCGGGAGTTCCGAAGACATCATTTACGATCATTGCTTCAACAGAATGCAACCAGAAGACAGGAGATTGCTCGAGTCAGTACACGCCCCTATTAAAGGCTTCACCGGAGAGAAGGTCGATCCAATTGGACAAATTACTTTCCCAGTTACATTTGGACAAACCCCCCAGGAAAGAACCATACTCCTCACATTCCTTGTGGTACGCGCTGAGTCTTACCACAATGTGATCATTGGAAGGTTTACCCTAGGAAAACTGGATGCCATAGTCTCTACGGCGCGTGGATTCATGAAGTTCCCAACCCCGCGGGGTATTGCAACGGTATACCGGGATAAACTGGGAGAAGTATTGGATACCAAAAGATGCCGACAAGGGACCGGCGCTATTGGGCCAGAAAGGTGAGTACTAAGCACACGCCATCCAAAGCAAACAGTGACAATAGGGGACAGTCTTTCCCCTGAAGTTAAAAACAACCTAAAACAGTTGCTGAGAAGGAATGCTGACATCTTTGCCTTTGAGCACTCTGACATGACTGGGATACCCCGGGATAAGGCAGAGCACAAGTTAGCCACACTCCCGGGCATTAAGCCAATCGCACAAGGTAAACGGAGCATGGCTCCTGACCGAAAAGCAGCGGTAGTCAAAGAAGTATGAAAGCTGGTGGAAGCTGGAATACTTAGGGAAACAAAGTATCACACTTGGGTATCAAACCCTGTAATGGTCAAGAAACCAGACGGTACAAAGCAGATGTGCATCAACTTCAAAGACTTGAACAAAGCATGTCCCAAAGATGCCTATCCGCTGCCAGAAATGGACTTCAAGGTTGACTCTCTGGTCCCTTATAGGTACAAGTGCTTTCTAGACGCCTATAAGGGTTACCACCAGATCAAAATGTCAAGAGAATACGAGGAAAAAAGGGCATTCCACACCGATGTGGGCATTTTCTGCTATACTAAAATGTCTTTTGGCCTTCGAAACGCCGGAGCAACTTACCAGCGCCTCATGGATAAGGCTTTCGAAAAGCAAATGTCTTTTGGAAGTATATGTCGATGATTTGGTAATCAAGAGCAGAGAGGAAAAACAAATGCTTGAAGACATCGAAGAAACCTTCCAAAAGCTCAGAGAATACAACATTAAACTCAACCCCAAGAAATGTCCGTTTGGGGTAGAGGAAGGCAAGTTCTTGGGGGTGGTGGTCACCCGGGACGGCTTTAAAGCTAACCCGGAAAAGGTAGCCGCCATAACGCGAATGCCCTCCCCCAGGAATTTAAAAGAGGCGCAAGCATTGAATGGACGTCTGGTGGCGTTAAACAGATTCTTAGCAAGACACGCCGAGCGATCTCTTCCATTCATAAAGACATTAAAAGATTGCCTTAACAAGAAAAACTTCAAATGGACCAGCGAGGCGGTAGAGGCCTTGCAAGACATGAAGCGGTTCATTGAAAAACTACCCATGTTGATAGCGCCATACCCAGAGGAACTACTAAAGATGTATCTGGCGGCAGCTAATAAGGAGGTAAGCGCAGTACTCATGGTGGACAGAGACGGAAAACAAACGCCTATATATTATATCAACCGAGTTCTGGCGGGACTTGAAATGCGGTATCCAACACTTGAAAAGTTAGTACTGGCATTAGTCCACGCTACCCGGCGTCTCAGAAGATATTTTCAAGGGCATCGCGTACAAGTCTTAACAAATTACCCACTACAGCAAATTTTTCACACGCCAGAGATCTCCGGAAGATTGGCTAAATGGGCAATCGAGTTGGGAGCCCTAGATATCGAATATCGAAAGCGAACAGCAATTAAGGGCCAAGTGATCACCAATTTTTTAGCTGAGATTCCTGAAGGAGAAGTAATATAGGATCCCGTGGTCCAAGACATACCGGAGACCAGCACAGCCAGGCAAACTTGGAAATTGTACACCGACGGATCATCCAGTGGAAAAGGTTCCGGGGTGGGTCTTATGTTAATCAGCCCAGACGAGATAAGGCTAATGTACGCCCTACATTTCGATTTTGAATGCTCTAACAATGAAGCAGAATATGAAGTGCTACTCGCGGGCTTAAGAATGGCCCAATCTATGGGAGCAACAAGGGTCGACGCATATGTTGACTCTCTGCTAGTCAATAACCAAGTGAATGAAACTTATGAAGCCAAGGACGAATCAATGGCAAAATATTTGGCTAAGACCAAGGAGCTCATAGCTTCCTTTGACAGTGTCACGCTCAATCACGTCTACAGGGGAAAAACCAAATAGCAGACGCCTTGAGCAAACTTGCTACCTCGGGTATGGAAAGAGAAGTAAAGGTAGAAACATTGCAAACACCTTCCATTGAACCTCGGGAAGTTTCCGCCATCACAGCGGAAGAACCCTGTTGGTACACCCCAATACTAAAGTTCCTCACAAAGGGGGAATTACCTCCCGCAGAGGCGAAGCCCAAAAGATCCAAACCAAGGCGCTGCAATATGAAGTGAACAATAGTTTCCTTTACAGGAAATCATACTTGGGACCACTACTGCGGTGTGTGTCCCCAGCGGAAGCAAAATACGTAATTCAAGAAATACACGCTGGTATATGTGGCATTCACGCTGGACCCCGGGCGGTTGTGGCTAAAATCCACAATGCCGGATACTACTGGCCCGGGATGCATTAAGACGCGGTAGACGAACTCATAAAGTGCCGTAATTGTCAAAAGTTTGCTCCTCAAACGCTCCGCCCTAAGAACAATCTAATCCCTGTCACAGCGGCGTGGCCTTTTCAAAAGTGGGCAGTCGATATTGTAGGGCCATTCCCGCTGGCCCCCGGAAAGCTAAAGTATTTAATTGTGGCAATCGACTACTTCACCAAGTGGGTTGAAGCCAAACCTTTGGCTAAAATAACTGTTGAAAACGCCAAAAAGTTCCTATGGGAGCACATAGTGAGCCGATTTGGGCTGCCGCTATAATTGGTGAGTGATAACGGAATGCAGTTCACCGATAGGGTTTTGCAAGATTGGTGTGCGGAACTTCAGATTCAACAAATCTTCACATCGGTGGCGCATCCCCAGGGTTACGGCCAGGTGGAGCGGGCAAATAGGAGTTTGTTGGATGGCATAAAAAGAAGGTTAGGTTATGAAGGAAGCTCTTGGGTGGAAGAACTGCTAAATGTCCTCTGGGCACATCGAACAATGCCCAAGATAAGTAATAATGAAACCCCCTTCAGCCTAACCTATGGCGCAGAAGCAATGATACCCGCAGAAGTCGAATTACCCTCGCTACGGCGTCTCACTACTAATTATGAAAATGACAGGTTCCTAAAGGAGGGCCTAGATCTATTGGAAGAGCGGCGTGAGGCGGCCGCCATCAGCGAGGCAAAGTACAAGAAAACCCTGGAAAAATACTATAATCAGCGTGTGGCTCAGCATACTTTCAAGAAAGGCGAGTACATCATGCGTGATAATGAAGCCAGTAGAGCGGAACCCTCAGGCAAACTGGGAAGGTCCCTATGTCATCCAAGAAGACTTAGGCAAAGGGGCCTACCGCCTATCTAGTGTCACACCCCGATATTTCCACACTTTACCGGTGGGCCCGGTAGGGGAGTAACGTGACGTGGTTGGTAACATCATGGTCAAACAACACAATATATAGATGCACAGCGGAAGCAAAAGATAAAATTATTACATTCCGAATATAAGTAATGTCCAAGTATTACAACGGAAGGTAAAGGATCCACAGGCGGGTCAATAAAAGAAAACTGTTCAACAGACTTTAGGCATCTAGAACTTGCAAGATTCCCAAATGACGCCCTGAGCTCCCAGCCAATTACGCATAGTACCTGTCACTTAACCTTTTGGAAAATACGTCAGTTTACACTGGTAAATACAATTAACAGACTCATTTTGAAAAGAGTTTAAGAAAGTTGATTTGAATGCACGTGGCACAAAATATCTTTTATAATTTGATTAAAATGCACGAGGCAAAATTAATCTTTTATACTTGGGACAATTTTATTAATAAAGATCTTGTATCCGATTTACATGGTTGTCCAACATTTAGGGCCGGTGATTATACAATACAAGCCGGTCAAGATTAATCGACACACCATAAATATAACTCACAAGAAGACATCCTTACGAGTGAGTATATCTTTTACATACGCAACAGGAGGTGTTATGCCTACACCTTGTGCTTAAGTTATGGCCATTCACTTTTTAAATGAGCCAAGGATATCCAGGACACGGTCATTAACCCCCAATGTTATTTGTTATCAATCAATACAGATTAAAACGGGATTATGCAATTTAATCATCTCCGATTAAAAGGTTTCTACACCCGACCAAGCGGTATTTTTATAATACCGTATCCCAAGCCCGTATAAGGGAAAATAAGTTAAAAGTATTTACCTGAGCTAGCAATGCAATTTATACTCAGCCGTATATTCTAATCAGCAAGCACAAGTACTTCTACTGGGGCTCTCAATCTGGAACGAAGGTTTTATTAACCTATTAAATTCCTAACGGGTCTTATTTAAGTCGTAACTTAGACCGGTTAGTTTTAAGGAAAGGTTTACGGTTCAAAACGCATGATTAAGCGAAGACCGGAATAGGATGTGATTTAGACCCGACAAGTTTGGATACTTGTATAATATGGGTACACTAAACACATTCTGGATTTTGAGATAAAAACGATAACGTTTGACCCGTTTCGGCTAATTTATGCAAACTAGTTACATAAACCGAACCGAACGCGAATAACGCATGAAGGGTAATCATGAGAGTCATATACAGGTTTCCTAAGTTAATTAGGCCTCAAATATGTTGTGAAATCAGTAAGATGTCTTTCATTATGCCCAAAACGTATTAAAACACAAACTAGGCCTCGTAGGGGTAGTTTGGTGATTTAAGAGGTTATAAAAGAGTTTAAGTATTTACCTGAGTTACAGGTCTGGTATAATCAGCAAAAATACTTATTTTGATAAGTTATAACAGTAGGATAAAGTATATATGTGAAATTTATCAATTATAGCCAAACTATACACCGAAGGGCATTTTGGTAATTTCACATAAGCCGTAAAGCTCAAAACTGAAGTCTGAGTTTATCAACCTTTGCTTACTGTTAAAATATTATAATTTATCTCAAATATCAGTAGGTATCAACCCTTGTATGTTGAAAATAGTTTTAGTATATACTATGCGTTAAACACGCTTAAAAAAACGATTAAAGGCCATTTCCGGGTTCGATACTTAAATCTGATATTTTTATATTTCCAGAAGGCTTAAAATAATTTATTTATCATATGTGATCAGTAGCAAAAGGTTTGGAGTCGTTTAGATATGTAAAACTCATTTTATGGCCCGTAAGGGCAAAACCGACATTTACCGGATTAAGCCTACGACTATGAGTTATGCTCAGCCTAAAATTAATTAAAAATCTTTAAAATTCCCAAAATAATATATTACATCAGTGGGTAAAGATTTGATATCAAAAAGTAGGCTTAACTAGGCTATATACTAATTACGCCATTTTATTAACATAAAGCTTTCGATTTGCGCTAATGAGCATAACTCTCAATCTACACTTCAAACTGATGTCAAACTTTGCATACAAGTTTATATATCAGTAATTAAATTTTCTACTCTTTTACATTTCCAAAAATCACGTTTTAAGGTAATAAGGGCATAATGGTCAACATATGAGCAATTAACGGAAACGCGTAAACGAATGGGTCAATCAATGAACCAACCACAGAGGGTTATGCTAACATGTAGCCTGGTCCTAAGGAAGCTCTAAGGCATCTCCAAATCATACTAAAGCGGGTCAGAACTGAAGTCAAAGCAAAAGTCAAAGCTTTGCGACTTTCGGTTCCGAATCGGTTCAAAACAGAAAGTTGTCGAATCAAACAAGCTTAGACAAGTTCTTATGCTTAATATCAAGTTATATGAATGATAAAATAGGTTACACACCTTTTACATCGTTAATTATGCATTAAACGAAAGATTACATTTCTGTTGACTTTTTCTAATCATCTTTGACTCGACAAATGACCTAGTTAGGATGGGAATCAGGGGGAACCCTTTTGAGGGTTTATTACCCACATAATTACCAACTTATAACTACTTTTGATTTGACTAATCTCTGGACCATTAGTGATTAATCTTAAAGTCAACCGTTAATTACGACGGTTTGACTTTTAAGCTAAAACTAAGCTAAAACTTAATTAAGAAGGGTTAGGCATACTTACCAAGGTCTAATGGTCGATTAGGAAGGCTTAGAAAAGGCTCTTGAGTTCCAGAGGTCTTCAAGAAATGCAGATGAGAATGAATGATCATGTTTGCAACTTAGGAGCCTTTATATAGTGGTTTAATCACCACAAAAGGTTGACACCCAAGCCTACAATTGACCACAATTCATCAACACATGTCCCTAAGTGTCTAGGAGGTGTTTAGGGGTCGCCCATGAAGTGAAACAAGTGATTAAAGTTGGTTCCAAGGCTGAACAGCCACAAAAAATTATTTTCTGCATCTGGGGGCCTGACGCGGCCCGCTTGAGGTGCTTAGGCGGGCGGCATGGGCCTTCTGATCAGATTTTTCATTTTTTTGTTTTTGCAACTTGTCCCTTGGCTTCACGAAAGGTCAACTAAGCTTATTCTTTGCATTTTGACCCCTTCATATTTATCTACAAGGGCGTTAAGACTAGTACCCACTTTGCCAAGTCCCTGGACACTTCTGGTTAACCCGAAAAGTCATAACTTTCGACGTTAACGCTTTAACCCCTCGCATACGAATTTGATCATAACTTTCTCATACGATAACGAAACTTTATGAAATTTATAATGTACATTCTAGTGAGCATAATTAATAGTTACAAAGCTTCGGGTTTGTCAAAAGGTCACTCAGAGGTATAACTTAAACATGTTGACACATTTAACCCCTGTAGTTTGTAATCTCTCACTTTTAGCTTCGTATGATCCATGATTCATTCGTTTGAAGGTATGAGCATCATGTAGGGTTAATGTACAATATATTTATTCGCCGTTGACATTTAGAACTCGTATATTCACATACTTTCCATGATTGTCAACTTTAGTCCTTCTAAAGTATTATTTCACACGTTCAAGCTTATGACACGTGTCAATACATTATAGGACGTGAATTTTTCGAGGTGTTACATCCTCACCCCCTTAAAAGAAATCTCGACCTCGAGATTTGCTAAAGTAACGGAAGTAATTTCTGCCTTACATTGGGCTTAATCTTCTCTAGTACCTTTGAGCCTCTAAGGCACTCTAATTGACCTTTATAATAGGTACATGTATCTTTTTGGAGCTTCTGATCCTGTCGATCCTTAATCGACACAGGTTTCTCATCATATCATAATTCTGCATATCATTATGTGATAATGCTTCTTGACTTATGGGCGAGACACATCCTTCAATTACTGGTGTGCGATGTATTGCGAGCTCCGCCAAGCTCCTCAAATAGGTTTTAGCTTAAAGGCTACTTGATCTTGATACATTCGATTTCCTCCGAATGATTCTATATATTTAGAGCTTAACTAGCCTGATAATTTAACAATTTGGCACACCCTTCCTTAACAAGAAGTTAGGAGGTTTGTTACTTTCATTAATCCTTGATTTTTCTGCCGATTACTGGCATCTTACATATGATTATGAATTTGCGTGATCTTATTTGTTGTTTTTAATGCAACCTTTAGATCCTAATAAGTGGACTTTCTAAAGTCTCGTTCATCCAACGGATGTTTTGATATTTCATTTATACAAGGTCTCCAAAGGAGCCACCTTGATACTTATATAACAGCTATTATAGAAAAGCTTATCTTAAGGTGAGATGGTTATTCCAACCATTGCTCAAAATTAATCTTAAGGAATAGCTAATCCTTACAGTTAGTCGAACAAATCGACGATCCTGGGTAGTTTATGGCGATTCTTAATCGTTGTCTAAATAGGGTTGCGGTACATAATGCATAAGCAAGATGAACCGTCTTTCCTAGTTAACTATACCGAACTCTCAGGATATTGAGTTAGGCTATATGAATCCCTATTTTAAAACTTACCTAACCAGGGTTTTGATTTTTCCAATAATGGTAATAGCTGTCTTGGAGATTTCATAATACACAACCTTAAATGGGATATTAAACTTAACTCTTCCTGCCTCCCAGGGGTAAACAGGGTAATCTTAGGAGAAGATAATCAAGGTACAAGGAGGTTACAGAGATTTCCATATCTCAGGCTCCAGTTCACTAATCACGCTTGTGTCTAATAAGTGACACATTTATGTTATGAGTCCACATATTCCTTTACCAGGGAATATTTATTTGGACAATTCTATTATGGATATCTTCCTTGAATACCATTAGCTGACTTTAGTACTCTATAACCATTGGAATATCTTTGTGGTCCCATGCATTAAACCTCCATACTGATCAGGCATGGAAGCAATCTATGGAACATATTAAGATATACCAATCCTCATATGGCGCTTTTATCATGCTATTTGGTATTCGCAATCGTTAGAGATCAAAGAGATATCAATTTCATTTGAATGCATTTATCTGGAGAGAGAGTACATTGGAATTTTATGACTGAAGATTTCTGACAGGAACAGAAGAATAGTTCTGGTGAATTTTCTACCTGTAAGTTTTTCCTTACACTTAATATATATAGGGTTCTTATGAAAAGTTTTTTTTTTAAACTTGTTATACTTATAGTTTATGAAGGATTTACTGGTATCCGAACCAAAATAAAAACTCTTAGCATTTAAATTACTGATAAAATGCCAAGGAATGTACCTGATGCCATTATTTATGGACTAGCTCAGGCATTTTAGGCGCTTTCAATTTTAGGCTTTACTTCCTCCGCCGCATTTCCTTTGACAGATTTAGGACACGTAGTCTTGATGTGGCCTTTCTCATTACAGCCGAAACAGACTGCATTCTTCATGTCTTTGCAGTCCAATGTTTTATGTCCCTTAGACTTGCAGATCCCACAATGTAGAGGTCGAGGCTCAAATCTGCATTTCCCGTAGTGGCGCTTCTTGCAAATCTTGCATACAGGTTTCTGATTGGACTTTTGTTTTTTTTTCTTTTTCTTAGAACTCTGGGAGTTATCTACCTCCCTTTTCCTTTTTAGTTCATCCTTTGCATCAGAGGCATGAACGGGATCCTCCTTAAGAGTAAGGAAGTGTGGTCCTAGATAAAATTTGGACCGAGCAGCATGGGGCTCCTTGAACTTTTTCACATCCTTCTTCACAGCTTTTCCAACAGCTGCGTCTATCATAGTTTGAAGAACATCTTTGGAAATTCTAAGGTTCACAATTTCAGCATCATTAGCATGCGTCGTGCCATCAATGGCGCGATCGACTGTTGTCTTATCGGAGTTTGCCATACTTTCTATTGGTTCCTAACACCAATAAAACGATTTCTTAGTTGAAATCCAACAACTGCTATTTTTCATTCTGATGGTCTTAATATATACTAACCATGGTGTCAATAACCTATACAGGCTATTATAGCACTAACATTCTTAATGAACATTATTTAAAATATATTAATATTACTTAGCCTAGGTCGCAAAAGACCATCAATGGCATTAAAGATTTGGACCTAGTCCATCACTTTTCTGACAGAGGATCAAAACGTCGCATCTGTCTTTATTATATTAAAGAATTTAGGTAGCTTGAAAGCTTGCCATAGGAATATCAGAAAAGAGTGATTCCTATTAGATATAAAATATCCATCTAAGGTTTGTTGGAGCATTTTCTAAAGTATCATCGGCCAATTTCTACCTCGTATTAAATGACCGAAGTCCTAATCAGGCGGAGACAACAGTTCTCTATAGTTATTGTTCAATATTGAATCATATGTGCCAGTATCAAGTAAATTTCTGCATAAACTGCTTGATAAGGAAAGGTACCTGCTATATAGTTATCTTTCTACACCATCTCCTGGCGTTCATCCGGAAGACTCATGGGTTTATTTTCCTGGCCTCTCCCGGCTTCTTTATAAGCTTTGGGCAGTTGGTTTTGATATGCCCTTCCTCGTTACAATTGTAACATGGGGCGTTCTTTAACCCCTTGCAATCTAAGGTTTTGTGACCCTTGGTCTTGCAAATTCCACACAATTTAGCACGTAGGTCGATTGTACATTTTCCAAAATGTTGCTTTTTGCAGTTACTGCATTTGGGTCTGTTATCAGACTGACTCGAGTTCTTCCTAAACTCGGAATCCTTCCCGCACTCAGAGTTTCCCTTCTTCTTCTTGTTATATCGATGAGAGTTTTCCTCCTCTCTTTCTCTTCTTCCCTCGCCAGAAGCCTTAACAGACTTAATTCTAATTGCATCTAAGGTGAGAGATAAGGATAAGTCCACCGCGGACCTATATGTGGTTGGCCTAGATGCTTTAACATTTCCTTTTATCTCTGGTGCTAGGCCTCCAATGAAACGCGCTATGCGTTTAGGTTCAGGGGTGACTAAATAAGGAACTGGGCGGGACATAGTGTTGAAACTTGTCACATACGCCTGACAATCCAAATCCTCCATGACTAGAGTCAAGAAGTCTGATTCTATATTTTCTACCTCATGCTGGGGGCAATAGTTTTCCTTGACTAATGCAACAAATTGATCCCAAGATAAGTTGTAGAGTAGAACTTTTCCCGTGGCTTGGAGCAATGATCTCCACCATGCCAACGCTTCTCCTTTGAATGATTGTGAAACAAATTTCACAACATCTTGCTCCGCACAACCGCTGATGTCAACAACAGCGTCCATCTCATCGAGCCATGTCATGCAATCGATGGCCCCTTTTTCTCCTGTAAAGTCTCTAGGCTTGCAGGAGGCAAAATATTTATATGAACAGGTCTTAACTTGTGCCTCTTGATGGAACACAACCTGTCTGGACGGAATACTCCTTTGATTTGACAAGTCATGAACATCGTCCTCCCTTGACTCATGTATTTTAGGAGGGGGCTTACTACGAGCCACAGATAGAGTCTTAGAGTGGGTATCATTTGATTCGTCATACTGTCTATCAAGAGCTCGAGTAACAGCATAATCTATTATTGCCTGCAGTTCTGCTCCAGTTACATTAATTCTGGTAGTATCATTGTTCTCCTTCATGTGGCCGTTAACTTCATCTAGTCCAGCCATGTAGCTTGATTACTACATAAATATTAACAATGATTTATTCAAAGGTTTTTATGGAATCATCATCTTTGACGATTCATCAACCATGGTAATATAAACCATATTGGTTAACTTGTTAGTTATATTTAATTAGTATTTTCCATGATAATTTTATCCTAGTTATAAAACATTAAGGATATTGAAGTGGCGCAAAAGGCCTAGTCACAAGGACAGTTCTAAATTTTATAAGCCATGATTTCAGAGAATCGATGCATTAAGGTCTGAATCAAGTTCATTACCTTCTCTTGACAGGGAGTTGTAGACTTCAACTGTCTTTTGTCTTTTAGGACAATAGATATAGCCCGTGGGCATTTCCCTTCTGAGGGATGGTTATAATATGATCATCTTCTCAGATGCTATTAGTCGAGATCGTATGGATCCTACCGACTATTATGCTTGGACCTGGTCCAACATTTTAGACAGGAGGTCAAAGACCACCACTGTCGTTGTCTTATCGGACAACAAGTTTTGCCCGTAGGCACTTCATCACTATCGGATGTTTATAATGTGATCATCTTATAGGATGACACAAGCCATGATTTCTAAATCACTAGGCTAGATAAGAAAATTGGAAGAATCCAATATAAGGATGACTGTTGTGATTTTATCGAATCACATTTGTCAGGAGTGCTAACACGTTCTTAGGTGTTAACAAGGATCTGAATCCCTTGGGTATGTTTCACCATCTTGGCCGCGTAGGCTAGGTTTCATCTTTAAGATTCTTTTTAATATGCCTACTGGCAGGGAAGGAAGGATATTTATTTTATTCAGGATTTTTATCATAAATCCTAATTTATAAGTTGATAATAGCACAATTGGCCTAGTCGCATAGACAAGTTTAATATATAAGCCATGATCGTTTGGGATCGAGGCAAATTTATAAGTTAGTAATAGCACAAAAGGCTTAGTCACGTGGACAAGTTTAATTTATAAGCCATGATCGTTTGGGATCGAGGCATTAAGGTTTGAATCAAAGTTCATTACCTTTTCCTTGACAGGGAGTTGTAGGCTACCACTGTCTTTAGTCTCAGAGGACGTTAATTATAGCCCGTAGGCAATTCCCTTCTAAGGGATGTTATTTTCCATTTATTTCATATTTCATGTTTAGAATGAAAACTTGGTTTAATCAATCCATTATATGAAAATAAAAGTACAGAGTTGCCCTAAGCGGGTCTTTGAAGGGATAATGTGTCCTTGAAGGGACTGAAAGATAAATATGTCCTTATAAGGACTATTAAGGAAACGATCTTCAGCAAAAGGATTTTCTTCTTCAAGTTATTTCTGAATGCTCTCTCCTTGGATGCTCGTTTCATTCTAGCCGCGCTACGAAGCTCAGCATTTCAGAGCTCCGGGTTGTGGAGAATTTCTAATACAGCTTCTTCGCTTGGCGACGTATCCAATATATATAAAAATTTGGAAGTAAAATTTCCAGATTAGGATTGAAAGTATTCCTATGTTAAGTCTAGACTCAGAAGGTCAAGGAATGTGCTACTGTGTCATTGAGATTAAACACATAAGGCTAGTGTTTAATTCACTCAATGTTGGCTCTGATACCAACCTGTCACACCCAGATATTTCCACACTTTACCGGTGGGCCCGGTAGGGGAGTAACGTGACGTGGTTGGTAACATCATGGTCAAACAACACAATATATAGATGCACAGCGGAAGCAAAAGATAAAATTATTACATTCCGAATATAAGTAATGTCCAAGTATTACAACGGAAGGTAAAGGATCCACAGGCGGGTCAATAAAAGAAAACTGTTCAACAGACTTTAGGCATCTAGAACTTGCAAGATTCCCAAATGACGCCCTGAGCTCCCAGCCAATTACGCATAGTACCTGTCACTTAACCTTTTGGAAAATACGTCAGTTTACACTGGTAAATACAATTAACAGACTCATTTTGAAAAGAGTTTAAGAAAGTTGATTTGAATGCACGTGGCACAAAATATCTTTTATAATTTGATTAAAATGCACGAGGCAAAATTAATCTTTTATACTTGGGACAATTTTATTAATAAAGATCTTGTATCCGATTTACATGGTTGTCCAACATTTAGGGCCGGTGATTATACAATACAAGCCGGTCAAGATTAATCGACACACCATAAATATAACTCACAAGAAGACATCCTTACGAGTGAGTATATCTTTTACATACGCAACAGGAGGTGTTATGCCTACACCTTGTGCTTAAGTTATGGCCATTCACTTTTTAAATGAGCCAAGGATATCCAGGACACGGTCATTAACCCCCAATGTTATTTGTTATCAATCAATACAGATTAAAACGGGATTATGCAATTTAATCATCTCCGATTAAAAGGTTTCTACACCCGACCAAGCGGTATTTTTATAATACCGTATCCCAAGCCCGTATAAGGGAAAATAAGTTAAAAGTATTTACCTGAGCTAGCAATGCAATTTATACTCAGCCGTATATTCTAATCAGCAAGCACAAGTACTTCTACTGGGGCTCTCAATCTGGAACGAAGGTTTTATTAACCTATTAAATTCCTAACGGGTCTTATTTAAGTCGTAACTTAGACCGGTTAGTTTTAAAGAAAGGTTTACGGTTCAAAACGCATGATTAAGCGAAGACCGGAATATGATGTGATTTAGACCCGACAAGTTTGGAGACTTGTATAATATGGGTACACTAAACACATTCTGGATTTTGAGATAAAAACGATAACGTTTGACCCGTTTCGGCTAATTTATGCAAACTAGTTACATAAACCGAACCGAACGCGAATAACGCATGACGGGTAATCATGAGAGTCATATACAGGTTTCCTAAGTTAATTAGGCCTCAAATATGTTGTGACATCAGTAAGATGTCTTTCATTATGCCCAAAACGTATTAAAACACAAACTAGGCCTCGTATGGGTAGTTTGGTGATTTAAGAGGTTATAAAAGAGTTTAAGTATTTACCTGAGTTACAGGTCTGGTATAATCAGCGAAAATACTTATTTTGATAAGTTATAACAGTAGGATAAAGTATATATGTGAAATTTATCAATTATAGCCAAACTATGCACCGAAGGGCATTTTGGTAATTTCACATAAGCCGTAAAGCTCAAAACTAAAGTCTGAGTTTATCAACCTTTGCTTACTGTTAAAATATTATAATTTGTCTCAAATATCAGTAGGTATCAACCCTTGTATGTTGAAAATAGTTTTAGTATATACTATGCGTTAAACACGCTTAAAAAAACGATTAAAGGCCATTTCCGGGTTTGATACTTAAATCTGATATTTTTATATTTCCAGGAGACTTAAAATAACTTATTTATCATATGTGATCAGTAGCAAAAGGTTTGGAGTCGTTTAGATATGTAAAACTCATTTTATGGCCCGTAAGGGCAAAACCGACATTTACCGGATTAAGCCTACGACTATGAGTTATGCTCAGACTAAAATTAATTAAAAATCTTTAAAATTCCCAAAATAATATATTACATCAGTGGGTAAAGATTTGATATCAAAAAGTAGGCTTAACTAGGCTATATACTAATTACGCCATTTTATTAACATAAAGCTTTCGATTTGCGCTAATGAGCATAACTCTCAATCTACACTTCAAACTGATGTCAAACTTTTCATACAAGTTTATATATCAGTAATTAAAGTTTCTACTCTTTTACATTTCCAAAAATCACGTTTTAAGGTAATAAGGGCATAATGGTCAACATATGAGCAATTAACGGAAACGCGTAAACGAATGGGTCAATCAATGAACCAACCACAGAGGGTTATGCTAACATGTAGCCTGGTCCTAAGGAAGCTCTAAGGCATCTCCAAATCATACTAAAGCGGGTCAGAACTGAAGTCAAAGCAAAAGTCAAAGCTTTGCGACTTTCGGTTCCGAATCGGTTCAAAACAGAAAGTTGTCGAATCAAACAAGCTTAGACAAGTTCTTATGCTTAATATCAAGTTATATGAATGATAAAATAGGTTACACACCTTTTACATCGTTAATTATGCATTAAACGAAAGATTACATTTCTGTTGACTTTTTCTAATCATCTTTGACTCGACAAATGACCTAGTTAGGATGGGAATCAGGGGGAACCCTTTTGAGGGTTTATTACCCACATAATTACCAACTTATAACTACTTTTGATTTGACTAATCTCTGGACCATTAGTGATTAATCTTAAAGTCAACCGTTAATTACGACGGTTTGACTTTTAAGCTAAAACTTAATTAAGAAGGGTTAGGCATACTTACCAAGGTCTAATGGTCGACTAGGAAGGCTTAGAAAAGGCTCTTGAGTTCCAGAGGTCTTCAAGAAATGCAGATGAGAATGAATGATCATGTTTGCAACTTAGGAGCCTTTATATAGTGGTTTAATCACCACAAAAGGTTGACACCCAAGCCTACAATTGACCACAATTCATCAACACATGTCCCTAAGTGTCTAGGAGGTGTTTAGGGGTCGCCCATGAAATGAAACAAGTGATTAAAGTTGGTTCCAAGGCTAAACAACCACAAAAAACGATTTTCTGCATCTGGGGGCCTGACGCGGCCCGCTTGAGGTGCTTAGGCGGGCCGCATGGGCCTTCTGATCAGATTTTTCATTTTTTTGTTTTTGCAACTTGTCCCTTGGCTTCACGAAAGGTCAACTAAGCTTATTCTTTGCATTTTGACCCCTTCATATTTATCTACAAGGGCTTTAAGACTAGTACCCACTTTGCCAAGTTCCTGGACACTTCTGGTTAACCCGAAAAGTCATAACTTTCGACGTTAACGCTTTAACCCCTCGCATACGAATTTGATCATAACTTTCTCATACGATAACGAAACTTTATGAAATTTATAATGTACATTCTAGTGAGCATAATTAATAGTTACAAAGCTTCGGGTTTGTCAAAAGGTCACTCAGAGGTATAACTTAAACATGTTGACACATTTAGTTTGTAATCTCTCACTTTTAGCTTCGTATAATCCATGATTCATTCGTTTGAAGGTATGAGCATCATGTAGGGTTAATGTACAATATATTTATTCGCCGTTGACATTTAGAACTCGTATATTCACATACTTTCCATGATTGTCAACTTTAGTCCTTCTAAAGTATTATTTCACACGTTCAATGACACGTGTCAATACATTATAGGACGTGAATTTTTCGAGGTGTTACATCTAGGCTAGATTGTACCGCGGTTCCACGAAGCTGGAACGCGGCTCAATTGAAAAAATGTTATATGTAAAGCCTCGCCCGTAACGGCGGGTCTGATTATTTTTCTTTTACAAACAAGTGTAATTCATCTCTGACGGTGTCTCTTTTCTAAGTATTGAGTTAATAAAAATTCTTTCCTTTTTTTTATTATTTTCCCTCATTACTTGCATAAACAACAAAATTTACCATCGCATTTTACCTGCACTTTATGGTACAAACAATTACCATTGCATTCAAACTGCACATAACGGTATAAAAGCATCCTGGACACGAAATATTTTTCATATATAAGTCGAAGGATAAAAAAATATACAGCGCTAAGAGTGGGTATCTTGGTAATAGATACATTAACCACTACAAAAAAGATAGGTATTTTGGTAATAAATACATACAACTATCTTACAAAAAAACAAGTACTTATCCATGTTGCTAAATACCAACATGGGAGCCAAAAAACGAACATGTTCTAAACATCTACTTCTTAGAAAGCATTGCTCTCACCTCTGCAGGGGTGTACAATGCCACACCATAACATTCCAAGGGATGAGGATCAACGATCAAGTCATCGACATTCTCCTCATCCACCGGAAGAGCCACCACCTCCGGATCATCAACCAGGTTTGCACCAGAACGACCATTACGGCGTCGTTCGTACACCAATCCACAGCGTTGGACATGATCAGGAGGAAAGGCTCCCATCAGAGATCCAGCTGATAGTGAAACCACACCTGCATCAGCTTTTGAAGGACTCTCATATATGACACTCTTGCAGGACCGGCTAACCCGGGGTAAAGCATCATCGGAGTTCACCTCCTTTTCTTTAATCATCTCCTCCGTCACCGGAATTTGAAGACAAATTAAACCGTCGGCTGCATCCAAGTGTCGGAAAATGTCGGAAAGCCTCTGTTTATAGCACTTCCGGCTCATTTTTTTGAATTACCAAATTTGGAAAAAATAACTTAATTTATAGAAGTTTAAAAGGTTTGACAGTGATGACGACAGCAAACTTAATGAAAAGTAATCATCACACGTCAAATCGCCACATTTAAGGCAAACGGCAGCGTCATTCATGATGATATTATCATTAAATGTCTGACACAAAATCAAGTGTTTGCACATAACCTAAGCATAACAGTGTTTATACAAAATATCCAAGGAACAGTGTACATAACAAACAAAATAAAAACACTCATTCCTCTTCCGACTCCTCCGCGGGGTCCAACATTAGGCGTAAGGAGTCCACGCCATCTTCGTTCACTTTATCCATCAGATCAGTATACGCGGGCAGCGGCTCATTGCACGCCGCCTCAAGAGCATCCGCCATATCTCCTTGAAGTTTGCCTCTTGCTGTGTGGAACGCGGGAGTAATTCTCTCTGATTGTTGGCACTTAAAGTAGCCCTTGTAAACACCATCATGATGGCCGGACTGATAAGCTGTGGTAGAGAGGCGATCCAACAACGCCGTAAAGGATCCCGATTGGCGGAGATACTTAAACGCCCCAACCAGGCCATTGGTTATTAGTCAATTCCTATCGCCTCGCAACTCAGCCAGTTAGCTAGACAGACTATCCACCTCAGCGTTTGATTGCTCCAAGGCACTTTCTGCCTCTTTAAGGCGTGCCTGATGGGTGGCGGAAGACTGGACAAGCTTGTTCTTTTCAGAGACAAGGGAATCACATTGTTGCTGAAGCTTTCTAAGTTGATCCTCCCGCTCCTCTAACTCAACCTGCTTGGATCGGGCCTTGGCGTTAGACATTTCTACCTCGACAGTTAAAGCCTGATACTGCTCCTGCACCTGAGACACAAAATCAGTGTCAATTCGGAACTTTTCCATCATAGCAGACATTTCAGATCTCACCTTTTGAGCCTCGGTAGCAACTTTACGCTCCAGTTATTCTTGAACAGTTTTGGCATGAGCAAGGACCCGATCCTTCTCCGCTATATCGCGGTGTAACACCCCGTTTTTCGAAAGTCAAAGTCAAAGTAAAGATTGAAGTCAAAGGTGTCACACCCCGACCACGTATAACATACAAAACGTGGCGGAAAACGTCGGGGAGTGTTGTAACAGAATTAATTTTTTCATAACCATGGCATACAAAGTTGTATTTTATTTATCAACATAAGAGTTACATTGTCTTAAACAGGAAACAAAGAGTTTATAACATAATTAAACATAGTCTATCTTCATTTTAAGTCTCTAAGGCACAGGTCCGCCCTAGTGTCACGATCATCATCCTACGCAAAAGCTCCTGAAAACACATGTGAAAATAGGTACGTCAGCATAAAAATGCCTGTGAGATACATAGGTTTTGTGAAAATAGGATTCATGACTTAAGTTTAAGAAAATGTTTAGTCATGAACCCTGTATTTTGCTTTGTCTTGTAAATCATTTGAAAAATGATAAGATCGAATGATATGTATAAATAAAAGAATAATGCATGGTTAAATGTATAACCAAGTAAAATGAGTTGTATAAAGTAAATTGTTTGTAAACCAAAGTCTTGTGAAAATCGTGTTACTTGTGTAAAATGTATAAGTCCAAATTGAATGATTTAAATAACGCTATGATATGTAATATAATACAAACACTTATATATAGGAAGTACCAGCGACGTATCCACCATGCTTGTATCATATTACTCACATCTCATTACTTACGTCACTTAAACAAACCACCAATGTATAAAGTCTATGTTTAAACCAATAGTCAAAAGTCCTTGTATATGCCATGTCAAATGTTTAAAAGTAGTCATGTAATGTGTATCAAATGTTATGTATTGTAAGTAAAGTATTGTCACATAATCCAAATGTAGAAATGTACAAAACAAAGTATTTTGAATATATCAAAAAGTTATGTTTTGCAAAATAATGCATGTTACATTGATACAAACATTTATGTGGTAAGCTAACGCATACATTCAAGCCTTGAGACAGTCGGATAACCCTTTCAGTCAAGGTTATCAAAAGAAATGTTTTCGGATTCAGTCATTCCTTACATCCAAACAAACCCGGGATGTCAGGAATGGGATTTGTCAAGTCCCATGGTACCACTAATTACTACCGAGAGGCGTAGCAAATGTTAATGAACGTAATAAAGACCCGTTTGTGTAAACCAAATGTCATAGCAGTTGTATACATGTCATATGAAAACAATGTACTAAGTATGCTAAGTTAACATACAAAGCAGAAAAGTCTTGTAAATCAATATGCTAGCATGCTATCAGTCAACATACATAGCAGAAATGTAATGTAAAACCATGTACTAAGTATGCACACAATGGACATACATAGCATGAAATGTAATGAAATCATGTACTATAATGTACAAACGAACATAGCAGGTATATGATGTGAAAACATGGAAAGCATGAAAGTAACAAGTAGGCACATGTGTTTCACCCCAAAACAGTTTGGAAAACAGTAAAAGAGGGGTCTATGTACTCACTTGAGGTTGCTCAGTAGTTCTTGAGTGACAACCAAACAATGCTAGAGATCACGGATATCAAACGGCACCTAATATAGGTAACTATGTTAATAAACCGGACCTAAATCGGAAGATCGGGTAGCATGAGGGTTTGTAAACCAAACGAGTATGGAGACTCGTGTAATATGGTTCAACAAAGCCTACATACTAAATGAAACTTAACCTAAGTGCTTATGACCCATTACGACCCGTTTAGGTAGCTTATGCTACTTTAACGCGTCATTCGCGTGAAACGCGTTCGGACCGTCTAACTAGTCCTATGACAAGTGTTATATGCCTAAACATGTTACATAATCAGTTATGTGACAAAATTTTAGGTTACATATGCTTAATTACCAATTATACATGAAAAGGGTATTCTGGTAATTTACCTAAGGCATATAAACTACCTATCATACAACTATTCAAACGATGTGATCATAGGGTATAACCTCGGAAGGTTATTCCCTACCTACTATGGTCACCTAATGTATTTGGTCGGATCCTAATGATCGACCAAATGGGTCGGGTTCGAAGGTATAAGCGATTTATTAGATCGCTTACCCTACGACCCTAGACAACGTGGTAATCAGTAGGCATAGTCCCAAGGGACTATGACCATCGTGATTACAATCACGTTGCGAAGTTCAAACGAACTTCGCATTGACCATAAACTGGTCAACGCAGAAAGTCAAACAAAGTTTGACTTTCAGACTCGAAAAGCAATAAAAGAACGAAAGAATACTTACGAAGGGTCCCCGAATGCTAATTTCGATCCAAGTAGCTCAGGTATGAAACAATGGTTCCAACTTAGAGCTTCTCAAATCAAAATTATTGTGGGTTTTGCAATGGCATGGGGGGGTATTTATAGTTTTCGGTTAGCCGTTAAGATCGTTCCTCGGAAACCGTGCTTTGATCTTGGCCATACACCTCAAGATAGTGGTTTTTGGAAAACCATTTGAGCCCATAGATTGTCCCAAAACCATGTGCAAAAGTGAAAATGGACCAAATACAATGTTTCTGTCCAGGTTAGGCAGTCGCGTAGCGCCACTGCCTAGGCATGAGGTGCTCGCGCTACGCCACTGCCTACCAGTATCAGCAAAGTTTCAAAAATGGCAGAAATGGTCCCTGCAGCCCGTTTAAGCTATTTTCGATGCGTTTGAACCCCGTTAACCTCATTTCAAGGCTCTAAAATGAAGTTAAAGTATAGGGAACTTAAAACATGCTCAAAAATATCTCGGATGTCGGTTCGTTTGGCCGTACGATCGCGATGTTCGCTTAATTACGACGGAATGCGCATAAGCGCGAAAAACGATCCAAATGACGCGACGAATGGATTATTCTTATGCCAAACACTAAAATAAAATATTTTAGTGCTTACATAAATTTTTGGATGTCCGGATGTATTCAGAACGTAAATTATGCGCGAAAATGCAAACTTGTGCACTTTTTGACGCTTTTAGTCCCTGAAAGGCCCAAAAGTTTATTTTAGCACACCGAACCCCTTAAAGCCTATTTCTAAGCTATGTAAAGGATATTTAAGGTGTGTTTAACTTATGGTCATGTTCCGGAATGTTCGTTACAGTTCAAATTGGCATACTTTCGCAGTTTGTCAAATTTAGTCCCTGTAGCCGAATTAACTTGTTTTTGCCATACCAAAGCCTTCAAAACTTATTTCTAAGTTATGTAAATGTTATTTAAGGTATGTTAAGTATATGTTGATGTTCCGGAGTATTTGTCACGTTAAACTGGTTACGTTTACGCACCAGTTTGCGTATAACTCTCCAGAAAGCGATATAGAGTTTGAAATTGAATAAAAGTCAAAACATGAAAAATATAAAACACAACCAAACAAACATTGGGATCAAATAACATTGTTTTATTGATAATAGAACTGTTCACAATGATTACAAGCACAGATGTTACAGTCTCCCCTACTTGTGGAAATTTCGTCCCGAAATTTATTTAGAGGAAACTCGTGGGAAAAGATGCGGATATTTCGCCTTCATTTGATCTTCGCGTTCCCAAGTAAACTCGGGTCCACGTTTAGCTTCCCATCGAACTTTGACCAAAGGAATGCGCTTGCGTTTAAGCCACTTAACTTCACGTTCCAAGATTTCCACTGGCTTCTCAACAAATATCAGTGTTTTGTCAACACGAATTTCTTCAAGCGGTATGTGGAGGTTCTCATCAGCTAAACACCTTTTGAGATTGGACACGTGAAAAGTTGGATGAACATTTCCAAGTTCAGGAGGTAACTCAAGTCTGTAGGCTACCTTTCCGATTCTTTCGACGATCTTGAATGGTCCAACGTATCTAGGTGCAAGTTTTCCTTTCTTTCCAAATCTGATCACACCTTTCCAAGGTGAGACCTTAAGTAATACTCGATCACCGACTTGAAATTCCAAGGGTTTGCGTTTTGGATCCGCGTAACTCTTTTGACGGCTTCTAGCTGTCTGAAGGTTACCACGAACTTTCTTGACCTTATCAGTTGTCTCTAAAATGAGGGCAGGTCCAGTAAGTTGAGCCTCGCCGATCTCATTCCAGCAGACTGGTGAACGACATTTTCGACCATAGAGAGCCTCGAAAGGAGCCATTTTGATGCTGGTGTGATAACTGTTGTTGTAGGAGAATTCAATTAACGGAAGATGTGAATCCCAACTACCACCAAAGTCGATCACACAAGCTCTAAGCATATCCTCCAGAGTCTGGATTGTTCTTTCAGATTGACCATCCGTTTGTGGATGATAAGCCGTACTCAGATTAAGTTGGGTCCCCATAGCAGATTGCATGGTTCTCCAAAAATGAGAAGTGAAACGAGCATCTCTGTCAGAAATGATGTTCAAAGGAACACCAAGTCGAGCTACAATTTCATCCACATAGATTTTTGCAAGTCTGTCAGCAGGAAAGTCCTCACGGATTGGCAAGAAATGTGCTGACTTAGTAAGACGATCAACGACTACCCAGATGGCATCATGACCTTTCTTGGTGCGTGGAAGTTTGGTAACAAGATCCATAGTAATGTTTTCTCATTTCCAAACTGGGATCTCTGGTTGCACCAATAAACCCGAAGGACGCTGATGTTCAGCCTTAACCTTAAGACAAGTAAGGCATTTTGATACGTATAAGGCAATGTCTTTCTTCATACCAGGCCACCAATAGTGAATACGAAGATCCTTATACATCTTATCTGAGCCAGGATGAATAGAATAGCGAGACTTATGGGCTTCATCCATAAGCAAGGTGCGAAGGTTATCTAGGCTTGGGACCCACAAACGGTCCATGAAGTAATACGATCCATTGTCCTTCAGTTCCAGATCAGGTGTTATGTGATAGGGAAATTCCTTATCCATCAAACCCTGTGAAACACAAGATTGTTGAGCCTGAGAAATGCGGGCTTGGATATCAGATCGAGCTTGAATAACAGATTGAACACGTACACAATGAAGCTTAGTACGTTCCTTACGACTCAATGCATCGGCTACGACATTCGCCTTACCAGGATGGTAGCGAATTTCGCAGTCATAGTCGTTTAAAAGCTCAACCCAACGTCGTTGCCTCATGTTGAGTTCTTTCTAATTGAAGATATGTTGAAGACTTTTGTGGTCTATGAAAACCACACATTTTGTACCGTACAAATAGTGTCTCCAGATCTTGAGAGCGAAAACAACTGCACCCAACTCAAGATCATGAGTGGTGTAGTTCTTCTCATGTATCTTCAACTGCCTTGATGCATATGCTATGACTTTGTTCCTTTGCATCAGAACACAACCAAGACCCAATTTAGATGCATCGCAATAAACGACGAAATCATCATTGCCCTTAGGCAAAGTCAGAACAGGCGCATCACAAAGTTTCTGCTTCAAGTGTTGAAAAGCTTCCTCTTATTTGAATCCCCAATCAAAGGGTTTGTTCTTCTGAGTTAGAGCAGTTAGAGGAACTGCAATCTTTGAGAAGTTCTCAATGAAGCGGCGATAATAACCCGCTAGACCAAGAAAAGAACGAACTTCAGTAGGAGTAGTAGGCGTATTCCATTCCTTAATCGCACTGATCTTGGAGGGATCTACATGAATACATTGTTCATTGACAATATGTCCTAAGAATTGAACTTTTTTAAGCCAGAATTCACACTTGGAGAATTTGGCGAAAAGTTGCTCTTTCTTTAGGAGTTCCAGAGTAAGACGAAGATGTTGCTCGTGATCAGCTCGCGTCTTAGAGTATATCAAGATGTCGTCATTGAAAACAATGACGAACTGATCCAAATAAGGCTTGCAGACCCTATTCATTAAGTCCATGAAAACAGCAGGAGCATTAGTCAAACCGAATGGCATGACTGTGAATTCATAATGCCCATAACGAGTGCGGAACGCTGTCTTGGGAATATCTTCTTCATGCACCCGAAGTTGATGATATCCAGAACATAGACCAATCTTCGAAAAATAAGAAGCACCTTGTAACTGATCAAAGAGGTCGTCTATGCGCGGTAGGGGATATCGATTCTTGATGGTAAGCTTGTTAAGCTCACGATAATCGATACACATCCTAAAAGATCCATCATTCTTCTTAACAAAAAGAACGGGAGCACCCCAGGGTGAAAAGCTAGGATGGATAAAACCTTTGTCAGAGAGCTCCTGAAGCTGCTTAGACAACTCTTGCATCTCAGACGGTGCAAGACGATATGGAGCTCTGGCAATGGGATTTGCACTAGGTACGAGATCAATACGGAACTCAACTTGGCGTGCTGGAGGTAGACCAGGTAAATCTTCAGGGAATACTTCAGAATAATCCCAAACGACAGGAATATCTGAAATAGACTTACCCTTGCCTTTATCTGCTGTAACATGTGCTAAGAAAGCCACATAGTTCTTCCGCAGATATTTCCGAGCTTTAAAACAAGACATGATTTTGAGACCACCGGTAGGCTTCTCACCACGAACCTGTAGGATCTCGCCTGTCGAAAGCGGCACACGAACAATCTTCTCAGAACAAACTCTCTCTGCGCGATGCTTAGTTAACCAGTCCATACCCACTATAACGTCGAAGCTTCCAAGTTGCATTGGCGTGAGGTCAATAGGAAAAAGATGGTCGTTAAGGTTTAACTGGCAGTTGCGAAGAACAGAATCAAGAACAATGGGTTCACCGCTAGCAACTTCTACTGTCAAAGGTTTACCTAGTTTCGTTCTAGACATGCGAAGCATTGGCTCAAAAGACAATGACACAAAACTCTTATCGGCACCCGAATCAAAGAGAACAGATGCAGGCTGATTATTAATAAAGAACGTACCGTTCACCACTTCATTGTCTGCCTGCGCCTCTTGGGCATTCATGTTGAAGACTCGACCTCGAGCCGGAGCCTGATTCTGATTCTGGTTAGCTAGTCTTGGGCACCGGTTCCTGTAGTGGGTCAGATCCCCACAATTGTAGCACGAACCAGGAGGAAAATGAGGTCGTGCAGCTTAACCTTGTTGCTGAGCAAGAGGCTGAGCAACTTGTTGGGCTTGGTTCTGAACTGCCTGGTTCTGGTTCACAGGAATGCGACAAGTAGCGGCAAGATGACCAGATCTTCCGCAGTTGGTGCACTGACGACACTGGAGATGTGGTAGGTGATGGCCGTTACACCTGTTGCACAAAGGTGCATTGCCAAAATAAGGCTTCTTGGCGGGTGGTTGCGCAGGCTGATTTGGTGCAGCTTGAGCCTGTGCAGTAACGGCATAGTTTTGGGAAGCCTTTCGCTTCCTTGCCCTTTTCGATGAACCAGAATCCTTTCCATTCTTGTTTTGACCTTTCTTGCTATCTTCCTTGTCAGCCGACTGCTTCTTGCCCTTGTCACCCTTCCTGTGTAACTTATTCTTCCGAATCTGCGACTCAGTCAATGTCGCTGATAACTCGATCGCCTGACGGAGTGTGGCAGGGTTACTACCAGTAAGGATGTCTTGCACTGAGTCAGGTAGGCCGTCGATGTACCTTTCGATAGCCTTGTCGAGTGGGGTAACCATAGTCTGGCAAAGCAGACTCAACTCCTCAAACCTATCACTATACGCCCGATGCTCACCACTATCTTGCTTCAAAACATCAAACTCTTTCTCCAACGCTCGCTGTTCATGACGAGGACAAAACTCCCTCATCATAAGGGCTCTAAGTTCAGCCCATGTCTGTGCTAGAGCAACTTCTGCACCACGGTCTCTCATTACCCCATTCCACCATGTAAGAGCCCTCTTCTGAAACACGCTCGAAGAAAACTCGACCTTGCGATTATCCGGACACTGCACGTGGCGGAAAGTATTCTCAATGCTCTCGAACCATTGAAGAAGCCCAGTCGCTCCTTCAGAACCACTAAACTTGAGTGGTTTAGCCGAGTTAAAAGTCTTGAAATTGCATGGACCATTGTTGTTGTTGTTGGCTTGGTTCCATTGAGCAAAGAGATTTGGGAATTGAGCAGCCATCTGCTGCGCAATGATTTCTGCCAGTTCGGCAGTCGCTATCTGGTTCTCGCGTCGAGGAGGCATTCTAAAAGAGGAAAACATGAAAGGAAACAAGTGAGATGATTGGATGAAGAGAATGAGATGAAACAAAATTAACAAAAGAAAAGATGGTGGTCATTTGTCCGCATTACCAAGCAAACAAACGACACACAGTGACTAATCAAAGTAAATGGATCAAAAATAATGTATCGCGAAGACATGCTCGCCTATAAGTGAACACTCATCCCAAGAATTCCCAGGTAAGCACAACTGGTCTCGCGTCTGATGAGATATATACGAAGTGCTTGCCTAGACAGAAAACCCAGAATACAGGCATTCACTCTTCCAGTTTGCACGTGTTCACACTATTTAGAACCCAAAACTTTGACGAGATTTTGAAAATTTGAAGGCACAAGGCCAAAAACCAAACTGAAAGGGTTCAAAACCATATAACAGAGGGTTCAAAACCTTACAATAGAGGGTTCAAAACCATATAACAGAGGGTTCAAAACCTTACAATAGAGGGTTCAAAACCTTGTAATAAATCATCCAAAAACAGATGATTGTTTTTCAAAAATCGTTTCGGAAAAATTTGGTTCTTGTTTTGATAATCACCTAAGGATAGGTGATGTACATGTTTTAAGATCTAAACACAAGATAACTTGTGTTAGGGTCCTAGAAAAGTTATAGTCTAGGTCAAAGAATTACTAATAACCTAATTCCCTATAACCATTGGCTCTGATACCAACTCTTCTGTCACACCCTGACCACGTATAACATACAAAACGTGGCGGAAAACGTCGGGGAGTGTTGTAACAGAATTAATTGTTTCATAACCATGGCATACAAAGTTGTATTTTATTTATCAACATAAGAGTTACATTGTCTTAAACAGGAAACAAAGAGTTTATAACATAATTAAACATAGTATATCTTCATTTTAAGTCTCTATGGCACAGGTCCGCCCTAGTGTCACGATCATCATCCTACGCAAAAGCTCCTGAAAACACATGTGAAAATAGGTACGTCAGCATAAAAATGCCTGTGAGATACATAGGTTTTGTGAAAATAGGATTCATGACTTAAGTTTAAGAAAATGTTTAGTCATGAACCCTGTATTTTGCTTTGTCTTGTAAATCATTTGAAAAACGATAAGATCGAATGATATGTATAAATAAAAGAATAATGCGTGGTTAAATGTATAACCAAGTAAAATGAGTTGTATAAAGTAAATTGTTTGTAAACCAAAGTCTTGTGAAAATCGTGTTACTTGTGTAAAATGTATAAGTCCAAATTGAATGATTTAAATAACGCTATGATATGTAATATAATACAAACACTTATATATAGGAAGTACCAGCGACGTATCCACCATGCTTGTATCATATTACTCACATCTCGTTACTTACGTCACTTAAACAAACCACCAATGTATAAAGTCTATGTTTAAACCAACAGTCAAAAGTCCTTGTATATGCCATGTCAAATGTTTAAAAGTAGTCATGTAATGTGTATCAAATGTTATGTATTGTAAGTAAAGTATTGTCACATAATCCAAATGTAGAAATGTACAAAACAAAGTATTTTGAATATATCAAAAAGTTATGTTTTGCAAAGTAATGCATGTTACATTGATACAAACATTTATGTGGTAAGTTAACGCATACATTCAAGCCTTGAGACAGTCGGATAACCCTTTCAGTCAAGGTTATCAAAAGAAATGTTTTCGGATTCAGTCATTCCTTACATCCAAACAAACCCGAGATGTCAGGAATGGGATTTGTCAAGTCCTATGGTACCACTACTTACTACCGAGCGGCGTAGCAAATGTTAATGAACGTAATAAAGACCCGTTTGTGCAAACCAAATGTCATAGCAGTTGTATACATGTCATATGAAAACAATGTACTAAGTATGCTAAGTTAACATACAAAGCAGAAAAGTCTTGTAAATCAATGTGCTAGCATGCTATCAGTCAACATACATAGCAGAAATATAATGTAAAACCATGTACTAAGTATTCACACAATGGACATACATAGCATGAAATGTAATGAAATCATGTACTATAATGTACTAACGAACATAGCAGGTATATGATGTGAAAACATGGAAAGCATGAAAGTAACAAGTAGGCACATGTGTTTCACCCCAAAACAGTTTGGAAAACAGTAAAAGAGGGATCTATGTACTCACTTGAGGTTGCTCAGTAGTTCTTGAGTGACAACCAAACAATGCTAGAGATCACGGATATCAAACGGCACCTAATATAGGTAACTATGTTAATAACCGGACCTAAATCGGAAGATCGGGTAGCATGAGGGTTTGTAAACCAAACGAGTATGGAGACTCGTGTAATATGGTTCAACAAAGCCTACATACTAAATGAAACTTAACCTAAGTGCTTATGACCCATTACGACCCGTTTAGGTAGCTTATGCTACTTTAACGCGTCATTCGCGTGAAACGCGTTCGGACCGTCTAACTTGTCCTATGACAAGTGTTATATGCCTAAACATGTTACATAATCAGTTATGTGACAAAATTTTAGGTTACATATGCTTAATTACCAATTATACATGAAAAGGGTATTCTGGTAATTTACCTAAGGCATATAAACTACCTATCATACAACTATTCAAACGATGTGACCATAGGGTATAACCTCGGAAGGTTATTCCCTACCTACTATGGTCACCTAATGTATTTGGTCGGATCCTAATGATCGACCAAATGGGTCGGGTTCGAAGGTATAAGCGATTTATTAGATCGCTTACCCTACGACCCTAGACAACGTGGTAATCAGTAGGCATAGTCCCAAGGGTTGCGAAGTTCAAACGAACTTCGCATTGACCATAAACTGGTCAACGCAGAAAGTCAAACAAAGTTTGACTTTCAGACTCGAAAAGCAATAAAAGAACGAAAGAATACTTACGAAGGGTCCCCGAATGCTAATTTCGATCCAAGTAGCTCAGGTATGAAACAATGGTTCCAACTTAGAGCTTCTCAAATCAAAATTCTTGTAGGTTTTGCAATGGCATGGGGGGTATTTATAGTTTTCGGTTAGCCGTTAAGATCGTTCCTCGGAAACCGTGCTTTGATCTTGGCCATACACCTCAAGATAGTGGTTTTTGGAAAACCATTTGAGCCCATAGATTGTCCCAAAACCATGTGCAAAAGTGAAAATGGACCAAATACAATTTTTCTGTCCAGGTTAGGCAGTCGCGTAGCGCCACTGCCTAGGCATGAGGTGCTCGCGCTACGCCACTGCCTACCAGTATCAGCAAAGTTTCAAAAATGGCAGAAATGGTCCCTGCAGCCCGTTTAAGCTATTTTCGATGCGTTTGAACCCCGTTAACCTCATTTCAAGGCTCTAAAATGAAGTTAAAGTATAGGGAACTTAAAACATGCTCAAAAATATCTCGGATGTCGGTTCGTTTGGCCGTACGATCGCGATGTTCGCTTAATTACGACGGAATGCGCATAAGCGCGAAAAACGATCCAAATGACGCGACGAATGGATTATTCTTATGCCAAACACTAAAATAAAATATTTTAGTGCTTACATAAATTTTTGGATGTCCGGATGTATTCAAAACGTAAATTATGCGCGAAAATGCAAACTTGTGCACTTTTTGACGCTTTTAGTCCCTGAAAGGCCCAAAAGTTTATTTTAGCACACCGAACCCCTTAAAGCCTATTTCTAAGCTATGTAAAGGATATTTAAGGTGTGTTTAACTTATGGTCATGTTCCGGAATGTTCGTTACAGTTCAAATTGGCATACTTTCACAGTTTGTCAAATTTAGTCCCTGTAGCCGAATTAACTTGTTTTTGCCATACCAAAGCCTTCAAAACTTATTTCTAAGTTATGTAAAGGTTATTTAAGGTATGTTAAGTATATGTTGATGTTCCGGAGTATTTTTCGCGTTAAACTGGTTACGTTTACGCACCAGTTTGCGTATAACTCTCCAGAAAGCGATATAGAGTTTGAAATTGAATAAAAGTCAAAACATGAAAAATATAAAACACAACCAAACAAACATTGGGATCAAATAACATTGTTTTATTGATAATAGAACTGTTCACAATGATTACAAGCACAGATGTTACAAAAGGGAGACAAGATTGCTAATTGCGATCTATGACTCCTTGCTCAATTCCTGTTTTGACTTCTTTGACTATAGATAGTCTATTTTATGTTTTACGTTAGTTGTATTATGTGGAGTACTTATTAATAATCGGGATTTATTCGATATTTATCGCAAGAATTAATGATTTATTGCTATCGCAATCGCACTCGCAACTCGAATTACGCGTTCTGGATATTGTTATATGTGTGTGTGTGCCTTATGTGTTACTTGTGCATGTTTATTTATGTTATGTTGTGGTGATCAATCGAAACGCAATCGAAACTCAATCACAATCGAATCGCAAATGCTAAACGCAAGTCAATTAAGGATGATTGTATGTTGATATAGTAGTTGGGATTAAAAGTAATTTGACTAGGAAACTCCATCGCATCGCAACGCTCGCATTCGCAATCGAAACGGCAAAACTCGTCGCACCAAACACTCGAACCAAGTGACTGATCGACCAAGTGACCAGCCGTTCAATTGAGCTGCCGCTCGATCGGCCAGCCACTCGATCAGGCTGCCACTCAATCGGCCAGCCCTTTCCACTTTGGAAAACCCTATAAATACCTCACTTGTTACTACTTTTGGTAAGTGACATCTCTCTGCTCAAACCAGCCGCACTCAAGCTTCTTTTCTTCGATTTCTCTAAAATCTTGTAAGTTTTCAACCTAATCTTTGTACTTTCTTAATCTACACGCACTCCTACACCTTTCTATCTTTTGAATCTTAACTTTTAACCGTGAAATCACTAGATTTGAGGTGTTCTAGGATGATGTCATCATGGTGTTCTTATGAACTTCATGTTTTGGCTTCAATCCTTCAAGAACAACTTAGATCTAAACGATTTCCACATAAATAAACAAAGATCTTTCATAGATCTGAACATGTTCAAGGTGAAAAAGGATTGAAAGATGGTTTTCCAACTTTCTTTCAACTCTTTTACACTCAATGCACTCAAAACCGATCGAATCGGAGCTTGTGCCAACTTTCTACTCATTCTTGTGGTTGTGATGGTTCAAGATTTGGATTCTATCCACGAGGCTACCGATTTCGGGTTAAACATGGAACACCATCTCGAATAGTTAACTGTTCGGATTTGGGTGATTCCTGTCCGATCAGGAGTAGAAAGTATTGACGAGGTTTCTGTTGCTTAACACGTTATCAAAACATCTCGATAAAACGGCAAACTATCAAAATGACTAAGGAAGAAGACGACCGGGACACCAGAACGGAGCGCCACCTGATCGGACTGCTGTCCGATCGGATTGTCACCCGATCGGGTGGTCACCCGATCAGCTTGCACCATGGCCCTACGATTAACTTTTTATTCAGAAAATTGAATTTGTAAGCATTGAACGAACTACTGTCCGACCGGATTACCACCCGATCGAATTGTCACTCGGATATGTAATGTTCTGACTTCAACACTTAACAATTTCCAACATGTTCAAATGCGCAAGGGTTGCCACCCGATCGGATTGCCATCCGATCGAGTGACCGTCCTGCTGTGAATTTGTTCCCATCCTAAGAAGACTCTCCAATCGGATTGCCGTCTGATCGGACGGTACTTCTCTGTTTTCAAAATGCTACAATGAAAACTTCAAAAGGAAAGCCATCATACACAAACACATCCTTCCCAAAGGAAGTAACAATTCACTCGAAAGGTCACCCGATCGGATGTCCACCCGAGCGGACTGTCACCCGAATGACCGGCTATCCGATCGGACTACCATTCGATCAAACTGCTGTCCGACCCACTTGCACTCTGCATCGTTTTACGCGTCGCTTATCGTTATGCTATCAATCTGTTCAGGCTAACCTTACTCTCTAGCGCTCCCTTCAATCCACCAATCGCTGTGAGTATACTCGATCCCTTTTTGCTTTCCGCACTTTTGGGTGTTACATACGTTACTTATTTTAAATCACATCAAACACACTACGCAATACTTTAATCGCTAACCAATTACCGCATGTTATACGTGACTTAATGAATGCTTGTTTGTTATGTTTACACATGGAATGATGTCTACCTGCCTTATCAACGATAGTACTATTTGTTTGGACTCAGTACCTGTTCACTCAGGGGTTGTTAAGGACAATTTATTACATGGCTCACAGTGGTGAGTGTGTATTATGAACTGCCTTGGGCAGTCAACCCGCAGTCATTGGTATCGATAGGTTCATGTCGATAACTAACATGCCTCATTTTACACTGTGTACGTGCTGGTTATGCGTAACGATTTCGAACTCTATTATATCTATTAAAATTGTATGCTCACCTTTACACTATGTGTATTGACCTTTACTTTAATGTACGTGACAAGTGCTTAGGATGCTTATTTGCTTAGCTTGCTGTGAAATCGAGGCTAGGAAAGACCTACGTCAACAATAAACAATTGTCTATAATAAAAATCTGAGTTGTTGGAACAGAACAATGACTAGATCTTTTCTGTAATAATTGTATTATCTTTTATGACATGGTATGGGACATGTTGCATTAAATAATTGGTAAATATAGTTGTTATGGAAACTTCTGGACAATCTGTTTCGCTCAGTGTCATGCCCCGATGTTTCCGCCATCGGTTGGGGTGTGACAGATTGGTATCATAGCCATAAATATAGGGAATTAGGCAAGACTCGACCTAGTCTGGGTCGATGTCTTAGAAATGACCTAGTCTATAGTTAGGAACCAACAGACCGACTTGTGCATATTCGGCAGGGATTATGTACGAGCTTACTGCTATTTCTCGCTATTCTCGCCTACGTTGCACTATCACTGCACTTTAGTTTCAAAGAATGGACGAGCGATTGGGCCGAGATTAGGTGTGAAAACCGCAAACTCTTGACTAAATTACTTGTTTAACCCGCATTTTTATCTACAAACAGGAGAAATTGTGCCGAACCAGGAGTGAAATCCATACTTTGGCGCATAAATCTTCTTTATTTTTATCAAAAAAAGAACGAAGTTGCTAAGTTAGGGGTAAAACCCGGACCTTGGCGACTTGTTCCGATCTCATTTTGGGTTTTATAAAACTCTCACCAAAGTCTCAACGGACTCCAACGACTTGAAGTCACGATATGACTGGAAGGATGCGTGCCGGTCGCCCAGATTCGAGGCGAGAGCACAGTCCCGAAGGCCAAAGTGTGTACCAAGAGTCTTTGTGAATAGTCAAATCACTTTGGTTAGTCGATGTCTAAATAGCCGCAGACGATCCATTTCTCGATTTTTACGTATTTCGATTCTAAGCTCGCTACTGCCGACTCTGATATTTCGACGAAATTTTCGACGTTTTACGTGAATTTTACGTGTTTTATGTGGTTTATGCCTTTTTGTTAGCGTTTTGAGGTACTACTAGTTTCAAATTAATGCCTTGTTGCTTCCGCTAAACACACAACACACTGCACAACCGCTGATAAATCGCTACTACATGAGGAACCACCGTACGCTATGTTGCTTGCTATACTATTCGCTTATACTATACTACTCGCTATGTTAATCGCGGACGCTATTCTCGAACGCTCGCGGACCTTGAATAATAGGTTTCTGTATTCTGACTGCTCCTATGTGCTTCTAGGTGAATTACGTGTTTACATGCCTCCGTGCTTCTGTGATACTGTGCCTTACGTGCTTATGTGCTTCTGTGCTTATATGAATCCGTGGTTATGTGCCTATGTGTTTACGTGATCGTGTTCCTGAGCTTTAGTAATGTTAGGCGTGTGAGGTGAGATTCGATTATATTGTGTCTGAGTCCTATGGCGATGTCTGCTGCAGACAATGTCGTCCACCGGATCACTTCACTCTCGTGCTATGAAACGAAAGCAAGCTGAAAAGTGACTTGCCTCTCTCGTCGCTACCCAGATCGCTAAAGTAATTCCTCAGATTGTTAGTGAACTGAACCAGAACGCTAGCAAATCGCCTGAAGAATCACGAACAGATGCACCGAAGACTGCTTTTAGTTTCAATCAGTTCAAAGCTTGTGGTCCAAAGGAATTTACTGGCGAAGATGGCCCTACAGCTATGTTTCAATGGTTTGATTCCATCGAAGTCACTCTGCACCAGAGTGGATGTCCTGAAAATCTCCGTACTCTGAATGCTACCGACATTTTCCAGTCCCGCGCACTAGACTGGTGGACGGCCGAGAGGAACAAACGCGGAAATGACGCAGCCTATGAGCTGACATGGGAAGAGCTGAAGGCCATTATGATGGATGAATTCTGCCCTCCCCATGAACGCCAAAAGCTGGAGGACGAATTCTGGCATATCAAGCAGAAAGATGGAGAGAACGCAGCTCTGACTGCTTGCTTTAAGTAGCTCAGTAGCATCTGTCCCGATCAAGTGAAGACGCCCGAGATGACAATCAAGAAGTACATTCGAGCCCTACCTGCTTGCCGCTGAAATCAACGACAAGCGAGTAAAAGCTGGTTTTTGGGATAGAGATTCAAAGAACCTGCATCAAGCTACCGCCGCACCATCCACTGAAACCGCCGCCGCTCAATCATCGAAAGCCTCTCGTCACAAGAAGAAGAACAACAACAGCAGCTCCAGCAACAAGAACTGTGCTGTCACTACCACTGCTGCTCCACTTCAAGCCGTACCAGCTCAGCAGCAATCTCAGCACCGATCAGCACCAGTTATCTATGCACCGCCTGCAAAACGTGCGTACACTGGTCCCCACCCTGCCTGCCCGACATGTACTTATCATCACCCAGTAGGTATCGCCTGCCGATTTTGCGTGCACTGCAATATGTACGGCCAGTTCACTGCTAACTGCCGTACTGGTCCCCGCCAAGCACCAGCACAAGTCACTGCTCATCAAGCTCTACTTCCAGCCCCACAAGGCCAACAAGCGGCTCAGGCACCCGCGGTCAACGCCAGAGTCTGCTTCGCGTGTGGTGATCCCAACCACTTTGTGAACATGTGCCCGAACAGGGTTGTGAAACAAGAGCCCCAGCAGCAGCAGCCTCCGCAGCAGCAACAGCCTTAACAGCAACAGCAACATGTCGCCCGCGCCAGAACTTTCAACATCAATGTGCGCCAAGCCCAGACTGACAACAATGTGGTCAATGGTACGTTCCTTGTGAATGGTATTTATGCTTCGTGTTTGTTTGATACTAGAGCCGATAACTGCTTTGTGTCATTTGAATTCGAGAAGCTCCTTATTCGTAAGCGCTCCCAACTCCCCTCGACGTTCGATGTCGAAGTCGCCACTGGAAGAACCGTCGCCGTCAATTCTGTTCTTAGTGATTGTACTCTTGAGCTCAACAATCACATCTTCCCAATCGACCTTATCCCGATGCAACTTGGAAGTTTTAACATCATAGTAGGCATGGACTTTCTTCGTGAAAACCATGCTGAAGTTGTGTGCTTCGATAAGATAATTCGATTCTCGCTCGTGAATGGTGATGTATTGTGTGTTTATGGCGAAACTGCTTCGAAAGGTCTCAAGCTCATGTCATATGTCCAAGCTAGCAAGTATCTCCGCAAGGAATACAGAGCTTTCTTGGCAAACATTGTAGTAGCGGAGAAGGAAAAGAAAGGTAGTCCGGAAGTAAGCGATGTTCCCGTTGTGTGTGAATTTCCGAATGTGTTTCCTGATGATCTCCCAGGTCTACCGCCAAGTTGTGATATCGACTCTCATATCGACCTCATTCCTAGAGCAAACCCTATTGCTAAAGCTCCTTACCGACTCGCTCCATCCGAAATGCGTGAACTCTCGAGTCAGCTCCAGGAACTACTTGATAAAGGCTTTATTCGCCCGAGCACCTCTCCATGGGGCGCACCAGTCCTTTTCATCAAAAAGAAGGATGGGTCGTTTCGGATGTGCATCGACTATCGGGAATTGAATAAGTTGACAATCAAGAATCGATATCCCCTGCCTCGCATCGACGATTTGTTTGATCAGCTACAAGGTGCTACATGTTTCTCCAAGATCGATCTACGCTCAGGCTATCACCAGTTACGCATTCAAGAGGAAGATATACCCAAAACCGCTTTTTGCACTCGATACGGCCACTATGAGTTCGTTGTTATGCCTTTTGGTTTAACCAACGCACCTGCGGTTTTCATGGATCTGATGAATCGCGTGTGTAAACCTTATCTCGACCGCTTCGTCATCGTGTTCATCGATGATGTCTTGATCTATTCCAAGTCAAAAGCTGAACACGCGCAACATCTACGTTTGGTTCTCGAGCTACTCCAAGGGATTCGACTCTATGCCAAGTTCTCCAAGTGCGAATTTTGGCTGGAGGAGGTTCAATTCCTCGGTCACATTGTCAATAGTCAAGGTATTCACGTCCATCCCACGAAGATTGAAGCCGTTAAGAGTTGGATTACACCTAAGAACCCGTCTGAAGTCCGTTCTTTTCTCGGATTAGCGGGCTATTATCGACGATTTATCGAAGGATTCTCAAAAATCGTTAGACCGCTTACTGCGCTCACGCATAAAGACAAGCCTTTTGTTTGGGGAACTGAGCAAGAGTCTGCTTTTCAAACCCTCAAGCACATGCTTTGCAATGCTCCCGTCCTCATTTTACCCGACTGAAACGACGACTTCATTGTCTATTGTGATGCTTCGAACCTTGGTCTTGGTTGTGTCCTCATGCAACGGGACAAGGTCATTGCTTACGCATCTCGTCAGCTCAAAATCCACGAGAAGAACTATACAACCCATGATCTCGAGCTAGGCGCAGTTGTTTTTGCGTTAAAGATTTGGTGGCCGGGCATGAAGAGGGATATCGCTCTCTATGTTCGAAAGTGCCTGACTTGCTACTCGAACAACCCCCGATCCCTATGTGGAAGTGGGAGAGTATAGCTATGGACTTCATAACAAAACTCCTGCGCACGCCATCAGTCACGACAGCATCTGGGTTGTTGTTGACCGTTTGACCAAATCAGCTCATTTCCTGCCAATACGAGAAGACTACAAGGTTGAACGATTAGCCCGAATCTACACCGATCAGATCATTTGTCGACATGGGACGCCTCGCGACATCATCTCTGACCGTGATGCTCGATTTATCTCTCGACTGTGGGAAACGTTTCAAGCGGCTCTCGGTACTACGCTTAATCTAAGCACCGCATTCCACCCTCAAACCGATGGTCAGACTGAAAGGACGATCCGTACCCTTGAAGACATGCTCCGTTCGTGTGTAATAGATTTCGGTGGTAATTGGGACACTTACCTGCCGTTAGTCGAATTCTCGTATAATAACAGTTATCATTCCATCATTCAAATGGCACCATTCGAGGCTTTATACGGAAGAAAATGTCGATCGCCTATTGTATGGCATGAGATCGGGCACTCGCAATTAACCGGTCATGAGCTACTGCAAGAAACGACTGATAAAGTACTCCGAATTCGAGACAATCTGCTGAAAGCTCGGAGTCGACAGAAAAGTTACGCCGATAGACGACGCAAGCCCCTTAAATTTGACGTTGGCGACTACGTACTCCTAAAGGTATCACCTTGGAAGGGTGTGGTCAGATTCGGCAAGAAAGGGAAACCAGCGCCTCGATATGTTGGACCTTTTAAGATTCTGGAAAGGATCGGAAAAGTCGTCTACAGACTCGAACTACCGGAGGAACTTAGTAATGTCCACCCGACTTTCCATGTTTCGAACCTCCGAAAGTGCCTGGCTGAACATGATTTAATTGTACCCTTTGATGATCTCCAAATAAACGAAACACTATACTTCGTGGAGAAGCCTGTCGAAATCATGGATCGCCAAACCAAGCAGCTCAAAAGCTCGCGCATTCCTATTGTGAAAGTCTGATGGGAAGGCAAATGAGGCGCATAGTTCACTTGGGAACTCGAAAGCGACTTGAAGGCGAAGTACCCGCAGTTGTTTGTTACGGTTTCGGCCTAATTTCGGGACTAAATTCCCTCAACTAGGGGAGGCTATAACACCCCGTGTTTCGAAAGTCAAAGTCAAGATTGAAGTCAAAGGGAGAAAAGATTGCTAATTGCGATCTGTCACTCCTTGCTCAATTCCTGTTTTGACTTCTTTGACTGTAGATAGTCTATTTTATGTTTTACGTTAGTTGTATTATGTGGAGTACTTATTAATAATCAAGGTTTATTCGATATTTATCGCAAGAATTAACGATTTATCGCTATCGCAATCGCACTCGCAACTCGAATTACGCGTTCTGGATATTGTTATATGTGTGTGTGTGCCTTATGTGTTACTTCTGCATGTTTATTTATGTTATGTTATGTTGTGGTGATCAATCGAAACGCAATCGCAATCGATTCGCAAATGCTAAGCACAAGTCAATTAAGGATGATTGTATGTTGATATAGTAGTTGGGATTAAAAGAAATTTGACTAGGAAACTCCATCGCATCGCAACGCTCACATTCGCAATCGAAACGGCAAAACTCGTCGCACCGAACACTCGAACCAAGTGACTGATCGACCAAGTGACCAGCCGTTCGATCGAGCTGCCGCTCGATCGGCCAGCCACTCGATCAGGCTGCCACTCTATCGGCCAGCCCTTTCCACTTTGGGAAACCCTATAAATACCTCACTTGTTACTACTTTTAGTAAGTGACATCTCTCTGCTCGAACCAACCGCACTCAAGCTTCTTTTCTTCGATTTCTCTCAAATCTTGTAAGTTTTCAACCTAATCTTTGTACTTTCTTGATCTATACGCACTCCTACATCTTTCTATCTTTTGAATCTTAACTTTTAACCGTGAAATCACTAGATTTGAGGTGTTCTAGGATGATGTCATCATGGTGTTCTTATGAACTTCATGTTTTGGCTTCAATCCTTCAAGAACAACTTAGATCTGAACGATTGCCACATAAATAAACAAAGATCTTTCATAGATCTGAACATGTTCAAGGTGAAAAAGGATTGAAAGATGGTTTTTTAACTTTCTTTCAACTCTTTTACACTCAATGCACACAAAACCGATAGAATCGGAACTTGTACCAACTTTCTACTCATTCTTGTGGTTGTGATGGTTCAAGATCTGGATTCTATCCACGAGACTACCGATTTCAAGTTAAACATGGAACACTGTCTCGAACAGTTAACTGGTCGGATTTGGGTGATTCCTGTCCGATCAGGAGTACCAAGTATTGACGAGGTTTCTGTTGCTTAACACGTTATCAAAACATCTCGATAAAACGACAAACTATCAAAATGACCAAGGAAGAAGACGGCCGGGACACCAGAACGGAGTACCGCCCGATCGGATTGCTGTCCGATCGGATTGTCACCCGATCGGGTGGTCACCCGATCGGCTTGCACCATGGCCCTACGATTAACTTTTAATTCATACAATTGAAGTTGTAAGCATTGAACGGACTACTGTCCGATCAGATTACCACCCGATCGGATTGTCACTCGGATATGTAATGTTCTGACTTCAACACTTAACAATTTCCAACATGTTCAAATGCGCAAGGGTTGCCACCCGATCGGATTGCCATCCGATCGAGTGACCGTCCTGCTGTGAATTTGTTCTCAGCCTAAGAAGACTCGCCGATCGGACTGCCGTCCGATCGACCGACCTGAAAGGTAGAGGTACTTCTCTGTTTTCAAAATGCTACAACGAAAACTTCAAAAGGCAAGCCATCATACACAAACACATCCTTCCCAAAGGAAGTAACAATCCGCTCGAAAGGTCACCCGATCGGATGACCATCCGAGCGGACTGTCACCCGAACGACCGGCTATCCGATCGGACTACCATCCGATCGAACTGCTGTCCGACCCACTTGCACTCTGCATCATCTTACGCGTCGCTTATCGTTATGCTATCAATCTGTTCAGGCTAACCTTACTCTCTAGCGCTCCCTTCAATCCACCAATCGCTGTGAGTATACTCGATCCCTTTCTGCTTTCCGCACTTTTGGGTGTTACGTACGTTACTTATTTTAAATCACATCAAACACACTACGCAATACTTTAATCACTAACCAATTACCGCATGTTATACGTGACATAATGAATGCTTGTTTGTTATGTTTACACATGGAATGCTGTCTACCTGCCTTAGCAACGATAGCACTATTTGTTTGGACTCAGCACCTGTTCACTCAGGAGTTGTTAAGGACAATTTGTTACATGGCTCACAGTGGTGAGTGGTATATTACGAACTGCCTTGGACAGTCAACCCGCAATCATTGGTATCGATAGGTTCATGTCGATAACTAACATGCCTCATTTTACCCTGTGTACGTGATGGTTATGCGTAACGATTTCGAACTCTATTATATCTATTAAACTTGTATGCTCACCTTTACACTATGTGTATTGACCTTTACTTTAACGTATGTGACAGGTGCTTAGGATGCTTATTTGCTTAGCTTGCTGTGAAATCGAGGCTAGGAAAGACCTAGGTCAACAATAAACAATTGTCTGTAATAAAAATCTGAGTTGTCGGAATAGAACAATTTGACTAGATCTTTTCTGTAATAATTGTATTATCTTTTATGACATGGTATGGGACATGTTGCATTAAATAATTGGTAAATATAGTTGTTATGGAAACTTCTGGACAATCTGTTTCGCTCAGTGCCATGCCCCGATGTTTCCGCCATCGGTTGGGGTGTGACACGCGGGCCCACAATATTCTTTCTTTAGCAAGATGGGCAGTCACCCGCTTCAGGTCATCCTCTGCCTTATTTTTCTCCGACACAAACCTGCTCTCCCTCAGACCAGCGGCTTGGAGTTGACTCTCCAACCGATACTTTTCGTCTTTCAACTCCTGAATAGTAGCCCGCGCCTGGTGGAGCTCGTTGTTATCATGCATCCACCTGCGCCGGATCTCTGCAAGCCTCTGGGGCTGACTAACGGAATCCGCCATGGTGGCATTCATCAGGTTTTCATTGTTTAACCCCTCAACATACGCTGACTCTGCTGGAGGGTATGCCCGCTCAACCCAGTGTTGAATCACTGGAGGAAAGATCAATATTGAAGACTCAGCTATCTTCCACCTGGGTTGGTAGCGCTTATCCTGTGCATTCGGATCCCAATTAATAGTGGGTAGATAAAGATCATCACCCAAACAGGCCCCATCATCAGCAATCCCGCTGCTGGACCCCCCAGCATCGTTCACGGCGGTATCTCTGGCACTGGTTGCCTCGTGAGCAGCGAACACCATAGGCGTCTCCTTTCCAGTTGCAGAAAAAATGCTGAAAGGGGAGTCAAACACGGAGGAGGGGGTAATACTGGAAGGCAGCGATGTAGACACCGGACTGGTGGTCACCGCCACAGCAGCCATAGGCATAGGAGGCGGAATAGGGCAACTTACAGTAGCGGTAGCACTAGCCTGAGATATAAGCTCTGAAAGGCTTGGTCCGCTAGTAGCGGAAGGCATAGTATCTACAGATGTCAAGGGGGCAGAGGACACACCCTCAACTTGAACCCCAGCAGTAGAACCTGTATTAAATCAGATTTTCAGCAACATGGAAGACAAAATGTCCACAATAACACCCACAGACAAAATTACTTACCAAAGGGCAAGGCGTAGGCGGCTTGCATAGCCTCGAAAGCAGTCAGGACAGGTACAGTAAAAGTCTTGCGTTTTTTTGACACGCGGGTCGAACTTGTCAACTCAGCAGCAGTAACAGCAGCACTCCCAGCGGGAACAGTCACGCAAACCGAGGAAGCAGCAGCCCCCGCGGCCATGTACTTCCTCTCAGTGACTTTTACCCGGATCGGTTTCTTCTCTATGGCAGCAACATTACTTCCTCCGCTGGGGGAGGCTGAGAAATATAAGCAGCTGGGTCCGTTGGCACAGCTGGAAGCAAAAACTGCTCCAAGTGAATCTTCAGAACATCAGGCTCCTGTTCACCAATCCCGCGGTCCGCGGCCCTCAAAGCAGCGTTCCGCGGAGGGTCCACAAAGTCAAACAAACTCCATTTTCCTGTGACACGTACACATGTTAGTCCACACAAGTAGCAAAACATATGCAAAACCAAAGAGCTACATACCTTCATCATCCCTCCGGAAAGAAGGATACAACTTGATATCACGCCATAACATGCTCATTCCCGCCATCACCAAGGCACCTTCCGGGATTACCGTGCACTTGGAAGGGCACCCACATAATCTCTTATAAAGAGCGTTTGCCACGTAAGCATCTTTTGGGGGACCTTCGTCTTTAACTTTGTCTTTCGGTCCCATCTCCCTCCAATGCATTTCTCCGGGAATGACACCGGCATCGATATAGAAAAACTTCTTTTTCCAGTCCTTGTCGTTGGAACTGGTAGGACTATCTCTCAAGCAAGACACGTCGGTGTCCCTTCTGTCGAAGGTAAAAAAAAAGGGATTTCCATACAAGGGCGAAAAAAGCACTAAAAACGATGAGTTTAGGGATATGCCCTAAGGCGATACAAGCAAACTCAAATTGCCGAAGTTTAACCAACCCTAACGGATGCAATTGGGAAATGTGGATGGGATAATGGTCAAGAACCACCTTACAGAACTTGGTGATCGGCATCGGAAGTTGCAAAACTTGAAAAAAATCACTAAACAAAGTGATTTTACCTTTCTTCAACGGAAATGCCATGTCTGTCTTCGACGGCAGTACCGGATTCCACTCCGCCCTAATATCGTAATCTTGAATAAGATTGTTGAACGAAGTCTGCCCCCATTTGACATACAGGGCATCAGAGCTTGCTGGGGCAGAAGAAGAAGATTCGCCGGTCTTTGATGCCATTTTTAGATTCTAGAAGTTGAAGGAAGTAACGGTGAACAAGGAAGGAAATGAAATCCCAAACCCTAAACATAACACCTATTTATAGGGGATTGCAACCTTTCGAATTCAAAAAGGCAAACGGGTGGGAACGCGTTTCAAGACAGGGGAGGTACAACTGTCATCCTAATGATGACTTAACTGTCACATCTTTTCCCATCGCCGCCATTTTTCAAAAAGCATAACGGAACCCCACTCGAGAAACTTACACTCAAAGGGGAAATTTTGACTTTTCCTTTTTTAGTCCAATTTCATGAATTTCACTTCATAACTTTGGACTGGGGGGACATGACGAGGTATGACCCGGATCGGCTAACCCGACCCGGTCATTACCTATTATTTTATCACAAATATTTAATTACAAACGTTTATTCTAGAATGTTCTATTCTGCATGGATAAACCACGTAACCAAATCTCCAATCTTTTGGGAAGATCATGCAAATCCTTAACTTATTGGAGCTCATCCTAAGTTAGGGGAAACCCTAATGATAAACTATAAATAGAGGTAAACACCTAAGGTATGATCATCTTGTTCTCGTTTACTCTCTTTATCTCTCTACATTCTTACTTTCTCCCAAACCGAGACTTATTCTCACGTCGGAGGGTGGTTACAGGAATAACCCCATTCCTGTAACGAGTCCTAACGGTGTTCTGTTTTGCAGTCAGCTGTTCGGATCGCCAAAGAGTTGAAGTCCTAGCCGGAGCTTACCCTTAGGTGTTTCTTCAACTTTCAAACTAATCCTAAACTTACTAGATACGGTATCTCCACAAACACCTAAATAAATAGTGAATATGATGCATATGTTAGACATCCAGATTAACATGAATTATTTGATTAATCCTTGAGAGAATATGATGCATACGTCTCCAATGGTCTTCATCAATCACAACTAGAGATGAAAAAGAAGCTACCACCACTCCTTGTTACGATTTAATCACCTATAGAAATATGTGATTGATGATCACAGCCAGATTTTAATTAACCAGTTCATGACTATCTTTCGTCACAAAACAAACTATTTTAGGAAACAACATCTTCAGATTCGGATTCATATGATTATGTTATGTTCGTTTTTATAAGATTTTAGTAAATAATTACTTTAACTAATGTTTATTAAGTTTGCAAAAAAAAAAAAAAAGATTTAAAACGTTAAGATCCAACATATATGCATTTGGTGTTTGGGCCCAATACCACAAATCGCAAACAAAAGGTTTTTAAACAACAGAAGATAACACAACAAGATAAACAAGTTTCTAAGCTGAATCTGGGCCCAATACCACAAAGCCCAACAAACAAAAGATTTTTAAACAACAGGAGTTAATACAAGACCAACAAACCTGAATAACCCGAATGTTGTTCAAAAATACCCCAAACAACACCCCTAGTTATATGATGCATTCCTTAATATCTATAAAAACTGTAGCAGGTGGTGTATGTTGGCTCGTTAGTTATTTGACCCCGGCTGATAGAGTAGTTAATGATGATGATGATGATGGAGTAGTTAAATATTGGGCTTGGACTTATGTTGCTTGGAGAAAAAGGTGTTGTTTGTTTTTAAGAGGTAAAATGTTTGTAGTTTGCGGACCACATATGTGTGGAGGGGTTTGGGTTGGGGGCATTGCTTGACACGTGGTGAGGGTGGGATCCACAAGGTAATACTCAAAAAGTAGGTGTGTGGTGTGGCGTGGCTTAGCTTGGCGTCGCCAGCCAATAATTTTTTTTTTAATTAAACTAGCCGTTTGGCAACGGCTACCCCCAACGGCTATATTGGACCAGCCAACCAAAGCCAGCCATATCACCCAGCCCCCCCCCCCCCCCCCCCCCCCGCCAGGCACAATCCCCACGCCAGCAGTGCAACGCCATGGCCAACGCTAGCCCTAGCCCGGTGTGGTCTAGCCAGCGTTAAAGACTAACCGCCGCCCCAACGTACGCCCCACACCCCGCAGTCTTAGAGAAGAGGTGAACCAAACCTCTGCAGTCTGCAATAAGAAAACTGTTTGTTTTTTTAACGTATGTAGACTTCTAAAATAAACTACTGGTGGTGGTGGGTGGTGGTGGTAGTGCTGAACGGTGGTGGTGGTAGGTGGTGGGCGGTGGTGGTGGGTGGTGGTGTTGGACGGTGGTGGTGGGTGGTGGACGGTGGTGGTGATGGACGGTGGTGGTGGTGGTGGTGGTGATGGTGGTGTTTAACCCTCTGCACATCTTAGAAGATCTTAGAAGTGGCTGGGCCAAGTCTGCACCAAGAAGAGCTCGCGCAAACGTTTTTAATGAAACGTTTTCGGAAAAACAAACAGTCTGTGCGTTACAAGTTTGGATGGTGCGTGAAGAGAATCACACAAAAGAATTCAAATAATATGTTTTTTTAATGACAAACTAATCAATTCATAAATACTTGTATACCCGAATCTTACAAAATTTGAACCTTCCACCTCATACAGTATACCTTTCTGGCTTTCTTCTATAGTTATCCAATACTGTTTACTGTTTAGAGTTTGTAAGGGACGAGTTTTAAAGAATACCCTTTAACCAACAATCATTGACCACCTTAATTTTTTTTTTGAAATATAATTTGCGATATCTCTGTCCCACACTTTATGGTTAAAATTTCTACAAATTTATCTATATCAATACTATATTATAATGCATGAGGGGGGTATTTTAAGATACCTAAAAAATAAGAACTTTTCCTCCCCTTTATTTATAGAAAGACCCTAAAATGAGGAATATTTTGGTCTTTTAAACACTATTTATTTTTTAGTCCCTAAACTTATTACACTAAAATCCCTAAGGTTTTAACAAAATTATAGATAATTAGTTATGATGATGATGATTATATGCCATGTCGTATAAGCAGGGGCGCAGCTTAGTGTATGCCGGGGGGCGCCCGCCCCCCTACTTTTCGATGCGTAGTATTATGAACAGTACTTTCGTATAGAAATTTTTAAGGTATATACGTTTCCGCCCCCGGTTTCGGAAAAATTGGGGGGGGGGGGAAGCTTCGCCAATGCGTATAGAGAAGTAGAAGTAATGTTTGTTGGCGTAAGGTTTGGCTTGCTTGGGACATAAAAGAAACCCAACTGGACCAACTGATCCACCTCCTAACACACCAAACGTATCACCACCAACAAAAAGACAATTGTTCCAATCGCCAAGTTCGTTTCAGAATATTTTTTCATAAACCCATGTATTAAGAAAAAAAAATTGTAACAAGTTTTCAGTAAATGTATAAATACACAAACCCCGCAAAGAAAATGAAACCTCCTGCTACTTAGAGGTCAATAGAAACCGAGTTACACCGTTAATATAAAACACAAACGAGTAAATTTCAAAGTTCGTCCTTTATGTATGTCTAATATATCAAAGTATGCCCTTTATCTTTAATAAGCTCAGAAAACATCCTTAATGTTTGAAAATCCTTACATGTTACGTCCTTTAGTCCTAATCCAGTTACTTTTCATGGTTAAATTTGACTAAGTCAGCCCCACATAAGGGTATTTTGGTCATTTTATCATAAATATTAAAATAAATAATCATCAAAAACAATAAATATATACAGACTAAATGTTTCTCCTTCTCTCTCTAACTATCCTAACCCCACCACCACAACCCAGCTGCCACCGCCACCACCACCACTTCACCTGCAACTTTAATCTGCTCCAAACCAGTTTTCCGGCAAATTTCAAGCCAGTTTTCCGGCAATCAAATCATCAAGCTTATTGAGGAGCTTACTCATCTCACTCAAAAGCTCTGTTCCAAACCAGATCTCTCCCCCCTCCCCTCTCTCTCTCACACACACGCCCACCACTATCACCAACACCATCACCACCGTCAACCGCCATAGCTCCATCATCACCACCGCTGCACAAACCTCCACCACCGCCCAACCCCAACCTGCATATTCAGATCTGAATATGTACAGATCTGAACACCACCACAAAATTCAAACCCTAATCTACATTTAAGCTACTAACCCCAAACAAACCCCAAATCCGGATTCAAACTACAAATCTCCCCACAACCACCACCTATTCGATCCGATTAGAGAGAGAGAAAAGAGGGCAGTAGAACGAAGACCGCATACGATGGCGATTAACTGCGATGATGACATCCTTAACTGCGATGATGACATCCTTAATGTGCGGCGGCGGCGAGGAACAAAGTGGCCGTTTGAGTGTCTCTGATAACTAACCGACTCAAAGTAACCGTTTCGTTGAAGTATAATCGTTTTGGAGTCCAACGGTGGGGGTGTGGAGGTGGTGGTGGTCCAGTGAGGTGTGTGCAGGTGGTAGCAGTGGTCCGGTGAGGTGTATGGCGGTGGTGGTCGGTCTGGTGAGGTGTATGGCGGTGGTTGTCGGTCCGGTGGTGGTGGTCCGGCGATTAGAGAGAGAGAGAGAGCTGGTGTGTGTTGAGAGAGAGAGAGAGGTGTTTATGTGTGAGAGAGAGAGCTGATGTGTGTTGTGAGAGAGAGAGAGCTGCATGTATATATATATATATAATTTTTTATTATTTATTTTAATATTTATGATAAAATGACCAAAATACCCTTATGTGGGGCTGACTTAGTCAAATTTAACCATGAAAAGTAACTGGATTAGGACTAAAGGACGTAACATGTAAGGATTTGCAAACATTAAGTATGTTTTCTGAGCTTATTAAAGATAAAGGACATACTTTGATATATTAGACATACATAAAGGACGAACTTTGTAATTTACTCAACACAAACGCATGTATTTTGGGCTATCTTATGGCTTCATATCTTGATTGCACATCGCACGAGACACCTTCTAATTTAATTCATTTGGTACACCAAAACACCATCCCTGACCCCCCTTAAGTATGTGTCATCATTTGACCGTCGACAATGTTGCACAATGAAAATTCAATAGTTAGTGGGCCGGACTGTGTGTAGAAATTGGGCTGGAATTTTGTTCTATGAAGTTAGAGATGGGCATAATCGGGTATTTTGAATACCCGGAACCGGGTACTACCCGTACCCGGGTTCTGATATCACTGACCGGAACCGGGTACACTGAGGAACCAGGTCCGGGTTGAACCCGGGTAGAAGTAAAAAAAAATGGAACTGATGTAACCGGTTACGGGTATTGTCGAACCGAGTTCGGGTATAGTTTGGAACCAGGTACGTCGGGTACTGACAGGAACCGGTTATGTCAGGTACTTTCAAATCAAAAGCTGCAGAACACTGTTTGGAACTGGTTCCAACGGATATATGATCGTTGGAAACCGATTTTATATTAAAAAAATTGTTTTTTTTCCTATAAAACCCCAAATTTTCACCCTTCACTCACAGTAACCGGTTCTACAGTAACCGGTTTACATCCCTTGCCTTTTGCTTGTGTCGGGTGTGTAGGATCCGTTCGTATAAATAAATAAAATAAAACAAATTTTTATTATTATGATTACAATACAGAAATGAGAAAACAAAATACTGGTACAATTACAACTGAAATAAAATAAAATACAAGAACTTAGATGAAGAAGAAGGCTGAGGCACGTGTTCAACACGCTTCCCTTAAAACAAATTCCGAGTCTCCCAAGAGTACTCGTTTTGTTTCCCAGGGTACAACAGCCGGAGCAGTAGTACTGCCGGAATTGACACAAGACCCGATGTCTACCTTGAGAGCTGCAAGAAAAAGATCAGAAATGGGAAGAGAGTTGTTTGCATAAAGCTGTTGTGTTGCTGGTTCCCTCTTCTGCTGGGTATGGAGCTGTATTTATACAGCTCCTAAGTCGAAACAGTCAAAACGAATTAAAGAGAGGTTTAAATTGCATTAAACGTCTTCAATGCAATTTAATACGTCATTTAATTCTCAGTCAAAGCCAGTTAACTCGTCAGTTACGAAGCTGGACTGAAACTGCTCTAATATTCAATGCTGGAAGCTTTCTGCGCGCGCGCGTCCAAGTGCGGTGCGGCCTCTTGGCTCACAGCCGTGCGCCGCGCGCCCATGCGCGGTGCGGCCTCTTGGCTCACAGCCGTGCGCCGCGCGCCCATGCGCGGTGCGGCCTCTTGGCTCACAGCCGTGCGCCGCGCGCCCATGCGCGGTGCGGCCGCCACGTCACCTGTGCGGTGCGTCCTCTTGGCTCAAGTCCATGCGTGCGTGCGCCACGTCACCTGTGAGCCTATACGAGCGTGCCACACAGTCGCGCCGTATTGACTCACTCTGGTGCGCCGCGCACGACGCAGCAGGACCCGTGCACCATGCGTGCACCCGCGCGCGCATGCGCATGACTGCCACGTCATGCGCCGCATCACCTACAACTTGGTCCTTGCAACCCTTGTGCTCCACCACGCGCACGTGGTCAAAAATACAAAGGCGGCTCTCAAGCGGCTCGCGGCGATGCGAAGTGCAAAGTGCGCCATCAAAGCGCCACATTGCGCCTCATCGCCCACGCCACGCGCGTGCGCGAGCGTGTGCGAGTGCGAGTTAGGGTGCTCCGCACCCTTCGCGAGGACACTAGTGTGTGCTTCCATGAAACAATAAGGATGGAGAGTTCCCACTTAAATACCCCTTTAAGTTCCATCTCTCATCCGATGTGGGACAAGGTGCTACTTTCCCTTTTGTTTCAGCATTGAATGTTCCAAACACCCAACTTTGAGCATCGATATCTCATTCATCTTAGCTCGGTTTTGGACGTGGTTTAGTTCGTTGCGAAGGTCTTCCAACATAGAACACAAACCCACAAATAAATATATAAAACCCGCTCATTTTATTATATTTATTTCTAGTCCAAAATAGGAAAAAATCATTTTCCTATATTTGTGAAAAATGTTATTTTCACCTATTTTTCCAACAATCCCCCACATGAAAAATGCTATTTTCATCAAATTTCCAACAATCCCCCACATGTATGGAAATGGATCTTTTCCTTACACTTTTCAACGATAAACTTCGACAGTTGAGTATTGGAAGATAGGTAGGTTTTAACCTTTGAACCTTCTTTTGTGAAGCGCACTTAGCTTACTAGCGGTGTGTAGACGCGATGTCTTTAAACATACCCCCATATGTGTAAACGACAATACACTTCACACAATACTCTCCCTGGTTTGGCCAACTCCTCATTGTCGTGTCCTATTATGGTCCTGGAACACTAGCCTGGTTCTGCGAGAGCTCTAGGATTTGCGCACCCCACAAATCCATTTGAAGCGACCCTACTTCTCTCTAACATAGGTGATTCCCTGAATCATTAAAAGCATCATGGTTATTTGATTTCCCGAAATCGTTAACCTTAATATGCTTAGCCTCACATCAATGTCACTGATTGGAATGGACTAGGAAGTATAAATAACTCCATTTTTATTTAGTTTGGGGTACTCCCCCACAGTGACTCCGCTTTGGTAATATGATTAAGTTTGCCTATTGAACTTAGTTCTTGGGATCTCCAGTCAGCTAAGTTAGGTTTCCCTCATATTCCCAATTACCACGGGCTTTAGTCCCATTCCTCTTGACGACGTTTCTACTAACTCTCTGCTTAAGCCTTTTGTAAACGGGTCCGCAATGTTATCCTTTGATCTCACATAATCAATTGTGATAACACCCGTTGAGAGTAGTTGTCGTACCGTGTTATGTCTACGTCGCATATGCCTTGATCTGCCATTATACATTAAGCTTTGGGCTCTACCAATTGCTGATTGGCTATCACAATGTATACAAATGGCTGGCAAAGGCTTTGGCCATCTTGGAATATCTTCCACGAATTGACGTAGCCATTCCGCCTCCTCACCTGACTTATCCAAGGCGATGAATTCGGATTCCATTGTGGATCTAGCTATGACAGTTTGCTTAGAAGACTTCCAAGCAATAGCAGCTCCTCCAAGTGTAAACACGTAACCACTTGTTGATTTGGAATCTTTATTATCCGATATCCAGTTTGCATCAGTGTATCCTTCGATCACTGCTGGTTGTCGGGTATAATGCAGTCCATAATCTCTTGTGTATCTTATGTATTTAAGCACCCTCGTGATAGCTTTCCAATGATCCGCGCACGGATTGCTGGTGTATCTACTTAGCCTACTCACCGCGTAAGCCAAGTCGGGTCTAGTACATGTCATTAGATACATTAGACTGCCAATAATTCTTGAATATTCTAACTGAGCAACTCCCTCTCCTTTATTCTTCTTGAGATGTTGAGAGGTATCAACTGGAGTTCGAGCTACACTCGTATCTCCCGAGTTGAATTTTTCAAGAATCTTATCCACATAGTGAGATTGACTTAAGACAAGACCATCTTGGGTTCTTATGATCTTTACTCCAAGAATCACATCCGCTAAACCCATGTCTTTCATATCAAATCTCGCTTTCAACATGTTTTTAGTAGCCTTGATAATTTTATCATTACTCCCAATGATAAGCATATCGTCTACGTAAAGACATAAGATTACATAACCTTCATTTGTGTCTTTGAAATAAACACATTTGTCGCACTCATTTATTTTGAAATCATTGTCAAGCATGACATGATCAAACTTTTGGTGCCATTGTTTTGGTGCTTGCTTCAAGCCATACAAAGACTTGACGAGTTTACACACTTTACCCTCTTGACCTGGGGCGGAGAAACCTTCAGGTTGCTCCATGTAAATCTCTTCTTCTAAATCGCCATTTAGAAATGCGGTTTTAACATCCATTTGGTGAACTTCCAAATTTCTTAAAGCCGCTATAGCAAGAACCAATCTAATCGAGGTTATGCGCGTCACAGGCGAGTAGGTATCAAAGTAATCTAGACCTTCCTTTTGTCTAAATCCTTTAATCACCAACCTAGCCTTGTATTTATCAATACTTCCATCAGTTTTCATCTTCCTTTTGAATATCCAACGATATCCAAGTGGTTTGCAACCAGGTGGAAGATCTACTAACTCCCAAGTATGATTTTGCAATATAGAATCAATCTCGTTCTTTATTGCTTCTTTCCATTGAGGTCCTTCCGAAGAAGAAACCGCTTCGCGATATGTATTGGGCTCGCCCTCAACCATATAGCTAACGAAGTCAGGACCGAAGGATTTTTCAACCCTTGGCCTTTTGCTTCGCCTACGATCACCCTCGTCAACCTCAGGTTGATCGTGTGTTTCATCTATCCGCGTAGATGAACTTGGACCCGCTTCATCTAACTATGTAGATGAAGTTGGACCCGCTTCATCAAGTGCTGTTGATGAAGTTGTATGTGTTTGTCTTCTCAAAGGAAACACATTTTCAAAATACGAAACAACGTTAGGATTCACCTCCATGATAGTGTCATTGTGTACATCAGGGTTCTTGGACTCATGTACAAGAAAGCGATGTGCACTACTTTGATGCGCATACCCAATGAATATGCAATCAACAGTTTTGGGTCCTATCCTAAGAGCCTTAGGAGGTGGCACAGTCACCTTTGCTAGGCACCCCCACACTTTCAAGTATTTGTAGGAAGGTTTTTTCCTTTTCCATAACTCATATGGAGTTTCGTCTCTCTTTTTGAGTGGTATCTTATTCAAAAGATAGTTAGCCGAGAGAATGGCTTCCCCCCACATGTCATGGCTCACCCCAGAACTTATCAACATGGCGTTCATCATTTCTTTCAATGTGCGGTTCTTTCGTTCCGCCACGCCATTTGATTGTGGAGAATAAGGAGGTGTACACTCATGTACTATGCCACTTTTCGCGCATAAATCGGCAAAAGGTGCAACATATTCGCCTCCTCGGTCGCTTCGCAAAGCTTTTATCTTCTTTTGAAGTTGATTCTCAACTTCATTTTTATACAAGATAAATTTACTTATTGCTTCATCTTTACTTTTTAGTAAATATACATAGCAATATTTAGTACTATCGTCAATAAACGTGATGAAGTACTTATTTCCACCTCTTGTGGGTACCGCTTTTAAATCACAAATATCAGTGTGAATTAAATCAAGGGGTTCGGTTATTCGTTCAACCGATTTGGATGACGTTCTTGTAAGTTTGGATTCAACGCATGTTTCACATTTATAGTGTGAATCAATATGGAATGTTGGTATACAATTTAAATTGATTAAACGGCGTATTGAATTAAAATTAACGTGACCTAATCTACCATGCCATTTATTCGAATCAGAAAACTCAAGCATATAAGTAGAAGTAGTAGCAATTTTATTCATGTTTTTCTTGACTGCCATTACATTCAATTTAAACATACCATTTTGGGCATAGCCCTTGCCTACATACATTCCTCGTTTAGTTAGTACAAATTGATCGCTCTCAAAAACTAAACAAAATCCAAACTTATTAAGCAACCAACCCGAGACTAGGCTCTTGCGCAAGTCTGGGACATATAACACGTTGCTTAAAGTGAGCTCCTTCCCTGAAGTCCACTTCAAAATCACCGTTCCTTCACCCTTGATGTCCGCGGTGGCTGCATTTCCCATGTACAGCTTCTCGTCTCCCGCAAGCTCCTTGAAGGTGGTAAAGAGGCTCCTATCTGGGCACACATGACGGGTCGCTCCCGTATCAATCCACCACCCTTTTGGAGTGTTGGTCACAGCATTGACCTCATCCAACATTGCGGTTTTGTCGGAAATCATTGCCACCAAAGGCATTCCGTCTTCATCCACCATGTGCGCACGCTCACGCTTTGGTTTCTTGCATTGGTTAGCCCGATGCCCCGGCTCGTCACAGTTGTAACAAGTCCCTTGGAACGTCTGAGGTTTCTTTTTCACAACCCCTTTCTTTGGTCCAAAGTTGCTAGCCTTTGCTTTCCCTTTGTCCTTTTTCCCCTTTGCGCCTTTAGAGGATTGCCCATGCTCAACCAAATTTGCGCTAGCACTAGACTGCGCAAGGCTGCCTTTTTGGGCAATTCTATTGTCCTCTTCAATCCGAAGACGAACAATAAGGTCCTCTATAGTCATCTCCTTTCGTTTGTGTTTAAGATAATTCTTAAAATCAACCCAACTAGGAGGTAACTTTTCAATCATCGCTGCCACTTGGAATGTCTCGATAAGTGTCATGCCTTCCGCAAAGATGTCATGAAGTATAATTTGGAATTCTTGGACTTGATTCATAACCGTTTTAGAATCAACCATTTTGAAATCCAAAAAACGGGCTACCACAAATTTCTTTGTGCCAGCATCCTCCGTTTTATACTTCTTGTCCAAGGCATCCCAAAGGTCTTTGGAAGTCTTGACATTGTAATACACGTTATACAATGCATCCGAAAGCCCGTTTAACACATAGCCTCGACAAATGAAATCCGAGTGCTTCCAAGCCTCTACCGCGCTCAGAGCCTGAGCGCTGGTCTCCCCTTCCGCAGGTTGGGGAGCGGTTTCACTTAAGAACCTCGCAAGGTTCATGGTGGTCAAGTAGAAGAACATCTTCTGTTGCCACCTTTTGAAGTGGAGACCCGAAAACTTCTCGGGTCGTTCAGCGTGATTGGCCACTGTGGACGCTCCCACAGTGGTGGCGTTAAGAGGGGTTCCCGTCACAACATTTGTGGTGTTGTTAACGTTGACATTTTCGTTCGACATGCTGAAAAAATTAGAATTAAAATTTTTAGTCAAAAAATTCTGATTTACGCACAAACCAGAGGAAACTACTAAATTTTTAATTTTACCACAAATTTACTGTTTAGGCTTCTAAGTCCAACTTTGAAGACCAAAAACAGAAAATTTATAATTTTTAGAACTTACTAATTGGCTTCTAAGTCCAACTTTGAAGACCAAATTAGAAAGTTTAGCAATTTTTAGGACAAAAAACTGAAAGTAACCAGAATGGTTTTCAACCAAAGTCGCTCCTTTGAAGGTGAAAACCAAAAAAAAAATCTGTTTTTAAAACACAAACTGAGTGAAAACAAAACTGGTTTGAATCACAAACAGAATGGTTTTGATTTTTCGAACGGTTTTTTAAAAATTTGTTTTAAGATTGTAGGATCCGTTCGTATAAATAAATAAAATAAAACAAATTTTTATTATTATGATTACAATACAGAAATGAGAAAACAAAATACTGGTACAATTACAACTGAAATAAAATAAAATACAAGAACTTAGATGAAGAAGAAGGCTGAGGCACGTGTTCAACACGCTTCCCTTAAAACAAATTCCGAGTCTCCCAAGAGTACTCGTTTTGTTTCCCAGGGTACAACAGCCGGAGCAGTAGTACTGCCGGAATTGACACAAGACCCGATGTCTACCTTGAGAGCTGCAAGAAAAAGATCAGAAATGGGAAGAGAGTTGTTTGCATAAAGCTGTTGTGTTGCTGGTTCCCTCTTCTGCTGGGTATGGAGCTGTATTTATACAGCTCCTAAGTCGAAACAGTCAAAACGAATTAAAGAGAGGTTTAAATTGCATTAAACGTCTTCAATGCAATTTAATACGTCATTTAATTCTCAGTCAAAGCCAGTTAACTCGTCAGTTACGAAGCTGGACTGAAACTGCTCTAATATTCAATGCTGGAAGCTTTCTGCGCGCGCGCGCGTCCAAGTGCGGTGCGGCCTCTTGGCTCACAGTCGTGCGCCGCGCGCCCATGCGCGGTGCGGCCTCTTAGCTCACAGCCGTGCACCGCGCGCCCATGCGCGGTGCGGCCGCCACGTCACCTGTGCGGTGCGTCCTCTTGGCTCAAGTCCATGCGTGCGTGCGCCACGTCACCTGTGAGCCTATACGAGCGTGCCACACAGTCGCGCCGTATTGACTCACTCTGGTGCGCCGCGCACGACGCAGCAGGACCCGTGCACCATGCGTGCACCCGCGCGCGCATGCGCATGACTGCCACGTCATGCGCCGCATCACCTACCACTTGGTCCTTGCAACCCTTGTGCTCCACCACGCGCACGTGGTCAAAAATACAAAGGCGGCTCTCAAGCGGCGATGCGAAGTGCAAAGTGCGCCATCAAAGCGCCACATTGCGCCTCATCGCCCACGCCACGCGCGTGCGCGAGCGTGTGCGAGTGCGAGTGCGAGTTAGGGTGCTCCGCACCCTTCGCGAGGACACTAGTGTGTGCTTCCATGAAACAATAAGGATGGAGAGTTCCCACTTAAATACCCCTTTAAGTTCCATCTCTCATCCGATGTGGGACAAGGTGCTACTTTCCCTTTTGTTTCAGCATTGAATGTTCCAAACACCCAACTTTGAGCATCGATATCTCATTCATCTTAGCTCGGTTTTGGACGTGGTTTAGTTCGTTGCGAAGGTCTTCCAACATAGAACACAAACCCACAAATAAATATATAAAACCCGCTCATTTTATTATATTTATTTCTAGTCCAAAATAGGAAAAAATCATTTTCCTATATTTGTGAAAAATGCTATTTTCACCTATTTTTCCAACAGGGTGCGGCACTTTCACATGCGCTACGCTTTGGTCCGGCCACTTCGGTACAATCATCTTCGGAATCGTTAGTCTCTACTTCGTTGTCCTCCTCTTCATCAATAATCTTGTGCTCTAACTCCACTTCGTCTTCTAGACTCGTTTTATGTTGAACACGGTCAACTGCATCCAAATGATCCTTTAGGAAAATTGCCATCTCCAGCGATTCCGGTGTTAGTCTTGTTCTTCGAATGGATAATACCCTACCACTAAGAGAAAAAAACACTTTTCAGATCTACCGTGGAAGCTTGGACCGTTAGTATATCACGAGCCATTGTGGCTAGAATCGGGAATTCCGATTCTTTTGATTTCCACCATGCCAAAATATCAAAATTGGTATATTCCTCGGCAGTCATAGTACGTGAATAATCATATATTTTATACCGACCGAGTTCACTTGATGGTTCGTTACCCCTTTGTTGCTTGGCCGTTTCGTCTCTAACGACATTCAAGATGGTTATGATCGGGTCTCCAATAGTTTCATCGTTAGAGGTCGACGACCTAGACGCAAACAAATTGCTATGTTGTTTTTCCCCATATTTTTTTTTAAATAATGATCATAAAGCTTGGACAAATTCTCGTTGAATAATTTTTTCGTTTTAGGTTTCAATGTTGGATCCTCCTCATGCATATCCAATTTGTCATAAATTTCTTCGATTAAAGCTTCAACACCCGGTACGTTTAAAATTGGATTTAAAGCGGCGGCACAAAGAAAAACGGGCGGTAAATGTAAAAAATATTTTTAAAATTTTTCAATCATAGGTTTCATCATATTCCTCGACATGTCACTTTTATTTTCAAACTTTTTAAAATTTGTTGTTATCAAATACAATTCGGATAAAACTTTAGAACTTGTGGAATAATAAACACCCGAAAGCAAAGTTGTTGAGGTTTTGAAAACTTTTAAAAATTACTTAGTGTTTGAATATTAAACCAAGCCGTATCGGGAAACGGGTCGACTTGGTAGTCGTCACTTAAATTTGTATGAAATGTTTTTAAAGTTCTCATTTATTTTAACGCCATTTCAAACATATGACAAGTTGAATTCCACCGAGTTGGAATATCCCAATTAATCTTTACAAAGCTTTTTGTAATCTTGGTATCGTTCTTTGCCACTTTTGAAAACATCTTGAAGCATAGCTCTAAAAGCTATAATAAAATCCGATACAAATTTATATTTTAAACCGGTTTGCACAACTAAGTTAATAATATGTGCAACACACCGTGTGTGGAAAAAAAAAACACCATCAACAATTGGTTTGTACTTCAACTTTAATTTGTCGATTGCATTTGAGTTGTTTGAAGCATTATCAAATGATATTGAAAAACTTTTATCCTCTAAACAATATTTCATTATTGTGGCATTTTTAATTTTATAAATATTTTCTCTCGTATGAGGAGAAGGAAACTCTTCAAACGCAATCGTACGCTTCATCATTTGCCATGTATCGGGATCAACCCAATGAGCGGTGACACAAATGTATATCCGGGTAAACCGTGTGGAGCCGACCACACATCACTAGTTAAGTTTACACTAGTTTTTAAAGTAAAAAAAAAACGATTAAATCTTTTCTTGCATTTTCCCATAAATTTAAACAATGGCGTTTTAAAGTACGACGACTTACATGTTTGTAGCGAGGTTGAAGCGTTTCCCTAATAAGCTTAGTAAGATCGGGGTCGTCGAAGTGTCCAAACGACAACGCTTTTTGAATCACCAACTTCGCCATCCTATCACGAGCTATCTTTTGTTCATAGCGAAATATCGTACCATCTTTTGAGAGTTGAACTTGACCGGGTGTCAAATCTTTTAAAGCTTTACAAAACTTTTTAGCATGCTTCGCTAACGTCGAGTTAGAGTCCTTGCTTAACAAGGCGCCACAATGTTTACATTGGGCCTTTTGCGAACCGTCACTCATTTCGACCAAGTCCCAATTGCACCATACTTCCGCATTGCGACTATGTGATAATGTTCCAACAACATATGGAGCGGTTTGACTTTGAGGAACATTATTGACGGATGAAGAATTTGTGGTTTTATAGTTCTTTGAAGCTATTGTAGAAAAGTATTAGAAGAAGTAGAAGAAAATGATATAAGAAGAATATAAGAGGATTGGTGAGTTAAACAAATGAAATTTGAAAACAATTTATAGGAATCGGTTCTAACGGCTAGTAACCGGGTATAACGGCTAGTAACCGGTTCCAACGGATAGAAACCGGTTCCAACGGATATATTTGGCATTTAATGCATTTAATGATATTTGCAACGGATAGAACCGGTTCTAACGGTAACAGCATACCGGGTATACTGGAGGAACCGGGTACTGTAGGAACCGGGTACAGGAGAGGAACCGGGTACGGGTATTAACCGGGTAGGGTTAAGAACCGGGTACTACCCATTTATTATGAGAAAAAATGGAACCGGGTAGGAACATCCGGGTTTTTTGAACCTGGACCCGGTTCTCCTATGTATCGGGTAGGAACTGGAACCGGTTCCGGGTCGGTTCTACGGGTTTAGGTTTGAAACCAGGTATTATGCCCATCTCTATATGAAGTTATTAGGTCAACTATTGACGCCCAAGTCCCAACCCAATGACCCATATTAGTTTGCTAAACAATATGAAGTTGATTTTAATTACTTAGAGTACAATAATATTAAAGGAACAAGTTATTAGTTATTCCAATATATTATTTCCATAGTATTATTTCAGATATATTAATACAGATTATAAGGTCAATGGCATTTACCTGTATCAAGTTTTATCCGTTATTTAGCTTGTTTTTTTTTATGTTTTATTGATTCTAATAATATATAATTATTAAACGGCAAATGTTACCCTATTGTAATTTACACCTATAGATTCAAACAACTTCTTTGTCGAAGTTTGAACCTAAGACCTCACTTCTAAAAGGCATATGCCTCTGGTCCTCTACCAAGAATCTAATTTATATGTTTACAAAAATCTAGTTTAATTGGATTAGAGTTTTTGGTACGACATGAGTCCACATCTAGGCATAAGTTATGTCATATGTGCAAATACCATCCCCATATTCATGGAGGAATATCAAGTGCCATCTGACCACTCTCATGCGTGTCTTCATTTAGCCCACACCAAACCTAACCAATGACCATTTGGGGTCCTTTGTGAATAATGATCCAACAACATGGTCCTCTCTTATCTCTTAACTTTTCTTGATTTTTTCAAGGGTAAATTGCATCAAATTAATGAATTATAGTCAACTTTTATTAAACTTCATTATACTCTCTCACTCTAAACACACACATATTGTTTCTCTCTCTAAAGGACAGTTACTTATTCTCACGCCAAAACCTGGTTAAAAGAGGAACCCCTTCTTCTCTTAACAAGGTAACAACGTTAAAAGTTTTGCAGATCATCACACTTAAGATGATTCTGGTCATGCCGATTGAAGAAGAGATTAGAAGATAAACCCCCTGTCGAGATATCAACTTAGGCTTCATCCCCTAAGGACTAGAACCGGTGTTTCTTCACATACTGATTTGGTAAAAAGAATATTATATAACACAGTAAAGTAATTCGCTATTGTTGATTAAGCGTTGTCTGCTAGTTGTTGTTTTAATGAAGTTTCGCTGTTCCAGAAAAAAAAAGTAAAGTAATTCGCTAAAGAAGGTTTTGGTAATGAAATTGAACCTTTAATATCAAAGCTGAGAATAAATAGTTTAGTGCATACAACAATGTTTAAGTAAAAGTGCATTACATTCTAATGGAATTTCCTATGTATCATAGTTTAATGCCTACTCACACTACACAATTAGCCATTACGCACGGTTTTCAATTTTTGAAACAAATATAATCAAATATGGAATGAATTAATATTTGCTTGAAACAAACATAATCAAATATGGAATTAATTAATATTTGTGTTTAGTAAATTACATATGTGATGAAAATGTTAGGTGTGTTGCATGCAACCAAACTAGAAATAGAAATACATATCTGACTATTTTGCTTTTTTAAATCGTGTCCTCTGAATATAGAAGATTAATTTGTGGCCATAAATATTTGTTTTAACTCCAAACCACAAATAAATTAGGTTCAACATAAATCGCATCAGCCTGTGTATCGCTTTAAGAGTATATTATTTTTAGATATTTTATCAAATTAAAATGGTAAAAAATCATGTATGTTATTTTCAAATTTCATCTTTCATATCAGAGCATATTAAGATTTTTTTTAATTAAACACCTTATCCCTATTACAAGTCCATAATATCCGTTTTATTTATCCATAAAACATTAACAATAACCATAAAGAAAATGAACATAAAGTAGATCAACTAGCTATTCTAAACAAATCGTTTTTCGTACACTTTTTGGTTTAATTAAACTTCAGTTTATACAAAAAAAAAAAAAAGTTTAAACAAATATAAATATTTACTTACAATGACATATCTTGTAACCGGTGTATCTAAAAAATAATTAGTTCCAAATAAAGAATGTATAAAATTATAAATCCAGTCAATACACATCTTAAAAAACTTAGGCGTGACATTAATTAAAGGTAGGAAACTAGCATTTATAAGGGGGTGGGGGTGGTAATCACTCATCACTCAGAACACCCAATCAAGTTCCTCATGTCATCAACCATTATTTCATCACTCACAACCTTTTTAGTGGCAATGGTCATCACTCACCACCACACCCAACAATTTCACCACACCCAACAATTACCCTCACAACATAAACACCATCACGCGTTGAAGAAATCATGCGTTGAAGAATTCACGCGTTGAAGTTGTATGGGGGCGGTGGACTTTCTCAGTTCATCACGCGTGGAAGATTCCATCACGCACAAACACATGCACCACCCCCAGTCCCCTAAATCAAAACCAGAAGATGAACTGAGAAATTAAGGGGCGGGTTGAATACATAACTAATTTGAAGTTAAAAAAAAAACACATTGTACATTTGTATATAGAGCATAAACGTTATTTAAAAGTATTCAGAAAGAAACAGAAACAGAGGGTTATATCGTTTTACATGTCACATTAGAAAATTTCAATGTTATGATTGTATGTTAGAAGCTGGTTATGTTCCAAACGGGGTTGGTTTTGGAAGCTGGTTATCCTATAACCCGTGATGGCAGATCTTAGCATTTAAAAAAAGTTAAATTAGCATATACGTTGAAGATTAAAAAAAATTAATTGTTTGTTAGTATAATTATATGGAATTCTATATAATTGAAATTAGGAAAAATTACAAGTTTTGTCCTTTATCTTTATAGCACTTTTCAGGCGGTGTACTTTTTAACCAATGTTGACAGGCGGTGTCCTTTACTAGGTATTTTGTTGCAAGTTTAGTCCTTTACACCCAACCCAGTTAAAAAACCCTGTTAATTGTTGACAGGCAATGTCCTTTACTAGGTATTTTGTTGCAAGTTTAGTCCTTTACCTATGTATTTTGTTGCAAGTTTAATTAGTCCTTTACACCCAACAATTAACAGGGTTTTTTAACTGGGTTGGGTGTAAAGGACTAAACTTGCAACAAAATACCTAGTAAAGGACACCGTCTGTCAACATTCGTTAAAAAGGACACCGCCTGAAAAGTGGCATAAAGATAAAGGACAAAACTTGTAATTTTTCCTTGAAATTATTTAAGTTATTGTTTTGGCTTTTCTTTATAATTGGTTGGATGACACATTACAATTTTTGAATGGTTCTTACAGTTTTATATGAAATGTTGTTCCAAACTACTTCTTCAAATATAAAACTAATTAAAAGATTGTATTGTAATCGCTATAAAAACACATTGCAAAATGCAAATTAACATCTTCTTCGAGTCAATTCCTAAACATCTTTTTGCATTTTGATTTCACAATTTGAGAAAGCCGACCACATTGGTGGCTGAAATAATTAACAGAATTTGGGACCTTGATGATGACACGTGTGGTATCACATGCTTTACATAGAAATACAGAAGAAGATGTTTTTATATATGTGTCAATATGAGTCAGATCCTAGTAGACATGTGTCTTATAGTTGTGGGTCTCGCTTCCCACGTGTAAAGCATTGTGACACCACTATTAGACCGTGGGGTATGGTGGGGCTTGGGTTAGAGCGTGGGTTGGACATTGGTTGACACGAGGAATGGGTGGCAGACATGGGCTAAACCCATTTTCAACACGGTATGGCGGGGCGGGGGTTTGGGGCGTGGGTTTGGGGGGCTTCGCTGGGCTATTTCAATATTATTTAAAACAACAAATTTAATTTTTTTAATATTTTTAAATAAAGAAAATTATAAAAAAAAAAAATTCTTAACTTTTATATTTGTTTTTTATCTCTTCTCTCAACGGCAAGACTAGTTGTAACTCGTCACCCTGTAGGTGATCAATGGGCTGGGATAAAAATTTCAAATCATCCCGTTTTTGTTTCTGGGCATCTCTAGCGGCATCTCTAGCTTCTTTGCTCCTTAGTATTTCGGCCCTTTGTTGTTGGAATACGTTGAATGTATCCAACTTGCATGAAATGTCATCCAACTGCTCGCTGTATATTCCCCTACGCGAGCCAGAACTCTCAGCTGAAGGCGATGCCGTACCAGATCTAGATTTTTGAGCACGCCTTCTTGAGGCATTTCTTCCATACTCAGGCCGGTTTGGGCTTGGCGAATCATCCAAAAGGTCCTCAAACTCTTGATCTCGTGCATCAGATTGGGCTTGGGACGAGCCCCTTGACCTTTTGGAAGACGAGTTGGTTTCGCTACCAATGGGGATAGTCGCCCACTTTGGATGGAACTTACAAATCTCCCAACAATGCATGAAACGGAAGTCGGTCTTCACATTTGATTTGAATGTCACCACTGCATTTGTCAAAATGTCGGCTTTGGTTTCACCACTTTTAGGGTTTTGCTTTGCTTTATTTAAAAAACCACTAAATTTTGTAAGTTGGGTGCTTATCTCGCTCCACTTTGAGGATAAGCTATCGTTTTCACGATAAGTCTCCGTACCCATTTCTTCATGGAATAGTCTACTAACCGATTCCCACAGGGCGGTTCGATGTTGCGAATTTCCTATTTTAATAAAAAAAAATTAATATATTACAAACTTATATAAAAAATAACCATTAATAAAAAGAAAGGTTAAAAATACCTAAAGTTGAATGTTGAGATTGTTCACACCAAGCCCTCGCCAATGCAACTTCTTCAGCAACGACCAATTTTTGTTGTTTTCGTTTGGCGGTTTCAACTACTTTATCCGCCTCAGTTTTTTTCTTATGACTTCTCTTTTTGATGGGTTTCGATGCGGAAGGACCATCATTGGGTGGTTGAGTTTCGGGAACGGATTCGTTTTGTGAAAGGTCGATGGAGGTTAGTGAAAGGTCGATGGCCGATTGTGAAAACGGGGTAGGTATCGAATCGTCGGTGTGTGGGAAGTTAGTAAACACACGATTCCCGATATACGATGCATAACCCGCCATGTCGGGCATAGGAGAGTGTATGAAAAATGGACGAGCTATTGGACGAGTGGGTGGTGGGCTAGGATTATTTTCTTGGAATCCATACGGGTTGCTCGGGTCAAAAGGACGGTTGTAAGGATGCATTTTTTCGTTTTGTAGAAGGAGAATTGAAGATGTATAGAAGATGTGGTTGAATGTGGTAAAAAATGGAAGAAAAATTGTGAGTTTTATAGTGAAAAAATGGAAGAAAAAATTAATTTTTTTTTAAATATAGCCGTTGGCCAACGGCTAGCCCAACGGCTCTTTTCTTTTGACCATACAAAGCCCGCCATGTCAGCTTGCTTCCCCCGCCCCACGCCCGGCTTGAAACCCAAGCCCCAAGGGCCACGCCCCAACCCAAGCCCACCTGGGGTGGTGCCTTGGGCGTTTTCCCCCAACCCACGCCCCAACACAAGCCACATACCCCATGGCCTTATAGCCATGTCTAGTGGGACGGGAAGATAATATCTCATTCTTGTGTATTATTCGTCATGTGGCAGTCCAGTCAGCTTTTAGGCATTATTATGCATTTATTTAAAATGGGTGTAGTAGTATAATGCCTCATAATACCTCATCCAATGATTACCTAATTATGATTTTTTCTAATTAAAACTAATGATATTTTATTAAATAAATATAAATTACATAAATAATAAAACACATAATTCTACTAATCTTAATTTTTGTCTTCACTTTCGCCATTCTCGTTATCTTCGTCTTCCTTGTCATTCGCTTCTTCTTCACCCACGTTTGGAATATACCGAACCGACCATGCGTGTTGAACCAAATCAACCGCTAACGCAGTATGTGCGGTTTCAGATCGCATTTCATGTGCATTCTTCACTCTGTCTTCCATTGTTGTTTGAGGATATTTCTGAACAACTTCCGATACATAGTTTTGGCATATTGCTTTTCCTTCGTCTTCCAATATATTATGCATTATTATACAAGCGTACATAGCATCTCTCACTTTTTTTCTTTGGTCTATGCACGACAAGGATTTCTCAAATAATGCTACCGTTGTTGAAGAACCCCAAAAGCATCTCTCAATGTACTTCCGCGAAGACTCTTGAACTTTTTTAAAGTGAGCTATTTTTTCATTGTACGGGTCCCTAAATGTCTTCACGACAATCAAATACCTATGATAAATTCCATCGCACAAATAGTATCCGTGCGAGTAGTTTCCGTTTGCATAAAAAGATGCTTTTGCAGCTCTACCAGAAATATAGTCCTCTACCAATGGAGATTGTTCGAAAACGTTTATATCATTGCATGACCCTGCGACACCAAAGTAAGCCAACCAAACCCAAACATCTAATCATCGAAAACGTCTCTCAGTTAAATCCATTTAAAACTACAAAATTACCCCTACTAATTAAAAAAAATAAAAAAACTAATTAATTTTTTTAAAAACTATAAAAACAACAAACTTTTAGTTTATTTGTAGGGCCCACCAAACAACTTATCCACCACCACCACCTAGTACTTCATCTTCAACCTCCACCCCTACCAATAAAATTCCCCCAATAACACCTTCTTAAACGATATGATTGGAACAAAACCACAGCATATGCAAGAATAGTCGACTATTTGTAACTGAAGTTGACCGGTATGATTGGAACAAAACCACTACATATACAAAGCATAACCCAAATAATAGAATACCAATTATCATCATAAAATAATAATCAGACTTACCAATTGTGCAAGCTCATCTTTTTCTTCCATTCGATTGTTGCTTGATAATTTGGGAGTGAAAAGGGTTTTGGGAATTAAGGAAAGGGTGTAAGCACGATAGCCTGTTTCTTAGATGGTCACAATCAAACGACGGTGGTCGAAGATAGTCACAGATCTGTACAATTGGTAGTGGCGAGGTGGTGCCAGATGGTGATGGCGGCGGTGATGCGGCAGTGGCGAAGCATGATGGTGGCGATGATGGTAGATGGTGGAATGTTAATGTCGGTTGGGGTTGTGGTGGAGGACAACGTTAGATGGTGATGGTGGCGGTAATGCAAGCAGTGGCGGATCTAGACAAAAATCTTAGGGGTAACGTTCAATATTTTTTTTGCCGTACTTTCATACAATGTAAATATAAATGAAACAAAAATAAAAACATGATAATAAATAAAGTTAAGCACACACATAATAGATTTCTCCTCTTTGGTTTTAAAATGTTGAAATCGAGTTATTACATCCTCTTCTTTTACTTTATCAAAAGTTTCTCTTTCGACCATACAAATTAATGCATTATTCAAATACTCATCGTTATTCGATTGCATAAATAAGTCTTAATAAGTTTCATTTAAAAAAAACATATTTCAATAGTTGTGGTTGCATCTGGTAAAACCAACGCTAACTTCAATATCCGGTAAACCTAAGGAAAAAAATTGGTTTGTTCCTGTTAAAAATCAAAAGAACCCAAGTCATTTGGCTTTTAACCATGTGGACTTTTAACATGTTGTGTTTATGTGGGCTATTGAGTGAATTATAGTGGGCTTTTAACCATTTATTAGTGGGCTTCTAATCATAAATTTACGGTTGGATTTTTAATAAAAGCAGTGGCGGAACCACACTTTTATACCCGGAGGGTCGCAATGTAATTTATATATACACAAAAGTATATTTATTTATGTTTTCCATAGATGTACTATGACCGTTTCAACGATTTTACTTTTCTAACATAAGCTAAAAACTTTTATCGATTAATATTTGTTTTGAGTTTTTTTATTGAAAATTGAAAATTTTATTATAAGAAATAGATCTCTACACTAATTTAAATAACATAATAAACAGAACCGGTAAGAATAAAGTAATTAAATAAAAGAATTTAGAGATTTTTAATACCTAATCAAATCAAATAAATTAATAGAAGACTTATTTGAGAATTTTTTATATTGACGTTGATTGTTGAATGTTTGTTTCCAAGTACTTTATAAAGCCCAAGAAACATTTCAAAAAATAATAAATTTGTTGGGTCGCACAACGAATGTTAAAAAGCCCATGTGATTAATTAATAGAGATTAGGGCGTACACTTATACCTATTCATCTTCCCTTCCAAATCTAAAACAGAATGCTTGCTACCAATCCACCACCGCATCCACCAAAAAAAATATAACGGTCACAATACCTTCTCTTCTTCTACTTTTCTTTTAACAAGGGTGATTATTGAAGGGGTAGCATAAAAGTTTTCCAGGGGTAACGAAATACAAAAAACAGAAGGGATAAAAGAGATCTTGCACTTCATTGTTAAAGTTAAGGGGTAGCGAGTGCTACCCCTCCCGTAAAGCTAGGTCCGCCCCTGAATGCAAGACCAGCTGGTAGAACCTAGAAGAAGATGAAAGGGGTGGGGGTGTTTAGGTTATGTATTTCAATATAATAATTAAATATTAATTGTATTTCTTTTAAACTTTTAATTGTTTTTTTTTTTCTAATTAGTAAGGGTAATTTTGTTAATTCATACCACTGAACGTCACAAACTAACTGTCATCCACTCTAGGTACTATCCGAGTAAGCACCGAGCAAACCACATGGAGCACATGTGTAATTTTTAAAAGTTGGGGACTAAAAGTGTTACTTTGACAAACCACAGGGACTATCCGAGCATTTTACTCATTAAAATATTTTAAAGTTATATATTTAATTTTTGTATGTGAAAGAGGAGGGCCCAACATTGGGGTCCATTGGAGGTCTGCAAATCCGAACGTGTTTGCGTCGTACGTCACTCCACGACGCAACATCACATCGGTCTGTGAGGGATAGTCAACAAATTCGAACATTTGCTACTCAAGAACGTTGTGACCGCTATTGGTGGTTTTGTGTGGAAATGAGGTGACACGTATATTGCAATTTCCACATCCCATTTCTATGAGGTGACTTAGGTTTGCTGTTAAAAAACGGGTAGCGGGGCAACTTGTTACCTGTTTACCTTCTATTTTTATGTAATTTTGTATTTATTCGATATTGAAGTAGTATATGAACATAACCTCATTTGTACGAACTTTTTTTAATCCATTTTGCCATTTCAATTTAATTTAATCATGAGTAAGATGGATCAAACCTCATAGAATAAAATGACTCAATCACCATTGAGTGCAAAATAAGGAGTTGACATGACATAATAGTATTGGATAGAGAATCACTCAATCACCATAGAGTGATTAACCATATCCCCACCCTCATAGAATAAAAATGTTGCTTTTGTTAACTTCGGCTAAACATAACTTTTCAAAAGGAACAAATATAGAAATAAAAAAGAAGATATAAAGTGGTGATCAGGATAATGGGATATGCTCCTCTCGTGTGGGAACCACTAGGGACCTCATCTCATCATTTGGCCCATCCTTTTCCTATTCATGATAATTAAATGAAAACGACCAATTTCCATTTTATCTTTTTGACGTATGATTTCATTAAATTAAATCTTAAGTTGTTTATTGGAAATGAATAATATAATACAACTTTTAAACGTGCATATTTTACTTTTATTGTAGATTTATCTAAATTCATAAAGCTACTCTTTTTTTTTTTTAAAAATTTATCATAACATTATTCTCGTATTATATTTGAGCCTCACGCTAGTTAACCAGAATGTATAAGAAAATTAGTAAACCGGTTATTTGGTAAACATTTTAAGTACCACTTTTATTGTATCGACATATTCAGAAAATATAAGACATATTCAGAAAATATAAAGAAAAGGTGTATTGATCTCAATAGCCCACGTACACTTAAAATAAACTTCAAAAGTTTTGAGAAAATATCTAAATGTTTTGAATTTGAATATGTTCAAGAGAGAGATGGACAGAGAATGTGGATCATAAAAATTAAAAAGGATTACAAGGTGACAGAATAAGAAGAAGGCAAAACACATTTGACAGAATAATAACTTTTCTCTTAAGTAATTTATGTGTCTAGTCTACTTGGTTGTGACAAGTGTTAAAATTTTATGAGTGTAGATGTTTTTTTTTTATTTATTTATTTATTTTTTTATCTTATTTGACTCCTTAGTATTCTATTTCTTAAATTTTTTTTAACAAAATCGAAATTTCATTCATACTTGCCAAGTTACATCTAAATAAAAGGTAGACGGGCAACAAGCTGCGCCGCCACCCCTTTCTGAATTGCAAAGCCTAATCTGCCAAAGACAAAACCTCGTCCCCCTGATGCTGAGCAATTGTTGTGGATGACCCGTTGAACCCTGGTCAGGAATTGGATAGCTTCTGGCGTTAGGGAGCCAAATGTGTCAAAGGCAAAAGGGACAAAACCATGCCGGTTCTCTGCACAAGCTTTAGCGTGCTTATCAACTTTCTTCGATTCTGCCTTTCTTGCTGCTTGTCCAGCTACAAACCCGTTTTCCCTTAAACCAACCAGAGGGGAAACCCCCGTGAGGTCAACACAAACATGTTTCCCCCTAGCCCAACCAAAGACGAGCAGATCCGTTGGTCGCATAGTAGATCTCCCTTCCATAGGGTCCGTAAGGAAATTCACAGGAGTCTCTTTCTTAGCCGAAATCCCAGCTCTTCTCAGGATGTCCCACAAAACATCTCGCACCCAGTCATGCCGATATTTGAACCCAGGGAGCTCTTTACAATGCACTGCGTGCTCTCCGTATTTATCCATACAAGCTTTACGACATATCGGGCACGTTTCATCTTAATTTATTTTTAAAATAAATTAAATCCCATCTTATGATTTTATATAAAGAAGGTTTTGATGTATTATGTATATGTATATGTATATGCTTCTGCGAAGATGGGTCCTTTTTTTGAGATTTTATATATAGTTTAAAATACAGACCTCAAAAGCCAATATACGATATAGTGATATTATGAATACTAAAATGTTTAAATATATGTTCCTTTTATACAAATTACATCCGTATAAATAAAAAAGAAAAACAAATTCAGCTAATTCTATTATTTTTGTGTTCAATGTAATATAATTAAATTAAATAAATGAAAAAAGACTGGACCACGAGAAATTTGGGAAGTCGGCTGTTATCAGGTACGATGGGGTGCACAAACAAGGATATCGACATCCTCGTGTTGGGGCCACATATCTTAATTATGAGCACCTTAAACCTGGACCATATGTTTTTTTTTTCTCCAAAAATAGCAAGTTTTCTCCAAAAATATCACTTAAATTAGTTAAAACATTTCTAGTCACAGCTTTTAGTTTAATTATCTGCTAAGTTATTATACTAAGAAATCATAATTTAGATAGCTTTCGATACGAATTTGTGTCTGCAAATTACGGACACACGAAGTTAGATTTTTGCAAGCAATTTGGAAGATTTGCGCCAATGATCTCTAGATCAACTGGTGGAAGGCTTGCATTTCTCTTGAGAGATGCAGGTTCGACTCCCACTTGGTGCAGAGTGCGGCACTGGTAGGCAATGATAAGAGACCCAGGGTAACATGGGTTGGATCCTTGAGCCAAACGGGTTTTACCGGTAATTTCACCGTCGTGCCTACGAACGGATGGGTTACCGGGTTTTCCCCGGAATTGGTGGTGGACTCGGGTTACTCTCGGAGTACTCCGTTTGTTCAGTGGGTGCCCCGAAAGTGTTCGGGATTGAGTTTGTTGACCGTTCAAAAAAAAAAAAAAAAATTTGGAAGATGTGCACCCATTCATTTAAGTGTTGGAGTAAACCCCACACAATAGAAATGATGTTTTTGGCTTATTTTACTATACACTTCTTCAAAGTTAATTAACTCATGTGTTCTAAGGCTACACAGTATGGGTCCGTCCCCCCACTCGTCTTGGCCCGGCGACGCCAGCTACACCAACCCCCCCCCCACGTCCCCGTCGGTTCCTGGACGTTGGCGACGAACCAAATGTGGGCCCCCTTTTTCCAAAAAGTTACCGTTATAAAAAAAAATTCCATTTTCCAAAAACAAACAAACGGTCAAAAACTTTAAATATATATATTTCCATTCCATTTTCACCTCCATTCACAAATTTAACCCCAAAATTTCATCTCTCTCACTTAATTTTTATAAATCTTCTTCCAATTTTATAAACCTTATACTCTATCATGGATCCCTTCAACAACCCGAACAATCCCAACAACCCGACCCAACCAAATGTTTTCTCGGTTCCGGGATATTATCCGACGCTAGAACCGAACCAATTCTCGCAATATTCATCAAATGCGTTTGCATCATTCCAACACTCGCAAAACCAATTCGCTCAATTCTCTCAAAATCAAGCCCTTCAACAAATGATGATGTGGGGTGCTTATAATTTCCCACCGAACCCGACACCACCCGTTCAACCCCAACCGATCCCGACGCAACCCTTTCAACAATCCGAACCCGACGACGATGTGGAGGTTGTTCCCGAAACCCAACCGCCTAAAGGAAAAGGAAAACGAAACAAAGGCAAGCAAGTGGTGGGTGAGCAATCGTCCAAACCGAAGTCGACTAAGTGGACGCCAATCGAAGAAGAAGCCTTAGCCAAGGCTTACATAGGCACGTCTACACACCCGACAAAAGGTTCGTATTTTTTTAAGGTTTATCTTTTTTTTAAAGTTTATATATTTTTTTAAAGTTTGGTTTTCTAATTTTTTTGTTAACAGTTTCTAATTTTTTAAAGTTTGTTTATTTTTTTTAATTTTAAATTTTTGTTAACAGTTTCTTTATTTTGTTTTTTTATTTTTTCTAACTTTATATATTTTGTTTGTTTTTTAGGTAATAACCAAACGGGTGACGGGTTTTGAGGTTTTGGCGAAGTTCCTTGACCTTATGGACCAAGGCCCGTATCGAGATATCGGCTCGGTGTCATCAAAGTGGCGGAAAATGAACGCGTCCGTCAATAGGTTTTGCGAGGAATATAATAAAATATTTTCAAGTGGGCGTCGTAGCGCCATGAGCGAGGACGATGTGTTCAAACAAGCGTTGGACAAGTATAAGGCGAACAATGGTAATACCAACTTTGCTCACGTTCGCGCGTGGCAAATTATGAAAACGGAACCAAAATGGGCGCCGATTCCCAACGAGGTGGAGATGGCGAAACGCCAAAAAAACATCGGAAATGGGTAGTTTTAGCGCCGGTGGATCGGACGCGAGGTGTCACATAAACTTAAATGATGACGCCGACTTTGATGAAGAGGAGTACGCCGTACATGAAGCGGAGCGTCCACCGGGCCGAGACAAATCAAAGAAGGAGCGGGCCAAGGGGAAAGAAAAGGAAAAGGTGGACCCGAAGATGGAAGAGTTTATGGAACAATTAAAAATGTACAACGACGTCTCGGCCCAAAAGACGAAGGCGAAGGAGCGGGCCGTCGAAGAAAAAAGTCGTGTAGCAGAAGAAAAGTTACGCGAGAAGGTCCGATTGTCGAATGAGAAAATCCGAATTTCCGATGAAAAAATTCGGCTCAAGGAGTGGGAAATAATATCGATGGATGTCCATGAGTATCCCGAGCCGAAACGTTCGATGTTGAAAAAACTACAAACCGACATCATGAAAAAACATCAAATTATTTAACTCTATGTTTTTTATTAAGTTTATGTTTTTTTATTAAGTGTATGTTTTTTTTTATGTTTATGTAATGTCTTTTAATATTAATGATAATTTTTTTGTTAGTTTATTTGTTAAATGTTAAAAAAAGGTAGAAGATTAAAAAAAAAGTAGAAGATTAAAAAAATAACATAAAAATGGTGGGGATGACTATGACTAGGACCATCCTCCCATACCCTGTACTTTTGGGGGATGGACCATCATTGGGAGTACTATGACGTGACGCCTACGTGGCGGATCATCCTCCCTTGGAGGACCATCACCATACCCACTAGCCTAAGAGTTGGTAGAAAAACATTTTTTACAAGTTTTTCAGTAATACTTCACACGAACGTTATCTCTAGAAGTATACCTTAGTGTCCTTTAACTAATATGTTGTTCGTGTACGCACAATACACTTCAAACACGAGTCTTTCTAGCCGATCAAATCTTCGTCGTGTGTTCATTGTTGACGACGGGCCTAGTTGGTAGCCCAACATAACCTGTCTTGGGCTTCTGTTGTTTGGGCCCGATTAACAAGCCCACTCCTCATATTCTCTCTCAAAATTGTCCATGATAACATAAAATGGGCGGGAAGTTAAGGAGGATCCAAGGAAACACAGAGCTCATTAAATGCTTGACTGATGGGGGAAGAGAAAGTCGCCGGAAAAGAGAAGTACATCAAGCTGGACACATTTAATGAGGCTTCTGATCCTGCCGTTGGGACTCAGACACGTGTCTGAGTTCCCCAAAGATACCCGAAAGCCGTTAGATCGTCCAGTTATGATTTCCAAGAGAGATAAGTCACTCCCTTTATATAAGGAAGGTAAGGAACTCAATAAGGGACAAGAAAAGATTCACCTTCACTAAATGCTCTGTGCCCTTATTTATTCCGACAACCTCGGATAGCATTTACTCACTTATATTTACTCACACATCCCAGAATTCACACCAAGGAAAATATTCCGACGACAATACTCGTCGGAATAGGCTTCTCATTATCCCCGGCAAGTTTACTTATTCTCACGCTGGAGCTTGGTCACGGATTCCCCCGGGATGCTCCGTGACGAGGCTAACGGTTTTCTTTCTTGTAGGACGAAAGGACAGGGATCTTGCAATGTCACGAGACTCTGTGACCGTCATCAGTGACTCGAGGGCTCGACAATTGTGATCATGAACAAATGTTTATTTGAAAATCAATTGTTACATTTTCCCTTTGTCTATTACATCAATTGTTTTAACCGTAAATATAGATATACAATCACTCTTTTCTTTTCATAAATGGTACAATTGAATATAAATACTATAAAGATATTAATTAATGACAGGGCCGGCCCGTTGGGTTTTCTAACCTAGACACGGGTCTAGGACCACCAAAAATTAAGGATTTTCAATTTTTAGTAAGTTTTATATATTGTATATGTATCAGACCCAAATAAAATCAAAACTAAACCAGTTTTTATTTATTTATTTATTTATTTAAGGAGCCCAGATAAAAGTTGTTTAGGAAAAAAAACCCACATTCAAAGACCAGTTACGATATTAAACTACAGACATAACTGCAACAACCATCGACCATTCGACCCCATCCCAATGCAGTGAATCAACACCTACAAGAATTTAATTAGGGAATTTGTTGTTATTAGTTCTATTACACATTTGCTTAGTTTATAACTGATCGTCCCAAACCCGGGTAAAGAAGGATGATTTTGTTACTAAATATCTACAAACATATTGGAACGACCCTGATAAATAATTCAAGCTTTTAATAATAACTCAAAGCTAAATATACTAATCGTGTTGACCGTATATGTTTTTAAAAATCCATTTTGACCCTACTCACATAAATATTTATGTATCCACTCCCTGTCATGGTTTTGTGGGAGTTATCCCATAATTCCTTGAATCTGCAGATAAAATTACTCTTTTAAAATGGGCGTTATCTAAAATAGTTTTTGAGGTTTTTTATTAGTTAGCATATAAAAAAAAAAACTTTGTAGATGCCAAACATATTTCCCGGAAAACCCTTTGTTTTGTAAAAGGAAACAATATTAAAAAAAAAAATTACATTTTCTTACTTTTTTCGGAACGGCCAACATAATCAAATACTAAGCACTTTCGGGACGCCCACTGAATTAAACGGAGTACTCCGAGAGTAACCCGAGTCCATCAATTCCGGGGAAACCCGGTAACCCACCCGTCTGTAGGTAGACGGTGAAATTACCAGTAAAACCTGTTTTGCTCAAGAATCGAACTTAGGTTTCCCTAGATCTGTTATCATTATCCACCATTGCCTCACTCTGCACCACATGGAAGTTGAACATACATCTCTCAAAAGAAAATGGAGCATTCCAGCACTTGATAAAGCTACTCTTACTAATTGCAACAAACACCTCAACATTTACAGATTTCGGTTAGAATAAATTAAAAGTAAAGTTAAAGTTGGTTATCAAAAGTGAAAAGTGAAGTTAGCTTTTAGTTATTTGATTGTTGACCCAAAACACAAGGCAACCGTTTTTTTTCAATACAAAACCCCCAAAACAAAATCAAACATACAACTCTTTATGCACAAGTCACAACCAACTACACTTTTATCATCCAAAATAACGAATTCCCAACAGTTGCGTGAGTCCAACTTAACGGGACCTTAACGGGCCCCACTTTCCCTACCCATACAACACTCTTAGCACCAGAAAACTCTATAAATACGATGCTAATTGCGCCATGCTTAGGCTTGAAGAAGCAAACAACTTCAAAACATCAAAACCTTTCAAATGGTGGGACCTTCTCTCAACTCTCCCAAACCTCCCACAAACACTACCATCAAACTCTTGTGCAGTTATGGCGGCCGGATCCTCCCGCGGTACCCCGACGGAAAACTTCGCTACCATGGTGGCCAGACGCGTGTCCTCGCCGTTGCTCGCTCCATCTCATTTTCTGGTGAGTAATTTTTTTTACATCGAAATAGAAAACAAACGCACAAAATATTGCATTGCTAGTTTCCTACGCGTGCAAAAGTAATTTTTAAAAACTATAATAGATATTGGGGTCATAACATTATTTTTTTTTTTTTTTTTTTCGGTTGAGAATGTGAACTTGTTTTATATAACCAAAATAATTAATTACAATAAAGTGACAGGTAAACGAGAGTAATCGTTAACTAATTATGATTTACTTGTGATTTACAGAATTGATGGCGAAACTCGGTGAATTGTGCGGGAAGACAGTGAGTTTGAGGTGTCAGTTGCCTACTGAAGATCTAGATGCTCTTGTTACCATAACATGTGACGAGGATTTGACGAATCTCATTGAGGAATATGATCGAACAGCTTCGCTGCAATCGATTAAAATCCGAGCATTTCTATCAAATCCTAAGAAATGCTCACCGGCTCATTCAACCGCTTCTGGGTCTGGTACTTGTGGATCTAGTTCCTCCACTGGTACAACACCCGAAGCATCACCGAAATCGCCACCTCTGTCAGTCACGGATCGGTGTGTGTATACGTCGTCAAAACCGCCTTTAAATCTTCAATCAGCTGGAAAGGTTCCGTGCTACGCTTATCGAAATTCCAATAGGTTTTGCCTTGTTCCTAATGGGAGTAATTGGCAATAACAGTTGGAAAAACAACTCAACTTTGGTGCTGTGAAGATACATACATAATGAAAAAATCAATTAATAGAGGCGAAACGAGCGTAATTCAAACGGTAATATATGAAGACAATGCAAGAAATTAATATTTGCGTGATGTATGACTGGACTGTATATAATTTTAATTTTTAATATTCGGATTCGTGTTTAGTTTCTATGATATTTTTGAGTGATTCAATGAATGAAATGCTTCAACAAATTTGAACTTATTTCGGTTAATTTGTTAGTCAATTTTCTTCTTTAGTTCCCGTGCTCTTTGATCTGATCGGTGCTCATTGTCGTGTTTTTGTGGTGATCAGGTTTTGTTTGGTTGCGTGACGGTTAATCTTTATCTTCTGTTTCTACTGCGAATTCGCCGGTATGTACACATGTTGTGTTGATCATATTGTACCTGTTGGTGGTATCTGGTTTGTTATCTTCCTGTCATCATCTTTGTGTTGATATATTATTAAATTTTTTTTTAATCATAGGAGTGAGTGAAGAATGCAGGTTAACGACATTATGATTCACAAGAATATTCATTCCATGGAGGAAGCTTTTATGCAGGTCAATTGGAATAGGTGGACCACTGGGATAGGTATTGAATGTAAAACCGGTGATATTTTGGCGGGTGGGTCGGTATTGTATGCAGTGGCAGACCCAGGATTTTTGGACAATGGGGTCAAAAAAAAAAAAAAAACACACACACACACACAAACAAAAAAACGAAGAAACAGGTATCAAACCCATGACCTTTTGTGTGTAAACAAGGGGTTTTACCACTGCACTAGGCTCACTTTCATTGTTATGGGGTCCAACTAAATTATTTTATGGGGTCCACAGACAATTTTATATACCGTTTCTACTACTTTTTAAAAAAAAATTGGGGTACGGGGACCCCGTTCCTCGTAACGTAGGTCCGCCCCTGATTGTATGCCGGGTTTTGCAGTTTGGATTAAGTGGTTGTGGTAGGAACTCGTGGCAGGACGAAAGAAAATTGTCCATCTCAGCTATTTGCGAAAGTAGAAAAGGATTGCTAGCTGGGTGATAACCAAGTCATAGCTGGTCGGTTTGCAAAATATCACATCAAGATGATTACTTAATGAGGGAGAGAAGGCGTTGGAAATGTTGGGTTCATAGAAAATGACCGATCTTTACTGATACGTGCTTAAGGGGGTGATAACCATGACGGTTGACATTTTGAAGAGTCTTTACCCAAATAACTAAAAACAATATCGTGATATGTCAATTAATAATGAAAACGTATAATATTGATTGGTAAAAGAAGAGGCAATTAAATTGAATATGGACGAAAGAATTTTGAGTGATTGAACTATGTGAACCCAAGTTTGAATATTGAAGAAATTTTATTTCGGAAGAAAAAAGGAGATAAATAGTTGGCCATAAATAAGCATTCATATTTGAGGGATGGTGTATGACATGTGATCGACACAGGAGACAATCGGTTTTTTTAACGGTAAATTTGGATTACTGACGGACCACTAGAGTATTATCGTGTCACCAGCGATATCACCCGACAGAGGCGTCTCTGAGAATTCATGTACCATGTTCAAGCTCGAAAAAAATGTGCCCTCCCGTAATGTTTTATTATTTTTTTTAAATAAATTAAATTAGTATTGGGCTCAATAAACCTAATGCCAAGTGGTCTAAATTTTAAACCATAAAAAATGATTTGTAAATGGGCCTATATTGGAATTGGTATGTGTTTATTACTTAAAAAAATTAAATAACAAATATATATCGATTTTTTTTAAATTCGTGTGCCCTTCGAAATCGCGGGCCTTGTGCTGAGATCCTCCTCACACACCATCATAGCCGCCAGTGTCACCCGATCATATTCATCTCCACTATTCAATAATGCTGAAGTATCACATCAGACATTCATAAAGGAGAATATTTGACAAATTCTTTTCTTTTTTTAAATGTGTAAACAATACACATCTTTATCAAATGAATAGTTTAAGGAAAACATAAGAAATGTTTTATACGACATTCCAAGCAAAAGTTTGGGTTAGATTTGCCTAAAATCCTAAACGGTTGATGTCATTGGGGATAGGATTTTGTAGGGAGTGATGTAATGATTGAATGACGATTAGGCAAGATAAGATGATCCATGTCATTAGATTAGATACCCATGGCATTATAGCCTAGTGGTATCTTGGTGGTGGGATAAGGCTTATGACCATTAGGTCATGGGTTCGATTCTCACAAAGGGGGGTTTTTCCCAGATTTATTGGGTTTCCTCCTGAATTGGTGTATAGGCAATATTGCCTAGTGGAGATGGATATGATCGGGTGGTTCTGCTGGTGGCACGATGATACTCCAGTGGTCCGTCAGTGATCCAAATTTGCCGTTCAAAAAAAAAAAGATTAGATTAGATAAAGCGCACAATAGGCCAACATGTGAAATGTAAACAATAATTAATAGTAACAAGTTGTAAATCGGATATATATCTAATTGTTAATGTTAATCTAAGCCAACACTGATGTTTAATTGAATCACTTCATATACAAATAAATAAATCTATGTTATAAAAGTGAATATATGTATGCAAATGTAGTGTGTTTTAATTATATTAAAACTTATAAAGACAACACATGGGTATCGTGGTGTTGATGGTGGCCGATCTTAACGAAATACGGAGAGGCAACGGTTTCAGGCGAGAGGTGACGATTGCGATTGGTGAGGGAGGGGGAAATAAAGGCAACAACACGAGGGAGAAGGAAACAAAGTTGACAATGTTGAAGGGAAGGATGAGAATAAAAAACAACGACCTGGTCCAAATCGATGAAATTCAAAACGAGGGTGGATTCTAGTGATACCGAGAGAGCTACACTACCTTATACGAAAGTGTAGTCGTCAAGACAATTGAAGGGTTCCTAAATGACCAAACTTTAGGCACAAACCTCACATACAGAGTTTATTTCCCTCCAGAGGAAGAAAAACTACGACCAAATTGCCTAGCCAAGATACCACGTTTGAGATCTTTAAATGCTAGATTAAACTAAGTATATATGGGTTTTAGTATCAATAATGTTAAATAGGTTTATGGTTCAAAGTGTCTATTTATTGTAAATAAAGGGTCAAGTATGTAAACTTGTAGAGTTGTATATTAGAAACTGGCATAGGTTGTTTCAGTCGATCAAAGGGGGGAAGAAGGAAGAAGTGATCGTCTTTGTTTGCGAAATCATCGATTAGGAGTGAGCAAAGTAAATGTTAAATACACTTTAATACCAAATATAATACTAATATTTTTATGAGGGTTTTTTTTTTTTTTTTTTTTTTTGTGAATGAATATTTAGAATTTTATAACACTAATATAAAAATGTGTTTATTTTGTGAGGAATGAATCTGATCAAAGGTTGGGCTTAAACAAAAGGAGTTGTGATCGTGGGTTTGTAGCTGTGTTGTGCTTGTGGGCTTACTGCTGTACGTGGGCTTGTAGTTGGGCTGAGGACATGGATTACAAAGGCCGCCGGGTTGCAGACGAATAAAACGAGAAGTCCAGTTAATACGTCACAAGTTTATGCTTGGCACATGACACGTTGCTTGCTTTGGTGAAAGTGTGAAATGGCATTTTTACATATAAAGGTTACATATAAATTACAATGACGTTAGTTTTGGCATAAGGCAATGTATACTACAAGTAGGGGTGTGCATGGGTCGGTTTTTACTATTAACCATAACCATAACCGCTAGTTCGGTTATGGAGTTTTAGTAACCATAACCATAACCAAACTTCGGTTACGGTTAATCGGTTATGAAGTCGGTTATGGTTCGATTTTGGTTAATTTCAGTTAAGTAACCAAGCAAGGTTTGAAATAAATAGGGTTGTGCACGATTTGAACTTAGCTTGAGCCTATTTTATAAGATAACGGAGACTAAATTTTTGGTTAAATTACTGATTTAGAGTTTTTTTAATAAGGTAATTCTCAAACAAAAACAATTATGGCCGTAACACCTTAGTTCTTTATCAAAATAAATGGCATCTACATCAAGATCAACAAAATTTTATCTTAGTAAAAACCCTCTATATGGTTTTGTTAAACACAAATCTATTATATAAAGTTAACATCACAACTTCGGTTCGGTTTCGGTTTCGGTTATATTCGGTTAACCAAAGCTTCATAACCATAACCATAACCGATTGAGCGGTTATACAAAGTTTCATAACCATAACCATTGGTTATATTGGTTATCGGTTATTAGTGGTTCGGTTATGTCGGTTATGGTTCGGTTATCGGTTATGGTGGTTAATTTGCTTACCCCTAACTACAAGTGTTTGTTTGGGCTTACAAGTTACAACTATAGTGTTGCTGTCCATTGGGCCGTTTACAACCCTCTTTTTTGGGTCTTTCTTTTTAGGGTAAATTACAGTTTTCGTCCTTTATGTTTGTATCGGATTGCAGTGGATGCCCTTTAACTTCAATAATTACAGTCACAATCCTTTATTTGTAAAAACCCTTACACTGTACGTCCTTTAGCACTAACCAAGTTAAATTTATCAGTTTAGTCTGGTCATGTGCAAGGCACATGAGGGTATTTTGGTAATTTCTTGCATTTATTTAATATTATTAAAACCTATATAAATTAGCAAACATTTTGTGCATCATTACTTGTAAGTTGTGCTTTGTGTGTTTTTCAAAAAAAAAAAACTTGATTTTTTACTTTTAACCCAAAGGTTTGTACATTTTCCAATTTTAACCCTACATAATTTGTTTTTTTTAACTTTAACCCAAAACTTTTCATTATTTACAATTTAACCTCACAACTTTTGTCGCTTATACTTTTCATCTTTCGTAAATTTTCGTTTTACGTATAGTTCTAAATTTTTCTAGTTAATACGACGCAACGTGCATGTGTGGTTCAACGTTTTTACCTCTATTTTTCCATGTTTGACAGGTTCGTCGCAACACGCACATCCTAGGTCGAATCAGTGTTGGTGGTCAATGACGGTTGTGTGACATTAGTACTATTTGACGTCGTTTTACGCCCCGCCGCAACGCGGGGTGTGCTTTGGAGGGTTTTCAAAGAAAAAATTGTTATGCATATGGTTGTCGTAACGTTGGCTTTCGGGGTTTTCCAAAAAAAAATGATTTTTTTTACTTTTCACCTAAAAGTATTTCATAAGTTACTTTTAACTCAAAACTATTTGTTTTTTCAACTTTTAACCCAAAACTTTTTATCCTATGCAATCTATCCTCATAATTTTTTTTACTTTCAACTTTGGTCCTTTATAGTTTTCATTTTCGCAAATTTTTCGCCTTTTGCTTGGTTCTAAATTTTGTGACTTAACACATCGTAACGTGCGTCTTTGGTTTAACGTTTTTATGTTTCGTTCTAAATTTTGCGAGTTAACACGACGCAATGTGCGTGTGTGGGTGAACGTTTTTACATCGTCTATTTTTTCCCCGTTTGATATGTTTAACATAACGTGCGGGTCCTAGATTGGCTTAGTTATAACTAAAGAATCCCCGCCGCATTGCGGCGGGTCGCAATCCTAGTTTATCTTAATAAACAAAAAAATAATAATAAAATATATATATTAAAGCCCAAACTTTTTTCTCTCTACCAGCGCCCACCTCCTGCAACAAAACCTCCCCAAATTCGTGTATACAATCCTGACATCACACCTTAGATCTTTCTGTGCATACGCTTCAATCTGTGTTGTTATCTTGCTGCTATAGAAATCCTAAAAGGGAGCAAGAAGACCTGCTTAAACTTTTGCTTAACAATTCCCATAACAAGGTTTAATTCACAGAACCTTTTTCTTTCTTTTTGGGTATGTATGGATTGATTAATATTTGGCTTATAGCCTAATATTCGAATTTGACTTTAACCCTTGACCCATTTAGGTTTCTTTTAATGATTTTATTTTCTTTTTTTATCACTAACCCTTTGGATCTGATGGTGGCAACGCTTCAGATCTTACGCTAGATCTGACATCGTCGGCAGCAATGGTTGCCTGCCGGAGCCTGCTCCGTTGTTGTAATAAAGCTCAAAACCTCTCTCTCTCTATACCTGTTGACTGTGGGTAGAGAATACGACGTGGCAGAAGACGGCGGAGGATACAGATTGTTAGGGTTTTGTAGATTTGTGATTGATGAGTTTGTGAGATTAATTTGGGTTGATTAAGATCTGAATAGTGTGGGTTTGTGAGATGCATGTTTGGGTAAGCTTTTTGAAACAACTTTTATTGACTTATTGGCTTTTTGAAAAGTCATAAGATCTAAAATGATGTTTGGCAAATAGGGTGTATGTGAGGGGAAAAAACCAATAAGTCAATAAGTCACAAAATCCTGACTTTTCCAAGAAGCCAATAAGTCAATAAGTTGTTTTTAAAAGCTTACCCAAACATGCCCTAATTGAGAAAGAAATGGGGTGATGTTGGAGTTGACAAGCTTAGATCTGGTGGTTGTTTGGCTGTGAAGATGAAATGAAAAAGAATATATATTTTAAATATAATAGGTGAAATTACTAACATACCCTCACGTGTAAGGCACATGCCAAATTTAACTGAAAATTTTAACCTGGTTAGGGTGAAAGGACCTATGGTGTAATGAGTTTTACAAATAAAGGACTGTGATTGTAATTCTTGAAGTTAAAGGGTATCCATTGCAATCCGATACAAACATAAAGGACGAAAAGTGTAATTTACCCTTCTTTTTACTAATTTTAAAGAAAAAAAAAACCTATTTATACAGGCTATATGTAACGAGTAATGGTAATAATACAAGACTTACAAGATATTATTCACTTTTGTTATCACAAATAATAATCTATATCTGTCTATACTATATAATAAAAGAAACCAATTAAGGGACACATGTCATTCAATGGAGTGGAGCCATCTATTTTTTAGTTTTCTTATCTCTATCTCCTACTTAATTATAATTAATATTAATTAAAAGATAATTATAAAATAAAATTTAACAAGTTTCGATTATTTATAAAGCTTTTCGTATTTTATTGTGGCTTATTGCATATCTTACATTGTAGTCGTCCCATAATAATACAAATAGTGGGTTTGTTTTTTTCTTTTTAACTACAATTAAGCACCCCGCGTTATGACGGAGACGTAAAAGCATATCAAATAGCACCAATTCAACACAACTGTCAGCGACTATCAACGATGAAGTTGTGGCGTGTTAAAGCGAAGAAATAGACCGAAATGTAGAACATTTAAAAAAATAACTAAGTCGATCTAGAACTCATGCGTTACGACGAACCTGTCAAATGAGAAAAATAGACGTAAAAACACTGAACAACACATGGACGTTGCGCCGTATTAACTAGCAAAATTATGAACAAAACGTAAAAAGGTTGAATCACACACGCACGTTGCATTATGTTAACTCGCAAAATTTAGTACGATACGTAAAATGAAAATTTGGAAACGATGAAAAGTATAAGGGGACAAAGTTGAAGGAAAAAAGTTGTGAGGTTAAATTACAAAAGATAAAAAGATTTGGGTTAAAAGAAAAAAAATCATTTTTGTGAGGTTAAAATTGTAAGAAACCAAAAGATAGAATGTATAAAAAAATAACAAAGTCAGTCAATGTCTCACGCGTTGCGACGAACCTATGAAATAAAAAACGATAGACGTAAATTCTTGAACTATACATGGACGTTACGCCGTATTACCTCGCAAAATTATGAACAAAACGTAAAAACGTTGAATTTAGTACGAAACGTAAAACAAAAATATGCGAAAGATGAAAAAAGTTAAAGATAAAAAAGTTGAGGTTAAATCGTAAAACAAGAAAAGTTTTGGCTTTAAACGAAAAAAATTCAATTTTATGAAGTTGAAATTGCAAGAAATTCAAAGATTTGGTTTAAAAATAAAATTTCAATTTTTTTTTTTTGAAAAACATCCAAAACGTATCGTATAACACTCTATGCATATAAAACTATAAAAAAAAGTTGAGGTTAAATTGTAAAAGAAGAGAAAAGTTTTGACTTTAAAGTAAAAAAATTCAAATTTTTGAAGTTAAATTGCAAAAAATTCAAAGATTTGGGTTAAAAGTAAAATTTTAATTTTTTTTTTTGAAAAACACCCAAAACATATAGTACAACACTCTATGCATACAAAAGTTACTAATTTATAGTATATTAATTAATATAAATTTAAATAATTCGTATATGAGATAATATAGTCTTTTGAAATATTTATTAGATTTTAAAATTATTTATCTTGAATTTAACAAAAGACGTACACTAAATATAAATTAATTTAATATAAAGAGTTAAATGTCATTTTAGTACCTGTGGTTTGGACCATTTTGTCAGTTTAGTCTAAAGGTTTTATAATACACAGAAGGTATAACTTTTTATTGATTAGTATATAAAATTACACTTGCTCAACCCATACAATACATGAGGTTCTTAAAAATATAACTTTTTTTCATTATTTAATATATAAAATTAAATTTACTTAATCCAAACAATTCACGAGGTTCTTAAAAATATAATTTTTTTATTATTTAATATATAAAATTACATTTATTCAACCAATGTAATAAACGAGATTTTTAAAGATATATTGTTTTATTATTTGGTATATAAAACTACATTTATTCAACCCGTATAATAAACAAGGTTTTTAAAGATATAGTTTTTTATTATTTTGTATATAAAATTACATTTATTCAACCCGTGTATTACACGGGGTACTAACCTAGTAAACTATAAATCACTTCAGAATCAATAATCATAGGTCATAACGTCTAAATCATTCATATATTCATTATATTTTAGTGTTTTTCCTATTTGAATTTTAACGACTAATATAATTACCTTTGTAACCAGACTACAAGTAAATTTCTGAAAACAATTTACAGAAATATTCTTTTTAGTATAAGACTTAGAATTTTGATATTTTTACACGAATGAATTGCAAAAAATAAATATAAGTTGACATTTTTACACGAATGAATTGCAAAAAAAGAACTATAAAGTTTGCTCAATAGATATTACAAACGAGTGCAAACTTTTTCAATGCTATACTAGTTTCTAAAAGTAACAATAATTTGGATTCATAACTTCAGATTTCACATGAAAACTCATGCAATTTTCAAATAAAATGTCTACCCTTCTCATACAATTATTTTGAGGGTAATTTGTTGAAGGTGATACTAGTATACATATACAATTTTGTTCGATCTTGTATTTTTTTTATGAGTCAATATCTATTTAGACAATAAATTAACGTTGATATTTTGGCAATATTACTTCATTATTCAAATTATAATGTTAAATGAAGTAAATCTATTTACTTTATAACTTTTAATTCTTCATCAACGTCAATATTTTGGCAATATTACTTCATTATTCTAATTATAGTGTCAAATAAGTAAGAGACTCTGAACCAGTAAAATGCTTGACTTGGCTTGGTCTGACTAGTTGGTAGTGGAGGAAGTGGTGCGTGAGTGGCTGGTTGAAGGCTATGAATGCATGTGAATTGATAAATTGGCAAAATGTTCATTTAGTATGATTCTAAAACTTAATGGATTAAGAGTCTTAGTCACTGATTCGGATGCGTTTTGTCAGTGAACCAAACACACTAATGATGACAATTTTAGAGGTTGCCTCTTAATGGAGACATTAAGAGGCTATCAAACAACCCATAAGTGTGTTTGGTTCATTAACAGAACACATCAGAATCAGTCAGTAAGCCTTTTACCCATTAAGTTTCAAAATGATACTAAATGAAAATTTTACCCATTTATCAATTCACGGTTGTTCATAGCTCTCAACCGGCCACTCACGCACCACCTACTCCACTCACCACCACCTCCTTCACTACCAAATAGTTAGACTAACCCAAGTCAAGCCTCTTACTGGTTCAGAGTCTTTTACCCAAATAGACCTCTTAATCGTTTAGCACTTAACCAACCCCTAAATCCATTTACTTTATAGCTTTTAATTTTTCATCAACAATGATATTTTGGCAATATTACTTCATTATTCAAATAATAATGTCAAATGAAGTAAATCGATTTATTTTATAACTTAATAATATACTAGTATATATAATCGCTGATCAACCCATGCAACAGACTCTCAAGATTCAAGTAAACCTCCTTCTCTTTCAAACATGAGCGTGGTGGACAAGTGGTTGGAGGCTATGAAGTCTTACTCTCCGAGTCCGAACTCAACTAGTGGAAGAATCCATGACCATATGGTTTGCATTTGTCTATTTTTATATGTTCTTATTACTAGGACTATGATCTATCTAGTTAATTATTTAAGTTGTTTAATTAATCAGTTTGTGTTTCTAATACCAGTTTCATTTCTTAGTAACATGCATGTAGTTTTGTGTTGGTAGTTAGAATTAAGTGTGATATTAGCAAATCACTAAATAGGAATTTGTGGGAAAGGTAGGTCTCTTTCATCCTTCTTAATCATATCCTCATAGAGATCTTCATTGTTCCATCTGCCTTTTCCATCATCGAAGGAGTAAGTCTGTTCTTTCCAACTTTCCGTTGTCTCACGTTCTTGTTCGACTCTATATCTAGAGATTCAAAATATTCCCATAGTCTCTTTGTACACCAATTTGTAGCTTCTTCTTTCTTCAGTCACAACGGACTTTGGTTCTTTGAAAGCCTTAGTAATGTGGCAATTGGTTCCTTCGACTGTGACATCATATTCTTGTAGGATCATATTCTTTATAGGTAGTGTATGGGTGCCCCTTAACTGTCACATTGTTTACGATTTGGCGCCAATAACTGTGATATAACAACTTATCAAGTAAGCCTACTAAGTATCATAGTTATATATTAATTACAATCAATAAACTAAGGATAATAGATAAGTATGATGATGGTGCCGAACTTAATAATCCAACTTTGATGAAAGAAACGAAGGGAGACTATAAAACTGGTTTATGTTGATGACTCAATAGCTACTGGAAACTGTGAAGCAAAATTAACTCAAACCAAAGCCAATCTAGCAATACGTTTGCAAATGAAGGAACTCGAGCAACTCAAGGATTTTGTGAGTTTATAGATCTGATGGAACACTGAAAGAATATTTCCCATTAACAGAATCATGGCAAAGAGTTGGTGGAAAAGTTTGGGATGATAAATTGTAAGCCAATTGCAACACCTACGAAGCCCAATGTTAAGTTATCCCCTTATGGAAGAAAAGAGTTGGAAGACACTACAATGCCTCCACAGTTAGTAAGGAGTCTCATTTATTTGATAGTAAGGAGACCCGATATCTCTTTTTCAGTTGGAGTATTAAGTTAATATTTGTAGAAGTTGCTCGTTGAGTGCTGAGATACATAAAAAAACACACTTGGGCATGGAATTCCATATAAGCAAAATCAATATTGTCAACTGGTTGGATATTGTGATGCAGATCATGTTTGAGATCATGACACTCAATGATTAAACACATGATACGTCTATGTACTTGGGTGGGTTAGGAGCTGTTTCATGGTGCAGCAAAAGTGCCGCCTACAATGTTGATACCATCCACTAAAGCTGAATATTGAGCGGTAACAATGGTAGCTCAAGAAAGTGTTTGACCCTTGCAACTATTGGAGAATTAACAACAGTTAGCGAAGGGTTTAATTCCACTGTATTGTGACAACATACCATCAATACGTCTAGCTGAAAATCCAGTCTTTCTTGCTATAACTAAGCATGTAGAAGTGCAGTATCAAGTGCAGCCTCCCACTTTATTTTTTACTCTATTTAAGGCCCCATCTTAAGTTGAGGGGGAGGATTAAAGTCAACACTTCTTGTCTTAGCTACCTAAATATAAATTCGTTAGTTTGTTTTCTGCTTTCTATATTTAATGTTTGCAATGAATAAGGGTAACACATTTTAGATAAGTTTTCCTCTTATTCAAGTCCAACACTAATTATCTGTGAATTGAAACAGAAACATCAAAAAACTAGTGCATTGTATTTTCTGGATGAAATTACAAATGCTTCGAGTGGGAAACATGTAGTCATGTTTCTAGACTACGACGGGACACTCTCTCCAATCGTTGACAACCCTGATCTTGCTTATATGTCTGATGCGGTAATGACCTGACTTCAATTAACTTTTACATGCAAAAAATATATAATCTTGTTGTCTCTTCACATGTAGATGCGAGAAACGGTAAGAAAACTCGCTTCATGCTTTCCAACAGCTATTGTTACCGGAAGATGCATAGATAAAGTCTATGACTTCGTCAAATTAGCTGAGCTTTCCTATGCCGGAAGCCATGGGATGGACATCAAATGCCCATCTAAACACAAGGAGGTAAGAATCATGTTGTTGACACTATATATAGATATGAAAATGTTTTCATTTACATTACAACTTCTTTGGTAATTTGCAGGGTGTTGTTTTCCAACCTGCCAATGATTTTTTACCCATGATAGATAAGGTTTGCTTTCTTTTTTAGAGGTTAAGGTGTTACCATGTTAAAATGTTTGAGTGTGAAATAAACTTTAGAGAGGTGGAAGGAGGAGTTCTTTAGTTAATGTAGGAGTACTTCAATTAAAGGATTGAGGAAGCCATTTATGATAGCAGCTTCATTCTACTTCACATAGTCAATGCATAAACGCGACAAGCCGACCTTTTTACTAGAACTGGAGCTGCAAATGGGCTAGTAGTGGTACTGCCCTGTGTAACACTAATATCCAATAAGGTTTTGACTAATAATCATAGTTTCATCCTTCAACACAATTCTATGGTCACAAATTTTGGATGGTGGCAGGGAAGTTGGTACTTGAAAACATCCTCAAATTTGACTAATAACAATTCTAACTCTCGCTTTTCAATAGGCTCGTTGACATGTTTCTCATTTTAGAATGAGTCTTCATTAAGGGCACGAAGGCTAACGAGTTGAGAACTAGCTATTTGGGTGTCATTCTTAAGCATATCACATAATCTTCTCGCTAAGCAAAAAGGGAGACTATGTTTAAATCAGACCCTTTGAGTTCAAATGTTTTCCCACCCATTGTAAATCTCATTGTTAGCTTCCACATGATGTCGTTTAAATCTTTCAGCAACTGAATTCCCAATACCATGTCCTAGTTATTAATAGGAATTAAGGAATTCCCTACACCATAATCCGTTAAAATTTGTACACATTTTCATGCAAGAAAGATTATAACAATTTGCCTTTTCTAACCTTGATAGAAGTGACATCTTTAGTTGGACATCTAAGTTTATTAGCCAATCTTTCATCCAAAAAATTATGTCAATTAAAATATGAAGTTGCCTTGTACCAATTGTTCCAATTACTTTCATAGTCGAAAAGGATGGAATGCCTATTATTGCATGCAGAAATATGTGTTGTTATGTCAAGACTTCTTGAATGACTTCTGTTTCAGCCACTTGATCATCATCATTATTGTTGATCTCTAGGGTGAATAATTGTTTATACTTGCAGCCGTGCTTAGGAAAAGAATGCTCAGTGTACAAAAAACATTCTCCTATATCCTTTTTATCATCTAATTCTTTGCTAGATAACCTTTTGGATCTGACCCTCTTTTGTGTGTTAGTTGTTGTGGTAGGGGTAGCAATAGTGTTGGTTTGGCAACATTGATAAGGGTGGAGGTCTTCGATATTGTTGTTGCTTTTGTAGAATTCCATGATTGAGTAGAAGCACTCTTGAACACATTAGAACCTTTTGTTTTTGGGTCCAAATTGGTATTGGATTCTTCTTGAATTATAGCCATAGAATATGATTCTTTAAGGCTCTTTGGTTTGACTAATCGTAATGGACAATGAGTTTCCAGCTTGAGACCCTTTATGAGCATCCTAATAGAATATTCTTCGCATAGAATAACCTTAACCAAAAGTGAATCAAATGCCAAGTAGTATTCCATTACCACCCGTTTGACCAACGATGTGAATTTACCCATGGCGTATCAATAAACCTTGCAGTCAATGCCGAACGTATATGCCTTGATTATTCCCATTGTTGTTGTTACCGTTATGTGAAATATACTATTTGACTCTAACTTATACAATTGACCTTATTGACCCTCTTAACTATTAAGAGCATGCAACAATCTTCAGGTTTATATGATACTCTCGAAGAAAGCAAAATCAACAGCAGGGGCAAAAGTGGAAAACAACAAATTTTGTGTATCTGTTCATTTCCGACGTGTCGATGAAAATAATTGGATGGAGCTGGCTAGCCATGTGAAATCGGTTCTCGATAAATACCCAAAGCTCAGAGTAACGACAGGAAAAAAAGTTAGATTTGTGATTAAAATTTACAGTATGCATTTATCGTGGTTTGCATGGTTCCGTTTTGAGCCCAAACTGAAATTTTTGGTTAATAACTAAATAAATTTAAAGTTAACCAAATATTCAATTACTTAACTATTTTTTTGACTTAGGTTTTCAAAAAATGGCTAGCCGAACCATCAGTTTTGAGCTCGATGGTTAATTCACCGAACTAACTCTTCTTTGTATTCCTTAACAATTATTTTAGGTATTAGAGATCCGTCCCGACATTCAATGGGACAAAGGGAAGGCTCTCAAGTTTCTATTAGGGTCACTTGGTACAATTTATGTCTAATAGTATACAAACTAAAATAATAATACACGTGTCAATACAATTGCCTTTCATGTCAAGGTTACACCAACTCTAAAGACGTGTTTCCGATATACATTGGGGATGATCGTAGTGACGAGGACGCCTTCAAGGTCACTTCTTGATCCATAAAGATTTAAAATATTTAACATTATATGCAGTTTTATTCTAATCAAATTTTATTATTTTTTGGTTTAACCTTATTAGGTACTAAGAGAAAGGGGCCAAGGTTTAGGCATTCTTGTGTCAGAAATTAAAAGGGACACTGCTGCCTCCTATTATCTGCAGGATCCATCCGAGGTGAGTTAATAATTGTATTATGTAGGGATGGTAAATTGGGTGAACCCGAAAAGAAAAGAAGAATAAAATAAATGGGCTGACACGACCACGAGCTAAACGGCTTTGACCTGAAACTGACCCAAACCTATGAGTTTTGTGTTAGGTTTGTTTGAATGTTTTTATTTTTAAGTTGAGACATTCTTTGTCAATAATGCAGGTAATGGAGTTTCTACAACAGTTTTTGAGCAAAAAATATTCCAACTAAACTACTCAATTGGTGTTGTAGTGCTTTAAATAAATAAATTAAGCCTATCAGGGCATGACATTATGTTATACTTTTGTTTTCTTGTACTTACGTATGAACTTGAATGAATGCACTGATATCTGCTAGATTATATATATACACATCCAAATTTAACTGTTCTTTTACTCTTCTCAATGCTTGTATAAACTTGAGGGATTTATCCCATTGGACATTGTTCTTTCATGATCACTCATCTTCATGTTATGTTAACCCAACATATACCTTACCTACTTGTACCCAAATCAATCAATCTGACTACAATGAATTCTACCAGGTGGAGCCAGATTATTCGGGTTTACTTCATGAAGTGCTAAGTAGGTTTTACCCGAAACCAAATCAAGTATCCAACCTGGAATCCGTTACGACCAATATTATTTCTTCACTCAAATATCTTGAAATTAAGAGAATTCTCTTGGTCCTTACTGCGAAAACCGACAAAAGCAGTTTGAGTTTGATAAGAGGTTCAATTGCAACGAAGGTTTAAATAATCAAAAAGTATGTTCGCCGACATGTGGCTTTGCCCAGAAACATTTTGTTTTCTTGGATCATGACCGAATTTAAGTTGAAGATGTTACCCAAAGAAAATTCATAAACTTTTGTATTTATAAATTCTGAATCAACCAAGAAAACAAAACAAAGTAAATTTGATTGTTATTATTTAGTTAAGTTTTATACTTTTGAAATTATTCAAACTTTTTACTGGAGATATAAACTATATAATCTTCATTACAAGGTTTAGAGATAATTACAAGTTTGGTTCAAGTAATAACAAATTTAACCAACTTAACTGCTTATAAAATGTCAAGTGTTAACTTATGATACGTCACAAGTTTATGCTTGGCAGTTGGCACATCACACATGGCTTGCTTTGGTGAAATGGCATTTGTACATAAAGGTTACATATAAATTAGAATGACGTTAATTTTGGTATTAAGGCAATGTGTAGGTGTACAACTCTAGTGTTTTTGGTGTCCATTGGGCCGTTTACAACCATCTATTTTGGGTCTTTTTTTACTAATTTTAAAGAAAGAAACCCTATCCATATAGGCTATATGTAAATGCAATAATCTAACTTTTAATAAATAACTTCAAACATCACATGGCATTCTTTTTTTCAATGTCACACCTTTTATTTGTAACTCCTATAATATCTCAACAAATCGAAATAATAAATATAAAATCTCAACAAATCTAAAAGGATAAATATAAGATAAAAAGGGTGGAGATACAATAGGAAGTTAATTTGGCTAGAAAGACTAGGAAGTTATCTTGACCATCCATTTAGTTAATCAAGTGCTAAGATTAAATCAGGGAAATTGAAAAGAAGAAAAGAGGCGCGTGAGTTTGTTTAGGGGCATTCTAGTCAATCCAAGCCAATAGTTTCTCTCTCCTCCAATTCCCCCCCCCCCCCCATTTTTTAAACGTTAATAACTCTTTCATACGACATTATTTTTTTATAAAAATTGCACCAAAAAAACGAGCGTTTTTTTATCTTTAAAACGAGTATACTGTTGCTATATTTAAAAAAAAAAAATTAAAACCCAGTTGCGTAAAACGCAATAGAAAAACCCCCAGTTACGTAAAACGCAATGAAAAAAAAAACCTAAAAAATGACATTTTTCTAAAACGCAATGCACCAAAAACACAAATAAATGACTTATTTGTAAAACGCAATGGCCAGAAAACACAAAGAAATGTCTTATTTCTAAAACGCAATAGCCTAAAAACTCAAAAGAAAATGTACTTTCTAAAACGCAATGGACTAAAAACACATAAAAATATGTTTTACCTAAAACGCAATGCACAAAAAACACAAAGAAATGTCTTATTTGTAAAACGCAATGGCCAGAAAACACTTAAAAATGACTCATTCTAAAACGCAATTGCCTTAAAAACAAAAGAAAGTGTTATCTGTAAAACGCAATGGACTGAAAACACCTAAAAAGTGTTTTACCTAAAACGCAATGCACCAAAAACACTTCAAGAATGTGTTTTTCTAAAACGTGTGACACCCCGTAGAAACGTTCTCATTTACACTAGCTTGTCAGTGGCTGCCTTAACTTTCGGGACGAAAGTTCTTAAAACTTGGGGATAATGTGACACTCTAGGTTTTTCCGAGCAAACATCTTGTAATTACTTAGTGAGTATATATATATATATATATATATATATATATGTTATTAAATGAAAGTTGTGATTCTTCTTGTGCTATGTGTCGATAACGTGTATGTAATATATATGTGTGTATAAAGATACTCGTGAAACGAAACCACGACTCGAGACTACCCGGTCTCGAGTAAATAGTGAACAGTTGGGCCGCTTGGGCCGCACCCCCATTCGGAAACCCATTAGGGTGCACTAACTTGGATTGAGTATAAAACCTCACTAACCACCATTTGCACCAAACTTTCTCCCACACTCTCCTACATTCACTAAACCCTAAAAGCTCCACCAACACTCTCCTTTTCTCTTCTCGGAACAACCATCGGCTAAGGAAGGAGCTATCGGATCTCGGTGAACCTCTACACACCTCCACGCTTTGGAACCGGTTAGTGTGTTATTGTGTGTTATGTGTACTTAATAAACAAGATGCATAATTAAGTCTAAAGGTCTTGTTGCATGATTCTCGTATGATTAGTGAGTTTGTGATATGATGAATAAGGTGTGTGAGCTATTGTATGATCATATCTTGCTAAGGTGTTTTGTAGGATAAATGATTATGTTATCCGATTTATGTTAGATGTTTTGTTAAATGATTTTTGCTATCCGATTTGTGTTATCCGATTTATGTTATATGATTTTGTTATCCGATTTATGATTAGATGTTTTGGGACAAATGTGTGTTCAAAAAGATGATGCAAGATTTACTTGATCTTTGATCCTAATAGTTCATGCTTGAATGATCTCATGAAGAACCTTATGAATATGTGTTAAATGTGATATGTAGGATGAACATGATAATGAATGATGAAAACTTAATGATGAAGAACAAGTTTGAATGTGATTATAAATATTTGAAATCTGGTTGTTTGATCTATTTTGCTTAGTAAATAGACAAGAAAACATGTTTAATGGAATAGTACACAAATTGCATGAAATGGCAATCCTATTGGATAGTACCATTAGACAAGTTCTGGAAGGTCTTCGGTCATCAGGTGTGCGAGTCGAGACCTCCTGTCTCGACTCGAGACTACGGAGATTGCTACTCGAGACCGCCAAGTGGACAACTCGAGACCAGGGCATGCACCTCATGAGTCGAGACCAACACTGTTGCGACTCGAGATCTCCTGATCTCGAGTCAAGACTAAACTCGAGACCTTCGAGGTTGCGGCTCATGCGCGCACCACTCGAAATCTTCCGGTTGCGACTCGAGACCTTGCACTCTCGAGTCGAGACCACATGGTCACGACTGGGCTGCCTGTTTTCGTTATTGGGCCAAAATGTACAAACTGTTCATGCTTGTTACTGTTAAAGTGCACTATGTGTTAACTGCTACTGTTGACTGTGCAATTAGTAGAGCAGGCCCAATACCCTAGTATGTTTTGTATGCTATGTGTTAAATACGTGTACCATATACGTGATTTCTTGTACCCAAACCTGACCTATACTGGTAACCATTTAGGACGTGGTGACCAGCACACTTAACCAAGTAAACTAAACTGCCGAGCAACCCAAGGTGAGTTCACAACTTAAAGCATGCATTCCCGGTGGATTGGGAAACGGACTTAAAAACAACACTATCCCCTTGTAAGGGATACAAACTTACTTTTCTTCCCTTGTTACTGGGATACAAACTTAGTTAATTATTGTTTATACGGTAATGCAACAAGCAACACTAAACGAAACTCTATCACTTAAGTCCTCACTACTTAATACCGATTAATCGCCGGGGCCTGGCGAACGGGTTATTAGTTGATAGCGCTATTTAGGTGTAACCAGCCTCACACCGACCCTTGTTACTGGGAACGGGAGTGAACTAATGTACTCTGGCAAACCGTCAATGATGATAGAACATTGACAAACGGGGCACTGCGGAAACGTACGGTTAAGTAAGTATTCGGTATTGGAAAAACAGTTTAGTCGCTTACTTATGGGGTAGCTCCCCATCGCATGTATAAACGGTTAAATTAACTGGTGAAACAAGTTTTTGGTAATTAAAACTGGACAATTCGTGGACTCGCCAACATTTTTGTTGATACCCTACTGCATGCTTTGCAGGTAACCGGTGACTCAGGAGCTTGCAGCTTGGGAATGTGTAGTGGTCGTCTAAACCCTTGTGTTGGGTTTTAAATAATCTTGAACTACGAACTTTGTTTTGAAACTGTTGGGTCTATGCTTCCGCTGTTTACTCAAACTGTTATTTGAACTTAACCTTTTAGCACTTTAAATTATGGCGTTTACTAACTATTTTGGTTGGTGAATACCTTTACTATTAATCAATGCTTAGTATAATTGGTGGCTGGATCCTGGTCAGTCACGCCTCCAAGCGGTAGTATTTCGCGTGCGGATTTTGGGGGTGTGACAAAACGCAATGGCCAGAAAACACCAAAGAAAGTGAATTGTCTGTGCTGTGAACTGTCTGGACCAATGCAGTTTCCAGAGGCAATTTACAGAAAATTAATTTTTCTGATGCATTTTTATTACAGCAATTTAATCGAAAAAAAATTTTCGCAGCTCAACCCCAGCCAGGGGCTCTGCCCCTTGGACCCCGCCAGGGGCTGCCACTTATCAGCGCTCGAATCGAACGGATCGAGTGATTATCTTCAAAATCACCGGAAAAAACGAGATTTTGTATGAAATTAAACTGGGTTTTCTTCAAAAAAGCTGAAGAACACGTTGATCGGGTGTTTGAATCATTGATTGGTGATGAAAATCGCAATATAATGTAGTGATTATTGAGATAGAAAGTGAAGAAATGGTTGAAGATGGTGGGTTTTGAAAATGATGGGTTTTAAAGTTACTGGGTTTTGAAAAGAAAGAAGAAAAGGGTTGGATTGACTAAAATACCCTTTTTCTTTATTTTAAATGTTGCCACATGTCCTAATCCTATTACTTCCTAGACTTCCTAGCCAAAATAAACTTCATATTTGATCTTTTCCCAAGATAAAAAATCAATATAAATTATCATTTTACTCTTTCAATATCATTCGATATATGGCTTGATTTTTTTACCTTTTTAATAAATAAATCATAATCATAAGTCCATGTGTAGTGGTCAAACCCTATAAGGGGGAGTTATGTGACAAATGTCAAAATATATAAGAAAATAGGGTTATATAACTAATAACTTGAGTATGTAGTGGAAATGAGGGTTATATAACATGTATGTATATATATGTGTGAGAGAGAAATTATTGATATATATGTATGTATGTATATATATATATATATGCGTGTGTGTGTGAGAGAGAGAGAGAGAAACAAAAACCATAACCCCCTCTTCCCGTTATAGATATCGCGGCTGACTATATAACCCCCGGATAACGACGGACAGGACGGTGTTCCGAGACACCATGAGGTGTTATAACCCAATATGACGCTATATGACGGAAATAAGAACTTACTAATATAGAATAACACACAATTTTGTTATTTAAAAATTGATGGGAAAAGTTGTACCAAAGATTATTAGGTGAATAACAATAGCTAATAATTATGATTTAATAATAAAAATAATTAATATTATGGTGATGTGGCTGTGGTTGGGACCAAAGGATGGTTTGGTCTAACTGCATAACAATCATCATTTAATGCACCTTTCAATCAAACTAAAGATGGGGATAAATCTCTGAAATTGACATCCACAAGAATGTCTTCCATATTTTTATTTAGAGTTAAATGCCATTTTAGTCCCTGTGGTTTGAGCCATTTTGCCAGTTTAGTCCAAAGGTTTCATTTTTAACCTATGGGTCCAAAAAGGTTTCACAGTTGCCATTTTAGTCCACTGGGTTAACTTCATCCATTTTTTCTGTTAATGAGAAGGCCAATTCGGTCATTTTATATGGCCGAATTGCCCTTTTACTTAACAGAATTACATACAAAATGACCGAATTGGCCTTCTCGTTAACAGAAAAAATGGATGAAGTTATCCAAGTGGACTAAAATGGCAACTGTGAAACCTTTTTGGACCCACAGGTTAAAAATGAAACCTTTAGACTAAACTGGCAAAATGGCCTAAACCACAGGGACTAAAATGGCATTTAACTCTTTTATTTATTTGTTTTAGTTTTTAATTTAATGATTTTGGCCCCTCAAGTTGCTGGCTTTTTGGTTTTGGCATGTTCACTCCCATGATTCTTGTCATTTTAAAGTTCAATCCAATCTTCTTTTGGTTTGTTGTTGGCCATATCTTTCTCTTTATTAGATAATATCCTTAATGTCCTTTTGATCTTTATTAGATAATATCCTTAATTTCCTTTTAAGTATATCTTATATCGAGGTTTTTTAGATAACAAAAGTAGGAAGATAAAAATATTATTATAATAATAGGCTAAAAGTGTGAGAAGTGTAAGAAATATTATGGAAATGTCATGTGTTCTCAATCTAAGTTAATTCAAAAAGGTAATTATAGGAATACGAATTAAGAATTTAATCTATGAATTTGTGTCATTTCGTTCAGAACTGTATAGTGTTATATGTTTTTATATAGTGTCATATGATGTTATATAGTGTTTTTTGGTGTTATATAGTGTTATATGATGGATGGATAGTGTTATATGGTGTTATTTAGAGTTAGAGTTAATTGCCCGGATAGTCCCTGTGGTTTGCAAGTTTTTCACCTTTAGTCCCCACCTTTTCAAAATAGCATGTTTGCTCCCTATGGTTAGCTCACTTGATACTCGTATAGTCCCTACAGTGGATGAAGGTTAGTTTGTTCAGTTAAATACGTATGAAATGACCGAAATACCCTCAAAATTAATTTTGCCGAACGTTTGGTTCATTTGCAGCCCTAATTAAGATTGAGGGTATTTCGGTCATTTCATACGTATTTAACTGAACAAACTAACCTCTATCCACTGTAGGGACTATACGAGTAACAAGTGAGCTAACCATAGGGAGCAAACATGCTATTTTGAAAAGGTGGGGACTAAAGGTGAAAAACTTGCAAACCACAGGGACTATCCGGGCAATTAACTCTTTAGAGTTATATAGTGTTATATTTGTCTGATAGCATGTCTATGATAGATGTATAGTGTTATATATTGTTATATAGTGTTATATAGTGTCACATAGTGTTATATGGTGTTATACGGTGTTATATATTTCTTGTAGCAGTTACATATTTCTGGATTTTTTAGAATGTCTGAATTTTAAAATAAGTTTTAAATTGAAATCGCTAGAATTTAGGAGTGAATCGCTAGAATTTAGGAAAGGTTACCTAATTTGAAACATATACAAAGATACTATTGCCCCTACAATTTTCAAACCAGTCCAAATAATTAAAACACAATTTATAATTTGGTCCATACTGATCTCAACCATAATTTAAAACACTTCTCATACTTTTGAATTAATATACACTATCCCTACCCTATAACAATATTCATCTTATAATTATAAATATTTATAAATGATAAAATACTAAAAAATCACAATAATTTAGGTTGATATACTCTCAATTATTACACACTAGTGGAGCTCTCCCCGCGCGTCGCGCCGGGAATTCGACCGGTATCAGTTCAGTTCATTAGGATATCGGTACGCTACCAACACTCATTATAGCTATAGTAACTAAAAGATAAAACCCAAAATAGGTATTATATGCCCAAAAATATACCGACATGAGTTTTACATCAATGAAAAGCCATAAAAGTGAGTATCTTGATCGGTTGGAATAGACGTGATACCGATATTGTTAGGAGCGACACTTGCTATAGCTTACAATATAAAAAAGATGCTTATATCATTACGGAAGTTGTTTGCACGGTATTGGTTAGTCATGATAAAAAAAAAAACAAAAAAAAAGGTCAATTATATTTGATGCTTTGATTTCAAACAAAACTTTCAGTGAAACGTAGATAAAAATAAGTACGACGTATTGGAATATTCAAATTTAATAAAAGTTTATAGAAAATCATAAATCGTAGTTTTTTAAAAAGGCATTTAATTGAATTAAATAAAAACTGAAGAGTTTTAGTATTAAAATGTAATAAGAACATGGTTAGGTAGGGATTAGAAAGACTCAAAATATATTTCATGTAAATCGCTATGTCGAACAAAGGAGAATACACACTTTAAGGCCATACCCAATGATTATTATATGGGTATATGTCACACCCCAAATTTCCACGTGTTACCGGTGGGCCCGGTAGGGGAGTAACGTGACGTGGTTGGCAACATCATAGTCAAACAACACAATATATAAATGCACAGCGGAAGCAAAAGGATAAATATATTACAATCCGAAATAATGTAACATCCAAGTATTACAACGGAAGTAAAGGATCCACAGGCGGATCGAAAATAAATAACACTGTTCAACAGACTTTAGGCATCTAAGTTTGCGAGACTCTTTATTGATGCTAGGAGTAGCCAGCCAATTCCGATTAGTACCTGCACTTAGCCTTTTTGGGAAAATACGTCAGTTTACACTGGTAAATACAATCAACCGACTCATTTTGAAAAGGTTTTAAAAATGATTGATTTGAATGCACATGGCACAAAGTATCTTTATAATTTGATTAAAATGCACAGAGGCAAAATTAATCTTTTATAACTTGGGTTACTTATTTAAATATATCAACTTGTACAGGATTTACATGTTTCTTATGCGTTCAGTAGCCCGGATCGAGCCGGGTTAAAGATTAATGGACACACCACTTTAATTATGAGACACTGACAGGTGTACGCCTACACCTGTGTGCTAAGGTCGTGGCCATTTTGTAAAATGATGCCAGGGATATCCGGGACAACGATCATTAACCCCCAAAGGCTTTAAGCAAACAAAACAAATTAAACGGAACATCTCAATACTTTAACCAACATATAATTAAAGATTCAATGCCCGACCAAGCGGTATTTTATATACCGTACCCCAAGCCCGTATAGGGAAAATAAGTTAAAAGTATTTACCTGAGCTAAATATAAATTCAATCCCAGCCGTATCAAATCAGCAAGTACAGATAGCTTTTACTGGGCTCCTAAATCTGGAACGAAGGTTTTTAATAACCTATTAGAATCCTAACGGGTCTTTAATTAAGCCTGGACTTAGACCGATTAGTTTTCCAAGTAGAAGATACGGTTCAGACGCATGATAAAGCGAAGACCGGAATAGAACATGATTTAGACCCGAAAAGTTTGAATACTTGTATAATATGGGTGTTTCATACACATTCTGGATTTTGAGATAAAACCGATAAGGTTTGACCCGTTTCGGCTAATTTATGTAAACTAGTTACATAAACCGAACCGAACGCGTATGAAGCGTAACGGGTAATCATAAGAGTCCTAAACAGGTTTCCTAAGTTAACATGCCTTAAATATGTTGTGATATCAGTAGGATACCTTCCGTTATGCCCAAAACGAGTTTAATCTCATATTAAGCCCCGTAGGGGTATTTTGGTCATTTTAAAGATTATAAAAGGAATTAATTTATCTTCTGTGATCCGGGTCTGATTAAATCAGTAAAATGTTTTAATTTAACAGGTTATAACATTTGGTTATAAGTCTTATATGCCAAAATAGTTTTAAACCCTAACTATGCGTATAATACGCGTATAAAGCCGTTTTAAGCGACGTACGGGTTAAAATAGGATTTTGAGTTTCCTGATCAGTTAAACAGGTTCAAAACACTTCATTTAATATTTAAAATCAGTAGCAATTGGATTGGCATCAAAAGGATTTGTAAAACTCATTTTATGGCCGAAAAGGCATATTTGGTATTTACCGAATTAAGGCGATAATCCTAGCTTATGATCAGTTTAAAAATAATTAAAAATCTTCAAAAATCCCAAAATATTATATTACATCAGTGGGTAAAAGGTTTGGTGTCAAAAATGGGGTTTAGATAGGTTTTACGCTAATGACGTCATTTAATTACTAAGAATCGCTATAATTACGTCATTAAGCATAACTCCTAATCTAGACCTCCGATTGATGTGAAAATTTACAGACATGTTTAATAATCAGTAACTAAGATTATTTTACTTTCACATTTCCAAAATTCTTGTTTTATGGTCATAAGGGCATTACGGTCAATATTTAGGCGATTAACGGAAACGTCGGACAATTAGGGATTTATGTGGTATAAACGCAGGGGGTTATACACACATGTAACTAGGTCCTAATGGAACTTTAAGGCATGTCTAAACCTATCAAAGCCGGGTCAGAACTGAGGTCAAAGCAAAAGTCAAACTTTTGCGTCTTTCGGTTCCGAATCGGTTCAAAACAGAAAGTTGTCGAATCAAACAAGCGTAGACAAGTTTTTATACTTATTATCAGTTTATAAGAATGATAAAATAGGTGATACGCCTTTTACATCGTTAATCATGCGTTAAATCGAAAATACCATTTCTGTTGACTTTTTCGGACAACGTTTGACTCGACAAACGACCTAGTTAGGATTGGAATCAGTGGGTGCCCTTTTAAGGGTTTAAAGCCCACATGATTACCAACTTATAACAACTTTTGATTCGACAAAACCCTGGACCATTTGTGTTTTATCGTGAAGTCAAACCGTAGTTACGACGGTTTGATTTCTAGGCTATAAACTAAGCATAACTGAAATAGAGAAGATTAAGCATACTTACACAAGTCTAATGATCGATTTAGGATGCTTGAGAATGGTCCTTATGCTCCAGAAACGTTCAGATGATGAATGGGAATGGATGAACACAAAGTTGTCAAAATGAGGCCTTATCTAGTGATTGTAATCATCTTAGATTGTTGACACATAATGCTATAAATGATCTTGGATCCTTACATGTGTCCTATAATGTCTAAAAACCAGTATAGCAAGCCCATGGTATGCCAAAATGGCAATTGAAGTCGGTTACACAGCTTAACAGGCAGCTGCCTGTTTTTTCTGCAACTGGTAGTCGGACGCGGCCCGCCTACGGTTTTGGTAATCCTGATGCGGGCCGCCTGGGCCTCCGGATCAGGTAAACATGTTTTCTATTATTGCATATTTGGTCCTTGGTCCCCCGAAAGGTCATTTTCACAACAATTCTTGCATTATGAGGCTTCAATATTAACATATGGGGGCTTTAGGGCTTATACCATCTTTGTTAAGTCCTCGGGTAACTTTGTGATCACCCGAAAAGCCCTAAATTTCAATGTTAACAATTCTAACCCTCACACACGAATTTTATCACAACTTTCTCATACGGTAACGAAACTTGGTGAAATTTTTATGGTAGATTCTAGTGAGCATAATTAATCGTTACAAGGCTTCGGGTTTGCTAAAAGGTCACTCAGAGGTATATCTTAACATGTTGACACATTTAACCCCTGTAGTTTGTAATCTCTCACTTTCTTTCACAATTCACTTCGTATGATCCATGATCCATTCGTTTAAGGTTATAAACATCATGTAGGGTTATTCTAAAGTATATTTATTCATTGTTGACACTTTGAACCCTTACATTTACATAGTTTCATTGTTTGTCAACTTTAGTCCTTCAAGAACATTCTTACACACGTTCAAACTTATGACACGTGTCAACACCTTATAGGACGTAAATTTTTGAGGTGTTACAGTATAAAGGTGCTTATAACGCCTACAACACCGTCTATCTGGGCGTTATAGGGGCATGAAGAGGGATAGACGTTTATAGTATATTCCCCAAAGGATAGAAAACGAAATGGAAAGTAATGATTGAAAGGGCACTAAGGGACGTTAACCATTACACATTTTTAAAGAGACGTTGTGATGCTGATATGGAAAAAAATTCCCTTTAAAAGATATAAACCATTATGAGTGGTCTAATATATTTATATTTCATGTAAATCGTTGTGAATAAAGAATGACTACACACTTTAATATATTTAGAATTAGAATTAATGATACTGTTCATCATTAGTTGAACACAATTTAATATATTTAGAATTAGAATTAATGATACTGTTCATCATCAGTTGAAATTAATATGTATAATATGTAATGTAATGTGTAAAAGAACAATTGAGTGTGGAACAATATAAAAAACATCATTTTTTGACGGCTAGAGCATCTGGTTAGGCTTTTGGCCTTTGATCATCAAGATCACGAGTAGGAATCTCGCGGTTGGCATATTATTACCAGTTTGAACCGGTGTCACGGTTCGTCCCTCACAATATTCGACCCTAAGACCTCCCGGACAGGAACACCACATAAGTGCGTAAACCTTCCCACCTCTCCCCAAACCAATTAGTCTCCGGATTTAAGGATAAACTATTCATGTGATAGTATTACTGATAAATGGATTAATAACCAAAATTAAATGTAACTATATATAGTGGAGGGTTCAAATGAGAAGAAATTCTTTGTAAGAAGAAAAAAGAAGAAATTTCAACCAATAGAAATGCTTCATTAGACTTCATTTAATATTTGTACTTAATGTAACTATAAGGGTATATTAGTAAACTTACATACATCATTAATTGGTAGTTTCATCTTTAATAACTAACTATATTAAATTTGTAACTTATTTTTAAGATATATACTTTTCACAAAAAATAAAAATAAAAATTCATTTAAAGTGTAGGATAAATACGAGGCGTGTAGGATACATTACGAGTTGTGTAGGATAAATTTCAATATGTGTAGGATAAATTTCGAAATGTGTAGGATAACTTTTGATGTGTGTAGGCAAAAATATTTAGTGTGGAGGATTATAGTCTTAATGACTAATTAATTAGTCAAACATAATAATAAATGAGATGAGAAAAAAAAACTATTTAATGTTTTACAATTATACCCTTTTATTCTTTTTCTTCTCAATAAAATTTTCTTCTCAAATGAACCTTCCCCACTATATATATACTAGCAAACTTTTTCGTTACTATATACAAGAAATTTATTTGTAAATTACAAATTATGTTCTTTAGTTATTTGCAAAAGATCAAATACAAATATTTTTAGAAAAGTTGTTGTCATAATTTTGTTCTAACTTAACATCTGAACGGACTTTAATGTTCAAAAAAATTGTTGAGCAACTTTTGTGAGACAAGACGAAAGTATGTTAGTTTTTTAATTGCAAAAATTTGTTAAGAAACTTTTATGAGAAAAATAGAAAAAGTATATTAGTTTTTTATGATATTTGCCTCTAAACAAAAGTAAAAAAAGTTGGTTAATTCTCTACCTTTCAAAAGTATGAATTTCACATATTCAAGAATAATGTTGTGTGTATATATATTTTCAAAAGGTGCACTGCAATATTAATACGGTTAAGAGTATAATTATTTTCACGTTAAAACTCGCCCCCACTTTTTAAAAGGAATTATTATTTTTCATGCCTATTGCCTAAATATGGTTTCTGGTTTCAATGAATGAATGCACGACAAATAAACATTAAAAATCAGTAGAAAACATATAAATTAATTTAGAAAATGAGGTATTGTTTATATATAAATTGTCTGTGTCTTGGAGTAGTTGAAGCATTATATATAAAGTGATTTTGTGCAAGTGGCATATCTCCCCATCTTAATTATTTCCTCCCGTGAGTGGGGGTGCAACTTTTGGACGCGTGTATGCTTTTTAATTAAAAAAATTGAGTTAATTGTCATTTTCGCCCCTGAGGTTTGGGCACACTTGCTAGTTTCGTCCAAAATGAAGGTTTTGTATCATTTTGCCCCTAACGTTTGTAACTTTTTGCCATTTTCATCCAAATACCTAACTAAGTTACTTTATATCTTATTATGGGTTATTTTTAACCTAACCAAGTTAGTTTATACCTTATCATGGGTATTTTTGAAATTTATCAATTATAAGGGGGTAATTTATAAATTATTTTCTAGTTATTATTTATCAGCCTTTATAAATTATCTTCTAGTTATTATTTTTGAAAAAAATGATCCAACATTAAATTTTAAATTTTACTTTAATTAATGCATATATATTGAAGATGGTCTATTATTAAAGATTCGAATTATAAAAATACAATTCATATGATAACATATGCTTTGTTCATTGTTACGCTTTTATCTATTTCTGTGTTTGTATACCTAAATAAGATCACATTGGATTTTAACATTTTTATAATATAACACGATTTTTAGCTGTGTATATATTTTTTACATTAATAATATAAGCATTTATACTTTAATATGTTTGCATTTACAGTTTTACAAAAAAAAAAAAATTAAACTTTAAAAGTCTTGTAATTAAAATGTAATTTTACAGATCACAAATAACAATTCAACCTAGAACTTTCACTAAAATTATTGAACCAAAATCACCTATTGATTTTATTAGGGTTACTAAACGGGTCGTGATGTCACGTACATAAACCCAAACACGACACGTATATTCCCGAATTAATGCAAAAACAACCATTTTAACCCGAAAATTTTTATTTTAATATTGTTTGCATGTTAATGCTTTAATCATAAATGTACATATCATTTTAGTTTTTAAGCAATCATTTTTAAATTGTGTATTCTTATTTTTAAACTTATTTATTATGACACAAAAGTAGTCAAAATTTAATTTATTACTAGAAGATAATTTATAAAGGCTGATAAATAATAACTAGAAGATAATTTATAAATTACCCTCTTATAATTGATAAATTTCAAAAATACCCAATAATAAGGTATAAACTAACTTGGTTAGGTTAAAAATAACCCATAATAAGATATAAAGTAACTTGGTTAGGTATTTGGATGAAAATGGCAAAAAGTTACAAACGTTGGGGGCAAAATGGTACAAAACCTTCATTTTGGACGAAAATGGCAAGTGTGCCCAAACCTCAGGGGCGTAAATGGCAATTAACTCAAAAAAATTTCATTAAAACAAAATATTATGCATAATATACAAATTTAATTAATGTATTATATATACAGAGAGCGGTTAACATATAAAAACCCTTATCATACTTCACGTACGCGACAATCGTAACCATCAGATCAGGGCTATAATCACGTATGGAACAGTTAATAACGCATGGATCAGCTTGTTTTGTGATAATACGCATGGGAGCATAAATAATCAAGCATGGGAGCATAATCACGCATGGAACATTGATCAAAATGTAATAACGCATGTTATCTATATTAATCAAGCATGTTGTGTTTTGTCGCGTACGTTAACGTACGTTAAGCCGTGAAGTACATTATACTTTATATATATATATAGTGGAGAGTTCAAATAAGAAGAATTTTTTTGTAAGAAGAAAAAAGAAGAAGTTTCAACCAATAAGAATGTTTCATTTTACTTCATTTAATATTTGCATTTAATTTTAATATAAGGGTATATTGGTAAACTTACATAAATCATTAATTTGTATTCTTCCCTTTTAATAACTAACTAAATTAAATTTGTAACTCCTTTTCAAAATATATATTTTTCCAAAAAAAAAAACAACTTAATTTAAAATGTAGAATAAGTTATTAGTTGTGTAGGATAAATTACGAGTTGCGTAGTATATATTTCGAGCTGTGTAGGATAATATTCTATAATGTGTAGGGTATATGTATGAAAATTTTGATATGTGTAGGTTTTGTAGATTATATGTAGGATAATTAATGATTCGTTGACTATTTAATTAAAAATAGAAAAAATAATGATATGAGATTTAAATGAAATAGTATTTTACTAATATACCCTTTCTTCTTTTTCTTCTCACATTAAATTTCTTCTCAAATGAACCTTCCCCTATATATATATATATATATATATATATATATTAAAACAATAGTTTACTTATTAAAATAAGAATTTATATAATAATTAAAATAATTTACTTGTAATAATTACTAAAAAGCATATATGATATGTTTATCAGAAACACATTTTTTTCAAAAATTTTAAGGTACATAGTCTGAATTAACGGTTTTAAAATCATATATTTTTAAGTGAAACAACATAATTTTATACAAAAAGTTTCAGTAACAATTCCAAGCCACGCTAGACGCGTGTTGATCATTTAGTTGACATTCAAAACGTTGCGGAATAATTTATGTAACGATATATAATTAACAAAACTATAATTATGGATGGATTAAAGATCTACATATAGAGAAAACAAACTTTGTTGGTCAGCAAATTTCTTGGCATTAATCTAAGATATATTTTTCTAATTGGAAATTATAAAAAATATATATATAATGTTTAAAACCTTATCAACAATAATCTTCTTTATTGTGACACATTATGCAATATATAGGGGTCACTTTTGCTCTTGTATTCCTCATCTCCAAATCTCCATTTTCTTTAAAGATTTTGGATACTCACCATTGCAAATCCTCTCAAGGTAAACATCTCATATTCATTATAATAATTTTGACGTTACACGTATATTACTTTTATTATTGGTTCTGAAATAAACGTGTCAATATGTACATATACACCATGATCCGAGTTAGGTTTTCTTACTTGATGGCGGCTAACGAGGAGTTGAAGGTTGATGTGGAACAAGTTCACGTGACATCACCACCGTCGGGAGGTGGAGGTCTAGCAAGACAAGGCAGTGTCTCGAAAAACAACTGTTTATGTTCTCCAACCACCCACGCAGGTTCGTTTCGTTGCAGGCTCCATCGTTCCCCTAGCGGCATTCAACGCACTAAAAGTATTAATTCAGATTCTAAGACTGATGATCATAATGCAAATAACGTTAATGACACCATGAAAACCGTCATAGCGCCGTGATTCTTTTGTCCTTTTTTTTCTTATTAAAGTACATGTAAATGGGGGAAACCATGACATGTTTTCATATATATATATATGATCATTATATTTGAGATTATTGTGTTAATTCTACTGGTCGAAATGAAGCTGATTATGAAACAGATCAAAGGCGTTGGTCAACCATTTGAATCCAAGTTATCTAGAGATTCGACCTCATATTGTTAGTTAATTTGTATTTTAGAGAACCTTTGTATGGTTATATAGCAAACCAGTCGAGCTGAGCCGATCTTGAACTAGAGCCAAGTAATTTTAGCAAAAGCTCGAGCTAAAAAAAACTTAGATGAAAGTTGAGTGTAGTTTGAGCTTATAAAACTCCATAATTACAGTTTTTATACCGCTTTGTATGGCTCGGAAAACTTGATATAAAAAACACCTATTATCGAGTATGATCTAGCTGTTTAACAAATAATTTCTTTTCCAAATTTGCTGAAAAACACTTGGTTGAATTAAAGTTTTTAGCATTCTGGTGAACTTATGTGTATATTTTAGAATAGCATGTCAACGTTACAACTTAAAGTCTTTCTCAAAATAATAAATGTATAACCATATTTATAGGGATAATAATATCACATAATTAAAGTTTATTTTGGCTAGGAAAGATAAAAAGCAATAGGATTAGGACATATGGCAAAATTTAAAATAAAGAGAAAGGGTATTTTAGTCAATCTTATCCTTTCTTCTTCCTTTTCAAAATGCAATAACTTCAAAACCCACCATCTTCAACCATTTCTTCACTTTCTATCTCAATAATCACTACATTATAGTGCGATTTTCGTCACAAATCAATGATTCAAACACCCGATCAACGTGTTCTTCAGCTTTTTTGAAGAAAACCCAGTTTAATTTCATACAAAATCTCGTTTTTTCCGGTGATTTTGAAGATAATCACTCGATCCATTCGATTCGAGCGCTGATAAGTGTTTCAATCATTCAAAATTCGTCAATTGTTGAAGAAACCACTTCGATCCATGTAAGAAATTCTTTAATTTCATTTTTACGATCTGAGTTTTTAATTTAGTCATTGCGTTTTACGATCTTGGCGGGGGTCCGGGGGCAGCGCCCCTGGTAGCGGGGTCCCAGGGGCGGCAGCCCCTGGCGGGGTCCAAGGGGCAGAGAAATTAATTTTCTGTAAATTGCCTCTGGCGGGGTCCAAGGGGCGGAATTTTTTTTTTCCGATTAAATTGCTGTGATAAAAATGCATTAGAAAAATTAATTTTCTGTAAATTGTCTCTAGAAAACTGCATTCGTAAACTGCATTGGTTCAGACAATTCACAGCTCAGACAATTCACAGCACAGACAAAACTATTGTCATGGTTCAATACGTTTTAGAGAGAACACTTTCTTTGGTGTTTTTAGGCAATTGCGTTTTAGAACTAAAACATTTTTATGTGTTTTCTGGCCATTGCCTTTTTTAAAAAACACATTCTTGAAGTGTTTTTAGTCATTGCGTTTTAGGTAAAACACATTTTTAGATGTTTTCAGTCCATTGCGTTTTACAGAGAACACTTTCTTTTGTTTTTTTAGGTAATTGCGTTTTAGAATGAGACATTTTTAAGTGTTTTCTGGCCATTGCGTTTTACAAATAAGACATTTCTTTGTGTTTTTTGGTGCATTGCGTTTTAGGTAAAACACTTTTTTATGTGTTTTCAGTCCATTGCGTTTTAGAAAACAGACATTTTAAGTGTTTTCTGGCCATTGCGTTTTAGAAATAAGACATTTGTTTGTGTTTTTGGTGCATTGCGTTTTAGGTAAAACAAATTTTTATGTGTTTTTAGTCCATTGCGTTTTAGAAAGTACATTTTCACGCGCCTCTTTTCTTCCCTTCCATTTCCCTGATTTAATCTTAGCCCTTGATTAACTAAATGGATGGTCAAGATCACTTCCTAGCCTTCTTAGCCAAATAAACTTCCTATCATATCTCCATGTCATAAAGTAATTGTAAACGAGTGAAGGACTAAAGGCTGAAAGCATATTCATTGTGGGTCTTGGGCCTCAAATTAATACATTGTGGACAATGGGGAACATATACTAAAAGCCCAATTCATTGAGTATAAAATACTCTATACGAGTATTCGTTATTCACTCATTCGTCAAGGATAAGATCATAAGGGCATTTTCTGCCGATGTGGCAATACGCATACATACGTCGTTTATATTGTAAGTTTACGAACTAAGATTGTCTTCTTCACACGAAATGAAGGCGGGCATGTCTCCTCCATGTCGGAAGGCTCATGTGCCACCCTCACTCTCACATTTCTCATACTTCCCGGAGAAGGATTCACGCAACCTCTCCTTGCTACGGACCCACCTGTCTTCCATCTTATTCGTTGGCGATGATCTAAGTAAAAACATGTACCTAGGACTTCTAGGTTATAGTACCCAAATACTAATTTATAGTATTGAGCGTCATTTCGTTGGAGATGATCCAAGTAAAAAACAAGCATGCCTCTTGGTAGTACACTATGCCATGTGGCTAGACGGAATGGTAAGTATTTTGTAGTTATGTCCATTCCTTTGAAAAATGAGAAACATAAATCTTATTTTTTGTTGTTTAAAAGCTTGTACAAATGCAACATTGGTATTAGAGCCATTCGTACATTGTTTAAAAACATCTTGGTTTTGAATCAAGATTTTCGGCCTTCAAAGTGTGGTACGACTAAAGATGATATCATACATACCATTCATGACGCTTGTGTGAGATTAAATATATTAATATTATAATATTTAATCTTGTAGCCATTATAATCATTTATATTATATAGATCAAAATATATTAATAATTAGTTGGTAATTGTTGATGGACCATATTACCCTTATTAACTAATTAGGTTTCCTCTTGGGTGTATATATAAGAAGATTATTAGAGAGTTTAAGGGTTAGACAATTAGACAATTACACAACCCTCATAACATCATTCTCGGCTCTCTCTCCATAACCGAAACCATCCCTTGTTTCGGTTTCATCACCATCGTTACACCCTAAGGAGGAACCAGATCATCCTGACAAGTATGTCAAACTCAATGGTTGCATCTCTGACTGGATTCTCTGCTGGCCTGTCTGCTGTAACAGGTATGTTATTCATGTTTTCCATTATATTTAAACAGAACTGATCAACATATGGTATCAGAGCATATTTTGATAAATCAGTTCTGTTTTCGTGTCCATTATTCTGGGATTAAAATCTGGAAAACATAAATTTTAAAGCCTTAATATATCACGGCTGGTTTCGGTTCTCATTATGCCGAAATCACTGTTTTGAGTAAAGGGTTGTTTATCATGTCACTCGAAATCACTATAGGTAAATTAATATCTGAAATCTGTTAATAGAAGTCTTAAAATTCAGGTTTCGGATCCCAGAATTATGTTTTAATTTTCTAGGGTTCATCACTTGTTCTAAGAAAAACTCTAAAATTCCTTAAGTTTTGGAATATAATTTGGATTAGTGGATGTTTTTTACTGTTTTGATCTTAATTTTATCTATTAAAATTTTCGAAAATTGTTAAAGAGATAATCAGCTTATAATTTCGAAATCTTTGATAAATTTAGATCAGCAATAAAGCAGGAAACATTATCCCACAATCCCCAAAATTTCGAGTTTTCAGTTATTATCACAACAACAACTGTTAACAGTGGACCCGAGACCATCAGATTGTAACTCGAGACCATCAGATTTCGACTCGAGACCACAAGGTCTCGACTCGAAATCATAAGGGTCATCAAATCTTTACAACTCGAGACATAGGTCTCGACTCGAGACCACTGAGTTTTCGACTAAAGGCTTCAATCTTCACCACTCGAGACCATGGTTGCGACTCGAGATCTCATTATGGAGTCGAGATCTCATAAAACATAGTAGTCGAGACCATGATTACGACTCGAGACACTGAGATTGTGACTCGAGACCAAGGTTGCGACTCGAGACCTCATAACTGACTCGAGACCTCACTCGAAACCTCATTATTTTAGGCTGTTTAATGTGAACTAAAATTTAGCTCGAGACCTGACTCGATCCGCGCTAACAGGTGGTTTGCTATTAAATACTTGGTTTTGCAAACACTTAATTACATAATCAGAATCAGATAACTTTTTACAAAACCAAAATAGCTTAACTTGAATGAGCTTCTGATGTATCATTTCTGGCCAAAGCTGATTTAATACATCTATTTATTGTTCAAGTATTATAAAAGCTATCTTGAGTATGCATTACAAATGCGAAATGTCTTAATTTCTGGCCAAAGCTGATTTTAATTCATTTATGTCTAGCATGCTTGACAAGTGCATAACTAAAGTGATTGTCTCATTTCTGGCCAAAGCTGATTTGTCACGATTACTTTGCACACATACTTAAATGATTACACTTCTGGCCAAAGCTGATTTGTCTTCGTTTAAATAGAATTTTATCTACGTCTATTATTTTGATGTTAGTAATAAACAATATCACAGCTTCATAATTAAAATGGTCATTATTTATGTCTGCCTTAGTATAACATGCCCTTAGATCACATTATGACTTCTTTCTTCGTATCATTACTTGCTCATCTTATTTCCACTATCAGCACCCAATTGCGGGATTCCACCTTTGACTGGTGATAACTTTGCTGAATGGAAGGATGCCCTCATGCTTACACTTGGATTACTAGACTTCGATTATGCTCTTAGAGAGAATAAGCCAGCGGACCTTACCACTCAAAGTACTGCTGCTGAGCAGATAGTTCATGAAAAATGGACTAGGTGTAACTGCATGTCTCTCATGTTCATGAAGCAGTCCATACACAATGCAATTAGAGGAGCTATTCCTGATTCTGAGGATGCGAAAACCAATCTGGCTTCTGTGGAGGCACAATTTAAGGGAACATCAAAAGCACACGCTAGCACTCTTATCCTCAAGCTGGTGACAACTAAGTATGATGGGAGGAGTGGCATTCGCGAGCACATCATGATGATGCATGACATGGCCAATAAGCTGAAAGGGCTAGAGATGGAAATCAATGATGGTTTTCTTGTTCACTCCATCATCACTTCGCTTCCTTCGTCCTATGAAGCATTCAAGATCAATTACAACACTGTCACACCCCGACTTTCCACGTGTCACCGGTGGGCCCGGTGGGGAGTATCGCGACGTGGTTGGCAACATGATAGTCAAACAACACAATATATAAATGCACAGCGGAAGCAAAAGATAATTTATATTACAATCCGAATATAAAGTAATATCCAGTATTACAACGGAAAGTAAAGGATCCACAGGCGGATCTTAAAACATATCATTTGTTCAACAGACTTTAGACGCCTAGAACTTGCAAGATTCCTTATTAACGTCCTGAGCCGCTTCCAGCCTATTACGTACTTGTACCTGTCACTTAGACTTTTGAAAATACGTCAGTTTTCACTGGTAAATACACTCAACCGACTCATTTGAAAAGAGTTTAATAAAATTGATTTGAATGCACCAGGCACAAAATAATTTAACACATTGATTAAAATGCACAGAGGCAAAATTAATCTTTTTATGCTTTGGGATAAACTATATCTCATGTTATCAGTTTTACATAACTTGCTCTACATACGGGGCCCGAATCTATGCCGGTTCATGATTAACCGACACACCACTATTCCCATATTGGGAATCCCTTATTGGGTACGATTATTATTCCCTTATTGGGAATCCCATATTGGGTATAATTATTATTTAGCATATAGCATCTGTCAGGTGTATGCCTACACCCCGTGCTTAAGTCGTGGCCATTGCAATTTAATGAGTCAAGGATATCCAGGACACGGTCGCATTAATCCCCAATGTTTCAGTCAAGCAATACGATTTAAAACAGGTTATTTGGATTTCCCAACTCATTGGTCTTTGAATCCCATACCTGACCATGCGGTATTTATTTTACCGTATCCCAAGCCCGTAATAGGGAAAATTAGTTAAGAGTATTTACCTGAGCTAGCTCCTGTCTTAAATAGCAAGAATTAATAACTCAGTCGTATTCACTTAAGTAAGCGTAGGTACAATTTACCGGAAGGCTCTAGTCTGGAATGATTGTATAAATAACTTATTAGAATGCTAACGGGTCTTTAATTAGCCTAAGCTTAGACCGGTTAGTCTTACCGAAAGATACGGTTCAAACGCATGATTGAGCGAAGACCGGATAGAATGTGATTTAGACCCGACAAGTACAGAGACTTGTTTAATATGGGTATATTATACACATTCTGGATTTTGAGATAAAACCGATAAGGTTTGACCCGTTTCGGCTAATTTATGTAAACTAGTTACATAAACCGAACCGAACGCGTATAAGCGTAATGGGTATCCGTAAGAGCCATATACAGGTTTCCTAAGTTAATATGCTTCAAATATGTTGTGACATCAGTAGGATGTCTTTCATTATGCCCCGAACTAGTTTAAACACAAACTATGCCCCGTAGGGGTAGTTTGGTCATTTTAAAGTTTGTAAAGGAGTTTAAATGTTTAACTGAGTTACAGGTCTGATGTAAACAGTAAACATACTCAATTTGATGATTTATATCAGTAGGCTAAAGCATATATGTGAATTTTATCATCTTTAACCAAACTATGCCCCGTAGGGGTATTTTGGTAATTTCACATAAGCCGAAAAGCTCAAAAACGAAGTCTGAGTTAATCAACCTTTGCTTACTGTTAAAATATCATAATTTGCCTCATATATCAGTAGGTATCAACCCGGGTATGTCCAATATGATTTGAAGACATGCTATGCGTTAAAAACGCTAATTATGGCGATTAAAGGCCATTTCCGGGTTAAATACTTAAATCTGATATTTTTATATTTCCAGAAGGCTTAAAATAATTTATTTAACATATGTGATCAGTAGCAAAAGGTTTGGAGTCGTTTAGATATGTAAAACTCGTTTTATGGCCCGTAAGGGCAAAACCGACATTTACCGAGTTAAGCCTACGACTATGAGTTATGCTCAGCCTAAAATTTATTAAAAATCTTTAAAAATCCCAAAATAATATATTACATCAGTGGGTATTAATTTTGATACCAAAAAGTAGGCTTAACTAGGCTATACGCTAATTACGCCATTTTATTAACATAAAGCTTCTATTTTGCGCTAATGAGCATAACTCTCAATCTAGACCTAGAATTGATGTCAAACTTTGGTTACAAGTTTATATATCAGTAATTTAAGTTTATACTCTTTTACATTTCCAAAAATCATGTTTTAAGGCAATAAGGGCATAATGGTCAACATATGAGCAATTAACGGAAACGCGTAAACGAATGGGTCAGTCAATGAACCAACCACAGAGGGTTATGCTAACATGTAGCCTGGTCCTAAGGAAGCTCTAAGGAATTTCCAAAACATACCTAAACGGGTCAGAACTGAAAGTCAAAGTGAAAGTCAAACTATGTGACTTTCGGTTCCGAACCGGGTCTAAACAGGAAATAGTCGGGTTGAACATGTTTGGACATGTTCTTACACTTATTACTAAGTTATAACAATGATCAAACAGGTTATATATGTTCTAGATAGCTAAATATGCATAAATGACATTTTAAGCATCCTGTTGACTTTTTAATCATATGTTTGACCCGACATTTGACCTGGTTAGGGTGGTGATCGGGGGAAACCCTTTTGAGGTTTTATTACCCACATAAATACCAACCTATAACTACTTTTAATTCAAGATATGACTGAGCCATTATAGACTAATCTCGAAGTCAAACCGTAATTACGACGGTTTGACTTTTAGCTAATTAACCTAGCTAAACTCAATTAGAGAAGGAAAAGAATACTTACTGAAGTCCTATGCACGAAATGTGATCACCAGGAAGCAAGCTTGAGCTCCAGAATGATCCAAGAGTGCAGGAGAAGTTGTGAGGAAAGTTTATGAACTTGAAGCCCTTTTATAGTGATTTCATTCACCATAATTTATTGACAACTGAGTCTAGAGCTGACCACAATCATCCAACAAGTGTCCTAGTGCTCTAGGATAGTTTAGGGGTCTTCTAATAGTGAAACAACCAGTTAGATCGGTTAGTAACGCGAACAACCGGCTGCAGAAGGTTTTCTGATGCTGGGCACCTGCTAGCGCACCGTTACGCTACAATTGTAGCGGTGCGCTAGCCCACAACTTCTGGCCGCTGTTGACTGGTAGCGCACCGTTACGCTATCTTTGTAGCGGTGCGCTAGCCCTCTTCTGGGGCAAATTTGTTGTTGTTTCTTGGTGATTCGAAAAGGCAATCCACTTGCACGAGTTTGGGGCCTCAATTATCAACTAGGGACCTTCAAGAAGTGTCTTATACTGTAACATACCCTACCATTTGAAGTTGTTTCATTTGAATATGTATACAAGACCCGAAAATGAAGGTTTACCATTTCTTTTCTTCGTAGGAGTCCACCATATCAAATCATGAATCATTCAATGTTATAATTCACTGAACTTGAACATATACTAAATGTTTTTAACATGTTTGAGTCTTGGGATTTTCTACGAGGTCGTTCAGAGGTGCAAAAGTTAACACGGCGACACTTTTAAATCCTGTCAAACATTTTTATTAAATCCGGGTTTACAACGCGTTTTGTCTTACATGACACGTGTCGTTTTATTATTGAACCCGAAATTTTCGAGGTGTTACATCCTCACCCCCTTAAAATAAATCTCGACCCGAGATTTACTGAAACAAGTAAAGGTACTTTTCTCTCATCGTGGATTCAACCTCCCACATGAATTCGGGACCTCTACGGGCATCCCATTTGACCTTTACAATAGGTACATGCTTCCTTTTGGAGCTTCTTAACCCGTCGATCCTCAATACAAGTACATTAGGTAAACCCTATTGCAAGTTCTGTAAGAAAGCAGGACATAAGCAAAAGGAATGCCCTGACTTCAAGGAGTGGCTGGCTAAGAAAGATAACGATTTTTTCATGATACTTGAGTCCTTTAATTTAAATATTCCTGTTAATTCTTGGTGGTTTGATTCTGGTTCTATGGTTCATGTAACCAACTCTACTCAGGGATTCCTTTCAATCCGGAAGCTGGGAAGAAACCAAAGAACACTTAAAGTTGGGGATGATCGGGAATTAGAAGTGAAGGCCATAGGAACATTACAATTATTTTTGAAAACTGTTTTATGCATTAAACTTTATGATACCTTATATGTTCCTGAGGTAACTCGGAACCTTGTATTAGGACCAAAGTTAAACTTGGACGGTTTTGTTGTTTTCCATGGTCATCGCAAACTCTCTATTCTCTATGATTCCGTTGTTTATGGTACTGGCATTCTGGATGGTGGTCTCTATAGATTAGAACTAGATGATAATTTTTCCAAATCTTTGTTGTCATATAATATTAATGAATCACTCACAAAGATGAAACAGATTTGAGACTTAGAGACTTCATCTATGTTGTGGCATCAACGTTTAGGCCATATCTCAAGAGAACGATTAAATAGTCTCGTAAAGGATGAAGTCTTACCTACTCTCGATTTCACTGATTTTGGAACATGTGTCAAATGTCTTAAAGGCAAAATGACATTAGCGAATAAGAAAGGTGCCACTAGGAGCTCTAATTTGTTAGAACTCATTCACACTGACATTAGTGGTCCCTACCAAATCGCTGGCATAACAGGACATACTTCTTTTATCACTTTCATTGATGATTATTCTCGTTACATGTACTTGTATCTCATTAAGGAAAAATTTGAGTCTCTTACAACTTTTAAAGATTATAAAGCTGAAGTTGAAAAGCAATTAGATCGTCAGATTAAAGTTGTGAGATCAGATAGAGGCGGTGAATATTATGGAAGACATACTGATGTGGGTCAAGCTCCTGGTCCATTTTATGAGTTTTGTAAGGGCCAGGGGATTGTGAACCAATACACCATGTCTGGACTGAAGCACAGTATGTTAGCCAACACTAATTTACCATTATTCCTCTGGACTGAAGCGTTAAAAGCAGCTGTTCATATACTCAATAGAGTCCCTTCTAAGTCTGTCCCTAAAACTCCTTATGAACTTTGGACAGGAAGGAAACCGAGTCTTAAATATATGAAAGTATGGGGCTACATTGCTGAAGCAAAACTCTATAATTCTTTCCTAAGGAAACTTGACCCTAAAATAGTTACCTGCTTCTTTATCGGGTATCCTGATCATTCGAAGGGTTATCGTTTCTATTGTCCTTCCCATGTCACCTGTATTGTTGAAACCAAGCGTGCTGCGTTCCTGGAGGATTTCAAGGTCAGTGGGAGCAGTACCGACCCTTACAAAGAATTGCAAGAAGTACAAGACGCGGGGGGGAGAGACTCATCGCTTACCATTACTCCTTTACTCCTCTTGTACCCAATGCAACAACTACACCTGAAGCTACTGCACCAACTTCATCTCCACAATCAGAACCCATTATACCTCATAACAAAGGCACATCAAACGCTCAAAACCAAGACAACGCTGAACCCGATAATCAACTCAGGAGGTCATCTAGGCAAAGACGGCCTACTAATTGGGATGATTATGTTACCTACCTGACTGAAATGGATGCTGGAAAGCTCAATGATCCTATCTCTTATAATGAAGCCATTAGCAGTGATCAGTCTTCTAAATGGAACAAAGCAATGATTGATGAGCTTGAATCCATGAAGAAAAATGACGTTTGGGATTTGGTCGAATTACCCAACGGTGTTAAACCTGTAGGATGTAAATGGGTGTTCAAAACAAAATTGGATCCGAATGGGAACGTTGAACGCTACAAAGCGAGATTGGTTGCAAAGGGCTACACTCAGAAAGAGGGAATTGATTATCAAGAGACGTTTTCACCTGTCTCTCGTAAAGATTCATTAAGGATCGTTATGGCCCTAGTAGCTCATTTTGATTTAGAGCTGCATCAGATGGACGTCAAAACTGTTTTCCTTAACGAAGACTTAGACGAAGATGTTTACATGAAACAACCTGAAGGTTTTAAACCTGAAGGTCAGGAGCATCTAGTCTGTAAGTTGAAGAAATCCATTTATGGGTTAAAACAAGCATCACGTCAATGGTACCTCAAGTGTGATGAAGTCATGAAGAGACAAGGTTTTATGAAGAATCAAGTGGATCAATGCACCTACCTCAAGATGAGTGGGAGTAGCTTTACTATACTTGTCCTTTATGTAGATGATATTCTATTGGCAAGTAATAGTTTAGACATGTTGCATGAGTCGAAGCGATTACTCTCGCATAACTTCAACATGAAGGATCTCGGAGATGCTTCTTACGTCATTGGCATCGAAATTCACCGAGATAGACACAAAGGGATCTTAGGATTGTCTCAGAAGACTTACATAGATCGTGTCCTTACACGTTACAACATGCAACAGTGCAAACCCTCAGTCGCTCCAGTAGTTAAGGGAGATGTTTTCGGTTCATTCCAGTGTCCGACAACAGAGGTTGAAAAGGAGCAAATGAGCCAGATACCTTACGCGTCAGTAATCGGGAGCCTGATGTATGCTCAAGTCTGTACTCGCCCAGATATCGCTTATATTGCTGGAATGCTAGGCCGTTATCAGACTAATCCTGGCCTAGATCACTGGAAAGCAGCTAAGAAGGTCCTTAGATATCTGCAAGGGATGAAAGACTATAAACTGACTTACAAAATAAGTGATCACTTAGAAGTGGTAGGTTATTCTGATTCTGACTTTGCCAAATGCAAAGATGACAAGAAATCCAATTCAGGCTACATCTTTATGTTAGCAGGCGGACCTATCTCATGGAAGAGTCATAAACAACAGTTAACCACAACTTCCACAATGATGGCAGAATACATTGCTGTTTACAACGCAACCTGTCATGGAATGTTGCTTAGAAATCTGATCACTGGACTCAAAATCGTTAATTCCATTTCTAGACCATTGAAGCTTTACTGTGATAACTCAGCAGCCGTTAGTTTCTCGAACAGTAACAGTTCGACTGGAGCTGGCTTATATCTCGATACAAAATATTTGTTCGTACGTGAACGAGTTGAGGAAAATAATCTTTGTATTGAGTATATTAGTACTAAAGATATGCTTGCGGATCAGATGACTAAAGGTCTCCCACCTAAAGTTTTCGAAGAACATGTATCGAATATGGGACTCACTAAAGACCTTATTTAATGGCATATTGTACTAGCTTATGTTTTAATTAATAAAATTTCCTCAGTTTGATTTTGTATGTCTCTAACATATGTTCTGCCGGTGTAATGACATATAGACAAATATAAATACAAATCAGACGCTAAAGGGCTTATGCGTATTTTGATCATAACTGTTAGGTTTTAAATTGAGGCTATAGTATGATTAATGGGGGTCCTGAGTCGAATGATGATTCAACGGCTGTATTTCTCTGTTATAGTCATGGTTGTAAAACAAGGTCTCCAAGTCCGAGTACTCCCCGAGTAGTCGCTACAAGGTAGGTTGCCGAGGCGACTTTCTTCAACTCCGACTAATTACTCGGAATCGATCAAATGCGGTCAACATTGGCCAAAATTGGATCTAGTAGGTCAACTCGGGCCGAGTTTGACTTAAAATAAACTAAAACATAATTTCTATGCCTATCATATTAAAGAATGAATATCAATTTCACGTATTTTGTTATAAATATTAGTAAATTTATGTTATTTGACATATATTTAATATCCGAAAACTAATTTCTTTATAATTTGGCATCCTCGAGTACTCTCCGCCTAGACCGAGTACTCTCAACTCCCCGGTCTACCGACTAGGGAGCGCCTAGCGACTTTTACAACCATGGTTATAGTTCTTGGTTTAAGGCTAAAATGAGTGTTAACTCCTGGCCAGACTCATCTAATACTCATGATAAATGATTACTCGGCTAAGTGGGAGAATGTGAGATTAAATATATTAATATTATAATATTTAATCTTGTAGCCATTATAATCATTTATATTATATAGATCAAAATATATTAATAACCTATTAATAATTAGTTGGTAATTGTTGATGGATCATATTACCCTTATTAACTAATTAGGTTTCCTCTTGGGTGTATATATAAGGAGTTTATTAGAGAGTTTAAGGGTTGGACAATTAGACAATTACACAACCCTCATAACATCATTCTCGGCTCTCTCTCCATAACCGAAACCATCCCTTGTTTCGGTTTCATCACCATCATAACGTTACACCCTAAGGAGGAACCAGATCATCCTGACAAGTATGTCAAACTCAATGGTTGCATCTCTGATTGGATTCTCTGCTGGCCTGTCTGCTATAACAGGTATGTTATTCATGTTTTCCATTATCTTTAAACAGAACTGATCAACAGCTTGTAGAGTATTGTCTAACATCCGTATCACTTAAGGTTCAGGTGTACCATTCACGGAACATGCATAATAGACGTACCTCTTGAAGATACCACCGGGTTTCACATCAACTCAATTATCACGCGCATAACAAGCTACTAGATCCAACTTGTGATGTGATTAGTGGTATTTTGATACATTATTTTTATCAACTTATTGATATAATATATTTGTATTTCCTTTTCAAATATGCAACAACCATTTAGTGCTAATTATGCTTTGTTCATAATATTTTTCATTCTTACGACTAAAATCGCACGACGTGCCTCATTATAGCACACACTCCTTTCTCGATACTAAGAGGCTGTTACATGGTCATTTTTACTACATAGGTCGAAGGACACATGTGCCACATGATATGGGTCGTGGGCCTCAACTTAAATGTAGATACATATATATAAGCCCATTGGTTGATGGTTTGTTATGAATCTCAGTCTTACAAATATCTGATTTAAATTTATAAAATTTGACATGTGATGTGAATTATACACCACAACAATTAACTTACAAGAACAAAATTGTGTAATGTATAAATCATCTCAAAAAATGTGTATTATCTTATTTGTATAAATAATGCATATATGTGTGGGCGCTTGGAAGGGGGAGGATGAAATTGCACTAATTTTAACGTTATTTTACTAATTTCATGAAAATAACGTTAAAAGCGGCAGACGGTTAATCATGCATCATGTGGTGGCGTTGATAGTCGAAAGACAAGGGGATACATGCACCAATTGGCCTTTGTCCCGGTTGCTGAGTGTCATGCTTTATGTCCAAGGCTTGATACAAAGCCACTATGGAGCCAGAGGTTTCACTGGAAGCAGTCTCTCTACTCCGACGGGGTATAGGTAAAACTGTTTACATTTTACCCTCCTCAATCCATATCTTAGCTTTGCTATTGGTGGAATTTAAGTATGACGATGATGGTATAATGAACAAAGAGATAAACTTACCCTCACTTTATAAAAAGACCCCTCATTCCAAAATTCTTACAGCTTACGCTGCTTTCTTGATTGGACAAGGCCAGTTATGACTATTGAAAAAGCAGGGGGTGAAATAAAAAACAATCATGTAATGTAAGCAAATATCAAGTAGTTAACTGTTATAATCAAACCTCCTAGGATGCCATCTTTGGTCAAAAAGTCAACCTTCTAAAAGTTGAAGATAGTCAACTTTTCTGTAACTTTATATACTGTATGAAAGGAAATTGGAAATTAATGATGGGGTATGAGATGAAGGAATTGAATTATTGATGATAGTAAAAGACTAGTGAGTGCTAAGGAAATCAATACTTTGGCCCCCCATAATAGACTGCCTTCTAAAGTTTGATGCTTTCTGTCACAATCTTGAAAATTACGTTATAATATTTCAAGAAAAGAAAATTTTTCTTCTTTTTTATTTATTACCATAGATTACACCCACGATTCACATTTTCAACTCTCTAAAGATTACAAGACATTTTTCCAAGAAAGATGAATAGAATAGAGATTTACCCCGACTGACTGACGTTTAGCTTTTTTCACTTGCGCTTCTGTTAGTCGACCATAACTTACTAAACATTCGTTTGGGGCGAGTAGGAAGCGAACAAAGTTGCTTCACTTTTGACGAATGAGTTTTCGAGATCCCATCATGGAAATTTTCATCCAAGTCATCGTTTTCCGCTAACTTCATTCTCAAAGTGGAGATATTAGAGCTTGGTGACTTGAGGCCCGAAACGCTCCATTGGTCTTCGGGTTGCACCATGCTTCTGTTGGTGCTTAATGAGCCGGGTGGCCTTGATGCATCGTCTTGGGCGGCTAATAGTGCTTTGATGTTGCTGGGCAGGTCTGTCAGCTGACCACCAGCCATGGCTGCCCGCGCTTGTTCAAAGAAAAGAACTTGTACCACTACCCGCAATGGGAGAAGCTCATTTTGTGCGGCGTGCATGCACGCTTCCATAGATAATTTTTTGCAATCAAGTGTTCGACAAAGGCGCTTCCTTTCAGTCTTGTTGAGGTTCGGGTGTGACTGCACAATAACAAGATCAGTTATAAACTAGTTAGTTACCAACATTGGAAGACACAATAAGTCAAAGTCAAAGTCAAAATGATGGAAATTGTCATACCTTGAGATAAATGTCAATGGCTCTGTAAAGATCATCATGATCCAATCTAGCAAAATCAGGAATAGCTTCAGCTAAAGCAGTAAACTTTGATAGTGGCAAATTTACATCTTTACCGATTTCTTTTAAATATCCATCAACGAGTTTCGCTACTTTAATCTTTGAACTATGAGATGATGTAGATGACCTCCTACTTTCTTGCAACTCAAAATCACCATTATTTGCGGACCTTGATCTTCTATGCCGCTCGAACCTGCCCTTAACATGCACCGGACTTGTTGGCGGACTTTGACTTTGCAACATAAACTGCTCCAAAATGGTAAAAACTACTTCAACGTCGTAGGCCATATCGTTCGAAGTACTAGGGATTAACAAATCTGAAACTGTTGCCTCATCTAGTTGAATCCCGATTCTTCTTGCTAACTCGGATTTGGAAGAAGACGAAGCGCGAAGAATGTTAGCCGCTTTTAATAGTTTCAACAAAAAGCTACAAGAAACCGAAGCTCGTTCGGTTGGAAGCAAACTAATTACGGATTCCAAAAGCAACCGACTTTTAGAATTCGAATTTGTTGTGGTTTCACCATTTTCGGGATTCCTTGAAATATTCGGTAACCATTTAGATGCATAAATCCTGAGTGCATCACCAACAAGATTCGCGGGCACTTTACCACCCGATTTTAAGGCAATCATTGTTCTCCAATAAAGATCAATCCCCAATTCAGAAAGATCCTCAGCCCACCACCCTTTACTTGTGTTAGTTTTACTTCCATTCACTGAAATGTCATCTCTATCCCTCCCTCGCCTAGAATAGCTATGCGATAAGCTCACTTTCAGAGGGTTAGAAAGGACTTTTGCCGCAATGGCTTCGATACACCTACTAGTGATGCCCAAATCTTCAGACCATAATTGAAAAGCTTTGGTGGTTTGAAGTGTGATGATTGAATCTTTCCAACCGTTGAGGATACAAGAATTCAAGAAAACGTCGAGTTTGTAAACAAGATTGCCTTTTTCGACTTCTTCGGTCATTTGAAGGTATTCGGCTGCACAACGGGCTGATACTATGTTATATGCACTTAAAGTGATTGTGATTCCATAGCAGAATTTCGCGCATAGTTCGAAAGACTCGGTTCCTCCTGGGAAATCTGGGAGTTGGATGATTTGATGTTGGGTGGATTCAGGGGATTCGGAGCAGAGTTTTTGTAACCTCAAGCATTTGGATAAAAGGGGAAACTGTTTATAGAGGAAAAAATTTGAAGAATATAGATCATAATCCACATTAAATAAGTTCATTTACTAAAATCATCACATCAATTTTTGTAGCTTACAGAAATGTAAAAGCTTTTAAGTATAAGACTGAAGCTTATGGACAGACAGTTTTCTAATTTCTTGCTCCCAAATCACAGATTTTGTATAAACTTTTATAGAAAGTTTTTGATAAAAAATATGAAATTTTCAATTTTATTCCATAATGATAAATAATCATTTTTTTTAATTCAGCTTTATTCCATATTTTGATAAAATTCTGAAAAAAAAAACCTTTTTTTTGTGGAATTGAAGCAAAATTATTAAAATAGTAAAAAAAAATAAAATAATAATAATAATAATAATAGTAATAATAATAAGTGAATTACAAATAAAGAGTGTTACCTTATGAAGCAAATATCTTGTTCCATTCACTTGCACTACAAGATCACTAGAAACCTCAGAGGAAACTGACCTGAATTGGTACAGAAATATGGAAAAACATCATTAAATTATTATCTAATTATCTAAATCACATGGTAAAAATCATCTTAAACTTTTGTGAATAAAATAATAAAAAAATTATCAATTTAACTGCATATACCTTACTGATTCTGAATTGTAGAACGTATCTGGCCGAGAACCAAGTTTCATAAACTTCATAGCTCACTTTTTTTCTCAAATTATCTACACTTTTTCCTTAATCCACGATTGTTTCCATGATTACAGAAGAAATGAGATCAATTTTTTTTTATCTCTTATGAAACAACACCTATATATAAACCCAACAAAAAAGAAAACAGAGAACAATCAGAAATTTCCAATTTTCATTAATAAAATCAAACGAAATTCTAAATTTAAAACCAAGTCAAGAATTCCCTAAAAAAAAAAAAAAAACAGAGTACTACAAAACTTGAACAAAAACAGAGGAGTATTAAAAAATTGTGAAGTTATATAAGCTCTCACCAGATTCTAGAAATCAAAATAAACCCCTGAAGAATTACCCAAAGAATGCTTTAAAGATTTTCATGTGGGTTTAGAATGTTGCAAACAAATGACAAAATCCCAGAAAAATATGAACAAAAGAAACAGAGTACTACTGCAAAATTCCCACTTATAACCCCACCAGATTCTTAAAAGAAAGTTCCACTAGGAATCATATGAAATCTTCAAGATTTTGATGTGGGTTTAGAATGTTACAAATAAATGGCAAAATCCCAGAAAAATAAAACAAAATCCCAAGTGAATCTTCTTGACACCTCATTTTCATTTTTTACATTAAAACATACTTGAAAACTGATATATATAAGATAATAAAGAAAGAAGAGAGAAAAACCTGAAACAGAGAAGAAGATTGAATGACAGAGAGTTGTGTTGTGGGAACAATCAAGAACAAGACTGCGTTGTTTAAGTGTGAGAAAATGCCAGCGTGCTCTCTATGTGCAAAAGTCGACTCCCACGTGCTTATCCTGTGCCCACTTCCTACAAAATGTTCATTCTTATTAATACTGTGGGTCATTTTGCCAGTTTAGTCCAAAGGTTTCATTTTTAACCTGTGGGTCCAAAAAGGTTTCAATGTTGCCATTTTAGTTCACTGGGTTAACTTCATCCATTATTTCTATTAACGAGAAGGACGGTTCGGTCATTTTGTATGGCCGAATTGCCTTTCTAGTTAATAGAATTACATATAAAATGACCGAATTGTCCTTCTGGTTAACAGAAAAAATGGATGAAGTTAACCTAGTGGACTAAAATGGCAACGGTGAAACCTTTTTGGACCCACATGTTAAAAATGAAACATTTGGACTAAACTAGCAAAATGACTAAAACCATAGGGACTAAAATGGCATTTAACTCTACTTCTTTTTTGCCAAATAAATGTAACATTTTTATATTAAAATGATGCTTATTAAGAGTAACTAGTATTAAGCACCCCCGCGTTGCGGCGGGGGGCGAACACTAATGCAACACTACTGCCAGCGACCACTAACACTGAAGTTGTGGCGTGTTAATGCGAAGAAATTAAACCGAAACGTAAAACATAGAATAGAATAACTAAGTTGATCTAAGACTCGCGTGTTACGATGAACCCACGTCTATTTTTCCCGTTTAACTGGTTTATCGTAATCTATATATAATATATATCATTACCACTATACAATATCTCTATATCATTACCACTATACAATTCATAATGCATACATTACAACAACCATTGCATCAATATGTTGCAAATTATACAACTATACAAACCATAATTCATGCGTTACAACAACGCAAAACAAAACAAAACAAAATATGAGATGAGGAAATGTGGCTATGGCCTATGAGTACAACTAATTATGCATAACATACAACAAAATATAAGGAAATGTGGCTATGGGTACAACCAATTATCCATAACATACCACCCTCAATGCACATATATGTTGTAAATTTATAGTATATAATAATACTATTATAGCATAAGATTTGGTACAACTAATACAAACAAATATATCATCATACACCATATTAAAACACAAGGTTTGATATAATAAGATTTGATAGTAACAACATTAACATTAGTGGGTTATGATTAATGTTTTTTAAATTTTTAATCAGTAAATACACTAGATGATCAATGTATTTGCTTTGTAACGATAAGAATTGTTATTATTAATAAATGGAGTTAATTGCCCGGATGGTCCCTGTGGTTTCACGTTTTTTCACGTTTAGTCCCCACCTTTTGAAAATAGCAGGTAATCTCCCTATGGTTTGTCATTTTGTTACTCGGATAGTCCCTGAGTAGATGTCAGTTAGTTTGGAAATTGCATGTATGCTCCCTATGGTTTGTCATTTTGTTACTCGGATAGTCCCCAGAGTAAATGTTGGGGGACTATCCGAGTAACAAAATGACAAACCATAGGGAGCATACATGCTATTTTCAAAATGTGGGGACTAAACGTGAAAAAACGTGAAACCACAGGGACCATCCGGGCAATTAACTCTTAATAAATGGGTTAGAACATAGCCCACCACCACATATTTATTTTCGTCTTTATCAATAATAGTGATGAAGTTGCTAGGTTGGTTACCTTTTCGGGTCGGTTTTGAAACGGGTCAGGGTTAGGATCTAAATCATTGTATCTGCCCTTCCTTGAGTCATCTTGTACAAAATGATTTTTAGCAATGATTTTTATTGCCCTTAATCATGAGTTTCTCCTCAAAGGAAGTATAAGAAATATAAAGATTCAAGTAACATACTTGAAAATTGTTCAAGGGGGTCTACAAAAAGGAGTACAAATCAATTTATTAAGTAAAACAAAATACTTTCTAGCAAAAAGAATATGGGAATATTAGTGTAGGTGGATGGAAAGATAAAGAAAGAGGCAGGAATAATTATATAATTTCAAGATTTCAACTATACTTTTTCTCCTTTTAGAAGGGCCACAAATGGATAACTTATAGTAGCCACAAGTGAAACTGCCTTGGAATCGTTGGTTGCAACCCTTTCATGCATTTATGACAATGGGGTCGATTGTGATTCAATGGAAAATTTTTCTTTAAACAAAATGGTCCAATTCTTGATTTTTATTAAACACATTTTGAATGGTTTGCATTTCCTTTCTATGTTTTCAGGCTGTGTTAATTGCATTTCCTTTCTATGTTTGTTGATATGGTTTCACACCTTGGATCATTCTAAAAGATTTAGATCCCAAAATAGAGATTCAACATATTTGATTTGTATTTTGAGCTTACATTCAACTACTAGAGGTCAAAAAATCAAAAATCAATTTTCCCAAAAAAAAAAATAATAATCCAAAACTATGTAAAATCCGTAATCAAAAATCAATTTTCCAACAAAGTTTTTTTTTTTAAATAAAAGTCATAGGTTTATGGCATTGGAGAATTGAATGTATCAAGTTCACGATCACTTAAAAAAACGAAATTTACGGAATCATAGGGTCGACTAGTCACCCGTTTGAACCGTCCAGTACAACCAGTTGAACCGTTTCTAAGCCCAATCCAATGTGGTATAAAAATCAGTTTTTAAAACATTGCTAGAGGTGCCCCAAGTGATCTTATAATAGTTAACATCCTAAAGAAATATATTTGAGTGTTAATATTAACTAGTGTTATTGTTTTAATTGTGGGTTTGAACAACCAAGTGGTGATTCCAGTTTTAAGTGAAAACTTATAATCACTTAGATATGATGTTATGGATAATTGTAACTTTCTAGACATATATAATTTTGTATTTTAACAAGCTGATGGTTTTGCATGTGGAAAAGGATTTTGATGGAACTGGTTAAATTTAACCTTAAATTAGTTTTTTTTTCTATACATGTTGATTTTAAGATGATAATAACTAAATAAGAGATGAAAATGAGTTATTATAAGTGATTTGAATTTTTTTTAGAGTTGATTGCTCGGATGGTCCCTGTGGTTTCACGTTTAGTCCTCACCTTTTGGAAATAGCAGGTATGCTCCATATGGTTTGTCATTTTGTTACTCGGATAGTCCCCTGACATTTACTCAGGGGACTATCCGTGTAACAAAATGACAAACCATGGGGAGCATACCTGCTATTTCCAAACTAACTGACATCTACTCAAGGGACTTTCTGAGTAAGAAAATAACAAACCACAGGGAGCATACCTGCTATTTTCAAAAGGCGAGGACTAAACATGAAAAAACGTGAAACCACAGGGACCATATGAGCAATTAACTCTTTTTTTTTATTATAAGTGATTTAAAAATTTTATGTTATTATTTGGAAAGGTGGAAAGTAGTAATGAAAGACATTGGTTTACAAGTAGGTCTCTCTGTATTATTTGGTGTAGTGAATAGGGATGAGCATATGCCACCGAATACCGATCCCGATCGGTATCCACTTTTTGGCGTTTTCGGTATCGGTACGGTACGGTATCGGTATTATACCGAAACCGACCCTCAAAATACGGTATAATACCGATACCGTACCATACCGATACCTAACCGACATGTTTCAGTATCGGTATCGGTACCTAGTTTGGGTGAAATTCGGGATCGGTATTAGGCGGTATCGGTATCGGTTCGGTATCGGATACCGATATGCTCATCCCTAGTAGTGAATATGAATGCTCACTTGGCAGGAATTATGTTTAATTGAACGCAAAGTGTTCAAATTATATATTTATTTGGGTGAATTATTGGTGGGACTTTGGGTTGTTCCCATATTTATAGGAATTAAAATATATGTATAGCTTGGATCCACAAATTTAATTCTTGTTGTGTATTCATACATGATAGTATACTATGCGGTCAAAGTATTAGTAGAATTTGGGTGTTATATGGGAAGTTTGAAAAACTAAAGTCTTGATTGTTTCATTAAATATGTTATAAAGATTAAAGACCGTATAAGTTTTGGGTTTGAATCAGTGTTTTAAAACCCGGTTCAAACTGGTCGGTAGTATCGGTTGAACCATCCTTTAGAACCGGTTAAATCGCCCGTTACATCCGGTTAAACCGTTTCTGAGCCCAATCCGATATGGTATAAAAACGGATCTCAAAACATTGGTTTAAATACTTGAATCGGACCTCTTTATGTCATGTATTATAGCTAACTATGACCGGTTTATTTTTGTCTTCCTTTTGTTTTTCTTCCTATTTTATTCATGTCAAATGACGATTCAAGCAAAAGCACCATCAGTCCATGATGGTTGACCGTAGAACTAAAGTTGCCATGTTCAACTTTTATTTGGTGGTTTGTGAATTACAAGCACCTTAGATGTACATTGTTCACTAGACCTACATGGTCTTCATCAAAGTATTTTTCTTCTCTCTTTTTGAGAAAAAGTTCCAAGTTTCTTCATTTATGTATGATTTATGGGAGATTAACACGTGTGTTCACCTAGTTTTATACTAATTGTGCTTCTGGTATATGCCATTTTACAGATGACAAGCACATTTAAACAATATAACATGAAACAACTCATACATACAATCTTTTGATATGTTTTGAAAATCAAAACCTTCTTTTGTAATGGAACTACCATAAATTTATTTTCATAAAAAATGTGTAATTTTACAATATTATAGTCAATGAGGTTTATCCTCTTTGCTTAAACAATATAACTGCGTGTGTTAGAGGTTTAATGAAATGATTTATTATCAATATTGGGGGTATATAATCCACTTGTATATTATGCATAAGTTATAATTAGAAGGGATGATGTGGGCTAACGCCTCCGTCCAGCTCATACCTTTATAGCCCTTTACACCGCCCTAGGGGGATCAAAGGGGCCGCTAAGGGGGCTCAGACAAGCCTTTAACGAGCACGAGAAGGAGAAAGAGATGGGACCACCCCAATACACCCAGTGGCGGACCTATAGTGTTACAAGGGGTAACCTCCGTTGCCCCTTGACGTTCCGGTGACGCTCCGACGGTAGTGTAAATTTTGAAAAAAATTGACGTTTTTCCATTTCGTTACCCTTTTCTTTGAAACGTTACCCCAATACAGATTTTCTAGATCCGCCACTGAATACACCAATCACATGGTTTCTTTGTAAAGTTTATGTATGATTTATGGGAGATAAACATGTGTGTTCACCTAGTTTTATACTAATTGTGCTTGCGGTATATGCCTCAAGGTGAATGAGTTCATTTTATGGATGACAAGCACCTTTAAACCATATAACATGAAACAACTCATAGTTACAATCTTTTGACATGTTCTGAATATCAAAACCTTCTTTTGTAATGGAACTACCATAAAGTTATTTTCATAAAATGTGTATAATTTTATAATATTGTTGACGAGGTATGACCCGGATTGGCTAAACCGATCCGGTCATTACCTATTATTTTATTACAAAAAATTAATTATAAACATTTATTCTAGAATGTTCTATTCTGCATGGATAAATCACGTAACTAAATCTCCATTCTTTTGGGAAGATCATGCAAATCCCTAACTTATCGGAGCCCATCCTAAGTTAGGAAAAACCCTAATGATGAACTATAAATAGAGGTAAACATCTAAGGTATGGATCATCTTGCTCTCGTTTTACTCTCTCTCTGCATTCATACTTTCTTTCTCCCAAAACCGAGACTTATTCTCACGCCGGAGGGTGGTTACAGGAATAACCCCATTCCTGTAACGAGTTCTAACGGTGTCCTGTTTTGCAGCTAGCAGTTCGGATCGCCAAGAGTTGAAGTCCTAGTTGGATACTACCGCGAAGGTTAGTGTTTCTTCATTGGCGCCATCCGTGGGACCTTTTTCGGTAACAACAAGACTGAACCCCATGGCAAGCGATCAGAACGTGGCAGTAACACCAAGCCAGGCAATGGTAACTAGCAGTCCGTTGCTAGAGCCAAGCCCTATTACCACCATGTCGGCCTCATCGGCTGTAACCAGGTCGCTCGACTTGGAATTCGATGCAGAAGGACCCCCACCAGGCTTTACAGGCACCACCACCGTTTCTTCTGGGACGACGGTGGCATGCCTGTTTTCCTACACCTCTCTGCAGTTCCAATCAGTCGAACCAATTGCGACAGGCGTTAACGTTTTCACCCCAGCAAAAACCACTAGTGCACAGGTGATACGTCGTAACACTATGCCAGTTATTACATCGGCAAGCCCAAGTACTGTTATACCACAGGTGAGCATGCCTCAATACTATCAACCTTCTGTCACCTATGCCATGCCACCCTTGTATACAGTAGCGCTAACGGCGGCGTTATCCACGCCACCACATCAACCAGTGGTCATGCCGGCATGAATCATGAACGCCCCAGTTACGCCGGGAAATCAGGATTACTTCCCCGGGTACTATTATGCACCCCCGTATGGGTACTTACCCCCATACAACACTCCAACTTATACTCCACAGGGGGGAGCGCAAGGCTATGCTCAGCAGTCGCCGTACGTGGCTTATATGCCGCCCTAGTGGACTTTTCCAACATCTCAGCCGGTATACAGTCAAACCCCGCCAACGGCGGAACCTGCTTATGATAGAGGAAACGCATCTAGACCTCGATTCTCCTCAGCTGGAGGCCCCAGCTCCACGCTAAATATCACCCCGGCTCAACCCCCTGTCATCCAGGGTATTACCCAGGGTGGGGTCACTCCCCCGATACAACCCATCAACGTAGAGGAGGACGAACTTACCAGACCTTACAAGCCAGTGGACGCAACTTTCAAGTCAAAGTTCACCAGAATGATAGCGGAAGCTCCCATCAAGGAAAAGCCTAAGATGCCTCAAACGGTAGGCAAGTACGATGGTCTAGGCGACCCTGATGATCATCTCAATTTATTCAAAAGCACAGGGGAAGTAGCCTGTTGGCCCATGCCCCTCTAGTGCAAGATGTTTGTCCAAACGCTGGTAGGCGCGGCCCGGGTCTGGTGGGATAGTTTGCCCATTGGCGAAATCGACAGTTTTGAAGACCTAGAAGCTAAGTTCATCTTGCAATCCAGCCAACAACGAAGGCACACTAAAGATCGAAACGAGCTCCTACACATTCGCCGGCGAGACAATGAAACGGTCGAAAGTTTCATCGTTAGATTCAACAAAGAGAGCTTGTCAATCCCGGGTGTCACCAATGATCTAGCATGTGGAGCTTTCCTACAGGGAGTAAATGACGACGAGCTGCTAAGAACACTTCACGGGAGGATTGGTGTGCCTCCCACTATTGACGAAATCTTGAGGATAGCCAAGGTATATGTTATACAAGAAAAGGTTGTAGCCGCCAGTCACGCGGCCAACAGAAAGAAGGAGGCTCAGAAAACAATGGAGGATAGAGAACAACGGGGTTCTAAAGGCAAAGGTAGAGGAAACCGATACCAGAGAAGTGATAGGACGGATTCGCGGTATGATAGGTCTAGGAATACCTACTCAAGGAATGAATCCTCTAAGCCGCGATCCGATTACCCTAACCTGAGCAAGACGCCAGCGGAAATCCTGGCCTCTGAAAACCTCAAGTTTAATCCTCCAAAGCCGCTAAAAGACAATCCCAACAAAGACACAAGCAAGTACTGTGAATACCACAAAGGAAGCGGCCATGATACTTCGTGAAAGCGGGCAAATTGGCACACTTGGTGCGAGACATCAAACAGGGTCCTCATCCCGTTAAAGAAAAAAATGACAAGGCAGCGGGGAAGAGACCGCGGGAGCTAAACATGGTACACGCGAACAAGGGCAAAGGGGCCAAACGGAGTTTTTCCACGCTCGAACCCTGGATGCTGGCAACTATGACAATCGAGCCTCGCGTGGAAGATCTGCATCTCACTACTGATGCCTTGATCATATCTGCTGCAGTAGGTGATTATCACATGAGGAAGATCCTGGTAGATACTGGGAGTTCAGAGGATATCATCTACGAGCATTGCTTCAATAGAATGCAACCAGAAGATAGAAGACTGCTTGAGTCAGTACACGCCCCTATTAAAGGCTTCACGGGGGAAAAGGTTGATCCCATTGGCCAAATCACTTTCCCAGTCACATTCGGACAAGCCCCCCGGGAAAGAACCATACTCCTTACATTCCTTGTGGTACGCGCTGATTCCTACCACAATGTAATCATTGGAAGGTTCACCCTGGGAAAATTGGATGCTATCGTATCTACGGCGTGAGGATTCATGAAGTTTCCCACCCCGCGGGGTATTGCCACAGTTTTTCGAGATAAGGTGGGAGAGGTATTGGACACCAAAAGATGCCGATAGGGGCCTACCGGCGCTGTCGGCCCAGAGAGATGGGTGTTAAGCACACACCATCCAGATCAGACAGTAACAATAGGGGACACCATCTCCCCGGAGGTCAAGAACAACCTAAAAGAGCTACTAAGAAGAAACGCTGATATCTTCGCCTTTGAGCACTCTGACATGACAGGGATACCCCGGGAAAGGGCAGAACACAAACTAGCGACACTCCCGGGCATTAAACCCGTTGCACAGGGCAAGCGAAGTATGGCTCCAGACCGCAAACCAGCGGTGGTCAAGGAAGTCCGGAAGTTGGTTGAAGCTGGAATACTCAGAGAAACAAAGTACCACACATGGGTCTCAAACCCCGTGATGGTCAAGAAACCAGATGGCACATGGCGGATGTGCATAGACTTTAAAGACCTGAACAAGGCATGCCCCAAAGATGCTTACCCGCTACCGGAGATGGATTTCAAAATCGATTCCCTGGTCCCCTATAGGTACAAGTGCTTCTTAGACGCCTATAAGGGTTACCACCAAATCAAAATGTCCAAAGACGACGAAGAGAAAACGGCGTTTCACCCTGACGTGGACATCTTTTGTTATACCAAAATGCCTTTTAGCCTGCGAAATGTCGGGGCTACTTATCAGCGTCTCATGGATAAAGCTTTCGAAAAGCAAACCGGCAGAAACTTGGAAGTGTATGTTGACGATCTAGTAATCAAGAGCAGGGAAGAAAAAAAAATGTTGGTAGACATTGAAGAAACTTTCCAAACGCTCAGGGAATACAATATCAAGCTCAACCCCAAGAAGTGTTCATTTGGTGTGGAAGAAGGCAAGTTCCTGGGGGTGGTGGTCACCCGGGACGGCTTTAAAGCTAACCTGAAAAAGGTAGCCGCCATAACGCGGACGACTTCCCCTAGGACTTTGAAAGAGGCACAAGCATTAAACGACCGTCTAGTAGCCATAAACAGATTCCTAGCAAGGCACGCCGAAAGATCTTTTCCATTCATAAAAACACTGAAGGATTGCCTTAATAAGAAAAACTTTAAATGGACCAGCGAAGCGGAAGAAGCCTTACAAGACATGAAACGCTTCATCGCGAAACTACCCATGTTAACAGCGCCATACCCCGAAGAAATGCTCAAAATGTACTTGGCAGCGGCTCATAACGCGGTGAGCGCGGTACTAATGGTGGAGAGAGATGGGAAACAAACACCCATATACTACATTAGCCGAGTGTTGGCGGGACCCGAAACGTGATATCCAACTCTGGAGAAGTTGGTACTAGCGCTGGTTCATGCTACCCGGCGACTACGAAGATATTTCCAATGGCATCGCGTACAGGTTTTAACAAACTACCAGCTACAACAAATTTTGCATAAGCCGGAGATTTCCGGAAGATTGGCGAAATGGGCGATCGAGTTGGGAGCTTTGGATATCGAATATAAAAAACGAACAGCAGTCAAGGGGCAAGTGATCACCGACTTCTTAGCCGAAATTCCAGATGGAGAAACTATACAAGATCCCGTTATCCGGGATATCCCGGAATCCAGTACAGCCAGGCAAACCTTGAAACTTTACACCGATGGATCATCCAGCGGAAAAGGTTTCGGGGCAGGTCTAATGTTAATAAGCCCGGACGAAATAAGACTGATGTACGCCTTACGTTTCGATTTCGAGTGCCCCAACAATAAAGTAGAATATGAGGCGCTACTCGCGGGCTTGAGAATGGCCCAATCCATGGGAGCTACACGAGTGGATGCGTATGTCGATTCTTTATTGGTTAATAATCAAGTAAATGAAACGTACGAGGCCAAGGATGAATCAATGGCGAAGTATCTGGCTAAAACAAAGGAGCTCATAGCTTCCTTTGAGAACGTCACACTCCATCACGTTCACAGAGGAAAAAACCAAATAGCAGACGCTTTGAGCAAACTCGCTACTTCGGGCATGGAAAGAGAAGTAAAGGTAGAAACATTTCAAATACCCTCCATTGAACCCCGGGACGTTTCCGCCGTTACAGCAGAAGAACCCTGTTGGTACACTCCAATACTAAAATTTCTTACAAAAGGGGAATTACCCTCCGCCAGAGGCGAAGCTCAAAAGATACAAACTAAATCGTTGCAGTACGAAGTGAACCACGGCGTCCTGTACCGAAAGTCATATTCGGGACCGCTAATGCGGTATGTATCCCCTGCGGAAGCAAAATACTTAATCCAAGAAATACATGCTGGCATATGTGGTATTCATGCAGGACCCCGGACAGTGGTTGCTAAAATCCACAACGCCGGATACTAATGGCCCGGGATGCATGAAGATGCGGTAGAAGAACTCAGAAAGTGTCACAGTTGTCAAAAGTTCGCTCCCCAAACACTCCGTCCAAAGAACAACTTAATCCCAGTTACAGCTGCTTGGCCTTTCCAGAAATAGGCGGTTGACATTGTGGGGCCATTCCCGCTGGCCCCTGGGAAGCTGAAATACCTTATCGTGGCAATTGATTACTTTACCAAATGGGATGAAGCCAAGCCGTTGGCTAAAATCACCGCAGAAAATGCCAAAAAGTTCCTGTGGGAACACATAGTATGTCGGTTTGGATTGCCGCTATATTTGGTAAGTGAAAATGGAACGCAGTTCACCTATAGGGTCTTGCAAGAATGGTGTGCAGAACTTCAGATTCAACAAATCTTCACATCGGTGGCGCACCCCCAAGGAAATGGCCAGGTGGAGCGGGCAAATAGGAGTTTGCTCGATGGCATAAAAAGAAGGATGGGTTACTAAGGAAGCTCCTGGGTGGAAGAACTGCCAAATATCCTCTGGGCGCATCGAACAATGCCTAAGACAAGTAACAATGAAACTCCTTTCAGCCTAACCTATGGCGCGTAAGCAATGATACCCGCGGAAGTCGGTTTGCCCTTACTAAGGCGTCTTACTACCAACGATGATAACGACAGGCTCCTAAGGGAAGGCCTGGATATGCTCGAAGAAAGGCGTGAAGCAGCCGCCATCAGCGAGGAAAAATATAAGAAGACTCTGGAAAAATACTATAATCAGCGCGTAGCTCGTCACACCTTCAAGGAAGGCGAGTATGTCATGCGCGACAATGAGGCCAGTAGAGCGGAACCCATAGGCAAGTTGGGACCCAACTGGGAAGGTCCCTACGTCATCCAAGAAGACCTAGGCAAGGGCGCTTACCGCTTAGCAAGGCTAGATGGTACCGCGGTTCCACGTAGTTGGAACGCGGCTCAATTGAAAAAGTGTTATATGTAATACTTCGCCCCTAACGGCGGGTATGAATGTTTTCCTGTCTTTTTACAAACAAGTGTAATTCATCTATAGCAATGTCTCTTTCCTTTTTTAAGTTTTGGATTAATAAAAGTCATTTCTTTTTATGTTTTCCTCATTACTTATACAATGAAATTTACCATCGCATTTATACTGCACTATACGGTACAAACAATTACCATCGCATCTTAACTGCACATAACGGTAAAAAGAGTATCCTTGACAAGAAATATCTTTCATATATATAAGTCAAAGGGTCAAAACATACAGCGCTAAGAGCGAGTATCTTGGTAATAGATACGTTAACCACTACAAAAAGATAGGTATTATGGTAATAAATACATGCAACTATCTTACAAAAACCAAGTACTTGTCCCTGTTGTTAAAAACCAACATATGGGAACCCAAAACGAACATGTTCTAATACCTACTTCTTGGGAAGAGTTGTTGTCACCTCTGCAGGGGTACGCGACACTTTACCATAATACTCCGACCGATGAGGATCAACGACTAAATCATTGACATCTCTCTCATCCACCGGAGCAGTCATCACCTCCTGTTCCTCAACCGGTTTCTTGCCGGAACGGCCACCACGGCGTCTTTCATACACTAATCCACAGCGTTGAATACTGTCGGATGGAACGGTTTTCATCAAAGTATCAGCAGACAAAGCAACGGTACTTGCCTCAGTATGGGAAGGCTCCTGATATATGATGATCTTACAGGACCGGCTAACCCGGGGTAAGACATCATCAGGAGGCAACTCCTCTCCTCCGATCATATCTTCCGTCACCAGAATTTGGAGACGGACTAGACCATCGGCGGCATCTAAACGCCGGAAAATATCAGAAAGCCTATGTTTATAGCTTCTCCGACTCATCTTTTCGAATTACCAAATTTGGAAAAAGAAGTTCAATTTATAGAGGATAAGCAGTTTTGACAGTGATGACGACAGCAATATTAATGAAAAACAATCATCACACGTCAAATCGCCACATTTCAGAGGAACGATGGCGTTATCAATCATGACATTAGCATTAAATGTCTGACAAACCAATCAGATATTTGCGTAAAAACCAAGTAAAACAGTGTTTATACAAAACGTCTTGAGAAAATAGCATACATGATAAACAAAACAAAAGTACTTATTCCTCTTCTGACTCCTCCGCGGGGTCCAGCATTAGGCGTAAGGAATCTATGCCAACCTCATTCACCTTGTCCATCAAATCTGCATACGCGGGCAGCGGTTCGTTGTATGCTGCTTCGAGCGCATTTGCCATGTCACCTTGGAACTTGCCCCTCGCCGTATGAAAATCGGGGGTAATCTTCTCCGATTGCTGACAATCAAAGTAGCCCTTGTAAATACCATCATGGTGACCAGACTGATACGCGGCGGCAGAAAGGCGATCTATCAATGCTGTAAATGGTCCCGACTGACGAAGATACTCAAACGCCCCGACCAGGCCGTTAGTTATCAGCCAATTCCTGTCACCCCGTAAGGCAGCCAATTGGCTAGTTAAGTTGTCCACCTCAGTGTTTGATTGCTCTAGGGCACTCTCCATTTCTTTCAGGCACGCAGCAGAAGATTGAGCAAGCATATTCTTTTCAGTGACAAGGGAATCGCAATGGTGTTGAAGTTTCCTAAGATGCTCTTCCCGCTCCTCCAACTCCGCTTGTTTAGCCCGGGCTTTGGCATTAGATGCCTCTACTTCAATAGTTAAAGCCTGGTAGCGCTCCTGCACCTGAGACACAAAGTCAGTGTCAATTCGGATTTTTTCCACCTGAGCAGACATTTCAGATCTCACCTTTTGGGCTTCAGTAATAGCTTTACGCTCCAACTCCTCCTGCACACTCTTAGCATGAGCAAGGACCCGGTCCTTCTCCGCTATGTCGCGAGCCCATATAATCCGCTCCTCAGCAAGGTGGGCGGTCACTCTTTTCAGGTCATCCTCAGCCTTGTTTTTTCTGACAAAAACCTGCTCTCCCTCAACCCGGCGGCTTGGAGCTGACTCTCTAATCGATACTTTTCATCCTTCAGCTCCTGGATAGCAGCCCGCGCTTGATGGATCTCATTGTTGTCATGTATCCACCTACGCCGGATCTCTGCAAGCCTCCGGGGTTGACTAACGGAGTCCGGCCACCATAGTGGAATTCATCAAATTCTCATTGTTCAGTCATTCAACGTATGATGACTCAGCCGGGGGGTAAGCTCGCTCGACCCAGTGCTGAATAACGGGGGGAAAATCAGTCTTGAAGACTCAGCAATTTTCCACCGGGGCTGGTTGTCACACCCGAACCGATGGCGGAAACATCGGGGTATGACACTGAGCGAAACAGATTGTCCAGAAGTTTCCATAACAATTATCATTACCAATCAATTTAAAGTAACATGTCCCATACCATGTCTCAAAAGGTAAACAAATTATTACAGACAAAGTCTAGGCAAATAGTTCTATTCCGACAACTCAGATTTTATCATATAGCCCAATTGTTTATCTGTTTCTAGAGACCCTTGACTTCATTTGTACAGACAACTATTTGTTGGCCTCTAGAGCCTTATTCTAGCCTTGATTTCCTAGCAGATAAGCATCCTAAGCACCTGTCACATACGTTAAAATAACAGTCAATACACATAGTGTAAAGGTGAGTATACAAGTTTGGTATAGCATATAGAGTTCGAAAGCATTACGCATAACCAGCACGTACACAGAGTGAAATGAGGCATGTTAGTTATCGACATGAACCTATCGATACCAATGACTGCGAGTTGACTGCCCAAGGCAGTTCGTAATACATGATCACCACTGTAATCCATGCAAATAATTATCCTTAACAACCCCCGAGTGAACGGGTGCTGAGTCCAAACTAATAGTACTATCGTTGCCAAGGCAGGTAGACAGCATTCCATGTGTAAACAAAACAAACAAGCATTCATTAAGCCACGTATAACATGCGGTAACGGTTAGCATTTAAATAATATTGAGTAGTGTGTTCGATGTGATTTGAATACTTGTAACGTATCTAACACCCAAAAGTGCATAAAGCGAAAAGGGATCGAGTACACTCACAGCGATGAATGGATTGAAGGGAGCGCTAGGGAGTAGGGTTAGCCTGATCAGAACGATAGCATAACGATAAGTGACGCGTAAAACGATGCAAGGTGTAGGTGACTCGGACAATAGTTCGGTCGGATGGTAATCCGATCGGACGGTCCGGTCGTGCGGATGACAATCCGTTCAGATGGTCATCCGGTCGGACGATAGTCCGGTCGGATGACTATTCGAGTGGATTGTTTCTTCCTTTGAGAAGGATGTGTTTGTGTATGATGGCTTGACTTTTGAAGTTTTCGTTGTAGTATTTTGAGAACATAGAAGTACCTCTACCTTTCAAGTCGGTCGATCGGACGGTCAGTCGTGCGGATGACAATCCGCTTGGATGGCTGTCCGGTCGGACGGCGACTCGAGTGGCGGGGTTACTTAGTGAGAACAAATCCACAGCAGGTTGTCACTCGGTCGGACAGCAGTCCGGTCGGGTGGCATCCTTAGTGCATTGAACATGTTGAAAATTGTTTAAGTGCAAAAGTCCAAGTATCTCATGATCCGAAGAGTAATCCGGTCGGATGGTAGTCCGATCGGATGGCAATTCGTTCAATACTCAAACTTCAGATAAAGTTGGTTAAGTGTGGGACCCAAGGTGTAAGCCGTTCGGATAACCTAGTCGCTCGGATGGCTTATCCGTTCGGACAGTAGTCCGGTCGGATAGCACTCCGTGCTGGTCGTTCTGTTCGTCTTTCACTTGGCTGTTTTGATTGTTTGTTGCTTTTATCAAGACGTTTTGACAACGTGTTAACCAACAGAACCCCATCTTGACCCAAGTGACCCGATCAAACAGGAATCACCCTAGTTCGACCAGTTAACCGGTTCAAGACGGTTGTTCTTGGTTAACCCGAAGTCGGTGGTCTCGTGAGTAGAATCCAGATCTTGAGCTAGCACAACACTAAGAATAAGTAGAAAACTAGAGCAAGGTCCGATTCTATCGGTTTTTGAGTGCATTGAGTGTAAAAGAGTTGAAAGAAAGTTAGAAACCATCTTTCAATCCTTTTTCACCATGAATGTGTTTAGATCTATGCAAGATCTTTGTTTACTTGCGTGGAAATCGATTAGATCTAAGTTGTTCTTGGTGTATTGAGGCCAAAACATGAAGTTCTTCAAGAACTCATGACGACGTCATCCTAGAACACCTCAAATCTAGTGATTTAATGGTTAAAAGTTAAGATTCAAAAGATAGAAAGGTGTAGGAGTGCGTGTAGATCATGAAAGTACAAGATTTAGGACGAGATCTTACAGAAATCGAGAGAAATCGAAGAAAAGGTGAGGAGCACGGGCTGTTCGGACAGAGAGTTTCCAAAAGTAGAAAGAATGAAAGTGACATGGGTATTTATAGAGTTACCCAAAGAGGAAAGCGCTGGCCGGTCGGATGGCATCCTGACACCAAAATCAAGTGGCAACCCGGTCGGATGGCAATCCGGCCGGATGACACTTGGTTCGGGTGTTCGGCGTGACGATTTTTGCTGTTTCGATTTCGATTGCGAGCAATGCGAATGCAATAGAGTTTCCTAGTCAAATTACTTTTAATCCCAACTATTCATATCTAGCACTATCTCTTCTCCACGAATTATCATATCATTTCGATTGCGATTGAGTTCGATTGCGTTTCGATTGATTACTGCAACATAACATAGATAAACATGCACAAGTAACACATAAGGCACACACACACGTATAACAATAACCAAAATGCGTATTTCGAGTTGCGAGTTCGATTGCGATTCGACGTTGATTAAGTTAGACTGATTAGCGTTTAGCTGACTTTATCGCATTGTTACTTCCTATAGTTCAGAGTCGTACGTCAATTAAATAGCGATTAACACACGTCGATTATTGTAATTATAGACACTTACTCCACATAATACAACTAAAATAAAAGAAATCTACTACAAGTCAAGTCGCGCGATCGGTCGTTGACTTTAACTTGACTTTGACTTTTGGAAACACGGGGTGTTACAGCCTCCCTTAGTTGAGGGAATTTTGTCCTGAAATTAGGCTGAAGGATGTACACTACTGTGAATCACTTTGGAGAACTTTCTCTCTCTAGACTTTCACCCTCTAGAACAAGCTTCTCCAAACAACTGTGGGTACCTCGCCTTCATGTCGCTTTCGAGTTCCTAAGTGAACTCTGCGCCTCGTTTGCCTTCCCATCGGACTTTCACAATAGGAATGCGCGAGCGTCTGAGCTGCTTGGTTTGGCGATCCATGATTTCAACAGGCTTTTCCACGAAGTGTAATGTTTCGTTCACCTGCAGATCCTCTAATGGAACATGTAAGTCGTGGTCGGCCAGTCACTTTCTGAGGTTTGAGACGTGGAAAGTCGGGTGAACGTTGCTAAGTTCCTCCGGTAGTTCGAGTCTGTAAGCCACTTTTCTTATTCTTTCCAGAATCTGAAAGGGTCCAACGTATCGAGGCGCGAGCTTTCCTTTCTTGCCGAATCGGACCACACCCTTCCAAGGTGAAACCTTTAGGAGTACGTAGTCACCAACTTCAAATTCAAGGGGCTTGCGTTGTCTATCGGCGTAACTTTTCTGACGATTCCGAGCTTTCGTTAGATTGTCTCGAATTTGGAAAATCTTGTCTGTAGTTTCTTGCAATAGCTCGGGACCGGTTAATTGCGAATGACCGATCTCGTGCCACACAATAGGCGATCGACATTTTCTTCCGTATAAAGCCTCGAATGGTGCCATTTGAATGCTGGAATGATAACTGTTGTTGTACGAGAATTCGACTAACGGCAGGTATGTATCCCAATTACCACCGAAGTCTATGACACACGAACAGAGCATGTCTTCAAGAGTACGAATCGTTCTTTCAGTCTGACCGTCGGTTTGAGGGTGGAAAGCGGTACTTAGATTAAGTGATGTACCAAGAGCCGTTTGAAACGTTTCCCACAGTCGCAAGGTAAACCGAGCATCATGGTCAGAGATGATGTCGCAAGGCGTCCCATGATTACAAATAATCTCGTTGGTGTAGATTCGGGCTAATCGTTCTACCTTGTAGTCTTCCCGTATTGGCAAAAGGTGGGCAGATTTGGTCAAACGGTCAACAATAACCCAGATGTTGTCGTGACCTGATGACGTGTGCGGAAGCTTTGTTATGAAGTCCATGGCTATACTCTCCCACTTCCACATAGGGATCGGTGGTTGTTCGAGTAAGCCAGAGGGTCTTTGGTGTTCAGCCTTGACTCTTACACAAGTCAGGCACTTCCCAACGTAGAGAGCAATATCCCTTTTCATACCAGGCCACCAATACTTGTAGCGAAGGTCTTGGTACATTTTGTCGGCACCGGGATGAATAGAATACCGGGATTTGTGGGCTTCGTCCATCAAAATCTGTCGCAAATCGGTCCGTTTAGGGATCCAAATTCGGTCCAGAAAGTGGAATATCCCATTTGACTTATTCACAAGCTGGGCTCCATTGTGGTAGATTCGTTTCTTCTTCAGGGTGCGTTCGTTAAAACATGCATGCTGAGCTTCGCGGATGAGGGTTTCGAGATCGTATTGGGCTTTGTAACACCTCGAAAATTTACGTCCTATAATGTGTTGACATGTGTCATAGGTTTGAACGTGTGAAAGAATGTTCTTGAAGGACTAAAGTTGACAAACAATGAAACTATGTAAATATAAGGGTTCAAAGTGTCAACAATGAATAAATATACTTTACAATAACCCTACATGATGTTTATAACCTTAAACGAATGGATCATGGATCATACGAAGCGAATTGTGAAAGAAAGTGAGAGATTACAAACTACAGGGGTTAAATGTGTCAACATGTTAAGATATACCTCTGAGTGACCTTTTAGCAAACCCGAAGCCTTGTAACGATTAATTATGCTCACTAGAATGCACCATAAAAATTTCACCAAGTTTCGTTACCGTATGAGAAAGTTATGATAAAATTAGTGTGTGAGGGTTAGAATCGTCAACATTGAAAATTAGGGCTTTTCGGGTGATCACAAAGTTACCCGAGGACTTGACAAAGATGGTATAAGCCTTAAAGCCCCCATATGTCAAATATAAAGGCTTAGAATGCAAGAAACCAGGTGAAAATGACCTTTCGGGGGACCATGGGCCAAAAGTGCAATTAAGTAAAACTTTGTAACCTGATTCGAGGTCTAAGGCGGGCCGCGTAAGGTCATGAAGACCTTTACGCAGGCCGCGTGACAGCTACCAGCGACAAAACAAACAGGCAGCTGCCTGTTGATGTTTTAACCGACTTAAAACTCAAGTTTTCGATACCATGGGCTGCCTATGATGGTATTTAGCCTATAGAAGACACATGTTTACATCCTTGATTGTTAGTAGACCCATTTGGCATCAATCTAGTATGATCAAAGTTCATATATAAGTCTCATGTTGCAACATGCAACCACACTTCAACTTCTGGACATTTTGAGGAGCACAACAGCAGACACAAGACCTTCCTAATCATCATTAGACACGAGTAAGTATGTTTAACCCTTCTAAATTAAGTCTTGCTTAGTTTATAGCCTAGAAGTCAAACCGTCGTAATTACGGTTTGACTTAACGATAAAACACAAACGGTCCAGTGTTTTGCCGAAATGAAAGTTGTTATAAGTTGGTAATTATGTGGGCAATTAACCCTTAAAAGGGTACTCACTAATTCCCATCCTAGCTAGGTCGTTTGTCGAGTCAAACGTTGTCCGAAAAAGTAAACAGAATCATTAAACGCGTAATTAGCGATATAGAGGGCGTGTAACCTATTTTATCATTCATATAACCTGATGATAAGTATAAGAACTTGTCTAAGCTTGTTTGATTCAACAACTTTCTGTTTTGAACCGATTCGGAACCGAAAGACGTAAAAGTTTGACTTTTGCTTTGACTTCAGTTCTAACCCGGTTTTGATAGGTTTAGACATGCCTTAAAGTTCCATTAGGACCTAGTTACATGTGTGTATAACCCTCTGCGTTTATACCACTTAAATCCTTAATTGTCCGACGTTTCCGTTAAGTGCTTAAATATTGACCATAATGCCCTTATGTCCATAAAACGAGAATTTTGGAAGTATGAAAGTACAATCATCTTAGTTACTGATTATTAAACATGTCTGTAAATTTTTACATCAGTTGGACATATAGATTAGGAGTTATGCTCAATGACGTAATTAGAACGCTTCTTAGTGATTGAACGGCGTCATTAGCATAAAGCCTATCTAAACCCAATCTTTGACACCAAACCTTTTACCCACTGATGTAATATAATATTTTGGGATTTTTGAAGATTTTTAATTATTTTTAAACTGATCATAAGCTAGGATTAGTGCCTTGATTCGGTAAATACCGAATATACCCTTTTCGGCTATAAAATGAGTTTTACAAGTCCTTTTGATACCAATCCAATTGCTACTGATTTTAAATAATAAATGAAGTGTTTTGAACCTGTTTAACTGATCAGAAAACTCAGAATCCTATATTAAACCGTACGTCGCTTAAAACGGCTTTATACGCGTATTATACGCATAGTTTGAATTTAAAACCATTTTGTCTCTTAAGACTTATTACCAACTGAGGTAACCTGTTAAAATAAATTATTTTTCTGACTTATTCAGACCCAGATCACAGAAGCTTAATTAATCCCTTTTATAATCTTTAAAATGACCAAAATACCCCTACGGGGCTTAATATGAGATTAAACTCGTTTTGGGCATAATGGAAGGTATCCTACTGATATCACAACATATTTAAGGCATGTTAACTTAGGAAACCTGTTTAGGACTCTTATGGTTACCCGTTATGCTTCTTGCGCGTTCGGTTAGGTTTATGTAACTAGTTTGCATAAATTAGCCGAAACGGGTCAAACCTTATCGTTGTTATCTCAAAATCCAGAATGTGTTTAGATTACCCATATTATACAAGTCTTCAAACTTGTCGGGTCTAAATCACATTCTATTCCGGTCTTCGCTTTATCATGCGTTTGTACCGTATCTTTCTCTCGAAAACTAATCGGTCTAAGTCAAGGCTTAATTTTAAGACCCGTTAGGATTCTAATAGGTTATTATAAACCTTCGTTCCAGATTTAGGAGCCCAGTAAAAGCTATCTGTACTTGCTGATTTGATACGGCTGGGATTGAATTTATATTTAGCTCAGGTAAATACTTTTAACTTATTTTCCCTATACGGGCTTGGGGTACGGTATATAAAATACTGCTTGGTCGGGCATTGAATCTTTAATTATATGATGGTTAAAGTATTGAGATGTCTCATTTAATTTGTTTTGTTTGCTTAAAGCCTTTGGGGGGTTAATGACCGTGTCCCGGATATCCCTGGCATCATTTTACGAAATGGCCACGACCTCAGCACCGGGCGTAGGCGTACGCCATCGGTGTCTCATTTAAATAATGTGGTGTGTCTATTGATCTTTAACCCGGCTCGATCCGGGCTACTGAACGCATAAGTAACATGTAAATCCTTTACAAGTTTATATATTCAAGTAAGTATCCCAAGTTATAAAATATTATTTGTGCCATGTGCATTCAAATCAATCTTTTTTAAAACCTTTTCAAAATGAGTCGGTTGATTGTATTTACCAATGTAAACTGACGTATTTTCCCAAAAAGGCTAAGTGCAGGTACTAATCGGAATTCCCTGGCTACTCCTAGCATCAATAAAGAGTCTCGCAAGCTTAGATGCTTAAAGTCTGTTGAACAGTGTTATTTTATTTTCGATCCGCCTGTGGATCCTTCACTTCCATTGAAATACTTTGATGTTACATTATTTCGGATTGTAATATAATTATCCTTTTGCTTCCGCTGTGCATTTATATATTGTGTTGTTTGACTATGATGTTGCCAACCACGTCACGTTACTCCCCTACCGGGCCCACCGGAAAATGGGGAAAAAATCGGGGTGTGACAGGCTTGGACATTATAAGTGCTGAGTAAATAACTCCGTCTGCTGAGCGCGTCGGTAACAACATTTGCTTTGCCTGGGTGATAACGAATCTCACAGTCGTAATCGTTGAGAAGTTCCACCCATCGGCGTTGATGCATATTAAGTTCCTTCTGATTAAAAATATGTTGTAGGCTTCTATGATCGGTGAAGATCGTACACTTGGTACCATACAGGTAGTGTCGCCAAATCTTTAACGCAAAAACAACTGCGCCTAGCTCGAGATCATGGGTTGTATAGTTCTTCTCGTGGATTTTGAGCTGACGAGATGCGTAAGTTATAACCTTGTCCCGCTGCATAAGAACACAACCGAGACCAAGGTTGGAAGCATCACAATAGACAATGAAATCATCGTTTCCGTCGGGCAATGTGAGAACAGGAGCATTGCAAAGCATGTGCTTGAGCGTTTGGAAGGCAGACTCTTGTTCAGTTCCCCAAACAAAAGGCTTGTCTTTATGCGTGAGAGCGGTAAGCGGCACAGCGATCTTTGAGAATCCTTTGATAAATCGTCGATAATAGCCCGCTAGTCCGAGAAAAGAACGAACTTCAGATGGGTTCTTAGGTGTAATCCAGCTCTTAACGGCTTCAATCTTCGCAGGATCGACGTGAATACCATGACTATTTATGATGTGACCCAGAAACTGAACCTCCTCCAACCAGAATTCACACTTGGAGAATTTGGCATAGAGTTGATTCCCCTGGAGTAGTTCGAGAACCAAACGTAGATGTTGCGCGTGTTCGGCTTTCGACTTGGAATAGATCAAGACATCGTCAATGAACACGATGACGAAACGGTCGAGATATGGTTTACACACGCGATTCATCAGATCCGTGAAAACCGCGGGTGCGTTAGTTAAACCAAAAGGCATAACAACGAATTCGTAGTGACCGTAGCGAGTGCGAAACGCGGTTTTGGGTATATCCTCCTCTTGAATGCGTAGTTGATGATAGCCTGAGCGTAGATCGATCTTCGAGAAACACGTAGCGCCATGTAGCTGATCAAACAAATCGTCAATGCGAGGCAGGGGATAGCGATTCTTGATAGTCAACTTGTTCAATTCCCGATAGTCGATGCACATCCTGAACGACCCATCCTTCTTTTTAACGAAAAGGACTGGTGTGCCCCAAGGAGAGGTGCTCGGGCGAATGAAGCCTTTCTCAAGTAATTCCTGGAGTTGGTTTGAGAGTTCGCGCATTTCGGACGACGCGAGTCGGTAAGGAGCCTTGGCAATAGGGTTGGCTCCAGGAATGAGGTCGATACGAAAGTCGATATCACGACTTGGCGGTAATCCTGGAAGATCGTTAGGGGACACATTAGGAAATTCCCGAACCACAGGAACGTCTTTCACTTCTGTCTTTTCTTTCTTTTCCTTCTCTGCTACTACAATGTTAGCCAAGAAAGCTCTGTATTCCTTGCGGAGATACTTGCTAGCTTGGACACATGACATGAGCTTGAGACCTTTCGAATCAGTTTCTCCATAAACGCACAATAAATCACCATTCGCGAGCGAGAATCGAATCATCTTATCGAAGCACACAACTTCAGCATGGTTTTCACGAAGAAAGTCCATGCCTACTATGACGTCAAATCTTCCGAGTTGCATTGGAATAAGATCGATTGGGAAGATGTGATTGTTGAGCTCAAGAGTACAATCACAAAGAACAGAATTAACGGCGACAGTTCTCCCAGTAGCGACTTTAACATCGAATGTCGAGTGGAGACGGGAGCGCTTACGACTAAGGAGCTTCTCAAATTCGAACGACACAAAGCAATTATCGGCTCCAGTATCAAACAAACACGAAGCATAAATACCATTCACAAGGAACGTACCATTGACCACGTTGTTGTCAGCATGGGCTTGGCGCACGTTGATGTTGAAAGTTCCGGCGCGTGCGGCTTGTTGTTGCTGCTGCTGGTGAGGCTGTTGCTGCTGGGGCTCTTGTTTCACCACCCTGTTTAGGCACATGTTCGCAAAGTGGTTGGGATCACCACATGCGAAGCAGACTCTGGCGTTGATCACGGGTGCCTGAGCCGCTTGTTGGCCTTATGGGGCTGGAAGCAGAGCTTGATGAGCAGTGGCTTGAGCTGGGGCTTGACGGGGACTAGTATGGCAGTTGACAGTGAAGTGGCCGTACAGGTTGCTGTGAGGGCAGAAACGACAGGCGAGACCCACTGGGTGATGATAAGAGCATGTTGGGCAAGCCGGGTGGGGGCTTGTGTGTGCGCGCTTTGCTGGCGGTGCATAAGCAACTGGTGCTGGTCGGTGATGAGGCTGCTGCTGGGCCGGTACGGCTTGAAGTGGAGCAGCAGTGGTAGTGACAGCACAGTTCTTGTTGCTGGAGCTGCTATTGTTGTTCTTCTTCTTGTGGCGTGAGGTCTTTAACGATTGAGCGGTGGCAGTTTCAGCAGTCGGTGTAGAGGTGACTTGATGTAGGTGCTTCGAAGTTTTATCCCAGACACCAGCCTTGACCCGCTTGTCGTTGATTTCAGCGGCCAGTAGGTAAGTCTCTTCGATCGTTTTAGTCTTAGCCGCTTGCACGAAATCTGCAACACAGTCAGGCAGGGCTCGGATATACTTCTTGATTGCCATGTCAGAAGTCTTCACTTGGTCTGGACAGATGATACTGAGCTATTTGAATAAAGCAGTGAGTGCAGCGTTTTCACCATCCTTTTGCTTGATGTGCCAGAATTCATCTTCTAACTTTTGGCGTTCATAAGGAGGGCAGAATTCTTCCAGCATGACCTCCTTGAGTTCGTCCCACGACAGACCGTAGGCCGCATCGTTCCCACGTTTGTTCCTCTCAGCCGTCCACCAGTCTAAAGCTAGGGGCTGGAAGACGCCAGTTGCGTTGAGAGTGCATAGGTCATCTGGGCAACCGCTCTGTCGCAGTGTGACCTCGATGGAGTCAAACCATTGAAACAAAGCTGTAGGGCCTTCTTCTCCTGTGAACTCTTTCGGTCCACACGCCTTGAATTGTTTGAAGCTGAAAGCAGCTTTGGGAGTCTCAGTTCGGGATTCCTCAGATGACTTACTCATATTTTCGTATATCTCGCTGACGACTTGGGGAACCACTTTCGCCATTTGTTTAGTGATCATGGCAGCAAGGCGTTTGTCAGCTTGCTTTCGGCGAGCATCTCGAGAAGCGCGAGATCCAGATGACGACATTGTCTGCATCAGACATCGCCACAGGACTCAACACAATAAAATTGAATCTCACCTTACACGCCTAATACAACTAAAGCTCAGGAACACATCCAATCACATAGTCACATAGGTACGTAATCACATATTCACTTAAGCACAGAAACGCATAAGCACGTATAGCACAGAATCACAGAAGCACATACGCATGTAATCACAGAGGCAGTTAGAATACAGAAATCTATTATTCAAAGTTTGCGGGCGTTCGAGGTTAGCGATTGCGAATATCGAGTACACAGCGTGTATTGTAGTGTAAGGTTGTACCCCATGTAGTAGTGATTTGTTAGCGATCTGTAGTGTGTTGTGTGCTTAGCGGAAGCAAAAAGGCGTTAGATCGAAAACAGTAGTATCTCAAAACGCTAACAAATAAATGTAAACCACATAAATCACATAAAATTGATGAATCATCAGAGTCAGCAGTTGCGGCTCAGAATCGAAAACACATAAAAATCGAGAATTAGATCGTCTGCGGCTATTAGACGTCGACTATCCAAAGTGATTCGACTATTCACAAGGACTTGTTGTGCACATTTGACCGTCAGGACAATGCCTTTGCCTCGATTCTTGGGCGTTGGGCACGCATCCCGTTAGTCATATGGTGACTTCAGGTCGTTGGAGTCCGTCGAGACTTTGGTGAGAGTTTTGTAAAAAGGGCAGAACAAGTCGTCAAGGTTAGGTTTTCACCCCTGTCTTAACAACTTCGTTCCTGTTTTAAATAGAATAGAGGAGATTATTCATCAAAATATGGATTTCACTCCTGATTTGGCATTGTTCTCCCCGTTGGTAACTAAAATACGGGTTGATCAAGCAAATTTAAGCCGAGAGTTTGCGGTTTTCACACCTAATCTCGACTTAATATCTCACTCATATTCAAAAATTTGAGTGCAGTAATAGTGTAGTATAGGCGAGAGTAGCGAGAAATAAGCTCGTACATAATCCCTACCGGATATGCACAAGTTGGTCTGTTGGTTCCTAACTATAGACTAGGTCTCTAAGACTTCGACCCGGACTAGGTCGTGTGTAACACCTCGAAAATTCACGTCCTATAATGTGTTAACACGTGTCATAGGTTTGAACGTGTGAAAGAATGTTATAAAAGGGTTAAAGTTGACAATCATGGAAAGTACGTGAATATACGAGTTCTAAATGTCAACAGTGAATAATTATATTGTACAATAACCCTACATGATGTTTATATCCTTAAACGAATAAATCACGAATCATACGTAGCTAATTGTGAAAGAAAGTGAGAGATTACAAACTACAGGGGTTAAATGTGTCAACATGTTTAAGATATACCTCTGAGTGACCTTTTAGCAAACCCGAAGCTTTGTAACGGTTAATTATGCTCATGAGAATATGTGATAGAAATTTCACCAAGTTTCGTTAACGTATGAGAAAGTTATGATAAAATTCGTGTGTGAGGGTTAAAATCGTCAGCATTGAAAATTAGGGCTTTTCGGGTGATCACAAAGTTACCCAAGGACTTGGCAAAGATGGTATAAGTCTTAAAGCCCCTAAATGTCAATTGTAAAGGTTTAAAATGCAAGAAGCAATGAGAAAGCGATGTTTAGGAGGACCAAGGACCAAACAACAAATAAATAAAAAGTTTTTGCAAGTCTGACGGGGCTAGGCGGCCCGCTTAAGGCCCTATGCGGCCCGCGAGACCTGCCCAGCGACAGAAAGAAACAGGCAGCCGCCTGTTGATGCTTTAACCGACTCCAATGTCTTGTATTACATACCATGGGCTGCCTAGGATGGTTTTTAGACTCTAGGACACTTGTGGTTGATCAGGTAACAATGGTAGGATTGCATGTCAACAATCTAAGGTGTTTACAATCACTATATAAGGCCTCCAAGTTTGCAAACATTCTTTCATTCACTTCTGATCAATTGAGGAGCACAACAGCAGACCCAAGACCTTCCTAATCATTCATTAGACACTTGTAAGTTTGCTTAACCTTCTCTAATAGTGTTTAGCTTAGTTATTTAGCTAAAAGTCAAACCGTCGTAATTACGGTTTGACTTCGAGATTAATTATAATTGGCTCAGTCATAACTCGAATTAAGAGTACCTTAAAGTAGGTAATTAAGTGGGTAATAAACCCTTAAAAGGGTACTCACTGATTCCTGATCTAACCAGGTCTAATGACGGGTCAAACGTTGTCCGAAAAAGTCAACAGAATAGTAATTTTCGAATTAACACGCGATTAGCATTGTAGAAAGCGTGTAACCTATTTTATCGCTCATATAACTTGGTAATAAGTATAAAAACTTGTCTAAGCTGGTTTGATTCGACAACTTTCTGTTTAAGATCGATTCGGAACCGAAAGGCGCATAGTTTGACTTTCTGCTTTGACTTCGGTTCTGACCCGATTTAGATAGGTTTAGACATGCCTTAAAGTTCCATTAGGACCTAGTTACATGATTGTATAATCCTCTGCGTTTATACCACTTAAATCCTTAATTGTCCGACGTTTCCGTTAAGTGCTTAAATATGGACCATAATGCCCTTATGACCATAAAACGAGAATTTTGGAAATATGAAAGTACAATAATCTTTGTTACTGATTATTAAACATGTCCCTAAATTTTCACATCAGTTGGAGGTCTAGATTAGGAGTTATGCTTAATGACGTAATTATAACGCTTCTTAGTAATAAAACGGCGTCATTAGCGTAAAGCCTATCTAAACCCAATTTTTGACACCAAACCTTTTACCCACTGATGTAATATAATATTTTGGGATTTTTGAAGATTTTTAATTATTTTTAAACTGATCATAAGCTAGGATTAGTGCCTTGATTCGGCAAATACCGAATATACCCTTTTCGGCCATAAAATGAGTTTTACAAATCCTTTTGATGCCAATCCAATTGCTACTGATTTTAAATATTAAATGAAGTATTTTAAACCTGTTTAATTGATCAGAACACTCGGAATCCTATTTTAACCCGTAAAGCGTTTAAAACGACATTATACACGTATTAAACGCATAGTAAGGGTTTAAAAACATTTTGTCACATAAGACTTATTACCAACAGAGGTAACCTGTTAAAATAAATTATTTTTCTGACTTATTCAGACCTGGATCACAGAAGCTTAATTAATCCCTTTTATAATCTTTAAAATGACCAAAATACCCCTACGGGGCTTAATATGAGATTAAACTCGTTTTGGGCATAATGGAAGGTATCCTACTGATATCACAACATATTTAAAGCATATTAACTTAGGAAACCTGTTTAGGACTCTTATGGTTAACCGTTACGCTTCGTGCGCGTTCGGTTCGGTTTATATAACTAGTTTACATAAATTAGCCGAAACGGGTCAAACCTTATCGGTTTTATCTCAAAATCCAGAATGTGTATAATATACCCATATTAAGCAAGTATTCAAACTTGTCGGGTCTAAATCACATTCTATCCGGTCTTCGCTTAATCGTGCGTACGAACCGTATCTTTAAAACTAACCGGTCTAAGCTTAAGCTTAACTAAAGACCCGTTAGGATTCTAATAGGTTATTATAAACCTTCGTTCCAGAATAGGAGACCCGGTAAAAGATACTTGCACTCGCTGATTGTGATTTATACTTGCTCAGGTAAATACTTTTAACTTATTTTCCCTATACGGGCTTGGGGTATGGTATATAAAAATACCGCTTGGTCGGGCATTCGACCTTAATCATTTGATGGTTAAGTATTATCGAGATGTCTCGTTTAAATTGTTTTGTTTGCTTAAAGCCTTTGGGGGGTTAATGACCATGTCCCGGATATCCCTGGCATCATTTTACGAAATGGCCACGACCTAAGCACGGGGCGTAGGCGTACGCCCGTCGGTGTCTCATTTAAATAATGTGGTGTGTCTATTGATCTTTAACCCGGCACGAACCGGGCTACTGAACGCATAAGGAACATGTAAATCTGTTACAAGTATTATATTCAAATAATTATTCCAAGTTATAAAATATTATTTGTGCCTTGTGCCTTAAATTCATTTTCTTAAACTCTTTTCAAAATGAGTCGGTTGATTGTGTTTACCAGTGTAAACTGACGTATTTTCTCAAAAAGGTTAAGTGCAGGTACTATGCGTAATAGGCTGGCTTTTCTCCTAGCATCCACAATAAGTCTCGCAAGCTTGGATGTCATAGACTGTTGAACATTGTTTCCTTTTATTTTGATATACATGTGGATTTATATTCAACTATTTGTGATATTTAATATTACAATATTGTTTGGTTGAAATGAATCTATACTTTGCTTCCGATGTGCATTTAAATATTGTGTTGTTTGACTATTATGTTACCAACCACGTCACGATACTCCCCTACCGGGCCCACCGGTGACACGTGGAAATCCGGGGTGTGACAGGTTGGTATCAGAGCCAACATTGAGTGAATTAAACACTAGCCTTTTGTGTTTAATCTCAATAACACAATTGCACATTCCTAAATCTTCGAGTCTAGACAAAGAACTTAGGAATAATCCAAAATGTTTTTATTTTATTTTAGCATTGTCCTTTATTTTTCCTTGTTGTTACCTTTGTTTATATTGACAGGTTTTACAATGCCGCCAAGATTCAGGCGAGGAGGACGAGGAAAGGAGCCGATCAGCGCTCCTAACGACCATGAGGCCGGGCCTTCGCGCCGGCGAACTTCTTCTACAAGGAGTATAGATCCGCGAGAACCTTGGAGGATTTATGAGGAGCCTGCCAGACATTCTATGTCGTATAGCTCAACACCTCCATATCATCACTCCTTTGGGCCTCAGTCGGAGAATGAGCCCAACAACCCGCAACCTTCATACATACCTTTACAGCGATCCTTATCGCACAATTCCTTCGGCGACCCTACTCCTGTCTTTCGGGGCCAGTTTAACCCGGCGGAATACCTACCAGAACAAGTGGGCTTTAACCCACTAGGACCGGAGGATCACTTTTCCGGTGATCAAGCGATGGACATGGACGAGGACACAGATCCCGTCAAGCCTGCAACTGGAACCCCGAACCATCCTGTTGAGATCTCTGATGGTTCGTCTTTTCACGGATCACTATACCAAGGTCCGGATAGTCATCAGGCACGGTTCGACCGGTGTGAGTGGTACTTTACACCATCTCACCATTCATCGCCTCACCAGCAGCAGCAACAGCAGTAGCAAGATCCCTCTGGGGATCCACGTTTCGTGGCAGTCACGCCACCACCTCCACTGCCGCCAGTTAATCTAGCGCCTCCAGAACCACCAAGACGTAGGAGGACTGGCGCACGGATGTCAGCACGAGGAGGGGATTTTCATTTCAGCACCCCTCAACACTCTAGTGGCAGCCACTACCCGCCACTATATGAAGACCCACAGATGGGTGGACCTTCAGTGCCAGTGTCAGAGGTGAATTCGGAACCTATTGCACCGCCATCACCGGGTTTTGGCAACCCTATCCCTGCTTATACTGCTCCAGCAGCTTACAACCCATACGGACCGCCAGCATATACTAACTATAATTATGCTGAGGATCCTTACCAAGTGGCATCAAATTACCTTGCCCATAATCCTGAGGGACCATATGGAACCCCTTGGGGAATGGGACATCCAGCCCGTGGATATCAAGTACCGGCTCAGCCACCACTACAGCACCAGCCACCACGGTTTTCTCCACCGGAACAGGAGGATCTCCGTCAAAGGCTGGAAAGGGTTGAGCGAGACTTCCAGAGGGAACGTAGGAAGAATCAGGGATTCATGAGTGGCTTAGCAAGTTTGCTGAAAGGAAAGAAGAAACGGGATCGTTAAATCCCAATATGTATTATTGTATTTCCTAGTTTAAATCAAGTCCCTGTGTGGACATTTCTTTAAGTATATATGTAGTCCCTGCGTGGACATCTATCTTTGTACTTAGTCCCTACGTGGACTTGTCTCTATTAGTCCCTGCGTGGACACTTATTTTAGTAAACCGTCCCTGCGAGGACATGTATTGCCAGTATAGCTCCTACGAGGGCAAGTGTTTCTGTGAAAAGTCCCGTTTAGGGAAAAGTGTACTACTTTTAAATTTAATGGAATGTAAGTTTATAAATTTCATCTTTGTTATGTTATGCATAATTAAATTATATATGAAATAAATAAATTGGAATCATTCCTTTTAAAAATCTATCTGCCTATTTTAATTATTAATTAAGGATCTTAAAGGTATAACCTAGCCTGCATGTCATTTTAAGACCTGGCCAAGATGGTAAAACCCGTTAAAAAGATTCAAATCCCTGTTAACATCTGAAAACATGTTAACGCTTCTGGCAGTTGTGATCCGTCAAAATCACACACATCATTCTTATAATAGGATTCTTCAAAAGATTCCTAACCTAAACTAATGATCTATAGATCATGGGTTAGAATCATCAATAAAGATGATCAGTTCTTTTTACCATCCATTGGTAATATAATGCCTACGGGCCCTTCTCATTTTAATATGAGACAAAAGACAGTAATAGTCTGTGACCCTGTCTGATAAAGGTAATGACCTTTGTTCAAACCTTCATGCCTTGATTCTCTGAAATCATGGCTTATAACTTAAAATTGTCTCTGTGACTAGGCCTTATGTGCTAATAAAACTGTTATTGTTTTATAATTAGGATAAATTATAATAGAAATCCTAAATGAATATGAGTAATAAATTAACCATATATGGTCTACGTTTACCACGGTTAATAAATTGCCATAAAAGACAATTCTATGATAAACTCACCAATAAATTATTGTCAATATGTAACAGTTCAAGCTACATGGCAGACTCAAACGAGATCAACAGTCACCCCAGCAGAGAGCATGATAATGCCCGAATAAATGTAGCGGGTGCAGAATTACAGGCAATGATAGATAATGCCGTTAATCGAGCTATGGATAGACAACTCCATGAATCCAGTGGTACCCGTGCAAGGACCCAATCTGCACCACACTCTAGAACACCCTCCAGGACCCACACTGCCCACAACAGTAATTCTCACCACTCATCAAACCAGAGGAGTGCTCCATCCCAAAGAGTCATACCGAATCAGGAACCCCGTAATAAGGGTTGCTCCTATAAGTACTTCGTTTCGTGCAAACCCAGGGATTTCACTGGGGAAAAAGGAGCAGCAGACTGCATGACTTGGTTGGACGAGATGGATACGGTTGTGGATATCAGTGGTTGTGATAATAGGGATATTGTGAAATTCGTGTCTCAGTCTTTTAAGGGAGAAGCATTAGCTTGGTTGAGATCTTTGATCCAAGCTACGGGGAAAATCCCGTTGTACAACATGACCTGGGAACAGTTCATGGCACTAATAAAGGAAAACTACTGCCCTCAGCATGAGGTTGAGAAAATTGAAGCTGACTTCTTGTCGCTGGTCATGAGAAACCTAGACTGTCAGGCCTACCTTACCAGTTTCAACACCTTGTCAAGGTTGGTTCCATATTTGGTAACCCCGGAACCCACACGTATAGCTCGTTTTATCGGGGGTTTGGCCCCGGAGATCAAGGCAAGTGTGAAGGCCTCCAGACCAGCTACTTTTCGGTCTGTAGCGGACATATCATTGTCTCTTACCTTGGATGCGGTCAGGCTAAAATCACAGAGGAACACCGATACCGAAAAGAGGAAGCGTGAGGATGACAACTCACGACGTTCAGACAAGAAGCATAAGGGAAACAATGACCACAAGAAGGGGTCAGGATTTAGGAAGGATGGTCAGCAGTCGGGTGAAAAACCCAGATGTAAAATCTGCAAGAGACAGCACTTTGGGAAGTGCAGGTATGAATCAAATTCGCATTCACAATCGAAAACTTTTGCATGTGGGTTGTGCAAGTCCAAGGAACACAAGACCTTGGATTGCAAAAAGATGAAGGATGCGACCTGCTACGGTTGCAATGAAAAGGGGCACATCAAGACCAATTGCCCAAAATACGCCAAGAAGCCTGAAGAGGCTAAGAAGACCAATGCTAGGGTCTTCAGGATGGATGCTAAGGAAGCCGTCCAGGACGACAATGTGATAACATGTACCTTTCTCGTAAATGATGTTTACGCGAGAGTTTTATTTGATTCAGGCGCTGATAAGTCGTTCGTAGATAATAAGTTTTGTGAATTGTTGAAATTACCTGTTAAGGCCTTAAGTGTGAAGTATGAGGTGGAACTAGTAGATGTCACTTTAGAAACCGCCTCAACCTTATTAGATGGATGTTACATATCCATTAAGAACCACTCTTTTCCTTTGTCCCTACTTCCTTTGAAACTAGCCGGTTTCGACATAGTTTTGGGTATGGACTGGTTATCTCATAATCAGGCCCAGATTATTTGCAATAAGAAGCAAGTGGTGATCAAGACTCGGTCTGGTGAATCACTTACTATCCAAGGAGATACCCAGTATGGGATGCCTGAGCAAATGTCTATGCTCAAGGACTCTAAGTGTTTGAAGAAGGGTTGTGTCATCTACATGGCACAAGTAATTATTAATGAGCCGAAGCCCAAGATTGGGGATATCCCCGTCATATCTGAATACCCTGGAGTTTTTCCTGAAGAACTACCTGGTTTGCCACCAGATAGACAAGTAGAATTCAGAATTGACATTATTCCTGGATCAGCACCGGTAGCAAGGGCGCCTTATAGGTTGGCACCAACAGAGATGAAGGAATTGAGAACGCAGTTAGATGATTTGCTAGCCAAAGGTTTCATCAAACCTAGTTCGTCTCCTTGGGGAGCACCAGTTTTATTTGTCAAGAAGAAGGATTGATCGATGCGTCTGTGCATCGACTACCGTGAGCTTAATAAGGTCACTATCAAGAATAGGTATCCTTTGCCCAGAATCGACGATCTGTTCGATCAACTTCAAGGGGCAAGTTTCTTCTCTAAGATTGACTTAAGGTCAGGCTATCACCAACTGAAGGTTAGAGATGAAGACGTACACAAGACTGCATTTAGGACTCGTTATGGTCATTACGAGTTCCTAGTGATGCCTTTTGGGCTCACTAATGCACCTGCCGCGTTCATGGATCTCATGAATCACGTTTGCAAGCCATACTTAGATAAATTCGTCATCGTTTTCATCGACGACATTCTCATCTACTCGAAGAACCAAGCTGACCATGAGAAGCATCTTCACTGCATTCTGGAACTACTTCATAAAGAAAAGCTCTATGCCAAGTTCTCGAAGTGTGAATTCTGGCTTCGAGAAGTCCAATTTCTTGGACATGTTGTTAGTGAGCATGGTATCCAAGTAGATCCTGCTAAAGTTGAAGCTGTCATGAATTGGCATGAGCCAAAGACGCCTACAGAAATTCCTAGCTTCCTAGGTTTGGCAGGATACTATAGGCGATTCATTGAAAACTTCTCAAGGATTGCTGCACCCCTGACTTCGCTGACGCGTAAGAAGATTCAGTTTGACTGGGGTCCTAAGCAGCAGGAATCCTTCGATATCCTGAAACAAAAATTGAGCAATGCTCCAGTACTGACATTGCCGGATGGAATCGAGGAGTTTGTAGTTTATTGTGATGCATCACACACCGGGATGGGATGTGTGCTTATGCAGAAAGGCAAAGTCATTGCCTATGCTTCACGCCAGTTAAAGGTGCACGGAAAGAATTACACCACCCATGACTTGGAATTGGGTGCCGTTGTATTCGCACTAAAACTTTGGAGGCACTACTTATATGGAATCAAATGTGTGATCTATTCTGACCACAAGAGCCTTCAACATCTGATCAATCAGAAGGACTTAAACATGAGGCAACGCCATTGGATGGAAACTCTGAATGATTACGATTGTGAAATAAGATACCATCCCGGCAAGGCAAATGTAGTCGCTGATGCCTTGAGTCGGAAGGAAAAAGTGAAACCGATAAGAATCAATGCCAAGAGCATTGAGGTTAGGAATAGTTTGAATGAAAGGTTGTTAGCTGCACAGAAAGAAGCTGTGTTGGAAGCTAACTACCCTAACGAAAAGCTTGGGGTAACCGAAGAACAGTTATCTCAGGGCAAGGACGAAATCCTAAGGTTAAATGGACGAATATGGGTTCCTATTCATGGAGGACTTCGCGATGTTATCCTCCAGGAAGCCCATAGCTCTAAATATTCCGTTCATCCTGGAGCTGATAAGATGTACCAGGATCTAAGGGAAAATTTTTGGTGGATAGGCTTGAAAAAGTCTGTAGCTGCCTATGTAGCAAAATGCTTGACTTGTGCGCAAGTCAAAGCAGAACATCAAAAACCGTTAGGTTTGCTACAACAGCCTGAACTTCCCACATGGAAGTGGGAGATGGTAACGATGGATTTCATCACCAAGTTGCCAAGAACAAGGAAAGGAAATGACACTATATGGGTGATCGTTGATAGACTGACTAAGTCAGCACATTTCCTACCCATTAAGGAGACGTATAGCTCCGACATGTTAGCCCAACTGTACGTAGATAAGATTGTAGCTCTACGCGGCATACCAGTGTCTATTATCTCTGATAGAGATACTAGATACACGTCACATTTTTGGAAAAGCTTCCAACAATCTTTGGGCACGCGTTTGAATTTTAGTACGGCTTACCATCCTCAGACAGACGGTCAGAGTGAGCGTACTATTCAAACGTTGGAAGACATGCTTCGTGCATGTGTGATTGACTTGGGTGGTAGTTGGGATAACCACCTACCATTGATAGAATTCTCCTACAACAATAGCTACCATACCAGCATTAAGGCTGCGCCTTTCGAGGCCTTATATGGTAGAAAGTTGGAGATGTCCAGTTATCAGGACCGGAGATTGTCTTTGAAACGACGGACAAGATTGTCCAGATTCGTGACCGTCTCAAAGCTTCCCGAGATAGGCAGAAGAGCTACGCAGATCCAAAGCGTAAATCTTTTCACTTCGAAGTAGGTGACAAGGTGTTGCTTAAAGTATCACCCTGGAAGGGAGTGATGCGATTTGGTAAGAAAGGCAAGCTAAGCCCGAGATACATAGGACCTTTCGAGGTTATCGAACATGTCGGGTCAGTTGCCTATAAGTTAAACTTACCTGAAGAGCTCAGTAGTATACACAATGTGTTCCACATCTGCAATCTGAAGAAGTGTTTCGCTGATGAATCACTGGTCATACCACATACAGATGTGCATATAGATGAGAGCTTGAAATTTGTGGAAAAACCATTGTCGATCGAGGATCGACAGGTTAAGAAGCTTCGAAGGAAGCATGTACCGATTGTAAAGGTCAAATGGGATGCCCGTAGAGGTCCCGAATACACTTGGGAGGTAGAGTCCACTATGAAAGAGAAATACCCTCATTTGTTTCAGTAAATCTCGAGGTCGAGATTTCTTTTAAGGGGGTGAGGATGTAACACCTCGAAAATTCACGTCCTATAATGTGTTGACACGTGTCATAGGTTTGAACGTGTGAAAGAATGTTATAAAAGGGTTAAAGTTGACAATCATGGAAAGTATGTGAATATACGAGTTCTAAATGTCAACAGTGAATAATTATATTGTACAATAACCCTACATGATGTTTATATCCTTAAACGAATAAATCACGGATCATACGTAGCTAATTGTGAAAGAAAGTGAGAGATTACAAACTACAGGGGTTAAATGTGTCAACATGTTTAAGATATACCTCTGAGTAACCTTTTAGCAAACCCGAAGCTTTGTAATGGTTAATTATGCTCATGAGAATATGTGATAGAAATTTCACCAAGTATCGTTAACGTATGAGAAAGTTATGATAAAATTCGTGTGTGAGGGTTAAAATCGTCAGCATTGAAAATTAAGGCTTTTCGGGTGATCACAAAGTTACCCAAGGACTTGACAAAGATGGTATAAGTCTTAAAGCCCCTAAATGTCAATTGTAAAAGTTTAAAATGCAAGAAGCAATGAGAAAGCGATGTTTAGGAGGACCAAGGACCAAACAACAAATAAATAAAAAGTTTTTGCAAGTCTGACGGGGCTAGGCGGCCCGCTTAAGGCCCTATGCGGCCCGCGAGACCTGCCCAGCGACAGAAAGAAACAGGCAGTCACCTTTTGATGCTTTAACCGACTCCAATGTCTTGTATTGCATACCATGGGCTGCCTAGGATGGTTTTTAGACTCTAGGACACTTGTGGTTGATCAGGTAACAATGGTAGGATTGCATGTCAACAATCTAAGGTGTTTACAATCACTATATAAGGCCTCCAAGTTTGCAAACATTCTTTCATTCACTTCTGATCAATTGAGGAGCACAACAGCATACCCAAGACCTTCCTAATCATTCATTAGACACTTGTAAGTTTGCTTAACCTTCTCTAATAGTGTTTAGCTTAGTTATTTAGCTAAAAGTCAAATCGTCGTAATTACGGTTTGACTTCGAGATTAATTATAATTGGCTCAGTCATAACTCGAATTAAGAGTACCTTTAAGTAGGTAATTAAGTGGGTAATAAACCCTTAAAAGGGTACTCACTGATTCCTGATCTAACCAGGTCTAATGACGGGTCAAACGTTGTCCGAAAAAGTCAACAGAATAGTAATTTTCGAATTAACACGCGATTAGCATTGTAGAAAGCGTGTAACCTATTTTATCGCTCATATAACTTGGTAATAAGTATAAAAACTTGTCTAAGCTGGTTTGATTCGACAACTTTCTGTTTAAGATCGATTCGGAACCGAAAGGCGCATAGTTTGACTTTCTGCTATGACTTCGGTTCTGACCCGATTTAGATAGGTTTAGACATACCTTAAAGTTCCATTAGGACCTAGTTACATGATTGTATAATCCTCTGCGTTTATACCACTTAAATCCTTAATTGTCCGACGTTTCCGTTAAGTGCTTAAATATGGACCATAATGCCCTTATGACCATAAAACGAGAATTTTGGAAATATGAAAGTACAATAATCTTTGTTACTGATTATTAAACATGTCCCTAAATTTTCACATCAGTTGGAGGTCTAGATTAGGAGTTATGCTTAATGACGTAATTATAACGCTTCTCAGTAATAAAACGGCGTCATTAGCGTAAAGCCTATCTAAACCCAATTTTTGACACCAAACCTTTTACCCACTGATGTAATATAATATTTTGGGATTTTTGAAGATTTTTAATTATTTTTAAACTGATCATAAGCTAGGATTAGTGCCTTGATTCGGTAAATACCGAATATACCCTTTTCGGCCATAAAATGAGTTTTACAAATCCTTTTGATGCCAATCCAATTGCTACTGATTTTAAATATTAAATGAAGTATTTTAAACCTGTTGAACTGATCAGAACACTCGGAATCCTATTTTAACCCGTAAAGCGTTTAAAACGACATTATACACGTATTAAACGCATAGTAAGGGTTTAAAAACATTTTGTCACATAAGACTTATTACCAACAGAGGTAACCTGTTAAAATAAATTATTTTTCTGACTTATTCAGACCCGGATCACAGAAGCTTAATTAATCCCTTTTATAATCTTTAAAATGACCAAAATACCCCTACGGGGCTTAATATGAGATTAAACTCGTTTTGGGCATAATGGAAGGTATCATACTGATATCACAACATATTTAAAGCATATTAACTTAGGAAATCTGTTTAGGACTCTTATGGTTACCCGTTACGCTTCGTGCGCGTTCGGTTCGGTTTATATAACTAGTTTACATAAATTAGCCGAAACGGGTCAAACCTTATCGGTTTTATCTCAAAATCCAGAATGTGTATAATATACCCATATTAAGCAAGTCTTCAAACTTGTCGGGTCTAAATCACATTCTATCCGGTCTTCGCTTAATCGTGCGTACGAACCGTATCTTTAAAACTAACCGGTCTAAGCTTAAGCTTAACTAAAGACCCGTTAGGATTCTAATAGGTTATTATAAACCTTCGTTCCAGAATAGGAGACCCGGTAAAAGATACTTGCACTCGCTGATTGTGATTTATACTTGCTCAGGTAAATACTTTTAACTTATTTTCCCTATACGGGCTTGGGGTACGGTATATAAAAATACCGCTTGGTCGGGCATTCGACCTTAATCATTTGATGGTTAAGTATTATCGAGATGTCTCGTTTAAATTGTTTTGTTTGCTTAAAGCCTTTGGGGGGTTAATGACCATGTCCCGGATATCCCTGGCATCATTTTACGAAATGGCCACGACCTAAGCACGGGGCGTAGGCGTACGCCCGTCGGTGTCTCATTTAAATAATGTGGTGTGTCTATTGATCTTTAACCCGGCACGAACCGGGCTACTGAACGCATAAGGAACATGTAAATCTGTTACAAGTATTATATTCAAATAATTATTCCAAGTTATAAAATATTATTTGTGCCTTGTGCCTTAAATTCATTTTCTTAAACTCTTTTCAAAATGAGTCGGTTGATTGTGTTTACCAGTGTAAACTGACGTATTTTCTCAAAAAGGTTAAGTGCAGGTACTACGCGTAATAGGCTGGCTTTTCTCCTAGCATCCACAATAAGTCTCGCAAGCTTGGATGTCATAGACTGTTGAACATTGTTTCCTTTTATTTTGATCTACCTGTGGATTTATATTCAACTATTTGTGATATTTAATATTACAATATTGTTTGGTTGAAATGAATCTATACTTTGCTTCCGCTGTGCATTTAAATATTGTGTTGTTTGACTATTATGTTACCAACCACGTCACGATACTCCCCTACCGGGCCCACCGGTGACACGTGGAAATCCGGGGTGTGACATCGTGTCTTGCCTAATTACCTATAGTTATGGCTCTGATACCAATCTGTCACACCCTAACTGATGGCGGAAACATTGGGGTATGGCACTGAGCGAAACAGATTGTCCAGAAGTTTCCATAACAATTATCATTACCAATCAATTTAAAGTAACATGTCCCATACCATGTCTCAAAAGGTAAACAAATTATCACAGACAAAATCTAGGCAAATAGTTCTATTCCGACAACTCACATTTTATCATATAGCCCAATTGTTTATCTGCTTCTAGAGACCCTTGACTTCATTTGTACAGACAACTATTTGTTGGCCTCTACAGCCATATTCTAGCCTTGATTTCCTAGCACATAAGCATCCTAAGCACCTGTCACATACGTTAAAATAACAGTCAATACACATAGTGTAAAGGCGAGTATACAAGTTTGCTATAACATATAGAGTTCGAAAGCATTACGCATAACCAGCACGTACACAGAGTGAAATGAGGCATGTTAGTTATCGACATGAACCTATCGATACCAATGACTGCGAGTTGACTGCCCAAGGCAGTTCGTAATACATGATCACCACTGTAATCCATGCAAATAATTGTCCTTAACAACCTCCGAGTGAACGGGTGCTGAGTCTAAACTAATAGTACTATCGTTGCTAAGGCAGGTAGACAGCATTCCATGTGTAAACATAACAAACAAACATTCATTAAGCCACGTATAACATGCGGTAACGGTTAGCGTTTAAATAGTATTGAGTAGTGTATTCGATGTGATTTGAATACTTGTAACGTATGTAACACCCAAAAGTGCATAAATCGAAAAGCGATCGAGTATACTCACAGCGATGAATGGATTGAAGGGAGCGCTAGGGAGTAGGGTTAGCCTGATCATAACGATAGCATAACGATAAGTGACGCGTAAAACGATGCAAGGTGTAGGTGACTCGGACAGTAGTTCAGTCGGATGGTAATCCGATCAGACGGTCCGATCGTGCGGATGACAATCCGTTCGGATGGTCATCCGGTCGGACGGTAGTCCGGTCGGATGACTATTCGAGTGGATTGTTTCTTCCTTTGAGAAGGATGTGTTTGTGTACGATGGCTTGACTTTTGAAGTTTTCGTTGTAGTATTTTGAGAACATAGAAGTACCTCTACCTTTCAAGTCGGTCGATCGGACGGTCAGTCGTGCGGATGACAATCCGCTCGGATGGCTGTCCGGTCGGACGGTGACTCGAGTGGCGGGGTTACTTAGTGAGAACAAATCCACAGCAGGTTGTCACTCGGTCGGACAGCAGTCCGGTCGGGTGGCATCCTTAGTGCATTGAACATGTTGAAAATTGTTTAAGTGCTAAAGTCCAAGTATCTCATGATCTGAAGAGTAATCCGGTCGGATGGTAGTCCGATCGGATGGCAATTCGTTCAATACTCAAATTTCAGATAAAGTTGGTTAAGTGTGGGACCCAAGGTGTAAGCCGTTCGGATGACCTAGTCGCTCGGATGGCTTATCCGTTCGGACAGTAGTCCGGTCGGATAGCACTCCGTGCTGGTCATTCTGTTTGTCTTTCACTTGGCCGTTTTGATTGTTTGTTGCTTTTATCGAGACGTTTTGACAACGTGTTAACCAACAGAACCCCATCTTGACCCAAGTGACCCGATCAAACAGGAATCACCCTAGTTCGACCAGTTAACCGGTTCAAGATGGTTGTTCTTGGTTAACCCGAAGTCGGTGGTCTCGTGAGTAGAATCCAGATCTTGAGCTAGCACAACACTAAGAATAAGTAGAAAACTAGGGCAAGGTCCGATTCTATCGGTTTTTGAGTGCATTGAGTGTAAAAGAGTTGAAAGAAAGTTAGAAACCATCTTTCAATCCTTTTTCACCATGAATGTGTTTAGATCTATGCAAGATCTTTGTTTACTTGCGTAGAAATCGATTAGATCTAAGTTGTTCTTGGTGGATTGAGGCCAAAACATGAAGTTCTTCAAGAACTCATGACGACGTCATCCTAGAACACCTCAAATCTAGTGATTTCATGGTTAAAGTTAAGATTCAAAAGATAGAAAGGTGTAGGAGTGCGTGAAGATCATGAAAGTACAAGATTTAGGATGAGATCTTACCGGAATCGAGAGAAATCGAAGAAAAGGTGAGGAGCACGGGCTGTTCGGACAGAGAGTTTCCAAAAGTAGAAAGAATGAAAGTGACATGGGTATTTATAGAGTTACCCAAAGAGGAAAGCGCTGGCCGGTCGGATGGCATCTCGCCCGGATGACTGTCCGGTCGGATGTCATCTCGGTCGGATGGCAATCCGGCCGGATGGCACTTGGTTCGGGTGTTCGGCGTGACGATTTTTGCTGTTTCGATTTCGATTGCGAGCGATGCGAATGCGATAGAGTTTCCTAGTCAAATTACTTTTAATCCCAACTATTCATATCTAGCACTATCTCTTCTCCACGAATTATCATATCATTTCGATTGCGATTGAGTTCGATTGCGTTTCGATTGATTACCGCACCATAACATAAATAAATATGCACAAGTAACACATAAGGCACACACACACGTATAACAATAACCAAAATGCGTATTTCGAGTTGCGAGTTCGATTGCGATTCGATATTGATTAAGTTAGACTGATTAGCGCTTAGCTGACTTTATCGCATTGTTACTTCCTATAGTTCACAGTCGTACGTCAATTAAATAGCGATTAACACACGTCGATTATTGTAATTATAGACACTTACTCCACATAATACAGCTAAAATAAAAGAAATCTACTACAAGTCAAGTCGCGCGATCGGTCGTTGACTTTAACTTGACTTTGACTTTGACTTTCGGAAACACGGGGTGTTACACTGGTAGCGTTTCTCTTGCATATTTGGATCCCAGTTAATGGTAGGCAAGTAAAGGTCATCACCCAAGCGGGCCCTATCATCAGCAATCCCACTGCTGGACCCCCCAACGTCGCTAGCAGCAGCACCTCCGGTACTAGTCGCTTCATGAGCAAGAGACACGGCAGGCATCTCCTTCTCGGTAGCAAAAAATATGCTCAATGGAGAATCAAACAATAGGGAAGGAGTGACACTTGAAGGCAGTGGCGTGGACACTGGACTAGTTGTTACAGTCACAACAGTTTTAGGCATAGGCGGTGGCATAGTACAACTAACAGCGGCGGTAACACTTGCCTGAAGTATAAGATCTGAAAGGCTGGTTTCACCAGCAGTGGAAGGCATCACCCCCACAGATGACAAAGGGATGGGTGTCACATTTTCAGCTTGAACCCCGCCGGTAGCACCTGTATTAAAAGAAACAATCAGTAATATGAATCACATAGTCCACAATAACATCCGAAGGCAAAATTACATACCAAGCGGCGGGGCATAAGCGGCTTGCATAGCCTCAAACGCAGTCAGGGTAGGTACAGTAAACATTTTCCGTTTCTTCGACACATGGGTTGGAATTTTCAATTCAGTAGCAACATGAGTAGCGCTCCTGGCGGATGCCGTCCCGCCGGTGGAGGAGGCTGCCACACCAGCCGCCATATATTTCCTCCCGGTAACCTTTATCCGGGTTGGTTTCTTCTCTGGAACAGCAACACTACTTCCCCCACTGGGGGGAGATGGGGATACATACACAGCTGGGTCCGCCGACACAGCGGGCAACAAAAACTGTTCCAGGTGAACTTTCAAAACATCCGGCTCCTGTTCACCGAGCACGCGGTCCGCGGCTCTCAACGCAGCATGCCGCGGGGGGTCGACAAAGCCAAACAAACTCCATTCCCATGCAATATGCATACAGGTTATTTCGTACATAGTTAACAAAATATATGATTGGCAAACAATATCTGTACCTTCATCATTCCTCCGAAATGAAGGATACAATTTAATGTCACGCCATAGCAGGCTCATCCCTGCCATTACCAAGGCCCCTTCTGGGATTACTTTGCACTCAAAGGGGCGCCCACACAACTTTGTATACAGTGCGTTTGTCACATAAGCCTCCTTTGGGGGACCTTCATCTTTAACCTTCTCTTTCGGCCCCATCTCCTTCCAGTGCATTTCTCCGGGGATAACACCGGAATCAATATAGAAGAACTTTTTCTTCCAATCTTTGTCCTTAGAACTGGTAGGGATGTCTCTTAGGCAAGACACTTCGGGATCCCTTCTGTCGAAAGTAAAGAAAGGGGATTTCCATACAAGAACGAAAAAAACCCTAAAACAACCAGTTTGGGAAGATGCCCTAAGGCGGTACAGGCAAACTCGAATTTACGGAGTTGATCAACCCCAACGGGTGCAATTGAGAAATGTGGATAGGATAATGATCCAAAACCAACTTGCAGAAGTTGGTGATTGGCAATCGGAAGTTACAAAACTTGAAAAAATCACTAAACAAAGTGATTTTACCTTTCTTCAATGGAAACGCAGTATCTGTCTTCGACGGCAGTACCGGATTCCATTATGCCCTAATACCATAATCATGGATGAGATTATTGTATGACGCAAGCCCCCACTTGCAATAAAGGGCATCGACACTGGTTTGGGCTAAAGAAGATGATTCGTCAGCTTTGGAAGCCATTTCCGATTTCAGGAATCAAAGGATGCAGTTGTCAACAAAGAGAGATATGAAATTTCAAAACCCTCAACGGGAACTCTACTTATACGGAAAATGGCAACTTTTCGAATTTGAAAAGACAAACGGATGGGAACACGCGTAAGAATAGGGAAGGTACAGTTGTCACTATAGTGATGATCTAACTGTCACATCTCTTCCTATCGCCGCCATTTTTCAAAAAGCATAACGGTACCCCACTTGAGAAACTTACACTTAAAGGGGGAATTTTGACTTTTCCTTTTTTAGTCCGATTTCATGAATTTCATTTCATAACTTCGGACTGGGGGGACATGACGAGGTATGACCCGGATTGGCTAAACCGACCCGGTCATCACCTATTATTTTATTACAAATAATTAATTATAAACATTTATTCTAGAATGTTCTATTCTGCATGGATAAATCACGTAACTAAATCTCCATTCTTTTGGGAAGATCATGCAAATCCCTAACTTATCGGGGCTCATCCTAAGTTAGGAAAAACCCTAATGATGAACTATAAATAGAGGTAAACATCTAAGGTATGGATCATCTTGCTCTCGTTTTACTCTCTCTCTGCATTCATACTTTCTTTCTCCCAAAACTGAGACTTATTCTCACGCCAGAGGGTGGTTACAGGAATAACCCCATTCCTGTAACGAGTCCTAACGGTGTCCTGTTTTGCAGCTAGCAGTTCGGATCGCCAAGAGTTGAAGTCCTAGTTGGATACTACCGCGAAGGTTAGTGTTTCTTCAATTGTAGTCGATGAGGTTTATCCTCCTTGCTTAAACAATATAATCACGTGTTAGAGGTTTAATGAAATGAAATATTATCAATATTTGGGGGTGTATTCTTTTAATATCTTGTATAATGTTGAGAACTACAAGAACCACATAATCCACTTGTATGTTGTGTATAAGTTATAATTAGACTAGACGATGTGGGCTAGCGCCTCGGTCCAGCTCAACCCTTTATAGCCCTCAACATCGCCCCGAGGGCTTTAAAGGAGCCGCTAAGGGGGCTCCGACAAGCCTTTAACGGGCACAAGAAGGAGAAAGAGGTGGGGCCACCCAATACACCAATCACATATTTTTTTTTAATTTTTTCTTTTATTTAATTATTAGTTAAACCACACCGTGATACTTAATTTGTGGATTAGTTAAAGCTCATTGTCTGTGTGGTGCAGCGTGCGTGGCGTTATGTTAAAGCACACCATCCAGCCTTATAGGTAGTAAGAGAGAGAAATGTGAGTAGTGACATAATTGTGAGGAGTGTCACATTTAAAGCAATAGTTACAAGTAAATTTTGCATTTCTCATAATTCTCAACGTATTTCTCTATCATGATTTGAACACTCCTGTTATATAGGGGGATGTTAACAAGACACGTTGAACAATAAGATGATTGTTATATTAAATCCAAATGAAAACGTAAGTGATTGTGAAATGTAATGCTTGTAAAGAGGGAGGGGTTGAAATTTTTATTTGAAATACTCATTTATGGTTAGGTAATTAGTCAAAATTTAGATAAAGTGGTTGATGGTAGTTCACCAAGTGTTGGACTTTCTTAATCTCAAGTTGGAAGTTGGTTTTTGTCTAAACTGTACCTGCAAAGATTATGATGTGAAATTCTTTTATCAAAATGGATGGATGGATATAACTAACTGTTATACTTAATTCTAGACGAATATGATAAGAGCATAAGTGTATTTTTTTTTTTTCTCAAGAAGTCATATTTGAATAATTAAATTGAAATATTGGTCATCAATAATTGGGAATAGATCCAACGACATCTTAACAAATGATTATAAAATGAGAATGTTCATGAGATAAATAAATCGTTTTTTGTATTTCTCTAGTTTCAAATTCACGAGGTTTAGGTTTGATTCTACTTTACTCTAATCTAATTTTTATTGATTATTTTTCTTATAGTTTTAACTAAGGATCGGGTTTGGAGAAAAAGTTACGCTTGAGTCATTAGTTAAAATTTTGAACTACTAGATTCATCGATAACACGACTTGCAATATAAATAATACCAACAAAATTATACCACCTCTTGTTATAAAATATCCTAATCCCCTTTCATTATTTGGCAAGTCAGACTTGGATAGAAACATTTATATTCAAATTCGGTGCTGGTATTTAATTAATTCACGAATAATAACAAAAACTCTCACACGTGAACGTAAAAAACAAAACTTAGGAAAAAGATACAATGGATTTAGAAGTGGACCTAAATGTTGAAGGATTTTGTAACATTCATCGAAGGGGAATATGACCCAATTTGGTCGAAATGGTTCAATCAATGTCCACACCTAAATCAAATGTGAAGGTTAGAATAGAAGACAACAGGTAAGGTGTTGGTTCAATCAATGTCCCAGACCGGCTCGTGTGACTAGGACCCATTTATGGTTGGCTAACATGAATGGGTGATGAACCCATGTGTGGCAATCTTGGAATTATGTGTGACTCGTATGGCAATTTTGGGATTCCACCATGTGATGAAGTGGCGTCCACTTAGAAGGATCTTCTTCTTCATGCTTGTACGGGCAGGGTGTGGGATCCATTATGTGTTACCCTAACGGGGTTATGTGGGGAACATGTGGGTTCCATTTTCCACCATCTATCTATCTCTATTTTTACGTTATAATTTGTTTATTGGTGGTAGACAATAATCCGAGCAATATGAAACTTAATCGAGACAAAATTAATTTATGTAACTATATTAATGAATATTTGTTCAAATGACTAAACTCAACCTCCTAGATATTAAGTCGCCTATTTTAAGGTAACAACTTGTCATTAATATGGATAAACAGAAGAAATACACATCATATTTATTTGTATCATGTATAAACTTATAATAATCGTCTAATTCGGACTTTGTTGGATTGAATTTGAGATGGTGAAACAAACGGACATGGCAACTTTATGCTTTATGAATAATATCACGAGCATAGTTAGACTAGGATAACAATAAGCTATGCATGTCAGGTGTAACCGTGATGCCCATAAAGTGATGTAACGGATATCGGTCATAACAAACTATGTGAGAGAATAGTGATGATGTGTTTGAGAAATCGATCATTAGATGTTGTGAACATAATGTTGTCCACGAAGAAGCAAGCTAGTATGTTGTTATGTGAGAGAATAGAGATGATGTAAAGATTTTTGTAATCGACATACATGGTTAGGATAAGTGCGATAAAAAAAGCTGGCGACTGCTGATGATTCAGTCTTATACAATAATATAAAATTCAATGTTGATTCGACTCTCAACAAATAGATAAAAGTTGTAATCGTATATAACCATATTAATTAGTAAAATGGACTTCCCTCATAAAAGTACTATTCAATTTGTAAGCCAATGGTTGGATGTCATGTAATTGCGTGATCAATTGGTGGATCCCACATGGCATCTACTATCCATTTTTTTGTTTTCTTTGGTGTATATTCACAAGCTTTGTGTACAAACTTTTATTGGACGTGATATATTTTACTTTTCTTTCTTTACACTGTTAGTAAAAGTATAAAACGACTCTTATGGTTTAGTTTGAATTTCATAAACTATTATTATTATTTTTAATAACAGATATATTTTATTAAAAAACTAGCAAGGAGAAAGATGAGCAAATACATCAATGTTACAAGGATAATAATGGGTTTTGTAACCAACGAACCTAACTACAATTATTATTATTATTATTAAAACCCACTTGAATAATAGTTGCTTTTGGTTTGTTATATTTTTCTCTACGTTTAGCACTTGCGCTTGATGATGTACAAGTCATCTAAGCATAGAGGAATAAGTCATTAAACCTTTTTTTATTATCTTTTTTACATGGATTTTGTTACCATTTTGACTTGGTTATTATTTTCAACGATAATGTTTTACCTTTCGGTCTAAATTTGATGACTTAACAAACCACAACACATGTGTAATGTTCAATGATTTTTTGTTTGGTTTAGCGGTTAATAATTTAATTGAAATATACATATGAAAGGTTGAGTTAAGTAGAATAAGTTGATTGAGGTGTTATGCAACCATATTGGTGGGTGGATATATGCTGGGCTGGGGTAGGGTTTTTATGTTGCATGCATGCATGCATAACTTCATTGGACATGTCAGCTTCTGCCGGAGAAGATAAGACCACCGGCTTGTTACTGTCGGTGGAGGGAACATTGTGGCCGACCGTCGTATAGTCTCAGTCTAGTAATATGTGATCGATCATCACCTCACCTGCTTGCATTAATTAATTGACTAATTATACAGAAAAAAGAAGGTTCAAGAAATTCAAGTCAATGATGTTATAATAATAAACTGAGCACGAGTGTTATGTATAGTCAGTGTATTGGGTCCGTTGTCTCAGACCACACGTAGTTGTTTTTGGAAACATTGGTCCTGCATTGCATGCACTCATGTATCTATTTGTTTGATTTTGGTTGGTTCATACATATATAATTTTTAACGGTATTAATTATATGCATGTAGCTAGCTTTTTTTTTCTTATTAATGTATAATCTCAAGTATTATAAAAAAGACCTACACCATATTAATATGTCATTATCATATAAGCCATTTTAAGCTTTCTTATCTTAAAGTGTGTTTTGTACGTACATGAAATTAAATAAAGTGAAATCTAAATTTTACTTCATGTAAAGAATTGGTTAAAGAATTCGTATTGAAACCTAAATTTCACGGACTTGTTTGGTTTTGTTTGATTGAGGAAGATATTGGAATGAATTTACTAGAATTTATTCATGTAAAGGAATTCAATGTTTCATCAAATTGGAAATAAATTCTATATAAGGAGTTGTTATAGCTAACTCGCTTGCTTATCGTCGTTCCGCAACTGCTAATGCCTTTGTGGCGGACTACCACTATTGCCACCCCCACAACCATCGGTGTAGCTGCCCACTATACACCGTGATGGTGGTAGAGGAGGTGCCAACGATGATTGGCGACGACCAAGGTTAATGTTGGTTATGTTAAGAGACAGTGATGGGACGGAAACACGTGGGCGCCGCGAGGTGGTGTCAATAGTGATACTTTTCAATTCCGTTATATGTGAAAGGGAAAAAAACAGTTCCTTTTATAGATTTCAAATCTTTCGAATTCAATATATTGAGAAATTTCAATTATAAATCCAATTTATTTTTAATTCCTTTGACAAATTCCAATTACTAACTTAAAAATTCAATTCTGTGAATCAAACACAACTTAAAATTTCCACATTTAATGGTTGGGAAATCTGCTTTCGATCTCTAAAAATAAATCCAACGTTTTTTTTAATAAAAAGAATATATTTTGTTAAAAGCTAGTGATTTTGCGTGGCTGGTAATATCAGGGTCGAGTTGTAAAATTTTGTAAGTATTTGAGATGAACATGCGGCCATGTATGTGTGAGATGGATTTTGGAAGTGGTATTATATTGTTATACATTTGATGTGTCACCTTCTACTTTTCCCTTGTATAATAAATTAGACCCACTTGTTGTTTTATTAATTGCTCTTTAGTGTTTTCCTTTTCATATTTCACTCTCAAACTATAAATATCTTTCTTTGGTTGTATATATTTCATCATCTTTTGTGTGGGACAAATCAGATTTTGTCACATTCCTTACATTGATTGTCCATACAACCGATGTAGAACAAGTCCCAAATGTAGATACATAAGGCCTATTATGAATATGTTATGGACTAATATCATTGTAAGGTATGAGACTTGTTCTACATCGGTTGTATGGACAATCAATGTGAGGTTTATATACCAAATAGACTCTCTCACTCATCACACTAGTCTTTTGAGTTGAGTTTTCTCGTTTGGTATGTAACACAGGTATCCAAGCTAGAACTCGGAGTGGTGGCCTGGAAAGCCAGCCGTGACCAATGAGGCTCAGAAGAGTGGTGGCCTGGAAAGAGCCGGCCGTGACCAACATGGCCATGACCAACGAGGACATTGGCACTTAAGGTGGGTCGATTGTTATGGACTAATACCATTGCAAGGTATGAGACTTTTCTCACATCGGCCAATGTGAGGTTTATATACCAAATGGGCTCTCTCACCCATCATACTAGTCTTTTAGGTTGAGTTCTCTCTTTGGTATGTAAGAGAATATTGCTTCTTTAGCAACAAAGAAAGGGCTAAAAAGAGTGTACCGCACACTTTCGTGTGTGCCATGAGGTGTGCATAAAATTTGCACTACTTTGCGATTATAATGGATGTCTTTTGGTTAACAATACACAAACTCAAAAGTTGGTGTTTAGTGAATAGAGAGAACGAACAAGCAGTCCAGATGGTTCAAGACTTTGTGTTCGGTACATGCATAATCAAAACAACACAACAATATGATTGATAGTTGCGTGATTGGTGTCTGCTTGAATATATCCGGTATATATGGGGATCTAGGGTTTGGTTGTTTTTCAGCTTTGACTTATTATTTCTATCGAAGAACATCGATCAAAGCTTTAGGTCTGAAGCTTTGTATTCAAAGCCTTTGATCATCACCGATGCGTTCGCAATTATCATTTGTGTGTGCCTTGATTACCGTGTTCCCATCCCTTAGCTCACATCCATGATTCGTGCGTTCTTGATTACGTTTGTTTGGACTAAGGGAGTAAGACATGGTAATCAAGCACGGACAAGAGATAATCAATGGATTCGAATCAAAAGCTTTAACCAATGTTCTTCAACATAAATAATCAATCAAGTCTCAAAAACAACCAAAACCTAGATTCATTCCCCTGTATACAGGCAGATCACAATCTAAAAATAATGAAATGGAATATTAAAAAAAAATAAAGATAAAATAACTTGATTAAAAACACTAAAAGATGATAGCGAGATCTTGATCCAAAGAAATATGCTTCCCTCTTTCTCAACACCTTCATTCGTTGCAGCATTCTTCATCTTTTAGGTCGACCTACAGCCCTTCTTCATAGCCCATGTTGTCCTCCCTTAGCCGAAGCCATAACCCGTGAATTCCCTTTTAGAGTTTAGGTTTAGCTCAACTCGGCCCAAGTCGAGAAGTTGAACCTTCAGACTGCATCACACACATTCTTTTATGTTGACTTATCTTAATATACAAACACAGACAACCCACTCCCTCCCCACACACACACATATATATACACACACTACATATATATTTATCTATATACTACTTTATATAGAATATGAATATTTACATGTATAGTTAAGGTGTTTCTAAGCCCCGTCAAACCATAGACAAGAAAATATTGATCATTAACAAAGGCAATTAGTGAGTAGGGCACACTACTTTGTACATGAATAATAAAAATAGGTAATAGTGTGCTTTGAATAAACGGCTGAGATAATTACATGCAACGGAAGATTATGATTGATGTGTGTAAAATACACATATAAATTACATTAAATGAGGCATAAAACTAACCATTTTTTAGTACTAATGTTGGAAAAAGTGCGCTTTTGTCTTCCTTTTGTAATTTCAGGACTAAATGAACGTAAATGAACAAAAGGAACAAATATGTAGCAAAATCTAACATAAATACAAGGAAATGAATAAACGTGGCACGCCCGACCCCTCGACAGCATCTTCCCAAGCAAAAACAAGCAAACAGAAGGCTTACCACGGCCCCGTGCCCAGCGGACACGGGGGCGTGGCCAGACACTTGCAGAAAAGACAAACTCATAGAAGCTTCTATTCCCAGCATGGGGGCGTGCCTAGCTCAACACGGGCCGTGGTCAACGCTAAGATTCGCAAAATCTTGATAGTACATTTGCAAACTCACCACATAAAAAAGGGTGTTCAAGCATAGGGAAGGCAAAATGAATCTCAATATTCTAGTAGCAATGTCTAATCTTCTTAGATAATTGTAAACACAAATTTAAAAAACTAAATATTTGTTATATAAACATAAATTTGATATTTTAAAGCATAATTATGATGCTAAAAGTGCATATAAACTCGCTGGATTCCAACTATCTCGATGTAAATTCATAACACGAAAAATAATAGATAGACAATGATGACAAAGAAGTTCTATGTCTAATTTTCCTGTAATCACAACCATAATTAAATCAATAAAAATGATAATCAAAATAACAATTACGAAAAGAATATCTTTATATATAAGAATGAGGAGTGTTTGACCAACAACTGTTGAAGTGTTGAACTATAAATAAACCTCTGTTTTTGCTAAATAAAAATTAAAAGAAAAAAATCAGTTATTTTTTTGGTTTCATATTCTTTTATCTGCATAGAAAAAGGCCAGTACAGACAAAGATATAACTATATAAGAGGTGAAAACCAATTTTATTGCACTTAATTTTGTTTTTTAAGGTATTGCCTTCTAAGAAACAATTGCATAACAAAAACCGAAGTTAAATTCTATGATATGACTATTTGATGAAAATGAATTACCAGGTTGAACATTATCAGGGGACCGAGCTGGGAAGAACTTGGTGTGATGGTTTCTCTAAACAATAATCACAATGAACTTGGGGGCCTAGGGCACCATTTGTCATCCAGAACTTGCTGGCCTGCACTAATTTGAGAAAGAAAAATGTATACCAAGCGCAAATCTTACGGAAAGCAAGTCAATGTGTTATAAAATTAATCAAACCTCAAGTATCTGGTCAAACTCAATGTTCAAAACTTGGTTGAACCAGGATTCACTCACATTGTCAAATGGTTCACAATTGCCACATTTAAAGACCATTGTAGGATCTTGATGTTATGATAGGGAATAATAGAACTATTGACCTTAAGATCAAAATGATAAACGCCTTGATCATGACAATTAGGGGGCGGTCAATCACTTGCTGAGAAAAGTTTCTGCCATCGGATTTGGATAGCTTACCTTTCTTTCAATGCCTATCAGAAAAAAATCAACACTAACATACTTAACTTCCCTTCAAATCTGAATAATAAGTAATATAAAAATAGATATCGTCTTGCTTACAATTGTATTGAATAATTAACCTCCATTGATGTATATAAATCTTGGTTTTGTTTGCCAATACCTGAACCAGAAGTTCATGTTTATGAATTACAAACATGAATAACAACATATTATCTAACAATAAAAACAACAACAACAACAATAATGATAGAACTAAAAAGCCAATCATATCATAGCCTCTTTGATAATTAAACTAAGAATTATACAGATGCTAATTAATTATCATCACAATGCACCTGAGCGAGAGGTAGCTAAACCCTAAACAGACAATTTGGGTGGAATTATCAGACGAGCGGTAACAATCAATCAATTGAAACTTCGAAACATCAAATATGTTTTGATAATTGATTGTTACGTACCATGAATCAGTGAATGGCCAACACAAGCACCACCGCCGCAGACATTGAATCTTCAACCTTCTTGAACATGAGAGTCAGAAGGTTTCACATAGGAGTGGAGAAAAGACATGTGATGAATATATGATTGCAATTTTAGCATTCAATCCCAAACCCAAATGTTCCAAGCCTGAAACGTATGCATTCAACTTCCCTTAGAATCTGAAGCGACCAAGTTCTGTGCATATTCAATCGACCTTCAATTTGGAACACTGAATCATATTCAATGTGGCCTTCAATTCAGAACACTGAACAGCCTATGTCATTGAAGAAGACCGATGAATTATTAAAGGGAGGGTAGATTTGGAAGGGTGTGATGAAAATGGAGAAACAAGACATAAGGTTTGGAATGAACGTCTTAAAATTGAAGGGGGAAATTACATTTATGTACATAGGAAATGCTTTATATAGATGTAAAGATACGGTGCACATCTTTAACAAAATAGGAGTCTAATTAATTTTGTACATAAGATTTTAACAAAATGGGAGTCTAGTTAATTTTATACAAAAGATATATCCCGAGATTATTTTTGTTTGAAGTCACATACTCACACAGACGAACCTAATTTTAAGGTTGGGGGGAGGCCAGCCCCATAAAAATAATTAGTGTAATTTTCAGACAAAAACCCCGACCGACCCCTTTAAAAGTTTAGTTAAACCCTCCGTCCTCCCTACTCCTAGAAAATAAAACCTAGATTCGCCACTGCATACTCACACGAATGATAATTAAATTTATAAAAATATAACTCTACATATATCTTAATCAAGGTCGCATTAGAAGCGTTCATGCCCTCTAGAATTACCCTCGGGGCTTGATACATACTCGAGTTTAATACTTAAAACTCATAAGCGCAGGAGACATTTCTAACTTCCAGAAATTGGAATATATAACTCTCTAAACTCTATTTTTTTCTTATTTAAAAATATATAGTTACATTCCTTTCTTTTTCTTTCTCTGAATGGGTGTGCTTTTATTTCGTTTAACATAAACACGAATTATGTGTTAGTGTGTCGTATGGTTCTGAGATCAGTTGCGGACTCAAGAAATTTTTTCATTTGGGTCATAATTTCTTTTGAGGTTGGTTGTCTATAGCTATATATAAAAAGTTTTCGTTTCAAGTCAGGTTAAATGATAAAAAGATAAGACCACATTAAATTAAAAAAAATAACAAAAATATGTTAATCGTCAATAAAATACATGAAATAAATACAAATGAAAATTTTTTAGTAAATATACTTGGGAGAGATAAAAGATCATCAGAAAACTCTTTTTTTTAAGTTGGTCAAAATTTTATGGTGTTCGTTTACTTGTTTTTCAAATTTTCTTATGGACCATGTCAAATTTTTATGGAGTTAATTAGGATTTATCATATATATATATATATATATATATATATATATATATATATATATATATATATAACACTGAAAAAGTCATAGGAGGTGGCCGGCCCCATACCCAATTAAGCCTAGGTCCGCCATTGTGTCCAACTTACAATTTGAAGATCACAACTCATTGTGTAAAAAATATTAATCACTCGTAATTCAACTTGAACTAATTTGACCCGAACTAGTTGGTTCATATAAACATCTTTTTTAAATTGTCGTTAACTTGTCTTTTTAAATTTATATAAATAACATTCAAGACGAGCACAAGCTGGCTTGAGTTGAATTTGAGCTCAACTTCTAACTCGAAATAAAGATTATGAATCGAGACAGCTCAACTTATATATTGTTATGAATTTGAACCCGATTTAGTATAGACTAGACTTAACTCGCTTTTTAATAAAATACTAATGAACCCACAATATTCAATTACTTTAAACATTAATAACATTTAACTAATGTTTTTCATGAATATTCTACTTTTGAAAGTTAACACTAACATGATATTTTATAGTTGCACCTTATTGATTATTGTATATAAGTTTTTTGTTCTACACAAAACCTCTAAGCTGTTGGCCCAGACTTCCAATCACGAACATACAAAACCAAACACAAACGATTTGAAGACAAACACGTCTCATACTCTTTGTATTATTAAACTGAACTCGACAAATAAAACTGAATACATAACCCTATATTTATACAAAACATAAACTATTTCTAGTCCAACTCAAACTCTAATTTAAATAAACCTATCTAATAAACAACTAATTCAAACTAAGTTTATCTCCAACTAACTTATATTATCTTTAACCCATATTAACTTTCCAGATAATCCTTCAAATCAGAATTATCTCTTCATTCACCCCCTTAATTCTGATTTGGACCGCTTCACATCCGGTCTTGTCCGAAAATCTGATCGCAACCAACACATGTTGTGATTAAATCTTAGTCAAATGATCAAACTACACTGGTTGATCCACTGTTCTTCGACTATGAACTCTTCCTTAATGGTATAAACTGTTTGTGGTAGCCACTGGTTTCTATAACGGTAGAAACTATCCACAAAATACCAACTTATGTGTAACTGATCTTGTCAGATTCGATCACACTTTAATCGAATTTCAAGATTTCGCACCCTATTTATTAGTCGCACGGATCTTGTCGGATTAGTTCACACCTTGATCGAATTACAAGATTTTGCGCCTCCTTCGATTTCTCGGCCCTGATCTTGTCGGATCCGATCACATCTTCATCGGATAAAAGATTGCCACACCTATTCTGATCACTTAAACGGAGTGATTTCTCTTCTGATCACTTAAACGGAGTGATTAATCTTCTTCGGTTTCGACGAGATTGGTTGCTTCCACACAACTCAAAACAGTCTCGTCTTTTTTTACTAATCTGTATCAGAATTATCTCGGATCTGATTCTTCTACACTAGGTCAGGCCTTCATTATTGATCTCCTTTTCTCCACACAAAATTTTTCGCTTAGCTATAAACGGACTCGATCTTCTCCTTGATCGAATTATAGCTTCACATGGATACAACCCAACTGGTTATGGATTCGCCACTGAACCGTTGTTGCTCCGACTTTCATCGCCCAAAACATCATAAAAATTAACGAAAAAACTTTTCATCCACCAAGAACCAACCTGCTCATGTTCTCCTTTTTTTTTCTAGCCGCCACACCAACTCATGTATAACAGCTCTCTAGTAATCTACATGCATTCACCCTTGCCAACAGGCCCATGCAACCTTCTTTTAATTTTTGATCCATCAACATCATGACCACTCGGCAATCCTTTATTCATCTCCATCACCCCTGGTCGAGTTCGGCTTAATAGATCTTGAGCGTGTGATCGATCGTTGCTTCGGCTTCTCTTCTTCGGCTCTTGACCAAGCTCTGATACCAATTGTTGGCCCAGACTTCCAATCACGAACATACAAAACCAAACACAAACGATTTGAAGACAAACACGTCTCATACTCTTTGTATTATTAAACTGAACTCGACAAATAAAACTGAATACATAACCCTATATTTATACAAAACATAAACTATTTCTAGTCCAACTCAAACTCTAATTTAAATAAACCTATCTAATAAACAACTAATTCAAACTAAGTTTATCTCCAACTAACTTATATTATCTTTAACCCATATTAACTTTCCAGATAATCCTTCAAATCAGAATTATCTCTTCATAAGCATTGTTGTCATATGCGAATTTGATCGTGAATTTGCCTATACAGGCCTGTTCAATACTTTTGAACCGTCTTCATTTAAGTTGATTAATTATGACGTTGATCGGTTGAACATGCAAATTGGATTGGTGGTAAGACCTGATTATTAAAAATAAAATATTTTTTCCTTCCAATACCCCATTTTTGTTCATTCAAAACTTCGTATCTAATTAAACTAAAAATCCACATAATAAAATAAAGCAGATCATATTTAGTTTTAAAATACGTACATGCATATGTGCTATTTTTTTATCCGGTTTCAAAAACTGATACGATCATTCCGACCAATAGACCAATGAAACAACATATTCAGTAATTGGTTCAGTTAAAAAACACATTACCACTAGCCTTTTTAACCAATAATCATATTTTCCTGCACATTGTCAAGTTATAATATTTAAACCCTACACCTCTTGAATTGAGAAAAGGCGCCTTACTACCACTTATATTTGGAAAGCATATGAAGCCTTTTTCGACTAGCAATTACTACTTGAGTTAGAAAATATATACAAATTTAGAATAAAGAATATGTATACTTTATTCAATTACTATATTATTGTTGTCATGATCCATTATATTCCTATTTCATATATTCATCATTACGAAATCAAGCATCCCATGATTACCATACTTCATACTTTGCATGAGTACCTAAATGGATTATTTTTGTAAAACATGCTTATAATATACAAGTGATGTGAATCAAAGGACAATATATTTCAAACGACATATAGTTTGAGGATTGAAAACAGAAAAGTTCTTTCTTTTTCTTTGAGGTAAAAAATTCGCGTGCAAAAACATTAGAAGGACATGATGATGAATGTGATAGCACCATCAACAGGTCCGCATTAATGTGGTTTTATTACATTTTTTTTCATACATTTATGTAAAGTTAATTTAATGCTATTTAGTTTTATTAGTATTGATAGTTATGGCTTTGATATTTTTAGCATTTAAAATCATAAATGTTTTTCATTAATTTCATGTCTGTGTCTATTGTCTTTGATAAAGATAAACGTTAAAACTGATTGTTAATAGTTTTTTGAAACGTTAAAACCGATTGTTGAGAGTTTTTGAAATGACAATTATAATATTGACGTATTACATTCGTGATCAACAACATTTTTTATTAAATGTATATATATACTGAAAAAAATTATTTTACTTATTGCATACATATTCACTGCCATAGCAAAAACTACCCTCCGATCCCATCCCTTCAAATTTGCATATGTAGTTCCTCCGATCATCACTATTGACCATCGCCATCCTCTCTCCCCTCTGTCACACCCCAACAGATGACGGAAACATCAGAATGAGATTAACGCAATTGCTCAAAGATAATATAATACTATGGTTATGGCAATGGCAATAATTTAATAATTCAATTTCATAACTTCACTAAAAGTTACATCGTCTTAAAAGGGAAGTACAAGATATTGAGAAATAACATAATAACATAATGAGAAAACATAAAATGGAATTTTGGATGAGTTTCTAGTTCATCCTAAGTGTTTTTCTTGTCGTATCATCGTCAATTTCCTGCAATCATGTATATAAAGTATCTATCAACACAAAAGGTCGGTGAGCATACAAGTTTAGTTTACGTAGCACAAGTATAGAAAATGTCTCAAATCCACATGACAATTGTATGCTAAGTTATATGAATCATACTAGCTTGCATGAATTATAAATCAAACCAAAGTGTCCACTAGCGTAATCTTATCATCGCAACGATAAGACCATAAAGATTGAATACTTAACAATGACCTAACAAACGGGGCAATGTGCTACTCTTATAATGTTAAGGTTTGCTTGCAAAGTTAATGAGAGATAACATGCATTTAGTGTGTCCTAGTATGTATAACAAATAGCATAACAAGTAGCAGGTTGATGGATTGAATGTTTGTATAAGCATGATTGTATGTGTGATTGTGGATTTGATAATGATACATGTTGCAATCCAAAGTGTATAAATACATAAAATGGGTCAAGTATAATTACGGTTTGTGTGAGATTTCCACAAAGGTGAGTTGAATGGTTTTAGAGGATGGAGCACGAAGTTATGCTAAAAAGATAAACAATGGTGTGTAAGTTCTTGGGGGTCAATGGTAGGAATGCATTTGGGACTTTAAATACGAAAATACATAAAATATATCTTGTTTAAATACCCATTTGGACATCATTTTTGTAGTGTTCTTCATGAGTGTTATACTCAGTGGAAGTCCAACACGAGGATGCTAAAACTAAGATAGGTTCCATGTTACCACAACATTCAACCTATTTTGGTTGGTTTCTTGGTTTGGTTTCAGATTAGATAATAAACTTATATGTATATAGTTATATTTTGTGTCTAAGTCATATTGTCAAGTATGGTCATGCATGGGTTGATTAATCTGTTAATCCTATAATTCACCAATGCACAAATCATCACTTTGATGATTCGGATGGTCATGAATACAAGTATGTAAAGTATAAACTAAATCATCTAATTCACCTAAACAACCAAGTCACTTGACTAGACGAGTGCTTTCCAAACATGGATAGTGTTTGGAGACTTGGTGTAGTCTTGTTTACTTTGTTACTTAAAAGTGGTTTGGTTAGGTGAGCTAAAACACCTATCATTTCCGGAACAATCATCAATCTAACCTACCCAAACAATGGGATTCGTGGCAACTTGCAGATGTTCAAGAAATGAAGTAGGATGAAAATGTTCTGAAAAGTTTGAAAAAACAGAATTTAAATCCGATTTTGGGACTCAAAATGGTGAGGTCCAACTTAGTTTACCATGGTAAACTTATGGAAACACTCCTAGATGTTATCCAAGTAAGTTGAAGGCAAGAAATAAGAAGAAAATGGGAGGAAAAGTGTTCAAAACTCACTATTTTGAACCTTGGTGTAATTTACCAACACTTGAAAGTTTTGAGGATTTGGGAGGTTTAGATAGTGATGTGAGAGAGTGTAAGAGTTTAGGAGGAGGGGTATTTATAAGTGGGTATTAGTGTTTGGGTGTTAATGAAGTTAGTTGGTAGTTATGGTGGTTGGAAAGGTGAAAACCAGACTTAATTCACGAGTTGGTGGGAATTCTGCCCGTCAGACCTCCTTGCGGACCGCAAGGCTTTTCCCTTGAGGTCCGTAAGACATCCCAGAAAATAAAATATTTCATTTATAGCCCTTTAACTTGTGTAGCTTGTTATTTTATGTACTAAGCTAAATGATAAACATGATTCTTGGGTTTTAGAGGGTATATAAACATGCGTAGTGTGTATGATATGTATGACTAATATTCCGAACATAAATTAAAAATAATGTATGTCTCAGTTTCGTATAGAATGCGCATATTCGTGATTAGTTATGTATTGTATATGTATGAATAAACAGGTATGATAAAATGCAATTTCCATTATGATCAAAGTATTGAGATTATAAGGATTGAAATGATATGCGAATACAAGCTTTCTAAAAATAGAAGTACGAAAATACAGAACGTTACACTCTCCCCTCGGTTAATGCTACCGTCAGTAACCACCATTTTTCATCAACAATCGTCATGCCATCTACCTTTCCTTATATTTCATATTAAGGGTTTTTTTTTTTGTGTATGTGTGGAGGAAGTTTTCTTATTTTTTATAGGATTGTACTTTCGGTACCAGTCTAGTACTTTCGGTACCGGTCCGGTACCATGATGTCACGGCCCCCGACCCGGTTTGACCCGTTTCAGGAGCCGCGGGACAGAAATCCCGTGGTATTTATTTAATTGAGTTTAACAGCGGAAGTTTATTATCAGGATCTTTTTAAAACTGAAATATTCCCCGATTATTTTATTTCACAACTCGGGATAAAACCCCGGTAATTTACAATCTTGAGATTTCACGAAGAAATCTTTTATTTTACAAAACATGTTTCTTTATTTTATACTGAGCCACTTCTTTGAGCTTGTAGTGCTTCACAGCACTTTTCCTGGATCATAACAGATCACCTGAAACATGTTTGAAAAAGGTTTTGTCAGCGGGAAATACTGAGTGAATCATTCTATTTATATAAAATGATGTATAGTTATTAATTACAGCATAAGAGCGATTACAATGGCTTCTATCTTATTTTTATCTGGCGCTCTGTCACAATGGTGACAAGTCACAATGGTGACAAGTCACAATGGTGACGATGGTCATACCACTATTAGGTCAATGAACCTAAATAGTGATGATTATCCCTAGTAGGTCAATGAACCTAACTGGGAGAAAATTAGTAATGTGCACAATACCCCAGTAGCCAGTGATTCAAGATATCCACGACTTAGTCCCTGTAATTATAACTTTTGAAAATAATTTGAGGTATTGTAAAATAGTTGATAAAAAGAGAATGACTCACATTGCAGATTTATACGGGCAGAGTTTAGCCTACTGATTAGCCTTTTTAACCTAAATTTAATAACAGGCACACAATTCTGGGTTAGTAATCAATACAGCATTTACGATAACTCACGAGATCAACCCTCACAACGAATGACAAAGTGCTATGCTTAAACATCCATCGAATTAACGACTAATGACAAAGCATCACCCTAATGTGGGCAGCACTTAAACATCCATTGAGTACATTGATCGATCGGAAAATGAATCGTAATAGCGATCGAGTTATTACCCTGATTGCGGCGTCGATTAGTGATCCGTGTGTGTTAATTGTGGTAAACAAAGCATAACTCAGTGTAGGATTGGAATTTCTACGTCGTTCCAGCGCCCAAATTCAAGTCCCAAACTCTACTATTTATACTGAAAATTTTACCCAGTGGCGTAGCGCGACTGCTTACCCCTTTAGTCGTCGCGCTACGCGACTGCTAACCTAGTTTCATAGGGTAGCCCCGTGTATGAGTAGGCTTGCTGAGTTGACTGTTTCGTGAAATTCGACTTCTACAGATAGTTATGTGGATAATCGTAACTAGGTTTTACCCCCCCCCCCTGAGTTTTAGGGGCCCTAATCCTGATTCTGAAAATTATGAAAATTTTAGGGTTTGTGCAGAATCACTTGGGTGTCTTAATTAGGGTTTCCTATTGGCAAATTAATTAAATAAATATGACTTTTGATGAGAGTTGTTACATTCTCCCCACCTTAATAAAAATCTCGTCCTCGAGATTTACTGGAATAATTGAGGATACTTTCGCTTCTAATTCCAATGTGAGGTTTATATACCAAATAGACTCTCTCACTCATCACACTAGTCTTTTGAGTTGAGTTTTCTCGTTTGGTATGTAACACAGGTATCCAAGCTAGAACTCGGAGTGGTGGCCTGGAAAGCCAGCCGTGACCAATGAGGCTCAGAAGAGTGGTGGCCTGGAAAGAGCCGGCCGTGACCAACATGGCCATGACCAACGAGGACATTGGCACTTAAGGTGGGTCGATTGTTATGGACTAATACCATTGCAAGGTATGAGACTTTTCTCACATCGGCCAATGTGAGGTTTATATACCAAATGGGCTCTCTCACCCATCATACTAGTCTTTTAGGTTGAGTTCTCTCTTTGGTATGTAAGAGAATATTGCTTCTTTAGCAACAAAGAAAGGGCTAAAAAGAGTGTACCGCACACTTTCGTGTGTGCCATGAGGTGTGCATAAAATTTGCACTACTTTGCGATTATAATGGATGTCTTTTGGTTAACAATACACAAACTCAAAAGTTGGTGTTTAGTGAATAGAGAGAACGAACAAGCAGTCCAGATGGTTCAAGACTTTGTGTTCGGTACATGCATAATCAAAACAACACAACAATATGATTGATAGTTGCGTGATTGGTGTCTGCTTGAATATATCCGGTATATATGGGGATCTAGGGTTTGGTTGTTTTTCAGCTTTGACTTATTATTTCTATCGAAGAACATCGATCAAAGCTTTAGGTCTGAAGCTTTGTATTCAAAGCCTTTGATCATCACCGATGCGTTCGCAATTATCATTTGTGTGTGCCTTGATTACCGTGTTCCCATCCCTTAGCTCACATCCATGATTCGTGCGTTCTTGATTACGTTTGTTTGGACTAAGGGAGTAAGACATGGTAATCAAGCACGGACAAGAGATAATCAATGGATTCGAATCAAAAGCTTTAACCAATGTTCTTCAACATAAATAATCAATCAAGTCTCAAAAACAACCAAAACCTAGATTCATTCCCCTGTATACAGGCAGATCACAATCTAAAAATAATGAAATGGAATATTAAAAAAAAATAAAGATAAAATAACTTGATTAAAAACACTAAAAGATGATAGCGAGATCTTGATCCAAAGAAATATGCTTCCCTCTTTCTCAACACCTTCATTCGTTGCAGCATTCTTCATCTTTTAGGTCGACCTACAGCCCTTCTTCATAGCCCATGTTGTCCTCCCTTAGCCGAAGCCATAACCCGTGAATTCCCTTTTAGAGTTTAGGTTTAGCTCAACTCGGCCCAAGTCGAGAAGTTGAACCTTCAGACTGCATCACACACATTCTTTTATGTTGACTTATCTTAATATACAAACACAGACAACCCACTCCCTCCCCACACACACACACTACATATATATTTATCTATATACTACTTTATATAGAATATGAATATTTACATGTATAGTTAAGGTGTTTCTAAGCCCCGTCAAACCATAGACAAGAAAATATTGATCATTAACAAAGGCAATTAGTGAGTAGGGCACACTACTTTGTACATGAATAATAAAAATAGGTAATAGTGTGCTTTGAATAAACGGCTGAGATAATTACATGCAACGGAAGATTATGATTGATGTGTGTAAAATACACATATAAATTACATTAAATGAGGCATAAAACTAACCATTTTTTAGTACTAATGTTGGAAAAAGTGCGCTTTTGTCTTCCTTTTGTAATTTCAGGACTAAATGAACGTAAATGAACAAAAGGAACAAATATGTAGCAAAATCTAACATAAATACAAGGAAATGAATAAACGTGGCACGCCCGACCCCTCGACAGCATCTTCCCAAGCAAAAACAAGCAAACAGAAGGCTTACCACGGCCCCGTGCCCAGCGGACACGGGGGCGTGGCCAGACACTTGCAGAAAAGACAAACTCATAGAAGCTTCTATTCCCAGCATGGGGGCGTGCCTAGCTCAACACGGGCCGTGGTCAACGCTAAGATTCGCAAAATCTTGATAGTACATTTGCAAACTCACCACATAAAAAAGGGTGTTCAAGCATAGGGAAGGCAAAATGAATCTCAATATTCTAGTAGCAATGTCTAATATTCTTAGATAATTGTAAACACAAATTTAAAAAACTAAATATTTGTTATATAAACATAAATTTGATATTTTAAAGCATAATTATGATGCTAAAAGTGCATATAAACTCGCTGGATTCCAACTATCTCGATGTAAATTCATAACACGAAAAATAATAGATAGACAATGATGACAAAGAAGTTCTATGTCTAATTTTCCTGTAATCACAACCATAATTAAATCAATAAAAATGATAATCAAAATAACAATTACGAAAAGAATATCTTTATATATAAGAATGAGGAGTGTTTGACCAACAACTGTTGAAGTGTTGAACTATAAATAAACCTCTGTTTTTGCTAAATAAAAATTAAAAGAAAAAAATCAGTTATTTTTTTGGTTTCATATTCTTTTATCTGCATAGAAAAAGGCCAGTACAGACAAAGATATAACTATATAAGAGGTGAAAACCAATTTTATTGCACTTAATTTTGTTTTTTAAGGTATTGCCTTCTAAGAAACAATTGCATAACAAAAACCGAAGTTAAATTCTATGATATGACTATTTGATGAAAATGAATTACCAGGTTGAACATTATCAGGGGACCGAGCTGGGAAGAACTTGGTGTGATGGTTTCTCTAAACAATAATCACAATGAACTTGGGGGCCTAGGGCACCATTTGTCATCCAGAACTTGCTGGCCTGCACTAATTTGAGAAAGAAAAATGTATACCAAGCGCAAATCTTACGGAAAGCAAGTCAATGTGTTATAAAATTAATCAAACCTCAAGTATCTGGTCAAACTCAATGTTCAAAACTTGGTTGAACCAGGATTCACTCACATTGTCAAATGGTTCACAATTGCCACATTTAAAGACCATTGTAGGATCTTGATGTTATGATAGGGAATAATAGAACTATTGACCTTAAGATCAAAATGATAAACGCCTTGATCATGACAATTAGGGGGCGGTCAATCACTTGCTGAGAAAAGTTTCTGCCATCGGATTTGGATAGCTTACCTTTCTTTCAATGCCTATCAGAAAAAAATCAACACTAACATACTTAACTTCCCTTCAAATCTGAATAATAAGTAATATAAAAATAGATATCGTCTTGCTTACAATTGTATTGAATAATTAACCTCCATTGATGTATATAAATCTTGGTTTTGTTTGCCAATACCTGAACCAGAAGTTCATGTTTATGAATTACAAACATGAATAACAACATATTATCTAACAATAAAAACAACAACAACAACAATAATGATAGAACTAAAAAGCCAATCATATCATAGCCTCTTTGATAATTAAACTAAGAATTATACAGATGCTAATTAATTATCATCACAATGCACCTGAGCGAGAGGTAGCTAAACCCTAAACAGACAATTTGGGTGGAATTATCAGACGAGCGGTAACAATCAATCAATTGAAACTTCGAAACATCAAATATGTTTTGATAATTGATTGTTACGTACCATGAATCAGTGAATGGCCAACACAAGCACCACCGCCGCAGACATTGAATCTTCAACCTTCTTGAACATGAGAGTCAGAAGGTTTCACATAGGAGTGGAGAAAAGACATGTGATGAATATATGATTGCAATTTTAGCATTCAATCCCAAACCCAAATGTTCCAAGCCTGAAACGTATGCATTCAACTTCCCTTAGAATCTGAAGCGACCAAGTTCTGTGCATATTCAATCGACCTTCAATTTGGAACACTGAATCATATTCAATGTGGCCTTCAATTCAGAACACTGAACAGCCTATGTCATTGAAGAAGACCGATGAATTATTAAAGGGAGGGTAGATTTGGAAGGGTGTGATGAAAATGGAGAAACAAGACATAAGGTTTGGAATGAACGTCTTAAAATTGAAGGGGGAAATTACATTTATGTACATAGGAAATGCTTTATATAGATGTAAAGATACGGTGCACATCTTTAACAAAATAGGAGTCTAATTAATTTTGTACATAAGATTTTAACAAAATGGGAGTCTAGTTAATTTTATACAAAAGATATATCCCGAGATTATTTTTGTTTGAAGTCACATACTCACACAGACGAACCTAATTTTAAGGTTGGGGGGAGGCCAGCCCCATAAAAATAATTAGTGTAATTTTCAGACAAAAACCCCGACCGACCCCTTTAAAAGTTTAGTTAAACCCTCCGTCCTCCCTACTCCTAGAAAATAAAACCTAGATTCGCCACTGCATACTCACACGAATGATAATTAAATTTATAAAAATATAACTCTACATATATCTTAATCAAGGTCGCATTAGAAGCGTTCATGCCCTCTAGAATTACCCTCGGGGCTTGATACATACTCGAGTTTAATACTTAAAACTCATAAGCGCAGGAGACATTTCTAACTTCCAGAAATTGGAATATATAACTCTCTAAACTCTATTTTTTTCTTATTTAAAAATATATAGTTACATTCCTTTCTTTTTCTTTCTCTGAATGGGTGTGCTTTTATTTCGTTTAACATAAACACGAATTATGTGTTAGTGTGTCGTATGGTTCTGAGATCAGTTGCGGACTCAAGAAATTTTTTCATTTGGGTCATAATTTCTTTTGAGGTTGGTTGTCTATAGCTATATATAAAAAGTTTTCGTTTCAAGTCAGGTTAAATGATAAAAAGATAAGACCACATTAAATTAAAAAAAATAACAAAAATATGTTAATCGTCAATAAAATACATGAAATAAATACAAATGAAAATTTTTTAGTAAATATACTTGGGAGAGATAAAAGATCATCAGAAAACTCTTTTTTTTAAGTTGGTCAAAATTTTATGGTGTTCGTTTACTTGTTTTTCAAATTTTCTTATGGACCATGTCAAATTTTTATGGAGTTAATTAGGATTTATCATATATATATATATATATATATATATATATATATATATATATATAACACTGAAAAAGTCATAGGAGGTGGCCGGCCCCATACCCAATTAAGCCTAGGTCCGCCATTGTGTCCAACTTACAATTTGAAGATCACAACTCATTGTGTAAAAAATATTAATCACTCGTAATTCAACTTGAACTAATTTGACCCGAACTAGTTGGTTCATATAAACATCTTTTTTAAATTGTCGTTAACTTGTCTTTTTAAATTTATATAAATAACATTCAAGACGAGCACAAGCTGGCTTGAGTTGAATTTGAGCTCAACTTCTAACTCGAAATAAAGATTATGAATCGAGACAGCTCAACTTATATATTGTTATGAATTTGAACCCGATTTAGTATAGACTAGACTTAACTCGCTTTTTAATAAAATACTAATGAACCCACAATATTCAATTACTTTAAACATTAATAACATTTAACTAATGTTTTTCATGAATATTCTACTTTTGAAAGTTAACACTAACATGATATTTTATAGTTGCACCTTATTGATTATTGTATATAAGTTTTTTGTTCTACACAAAACCTCTAAGCTGTTGGCCCAGACTTCCAATCACGAACATACAAAACCAAACACAAACGATTTGAAGACAAACACGTCTCATACTCTTTGTATTATTAAACTGAACTCGACAAATAAAACTGAATACATAACCCTATATTTATACAAAACATAAACTATTTCTAGTCCAACTCAAACTCTAATTTAAATAAACCTATCTAATAAACAACTAATTCAAACTAAGTTTATCTCCAACTAACTTATATTATCTTTAACCCATATTAACTTTCCAGATAATCCTTCAAATCAGAATTATCTCTTCATTCACCCCCTTAATTCTGATTTGGACCGCTTCACATCCGGTCTTGTCCGAAAATCTGATCGCAACCAACACATGTTGTGATTAAATCTTAGTCAAATGATCAAACTACACTGGTTGATCCACTGTTCTTCGACTATGAACTCTTCCTTAATGGTATAAACTGTTTGTGGTAGCCACTGGTTTCTATAACGGTAGAAACTATCCACAAAATACCAACTTATGTGTAACTGATCTTGTCAGATTCGATCACACTTTAATCGAATTTCAAGATTTCGCACCCTATTTATTAGTCGCACGGATCTTGTCGGATTAGTTCACACCTTGATCGAATTACAAGATTTTGCGCCTCCTTCGATTTCTCGGCCCTGATCTTGTCGGATCCGATCACATCTTCATCGGATAAAAGATTGCCACACCTATTCTGATCACTTAAACGGAGTGATTTCTCTTCTGATCACTTAAACGGAGTGATTAATCTTCTTCGGTTTCGACGAGATTGGTTGCTTCCACACAACTCAAAACAGTCTCGTCTTTTTTTACTAATCTGTATCAGAATTATCTCGGATCTGATTCTTCTACACTAGGTCAGGCCTTCATTATTGATCTCCTTTTCTCCACACAAAATTTTTCGCTTAGCTATAAACGGACTCGATCTTCTCCTTGATCGAATTATAGCTTCACATGGATACAACCCAACTGGTTATGGATTCGCCACTGAACCGTTGTTGCTCCGACTTTCATCGCCCAAAACATCATAAAAATTAACGAAAAAACTTTTCATCCACCAAGAACCAACCTGCTCATGTTCTCCTTTTTTTTTCTAGCCGCCACACCAACTCATGTATAACAGCTCTCTAGTAATCTACATGCATTCACCCTTGCCAACAGGCCCATGCAACCTTCTTTTAATTTTTGATCCATCAACATCATGACCACTCGGCAATCCTTTATTCATCTCCATCACCCCTGGTCGAGTTCGGCTTAATAGATCTTGAGCGTGTGATCGATCGTTGCTTCGGCTTCTCTTCTTCGGCTCTTGACCAAGCTCTGATACCAATTGTTGGCCCAGACTTCCAATCACGAACATACAAAACCAAACACAAACGATTTGAAGACAAACACGTCTCATACTCTTTGTATTATTAAACTGAACTCGACAAATAAAACTGAATACATAACCCTATATTTATACAAAACATAAACTATTTCTAGTCCAACTCAAACTCTAATTTAAATAAACCTATCTAATAAACAACTAATTCAAACTAAGTTTATCTCCAACTAACTTATATTATCTTTAACCCATATTAACTTTCCAGATAATCCTTCAAATCAGAATTATCTCTTCATAAGCATTGTTGTCATATGCGAATTTGATCGTGAATTTGCCTATACAGGCCTGTTCAATACTTTTGAACCGTCTTCATTTAAGTTGATTAATTATGACGTTGATCGGTTGAACATGCAAATTGGATTGGTGGTAAGACCTGATTATTAAAAATAAAATATTTTTTCCTTCCAATACCCCATTTTTGTTCATTCAAAACTTCGTATCTAATTAAACTAAAAATCCACATAATAAAATAAAGCAGATCATATTTAGTTTTAAAATACGTACATGCATATGTGCTATTTTTTTATCCGGTTTCAAAAACTGATACGATCATTCCGACCAATAGACCAATGAAACAACATATTCAGTAATTGGTTCAGTTAAAAAACACATTACCACTAGCCTTTTTAACCAATAATCATATTTTCCTGCACATTGTCAAGTTATAATATTTAAACCCTACACCTCTTGAATTGAGAAAAGGCGCCTTACTACCACTTATATTTGGAAAGCATATGAAGCCTTTTTCGACTAGCAATTACTACTTGAGTTAGAAAATATATACAAATTTAGAATAAAGAATATGTATACTTTATTCAATTACTATATTATTGTTGTCATGATCCATTATATTCCTATTTCATATATTCATCATTACGAAATCAAGCATCCCATGATTACCATACTTCATACTTTGCATGAGTACCTAAATGGATTATTTTTGTAAAACATGCTTATAATATACAAGTGATGTGAATCAAAGGACAATATATTTCAAACGACATATAGTTTGAGGATTGAAAACAGAAAAGTTCTTTCTTTTTCTTTGAGGTAAAAAATTCGCGTGCAAAAACATTAGAAGGACATGATGATGAATGTGATAGCACCATCAACAGGTCCGCATTAATGTGGTTTTATTACATTTTTTTTCATACATTTATGTAAAGTTAATTTAATGCTATTTAGTTTTATTAGTATTGATAGTTATGGCTTTGATATTTTTAGCATTTAAAATCATAAATGTTTTTCATTAATTTCATGTCTGTGTCTATTGTCTTTGATAAAGATAAACGTTAAAACTGATTGTTAATAGTTTTTTGAAACGTTAAAACCGATTGTTGAGAGTTTTTGAAATGACAATTATAATATTGACGTATTACATTCGTGATCAACAACATTTTTTATTAAATGTATATATATACTGAAAAAAATTATTTTACTTATTGCATACATATTCACTGCCATAGCAAAAACTACCCTCCGATCCCATCCCTTCAAATTTGCATATGTAGTTCCTCCGATCATCACTATTGACCATCGCCATCCTCTCTCCCCTCTGTCACACCCCAACAGATGACGGAAACATCAGAATGAGATTAACGCAATTGCTCAAAGATAATATAATACTATGGTTATGGCAATGGCAATAATTTAATAATTCAATTTCATAACTTCACTAAAAGTTACATCGTCTTAAAAGGGAAGTACAAGATATTGAGAAATAACATAATAACATAATGAGAAAACATAAAATGGAATTTTGGATGAGTTTCTAGTTCATCCTAAGTGTTTTTCTTGTCGTATCATCGTCAATTTCCTGCAATCATGTATATAAAGTATCTATCAACACAAAAGGTCGGTGAGCATACAAGTTTAGTTTACGTAGCACAAGTATAGAAAATGTCTCAAATCCACATGACAATTGTATGCTAAGTTATATGAATCATACTAGCTTGCATGAATTATAAATCAAACCAAAGTGTCCACTAGCGTAATCTTATCATCGCAACGATAAGACCATAAAGATTGAATACTTAACAATGACCTAACAAACGGGGCAATGTGCTACTCTTATAATGTTAAGGTTTGCTTGCAAAGTTAATGAGAGATAACATGCATTTAGTGTGTCCTAGTATGTATAACAAATAGCATAACAAGTAGCAGGTTGATGGATTGAATGTTTGTATAAGCATGATTGTATGTGTGATTGTGGATTTGATAATGATACATGTTGCAATCCAAAGTGTATAAATACATAAAATGGGTCAAGTATAATTACGGTTTGTGTGAGATTTCCACAAAGGTGAGTTGAATGGTTTTAGAGGATGGAGCACGAAGTTATGCTAAAAAGATAAACAATGGTGTGTAAGTTCTTGGGGGTCAATGGTAGGAATGCATTTGGGACTTTAAATACGAAAATACATAAAATATATCTTGTTTAAATACCCATTTGGACATCATTTTTGTAGTGTTCTTCATGAGTGTTATACTCAGTGGAAGTCCAACACGAGGATGCTAAAACTAAGATAGGTTCCATGTTACCACAACATTCAACCTATTTTGGTTGGTTTCTTGGTTTGGTTTCAGATTAGATAATAAACTTATATGTATATAGTTATATTTTGTGTCTAAGTCATATTGTCAAGTATGGTCATGCATGGGTTGATTAATCTGTTAATCCTATAATTCACCAATGCACAAATCATCACTTTGATGATTCGGATGGTCATGAATACAAGTATGTAAAGTATAAACTAAATCATCTAATTCACCTAAACAACCAAGTCACTTGACTAGACGAGTGCTTTCCAAACATGGATAGTGTTTGGAGACTTGGTGTAGTCTTGTTTACTTTGTTACTTAAAAGTGGTTTGGTTAGGTGAGCTAAAACACCTATCATTTCCGGAACAATCATCAATCTAACCTACCCAAACAATGGGATTCGTGGCAACTTGCAGATGTTCAAGAAATGAAGTAGGATGAAAATGTTCTGAAAAGTTTGAAAAAACAGAATTTAAATCCGATTTTGGGACTCAAAATGGTGAGGTCCAACTTAGTTTACCATGGTAAACTTATGGAAACACTCCTAGATGTTATCCAAGTAAGTTGAAGGCAAGAAATAAGAAGAAAATGGGAGGAAAAGTGTTCAAAACTCACTATTTTGAACCTTGGTGTAATTTACCAACACTTGAAAGTTTTGAGGATTTGGGAGGTTTAGATAGTGATGTGAGAGAGTGTAAGAGTTTAGGAGGAGGGGTATTTATAAGTGGGTATTAGTGTTTGGGTGTTAATGAAGTTAGTTGGTAGTTATGGTGGTTGGAAAGGTGAAAACCAGACTTAATTCACGAGTTGGTGGGAATTCTGCCCGTCAGACCTCCTTGCGGACCGCAAGGCTTTTCCCTTGAGGTCCGTAAGACATCCCAGAAAATAAAATATTTCATTTATAGCCCTTTAACTTGTGTAGCTTGTTATTTTATGTACTAAGCTAAATGATAAACATGATTCTTGGGTTTTAGAGGGTATATAAACATGCGTAGTGTGTATGATATGTATGACTAATATTCCGAACATAAATTAAAAATAATGTATGTCTCAGTTTCGTATAGAATGCGCATATTCGTGATTAGTTATGTATTGTATATGTATGAATAAACAGATATGATAAAATGCAATTTCCATTATGATCAAAGTATTGAGATTATAAGGATTGAAATGATATGCGAATACAAGCTTTCTAAAAATAGAAGTACGAAAATACAGAACGTTACACTCTCCCCTCGGTTAATGCTACCGTCAGTAACCACCATTTTTCATCAACAATCGTCATGCCATCTACCTTTCCTTATATTTCATATTAAGGGTTTTTTTTTGTGTATGTGTGGAGGAAGTTTTCTTATTTTTTATAGGATTGTACTTTCGGTACCAGTCTAGTACTTTCGGTACCGGTCCGGTACCATGATGTCACGGCCCCCGACCCGGTTTGACCCGTTTCAGGAGCCGCGGGACAGAAATCCCGTGGTATTTATTTAATTGAGTTTAACAGCGGAAGTTTATTATCAGGATCTTTTTAAAACTGAAATATTCCCCGATTATTTTATTTCACAACTCGGGATAAAACCCCGGTAATTTACAATCTTGAGATTTCACGAAGAAATCTTTTATTTTACAAAACATGTTTCTTTATTTTATACTGAGCCACTTCTTTGAGCTTGTAGTGCTTCACAGCACTTTTCCTGGATCATAACAGATCACCTGAAACATGTTTGAAAAAGGTTTTGTCAGCGGGAAATACTGAGTGAATCATTCTATTTATATAAAATGATGTATAGTTATTAATTACAGCATAAGAGCGATTACAATGGCTTCTATCTTATTTTTATCTGGCGCTCTGTCACAATGGTGACAAGTCACAATGGTGACAAGTCACAATGGTGACAAGTCACAATGGTGACGATGGTCATACCACTATTAGGTCAATGAACCTAAATAGTGATGATTATCCCTAGTAGGTCAATGAACCTAACTGGGAGAAAATTAGTAATGTGCACAATACCCCAGTAGCCAGTGATTCAAGATATCCACGACTTAGTCCCTGTAATTATAACTTTTGAAAATAATTTGAGGTATTGTAAAATAGTTGATAAAAAGAGAATGACTCACATTGCAGATTTATACGGGCAGAGTTTAGCCTACTGATTAGCCTTTTTAACCTAAATTTAATAACAGGCACACAATTCTGGGTTAGTAATCAATACAGCATTTACGATAACTCACGAGATCAACCCTCACAACGAATGACAAAGTGCTATGCTTAAACATCCATCGAATTAACGACTAATGACAAAGCATCACCCTAATGTGGGCAGCACTTAAACATCCATTGAGTACATTGATCGATCGGAAAATGAATCGTAATAGCGATCGAGTTATTACCCTGATTGCGGCGTCGATTAGTGATCCGTGTGTGTTAATTGTGGTAAACAAAGCATAACTCAGTGTAGGATTGGAATTTCTACGTCGTTCCAGCGCCCAAATTCAAGTCCCAAACTCTACTATTTATACTGAAAATTTTACCCAGTGGCGTAGCGCGACTGCTTACCCCTTTAGTCGTCGCGCTACGCGACTGCTAACCTAGTTTCATAGGGTAGCCCCGTGTATGAGTAGGCTTGCTGAGTTGACTGTTTCGTGAAATTCGACTTCTACAGATAGTTATGTGGATAATCGTAACTAGGTTTTACCCCCCCCCCCCTGAGTTTTAGGGGCCCTAATCCTGATTCTGAAAATTATGAAAATTTTAGGGTTTGTGCAGAATCACTTGGGTGTCTTAATTAGGGTTTCCTATTGGCAAATTAATTAAATAAATATGACTTTTGATGAGAGTTGTTACATTCTCCCCACCTTAATAAAAATCTCGTCCTCGAGATTTACTGGAATAATTGAGGATACTTTCGCTTCTAATTCCAGTTCCCAAGTGTATTAGGGTCCTATCTTTAAATCCCTTTTTACTTGAACTAATCTTTTGTGTTTGAGAAACTTTCACTTTTCTATCTTCTATCTGAAGAGGTTTCTTAACAAATTTTAACTTTTCATTTACCTCTATATCTTGAAGAGGTACTATCAAAGATTCGTCTGATAAACATTTCTTGATGTTGGACACATGAAATACATCATGTACTCCAGCTAACTCTCCTGGTAGTTGTAAATGATAAGCAACTGGTCCTATATGTTAGATCACTGGAAATGGTCTTACGTACCTTGGACTTAGCCTTTATTTCTTACCGAATCTAACAACTCCTTTCCTAGGAGATACTTTCAATAGCATTTTGTCTTCAACTTGAAACTCCAACGGCTTTCGTCTATTATCTGTATAACTCTTCTGGCGATCTCTAGCCGTCTTTATCCTTTCCTTCGTGATACTGAATATCACAGTCGTAATCACTTAGGATTTTCATCCATCTCCTTTGCCTCATGTTTAATTCTTTTTGCCCAAATATATATCTTAAATTCTTATGATCCGTATAGACAGTAAACTTACTTCCATACAGATAATGTCTCCAAATTTTAAGGGCAAAATTATGGCTCCTAATTCTAAGTTATGAGTGGTATAGTTTTCTTCGTGCTTTTTCAATTTCCTTGATGCATACGCAATTACCTTTTTGCATTGCATTAACACATATCCAAATCCTAGCTTTTAAGCATCACCATATACTTTAAAATCTTCTGTTCCTTTTGTAAGGCTAGGATTGGGCATTTGTTAATTTATGCTTTAAGATCCTAAAGACTTCTTCTTGTTTAGATCCCCATTCAAACTTAACTGTTTTACAGGTTAGCTTAGTTAATGGTACAGCTATCTTGGAAAAATCCTTACTAAATCGTCTATAGTATCTGGCTAAACCTACAAAACTCTTAATTTCCATTACAGATTGCGGAATCTTCCATTCGGTAATTGCTGCTATCTTAGCAGGATCTACGTGAATACATTCATGATTCATCATATGACCTAAAAATTGCACTTCTAGCAGCCAAAATTCACACTTCGAGAATTTGGCGTAAAGCTTCTCTTTTCTTAAAGAGTGCATGCAAATGTTGACAATGTTCGTCCTGACTTTTTGAATAAATAAGTATATCGTCGATGAAGACAATTACAAATTTATCCAAATATGGTTTAAAGATCCTATTCATTATGTCCATGAATGCTGCTGGTGCATTTGTTAATTTAAAGGACATAACTGTAAACTCGTAATGATCATACCTAGTTCTGAAAGCAGTTTTAGGTATATCTTCCTCTTGTACTTTCAATTGATGAGATCCGAAACATAAATCGATCTTAGAAAAATATCTATCTCTCTAGAATTGATCGAATAGATCATCCATTCTAGGTAATGGGTATAAATTCTTAATTGTAACCTTATTCAATTCCTTATAATCAATACACATTCTCATCGAACCATCCTTTTTCTTAACAAATAACATTGGTGCCCCCCCATGGGGATAAACTAAGTTGTATGAAACCTTTACTTAATAATTCATCTAATTGCTTTTTCAGTTTTAATATTTCTGTGGGTGCTAACCGATAAGGTACCTTGGCTATCGGTATAATTCTTGAATTTAGATGAATCCTAATTTCTACCTCCCTATCTGGTGGTAACCCTGGTAACTCTTCTGGAAATACATCTGGTATTCGGAAACTACAGAAAATTTCCTTAAGTTCTTTATCTTTAGTATTAATGATTACTGAAATCATATATACTATTTATTGCTTTCGTTCATAATTAGCAACTTTTATTACTGATATGAACTTCATGGGTTTACGTGGCTTATCTCCTGTAATCATTATTACTTCTCCAGTGGTTGCAGAAAATTTCTTATGGAATTCTTATCACAGATAATTCGAGCATGATTGTTTAATCCATATAACATCAAATTCAATTAATTTCATAGGGTTTGCAGAAAATTTATGACTTAAAAGTTCTATTTCTACATTTTGCAGAACCTTATTTATTTTAACTGAATTCCCATCTGCCTTTTCTACTGTAGAAATTTGCCTAATGCTGGTTAAAGGTAAGTTAAAAGTTTGGCAGAATGAAGTACTTTGGTTTGCACCAGAGTCAAATAATACTTTTGTGTAAACGTTGTGAACTAAGAACGTACCGGCTATCACATCTGGAATCATCTCGGCTTCTTGAGTAGTCAGCTGGAAGGCTCTTACATTCCTTTTTGCTCCTTCTGCAATTTTGGCTTTATTGTCAGATGGTTTGTTCAGTTTTGGACAATCTGGCCTAAGATGTCCAGCTTCTCCACAGTTGTAGCAGACTGAAAATTTCTTCCTCCTGCAGTCTTCTTCTTGATGTCCTGGAATTTTGCAAAAATTGCAATATCCTTTGCATCTTCCAAAATGCTTCCTTTTGCAAGAATTGCAGAATGGACTAGTGGTAGATTGCCCATTCCCTCTTTTCTTGAAATTGTTATAGTTACCCGAACGGAATTCTTGGGTAATCTTTTGGGCTACTTCCTTCCTTCTATTTTCTTCTCTTGTCCGTACTAGTTCGTCAGTCAGAGTATTGGCTAATTCCACCGCATCATCAATCGTGCGAGGTTTCGCAGCCTTGACGATATTACGGATTTCGGAAATCAATCCCCAAATATAACGAGATAAGTACCGGCTCTGGCGAAGCCAGGGTTGGTACCACTCGAGCATACTCGAAGAATGTTGAAGTATACCCTCGACAATCTACATCCACCATCCGGTGGGTTAGAAACTTATTTGTCATTTGTTCCTTTTCATACTCGGGACAGAATTTTCTTTCTACAAAGCTCTTAAATTCTTCCCAGTTCATAGCATACGCCATCCTTCTTCCTTTTGCTTGTAACACCGTATTCCACCATTCTAGCGCCCCTTCTTTGAAAAGGTTTGACGCGTACATGACCTGATCATCCCGAGCACATTTACTTATGGCAATTACTGCCTCGGTTTTCTCTAACCAACGCAGTGCCGCAGTAGCTCCTTCATTGCCTGCAAACTCAGTGGGTTTACAAGCAAGAAATTCTTTGTAAGTGCAATCAGGCGTTGCAGCTTTCATTTTCTTAGGGAGCGGAGCTTGCCGTGGTTCATTATCATGATTAACATGATCATTGCCTCCGTTTATGCTATTACTGAAGTTATCTTCAGAAATACGTTTGCTAGGAACGATTTGTTGCGGTTCGTTTGGATTTTTAACAGCAGCAACGAATGCTGGAATAGCATTGGCTATCCCTTGAGCAACGATATTTTCTATATCCTACCTAGTCATATATTGATCCCCCGGTTGTTGCTCAGATTGATTAACCTCATTAACTGGTTCATTATTAGCGTTTTCCATCTGATATCTAATTTATAGATAAATAATTAGTATAAAAGAAATAATCCAATGTCACAATTAATTGCACATAATCACGTAAACGAATATACAAATAAAATTGTAAATTTTCTAAAATTTTATTTGTTTTATAGATTATATCATGCTTCTATATACAACTGTTTTATTATTTATTTTACACATACTGATTTTACTATTACTATTACATAACCACAGTTCCATAAATCCCCTATCCTTTATCAGATGATATTCTAGTAACGGCGTTCCCTCTCATCGTATTTCCAGGAGATCTGTCCCCCAATCTCTTGGATCCTATTCTCAGCATCTATTAGTTCTTTATCAAAGTGGCGGAGTTCAGCCATATTCTCGTTACTCATTGGTGGATTTGGTAAAGGTTCTGGATCGAACTGAGGAAAAAGCTTATAGGGATTGTTTTGTAACTGTATTTCATTAGTCAACCATTCGTCTATTTGCGAGTGGATTGAAGGGTTTGGAATAGCTGGTTCTAAGTTCATTGGTAGTTGTTTTTCAAGAGAATGAATAAAAACATTTTCATTAACAGGCTTAATAGTATCATAGTTTGCCAATATAAAATCTAGCTCTTCCTGAGATGGTAACCCCTCAATTTGTCTAGAGCTTTCCCCAATTTCCATTTTCTTAGGCTTGGATTTCTCGAGAGGTAAAGCGTTGAATTCTATAGGTTCTTCTATGTCTGGTATATATACCTATTGAAATCTCTGGAAACCTCTCTTCTTACCGGATAGAGATTTAAATTCTGAAGGGCGTCAAACAAGTCACTCATGCTGTTATGCAAAATACATCATTATTAATTATAACAAAATTTTTGTAGAAAACCTTTAAATATTATCCTAGACTGTGTAACTACAAAATAACTGAAAATTAAAACACACTAGGTTTTATTTGTAAATTTATTTATTTACTGAATAAGGTTTCTAGACTGTAGATAATAAAGGTGCTAAAACTTTGAGTTAAATTATTTAAGGATTTGCATTAACTGCTATATTTGCTAGCATATAAAGATCTGCCCATACTGTACAAAATTAGTCAGATAATAAAACACATAATCACCAAATAGCAATTAATAAAAAAATTAAGTATTTTCTAAATACTTAATTGGCTTAAATCAGTGGCTCTGATACCACCTTTTTCTGTCACGGCCCCCGACCCGGTTTGACCCGTTTCAGGAGCCGCGGGACAGAAATCCCGTGGTATTTATTTAATTGAGTTTAACAGCGGAAGTTTATTATCAGGATCTTTTTAAAACTGAAATATTCCCCGATTATTTTATTTCACAACTCGGGATAAAACCCCGGTAATTTACAATCTTGAGATTTCACGAAGAAATCTTTTATTTTACAAAACATGTTTCTTTATTTTATACTGAGCCACTTCTTTGAGCTTGTAGTGCTTCACAGCACTTTTCCTGGATCATAACAGATCACCTGAAACATGTTTGAAAAAGGTTTTGTCAGCGGGAAATACTGAGTGAATCATTCTATTTATATAAAATGATGTATAGTTATTAATTACAGCATAAGAGCGATTACAATGGCTTCTATCTTATTTTTATCTGGCGCTCTGTCACAATGGTGACAAGTCACAATGGTGACAAGTCACAATGGTGACGATGGTCATACCACTATTAGGTCAATGAACCTAAATAGTGATGATTATCCCTAGTAGGTCAATGAACCTAACTGGGAGAAAATTAGTAATGTGCACAATACCCCAGTAGCCAGTGATTCAAGATATCCACGACTTAGTCCCTGTAATTATAACTTTTGAAAATAATTTGAGGTATTGTAAAATAGTTGATAAAAAGAGAATGACTCACATTGCAGATTTATACGGGCAGAGTTTAGCCTACTGATTAGCCTTTTTAACCTAAATTTAATAACAGGCACACAATTCTGGGTTAGTAATCAATACAACATTTACGATAACTCACGAGATCAACCCTCACAACGAATGACAAAGTGCTATGCTTAAACATCCATCGAATTAACGACTAATGACAAAGCATCACCCTAATGTGGGCAGCACTTAAACATCCATTGAGTACATTGATCGATCGGAAAATGAATCGTAATAGCGATCGAGTTATTACCCTGATTGCGGCGTCGATTAGTGATCCGTGTGTGTTAATTGTGGTAAACAAAGCATAACTCAGTGTAGGATTGGAATTTCTACGTCGTTCCAGCGCCCAAATTCAAGTCCCAAACTCTACTATTTATACTGAAAATTTTACCCAGTGGCGTAGCGCGACTGCTTACCCCTTTAGTCGTCGCGCTACGCGACTGCTAACCTAGTTTCATAGGGTAGCCCCGTGTATGAGTAGGCTTGCTGAGTTGACTGTTTCGTGAAATTTGACTTCTACAGATAGTTATGTGGATAATCGTAACTAGGTTTTACCCCCCCCCCCCCTGAGTTTTAGGGGCCCTAATCCTGATTCTGAAAATTATGAAAATTTTAGGGTTTGTGCAGAATCACTTGGGTGTCTTAATTAGGGTTTCCTATTGGCAAATTAATTAAATAAATATGACTTTTGATGAGAGTTGTTACACATGAACATCCCTAAAGAGTACTATTACACCTTTTTCACTAACAATGTAGTATTCATATTGTCATACCCTGACTTTGCGGAAGCGTGGGTTTATTCGGTGTGACTTCTTAATACCATAGCTTAATCACAACAAAGCTATATGAAAATAAAACCATGCAGATCATCCATTGATTTAAGTTTGAAAAGTAAAATACCACAACATTGTCTTGAGGCGTTGACACATGCAACGGAAATTACAACCTTATAACATAAAACATTGTTTGAAAGACACAACCAAAAACTGAAAATCGACGTAGTTTAAGAACTGTGACTCGTCCAGGTAAAAGCCACAACCCCTAAACTCGGATGATCCCATAACTCTACGCAGCGTGAAAACGTAGCATACCGTGCCAGATCCTTAGTTCCCTGAAATACATGTAAGTTGGAAAAATCAACAAAAATGTTGAGCGAGTTCATGTGTAAGTGAGTATGTAAAACCTTTGTAAGTATAAAATCCGTGGTATGTAGCAAATAAGGAAATAAAGAGATCACCAATGGTTTGCAAGGCCATTGATATGTGTGATGTGCAGTAGGAAGACTCAAACCTAGCAGATTTTGCGTTGGGTACAAAGTCACCACCTGGTCCATTAGGCGGGCTCAGGGGTTGGGCTCGCTACACCCAGATAGATCTACCACTTACGTCCCTCGGTCCTACAATGAGGATTAATGGCCTCCAGTTGCGCCTACTCACTCACATGATCTGTACATCCTAACCCTCCTTACGCTAATCATACCATGTGTAAAGTACTCGTAATCATAGTAACATGTATTTCACCCCCGCAGTTTAAAAACTGAAAACAGTTAAGAGAAAAGGGGGACATGAACTCACCGAAGTGCGCCTCTAACAAGAAATCTCCTGGTCAACCTGCTGTGCGACGACCTACACGTACTAACTTCTATTAGACGGACGGCCGTGCCTAAGCTTAAGGTTTAATGTCTTTGGGAAATAGTTAGGCAACTATTTCGTAATTACACTTCGTAATTATATTGTAATATATTCCTTCCCAAGGATGGGGGTTTTGATACATGTGCGTTTTCTTGTAAATCCAAAATATATTATTGAGTCTCACTTAAAATATATTTAAATTCTATCTCCAAAATATAAATATTTTTCCCAAAAATATTATATTTTATTCCATATAATTTTACCCAAAATAATACTTCTAACGAATTACACACTTATGAGTATTTTCTGAAAATACGTAAGTTACGTTGTGAAGTCCGGGTGGTATTAATAATACCGGTGTAACTTAGATATTATGAAGGCGTTCGCATTATTTTGGAGTCGTTAATATTCAGTAATATTATTTTTACCCTAAAAATAATATTTACGTAGTTCACAAAATAATCATAAAAATTTACACAAGTGTTGTTATGGAAATATATATTCTAAATATATATTTTAGCAAGTTTTATTTTGTGAAAATCCCACCTCCGACACTTGGAAGTTTCGTAATAAAAATCGTGGCGAAAGTTATATGGGAAAACAAGTTAAAAATATATCCATAACACTTGTGATAAAAATATTTACAAGTGTTAGATTTTTGGAAAAATTTAGCCAGAGTTTCCTCTGTAACTGGAGGTGGCCACGCTTACAAACGTATCATTTTCTTTTAAAATTTTCAAATCAACAATGTTCCCAACATCAATCAACAAAATTTCATTATCAAAATAGTCAAAATAGATATAAATCGCAAAACACATGAACTTGTGGTTTGTGTAAAATATGTAGTAACTTTCCCCATATTTTTAGTAGCTCTTACTATAAATAAAATCGGTTTCTCACGAATCTTGTTTTTTTTTCAGAAAATGCATTTGTACATCTTCTTGTCAAATATTACAAAAAAAAATTCTTTGTTAAAACTTTTTGTCACACAAGTGTCTACACACTTGTGTGTTTACAAAAATCACATTTGTTTAGGAAAGATCCGGCTTTAAAAATATGATTTCTTTTGACACTTGGTCTTTTGAAAATACCACTTGTAGATCCGTAGATCTACTAGTTTAGAACTCCATTTTATAAGAAAAATTGTTTTTACACAAGTTCATGGTTATAAGTAGTAGTGTTCTTCATCTAACCACTTTTCACACTTTAACATACATTAGGTCATGTTCCATGAACATGACTTAGTCGGGTTAGATGACGACCCGAACTAACACTAGCATAAAACAACACTAAATAATCATAACAAAACAAGTTTTATAAGTTTTACACCAATAATCATCCATTAACCACTTTGTTTATATTATTTTAGTAGACTTTTAATTTTGTTCTTACATGATCATGAATTTTAACCGACAAAACTCTTATTAACCACTTTAGAATAGATCAAGAAGGTGTTTAGAGTCACTTACTACTAGCTCGAGGCTAGGGAAGAAACTAGACGAAAAGTAGGTGGTTAATAGCGAGGTGAAGAGGTCCTTGTGTTCCCGAGTGCACCGAGCTTCCTTATGTGTGATCCTCCACACTTGAATGTATGTAAAATAACAAGTTTGAAAATTGAAAGTGGTGATGGATGGCTGTGAGGTCTCGGCCGATCAAAGAGAGGGAAAGGAGAGAGTGGAGTTTTTTGTGGTGTGTTGATTTATTAGAAAGGAAGTGATATTTGGTCCCTTTTATAAACCATTCATATCTATTATCCATTAGTTAAGATGTCCCCAAGATATTTAGCATGTGTAAATATGATAATAAAAAATTTAGTGGGGTGTCCCCACAAGGGACGATTTCGGTTGGAATGGGAGGGGGAAATTGGTTTGTGTTGAACTAGATGATTAAAGTCTAGTAAGTTTAATTAGAAGGTTTAACCATTTACTAGTGTGTTATGTTCCATAGCGGGTGTTAGGGTATTCGGGGACCCTAACTGGCACAGAAAAGGAAAAAAAAATAATGTCATTGTCAATATTTTATGTCCCGGGTTAAGTCCGGTTGTACGGTTGGATATCAATCCGTTAATGTGCTACATAAGCGTTTAAAGTGCCGTTAATATTATTTTTAGTGACCCATTAATTCACCAACACTTTGGAAAGTGTCTAGTAATATTTTTCCATGTTTTGGCACTTACTAGTTAGCTTAAAAGCTGAATTTTTATTTAAAGTGTAGAATTTTGTATTCAAAGTACGTTTTAGGCACATCCGGTCACTATAATTATCACCTAGTGACGCAGTTCTACAATCCTCAACTCCCTACACTCCCTACTATTGTAGTAATCTATTCCCGGCTCAAACTGGCCTTAGAGACAGTAACTGTCTGATGCTGGCTATGTCAGCATGTTTACTGGGTTATCCGTATAGTGTGCTCACTGTGCTTTTGTGCATCAAGGTTGTCACTGAAGTTTTGTGTATAATTAATAGAGTGACAGTATAAAATGTGATGCATGAGTATGTATGTATCAGTAACCAGTAAGCAGTTTAATCACAACTGTAAGCAAGCACAGTAATTAAGCAGTAATTAGTTATTAATTAGTTCGTACGGATACCTGGTTTAGTGAGGGTTGTCACATTCTCCCCCCGTTAAATAAATTTCGTCCCGAAATTTAAGTTCTGCTTCTATTTGCAGGGGTCTTTGGAAATAAATGGGGGTACTTCTCCTTCATTCGATCCTCACGTTCCCACGTGAATTCAGGCCCATGTCTTGCATTCCAACGAACTTTGACGAGTTTGACACTACTCCGGCGTGTTTTATTAACTTTCCAATCCGTAACCTCGACGGGTTCTTCGGTAAAGTGGAGCGTGTCGTCGATATGAACTTCGTCAGCATGAATGATCACTGTTTCTTGTGTTGGACTCTTCCTTAGATTTGATACATGGAATGTATCGTGAACACCATTGAGTTCAGCAGGTAGGTCCAGTTTATAGGCTACAAGCCCAATCCTTTGAAGGATTCTGAAAGGGCCAATGTAACGCGGATTCAACTTCCCACGCTTTCCGAAGCGTGCCACACCCTTCCAGGGTGAAACTTTCAATAAAACCATATCTCCAACTTGAAATTCCAAAGGTTTCCGCTTTGGATCAGCGTAGGCTTTCTGTCTTTCGCGAGCCGCTTCGATGCGTTTTCGAATCTGCGCAATCTTGTCTGTTGTCTCTTGGACTATTTCAGGACCAACAAGTTGTCTATCACCTACATCAGCCCAGCATAGTGGTGATCGACACTTGCGTCCGTAAAGAGCTTCAAATGGCGTGGCTCCAATGCTGGTGGGGTAGCTGTTGTTGTACGAAAATTCGACCAATGGCAAATGATTATCCCAGCTACCACCCAAATCCATTACACCTGCTCTCAGCATATCCTCCAATGTCTGAATAGTTCGTTCACTTTGACCGTCAGTTTGCGGATGGAATGCAGTGCTCAGATTCAACTGTGAGCCAAAAGCTTCTTGGAAGGATTGTCAAATCCTTGATACAAATCTCCCATCTCTATCAGAGATGATCGAGAGAGGCACTCCATGACGTGCAACAATCTCCCGCACGTATATTTCCGCAAGTTTACTAGTGCTGTCTTTCTCTTTGATTGGCAAGAAGTGTGCGGACTTTGTTAGGCGGTCGACTATTACCCAAATCATATCATGGCCTCTGGGCGTCCTTGGTAACTTCGTTACGAAATCCATTGAAATCTGTTCCCATTTCCACTTGGGAATTTCAGGTTGTTGCAGAAGTCCCGAAGGCTTCTGGTATTCAGCTTTCACCTTGGCGCACGTTAAACACTTGCCAACATAAACAGCAATGTCGCCCTTCATTCTAGGCCACCAATAGTAATCCTTAAGGTCCTGGTACATCTTATCCGCTCCTGGATGGATAGAGTACCGTGATTTGTGTGCCTCATCAAAAATAACTTTCCTTAATCCACCAAACAGAGGAACCCAAATCCTTTTCATGAAACATAAAGTTCCTTCCTCGTTTGGCACCAACTGCTTCTCCATCCCACGGAGATACTCATCTTCAATATTCCTTTCTTTCAAAGCTTCTCTCTGTGCGGCACGAATGCGTAGAGAGAGATCTGTCTGGACAATCATCTCCAAAGCCCTAACCCTTATGGGCTTGATCCTTTCTTTTCGACTTAGGGCGTCGGCGACCACATTCGCCTTCCCTGGATGATACTTGATCTCGCAGTCGTAGTCGTTCAACAATTCGACCCAACGTCTTTGTCTCATATTCAGCTCTTTCTGGTCGAATATGTGCTGCAGGCTTTTATGATCTGTGAAGATTGTACACTTCGTGCCATATGATCTTTAATGCAAATATCACTGCGCCTAGTTCCAAATCATGCGTGGTATAGTTCTTTTCATGAACTTTCAACTGACGTGACGCGTAAGCTATGACCTTCTGGCGTTGCATCAACACGCAACCCAATCCTTGACGTGAGGCGTCACAGTATACCACGAAATCATCAGTTCCCTCTGGTAGCGCTAAGATCGGTGCATTGCAAAGCTTGTCTTTCAGTAACTGGAATGCTTCTTCCTGTTTGATTCCCCAATCAAACTTCTTATCCTTCTGTGTGAGCGCGGTAAGAGGTTGACGATTTTTGAAAAATCCTCAATGAATCTTCGATAATAGCCAGCCAAGCCTAAGAATTGTCGAATCTCGGTTGGCGTCTTTGGAGTCTCCCAACTCTTGATCGCCTCGATCTTTGTGGGATCAACATGGATTCCATTTCCATTAACCACGTGTCTAAGAAACTGGACTTCGCGTAGCCAGAACTCACACTTAGAGAATTTGGCATACAACTGTTCCTTTTTCAGCAACTCCAAAATAGCCCTTAAGTGTTGTTCGTGTTCAGCCTTTGTCTTTGAATAAATCAAAATATCATCGATGAATACAATCACGAACTTGTCCAAATACGGCTTGCAAACTCGGTTCATTAAGTCCATAAAAACTGCAGGCGCGTTTGTCAACCCAAACGGCAAAACTAGGAACTCGTAATGTCCATAACGAGTCCTAAAGGCTGTTTTCGGAATACTTTCCTCTTGTATCCTTAGCTGATGGTACCCAGATCGAAGATCGATCTTAGAGTAAAAGCTTGAACCTTGGAGCTGATCGAATAAGTCATCGATCCTCGGCAGGGGATACCTATTCTTGATAGTCAACTTATTGAGCTCGCGGTAGTCTATGCACATACGAAAACTACCGTCTTTCTTCTTAACAAACAGGACCGGAGCTCCCCAAGGTGAGAAGCTTGGTCTGATGAATCCTTTGTCTAGCAACTCTTGGAGTTGTGTCGACAATTCCTGCATCTCTGACGGTGCAAGTCTATAAGGTGCCCTAGCTACAGGCGCGGCGCCTGGAACTAAGTCTATACGGAACTCCACTTGCCTCTGGGGTGGCAATCCTGGCAAGTCCTCAGGGAAGACTTCAGGATACTCCCTTACGACAGGGATGTCATCGATTTTCGGCTCAGCAGCTTTCTTATCCACGATGTGTGCCAGGAAGGCCGCACATCACTTCTGTAAACACTTTTGCGCTTTAAGGCGGCTGATGATTCTTAAAGGCGTATCACGCTTTTCACCATGAACCTCAATTGTTTCACCATCTTCGGTTGGGATGCGAATGATCTTCTCGTGGCAGACAACTTCTGCCTTGTTACCTGATAACCAATCCATTCCTACTACCACGTCGAAGCTTCCCAACTTGACTGGTAGTAGATCCAAGGCAAACTCACGCTCTCCCAATTCGATTACACAACCTTTGATCACTTCATTAGCTTCTACTAACTTTCCATTCGCCAATTCGATTGAGTACGGGATATCTAGTTTACTATCGGCTAAACCAAGCATATTCTTAAACTCTAACGATACGAAGCTATAATCGGCACCAGTATCAAATAAAACGGATGCAAAGCGTTGGTTTATAGGGAACGTACCAGTAACAACATTGGGATCTTGGCGCGCTTCCCTTGCTTCGATATTGAAAACCCTTCCCCGTGCTTGGTTCAATTCTAGGCAGTTCCTCTTATAGTGCCCAATGTCACCATAATTAAAACAACCAAGTCTTTGACCATTTCCACCTCCATTCCCAGCTTGATTGTTGTTTTGGTTACGATTCACAGCACCAGCTTGATTCGCGTTGTTGCCTCGATTTCCATTCCCTCCGTTATTTCCTTGTGCACGATTTCCATTTCCACCCCGGTTATTGTTTCTATTTCCAAAACCTCCTTGGCCTCCCCGGCCAACAGTAGCCTAGCAAGTTTCCTTCGAGTGACCAACCTTTCCACATGCTTCACATACTTTTGGCCCACACCGGCCAGAATGGTGACGCTAGCAGGTGTTACACTTAGGATGGGTACCCATATACCCCTTTCCTTTCTTCCCACCACCGGTTGTAGCTTGAACCGGTGCGCTTGGTTCTCCTTTCCTGCCATCACTGATTGTGCCTTGTTTGAAGTTCGAGAATTTTCTTTTGTTACCCCCGGACGACTCTACGTGAGTCTCCTCCTTCTTTTGCTCAACATCAGAAAACTTGTTTAGGCGGATAACCTCCTTAGTAAGAGCCACACTCAGATCAATTGCCTCAGTGATTGTTGCTGGCTTTGAAGAGGTCACCATACTTATGATTTGAGGAGCTAAACCCCAAATGAAGCGCTCGATTCGCTTGAATTCTGGTGTAACCATGTAAGGTACCACATGAGATAGGTCGTGGAATCTCTGAACGTACTCAGCAAATTTCGGACCGTCCATCCTTAAATGCCAAAACTTAGTCTCCAACCTTTGTATTTCAGCACGAGAACAATACTTCTTTCTCATCAACTCCTTTAACTCAGCCCAGGTCAATGCGTAAGCAGCGGCTTCACTAAGAGTTTGCATTTGTAAGTTCCACCAGGACAGGGCTCCGTCCAAGAATAGCCCAGAAATGTAGGTAACTTGCTGGTCTGGAGCGCACTTGCTCATTCGGAGAACAGAGTCTGTTTTCTCGGCCCATCTTACAAAAGCAACAGCACCTACAGTGCCGTCGAAGTTTATGGGCTTGCAGTCTAGGAACTGCTTGTAAGTGCACCCATGTGGTGGATTGTTATTGCCGTTATTGTTAGAATTACTTCCGCTAGTTCTTCCTTGTGAGGCTGCGTACTGTGCAATGGCGGCAGCGATGATTTGTTGAAGTCCTGCCTCGTTGGCAGGCATGCGCGGATCGCGTTTTGGTGGCATCGTCTAAAAGATGGTTCACGTTGGTCAGGTGATAGTAAGTAAAGTGTACGTATGTAATATCAACACATAACATCTCATGTTATAAATAAATCACTCATATCGATAGCCTCTGTAATGGTTGAGGGCTTCGAGGTAGTAACCATGCCCCTGATCTGGGGTGCAAGTCCCCAAATGAATCGTTCAATCCTTTTGAACTCCGGTTTGACTAATTAGGGGACGACCCTAGACAAGTCGTGAGATTGCTGGACGTATTCAGGAATCTTTGGTCCGTCCATTTTCAATTCCAGAACTCCACCTCAAGCTTCTGGATTTCAGCCCTAGAACAGTATTTCTTCTCCATCATTTCTTTGAGCTCGTCCCAGCTCAGTGCATTAGCAGCATCTTGTACCAAGGGTCTGAACCTGGAGGTTCCATTATGATAGGGTGCCATCTATAAATAACCCCGAGATATAGGCAACACTCTGTTGGGGCGAACCGTTACTCATTCTTAGAATGGAGTCAATCTTTTCGGACCAACGAACAAATGCAACGGCGCCTCCTGTTCCGTCAAAGTTCAAAGGCTTGCAGTTCAGGAACTGCTTATAGGTGCAGCCAGTTGGAGGGTTATTTCCAGTAATGCCATCGCTGTGCTTAGAGCGGAGGGCTTCATGTCGTGCATTTGCCTGTGAGATGCGTTCTTGCAGCTCGGCTTCTGTCCTTGGCAGTGTACTGGTGTCTGTGACACATCTGGGTGGCATTCTCTTATGTCGAAGTGGTATGAAGCGGGCTAGACAACATTTCAATTGTCTATGAGATATATAGCACCATAAGCCATCATGTAATCACCCAATTTCACACGTAAATATACTCAATGTATGAGTGAGGAATAATTTCTGAGCCTTCACATAGGCTTGCCAATTTGGCTTGTTGCTTGTAATAGAATGAACTCGAGGCTACATCGCCTTGGTCATTCGTGTTTAAGTTATTTCCTGCTACATTGGTTTTCATTAGCTTGACCCGCAGAGTCCACCAGGATTTCTGTGCACTACAAGTCGTTATTACGTGGGCCCCCGTAATAATAAATTGTCTTGCACAGTTACCCCAATTTTCTCTTGTCCAAGCAGATGATCAATCAAGGAGCAACAGCAGGTGCATCGGCATGAACAGGGTCATGCTCAAATGCGGGGTCAGGAGCAACGCCTGGCTCAGGGGCCACAGTCGGCTCCGGATCAACAAACTCCATCTCAAAATCAGCTGGATCAACAAACATAGGGTCGACAGGGGCTACAGGATCCTCCAAGGGCTGGTCTAAGTGTATGAACTCAATGTCATGGTCTGGATCAAAACCAGGTGGAAAAACAGAATCGTCCTCAATATCGCGATCAAACTCAAAGCTGTGTGCGGGAACTGGTGCAGCTGATGACGCCATATCAGGGTCGGCGTCGTGTGAGTGGTGCTGCACTCCCTGTATATGCAAAGATGCGGACGCCACAGGCTCAAATGAGTCTGGGACAGGCGAATGGGCATGAGCCTCCTCTGCAGGAGCGTCAGCAAGCAGTAGGTTATCACCAGCAACAATAGGGCCTCGCCCTCAAGTGGGTCCTCCTCTAATAGATCGACATCGTCGTCAGAGACAACGTCGGGGGGGGGGATATCAACAACGGGATAAGCGGCAAGGGGCACAGGAGCAGGGATCACCGCGAGTGGTAAATCCCCAACAAGATGGCCATCAGCAGGCTCTGCTACGACATCAGGCAGTGCAAAGGGTTGAAAGTCGTCCTCATCGGTGCTGGTCGTATCGGAAGTGTACACCTCGTGCTCCGATGAAACTATGTTGCCTGATACTATGGCCGTGGGATCTGTAGTGTCCGGCTCTCCAGTATCTGATGAAGGCACGACGTTTGTAACACAAACACACATACGTACAACAATCATTCATATAATCATATTGTCACGGCCCCCGACCCGGTTTGACCCGTTTCAGGAGCCGCGGGACAGAAATCCCGTGGTATTTAATTAACAGCGGAAGTTTCTTCAGGATCTTTTTAAACTGAAATATTTCCCGATTATTTTATTTCACAATTCGGGATAAAACCCGATAATTTACAATCTTGAGATTTCACCAGGAAATCTTTTATTTTACAAAACATGTTTCATTATTTTATACTGAGCCACTTCTTTAAGCTGATAGTGCTTCACGGCACTTTTCCTGGATCACAACAGATCACCTGAAACATGTTTGAAAAAGGTTTTGTCAGCGGGAAATACTGAGTGAATCATTCTATTTGATAAAACGACACATTTGTTATAATTTACAGTATTAAGAGAAATTACAATGTTTCAGATATCAAACCAACTACCCACAGTAATTGTCACTCGACCCATTGGCCCATTCGTCCAATGGTGTCTGTGACTATGGTCATATCACCCCTTGGCTAACTCGTTGTCCAATGGTGAAGATTATCAAGTAATGTATACAAAACCCCACATACCGGCTGTAATTTGGTGATTACAAAGACTTAATCCCCGTAATTATAACTTTGAAATAAACATGCTTTTGTAAATAGATTTGATAAAAAGAGAATGACTCACATTGCAGATTTAACAGAGCTTATTCTACTGATTAGCCTTGATAACCTAGTTTAATAACAGGCACACAATTTGGTTAGTAACTTAATACAGCATTTACGATAACTCACGAGATTAAAACCTTCACAACGAATGACAAAGTGCGATACTTAAACATCCATCGATTTAACGACGAATGACAAAGCATAAACCCTAATGTGGGCAGCACTTAAACATCCATTGGATAGTTTAATCGATCGGACATTGAATCGTATCAGTGATCGAGTTATTACCCTGATTGCGGCGTCGAATAGTGAACCGTGTGTGTTAATTTGTATAAACAGAACGTATCTCAGTTCATGCAGCGAAGTTTTACGTCGTTTGAACACCAAAATTCGATTGCCAATGTCTGCTATTTATAGTTAAAATTTCACTTTGCTTACGGACCGTAAGCCTAAAATTGTTACGGTGCGTAAGGGTGCTTACGAACCGTAAGACTCAAATTGTTACGGTGCGTAAGGGTTAAAAATAGGTTATAGGGTAGCCACGGTTGGGACTAGCTCTGCTGACTCGACTGTTTTGTAAATTCTAATTTTGACAACGAGATTTTTAGGATAATCGTAAATAGGGTTTACCCCCCCTTGAGTTTTAGGGGCCCTGATCCTGATTCCGATTGTTCTGAAAATTTTAGGGTTTGTGCAGAATCACTTGGGTTTCTCAATTAAGGTTTCCTATTGGTTAAATTAAAGTAATAAATAGTACTTTTTGATGAGAGTTGTTACACATATAAAGATGTTAGTCACCAATAAACAATCATATAGTTCTCCTAGTCCCACTAGCCTCCCAGCCTCCCAGACTGACTCCCTAGTCCCACTAGACAACTCCCTCAGCCTCCTAGACCGAGCCTCAGCCTCCCAGACTGAGCCTCAGCCTCCCAGACTGAGCAATAACTAACAAATAAAATGTGCTCAACATTTGTTTGTAAAAACGTTTTGGATCTGGACTTAAGTGGTATGCAATGTAAAAATGTTTTCGTGAGAGCCCTAGTGATCATAGTCTAGACTCGAGAAAGAATCCTAGTTCGCTATGACCAGAGCTCTGATACCAAGCTGTCACACCCTGACTTTGCGGAAGCGTGGGTTTATTCGGTGTGACTTCTTAATACCATAGCTTAATCACAACAAAGCTATATGAAAATAAAACCATGCAGATCTTCCATTGATTTAAGTTTGAAAAGTAAAATACCACAACATTGTCTTGAGGCGTTGACACATGCAACGGAAATTAGAACCTAATAACATAAAACATTGTTTGAAAGACAAAACCACAAACTGAAAATCGACGTAGTTTAAGAACTGTGACTCGTCCAGGTAAAAGCCACAACCCCTAAACTCGGATGATCCCATAACTCTACGCAGCGTGAAAACGTAGCATACCGTGCCAGATCCTTAGTTCCCTGAAATACATGTAAGTTGGAAAAATCAACAAAAATGTTGAGCGAGTTCATGTGTAAGTGAGTATGTAAAACCTTTGTAAGTATAAAATCCGTGGTATGTAGATGTAAAACTTGTGGCGATATTCTTTTGGACATATCACGACTTTATTTTTTTTTTGGTGTTTCTCTTTCGGTTTCTATACATAGTGTTGGTGTCGTACTAAGTAACAAACCGACGGGGCATGAAGAAAACATAAGTTATAACCACCATTCATTTGGTCACAAAAAGTAAGACATAGAGGATCGGAGATTCGGAGGCACAAGGGAATTTTAATGTAATTAACTTTTTGACTGGCATAAGAAGAGAGCAATTAATAATACATGTGAAGCTTCTTTTTATGATATTGATTAGGAGGCATGTCACATTTCTCTTCGATTACGTTAAGGTACTCTTTCCTCATGCTTATCATCATACTAAATATTCTTAACAAAAGTTTAAGTTTCTAAATTTACAATATTATTGTTAAATAATTTATTACTTTATCTGGCTGGCTAGTTTATCTTTTACGGATAGTGGACCACTAAGCTAGAGATTGATAACCAATCCAATCCGGTTAGGTAAAACAAATGTGTTGCAAGGGAATAAGAAAAGAAAAAAAAACTACATTATCTTTGAACTATTTACATGATGTCGAATTGTGGTGGGGAGAGAAACACCCTCTATTTACACCTTTCTTGCTACAACTAATATTTTGGCATTCTTTTATATGAAACCGATAGCTCTATTAGACCATTTGTAGTAGGGCGTTTTTTTTTAATTTAAAAAAAAAACGCCCAAACACGCCTCCCCTCCCATTACATAGGGCGTTATTTGGCAACTTTTTTGAAAAAATTGGTAACCAGCGTTTTATTTAAAACGCTCAAACAAACAATTGCATGAGTATGACATGTTTGACTGGCCAATGGGAGTGGTCCAAGTGTAAGTTTCTTTTTTTTAATCCTTTTTAATGATTGGAAGGGGCATTATTTTGGCATTATTACCACTACGCCACTTTCGCAATAAGTCAATAACGCCCCATGCTGACTGGACTGCCACGTGTCGAGTAATGCCCCATGGTGGGGGCATTATTTTGTTTAACCACCACACATGGTCTTATAAACTATTGTATAATAATATCACATCAAATAAACACACTGATTAGTTTGTGTTCTAGAGGGAGGGGGTGAATTAAGTAATTTTGAAGCTTTAACTATATTTCTTTACGTCAAAGTTTTGAGAAATTTTTTTCAAACATTTTAGACAGGTAAAAAAATTGTTCAATAGTCCCGTTGACTGTAGACATATGGTCGGTCTATCGTAGCATTGATCATAGTGCTTCCCATCCATTATTCATTGGTTTGCTTTATTGATAACTGATTGATTATTTAGATATCCTGTCTTGTGATTGGAGGATGTTGGATACGAATAAATGAATCATTATATTATATAGTATTTCCAATCTATAAATTAGAATCATGTTATGGCTTTATGTTGTTGTAAGATGTGCATTGGGGGATTTTCAAAAAAAAAATATTTTACACTATTAACTTAAAGACTTTTCTTTATTAATACTTTATATTTAAAAAGACCTCACTTATCCTTAAATTGATGTGTCTTGTACCCACAAGGATGCATTGTTGACTCATAAAAATTCAAGCTTAATTGATTTTTCCGTATATGTTATGGTCGATCCACAATCAAGCTATCCATTGTTTGTGGTTCTTATATTGCTTCGTTCTTCATACATCAAACAACTGTTGGGTTATTTGATTTGTGGCCAGATCTTGCACTAACCATGTATTTTATATTATATGGGATTTGAATCATTTGATCTTTATTTAAGTTGACAAGTTTGTGCTGAAGCTAATTAGGGGGAAAGATTATAATCTAGAGTTTAGGGTGATCATCAACTCCAAATTTATTAAGTGTAGTGTTTCCAATAGTGTTGTTGATCGGAAGCAAAAAGCAAGAAGAATTTTCATTTCATAAGCGAGTCAACAACATTGTGGGTAAGAAAAATTAATCAAACGTGTCAGTTTTTCCTTCATACCCGTTACGTTTTCTAAGTATGAGTTGGGTCACATATAATTCGTTATTAATTTGATTTACTTTATGTTTTGATCCAATCACAATGCCTATGCAGGTTGCATTTAGTTCAATTGGATACGTCAAAACGTGTGTTTTCATATGGTTAATGCATTACATAACATTTGGACTAATCCATTCAATGTTTACAGTACCCGCTGCGCAACACGCGCGGATCTTGATGCTAGTTTATATTTATATCGCATCTTCATATTTTTATGTCGCCAATACAAAAAGTGCATTTTTACATTATTATTTATGTAAGCATCATGGACTAATGAAACGACTCGAATTCAGAAAAAGAAAAAAATTGATCTATGTATTTAAAAAACAATATAGTATATAATGTATATTTAAGTTGCGTGTGTTTTCACCATGTTTTTTAATCATTACATTTTGTTCGCTTTACTATTGAAAAAATATATATGAAGACGAGAGGAGAGGAGAGGGGCATTAAGGTGCACATGGTGTGAAGTGGTACCAACCAATGTCCAAATTTAAATGACACAAAATCTCTTACACATTCGATATGTTCCATACAAACACGTACATACACGATTAACTTTCTGTTTTGTCCCACCAACACCCTTTCTTTCTTTCTTTTGCCCTTCTTCTATTATTGTGAAAATATATAATAAAACTGTCCAATCATTTTTATCAACTTTCTTAACCCTATGTTGTTGTTTCAAGTTTTCCTTTGCCATAAAAGAGTTGTTTTGTATCTTATGTAACAAAAGTAGGCTTGTGATAGTAATTTGGAATATAGCGAGCGAGCGAGGGATTTATTATTGAAACATAACATGTATAATTGTTTGAGTTAATTACTGTTTTCGTCCCTGTGGTTTGTCAAAAATCACTATTTCAGTCCATTAGTTTAAAAATTGCAATTTCAGTCCCTGTGGTTTCACTTTTGTAACCATTTCAGTCCCTGTGGTTTCACTTTCGTAACCATTTCAATCCATTTATTCTGTAAGTATAGGGACTGAAATGGTTACGAAAGTGAAACCATTGGGACTGAAATCGCAATTTTTAAACTAATGGACTGAAATAGTGATTTTTGACAAACCACAGGGACAAAAACAGTAATTAACTCTAATTGTTTTTAATGATCAATAAGAGTTATTTTGTACCAAGCTAATGGGCTTATCTAGAGCCATGCATGTTTGGACCCGGTCACTCGGTGTAAGCCCACACTGAGAATATGAAAAAAGAACCAAGAAACACCACATAATATCAATTAGTTACTTACATTATTAAGGCATGTAACACGAAATCAATAGTTTTGTAACTAGCATGTGTGAGCAAATAACTATGTCATCAAGAGATCTACATCATTGATTAGACCAAAATCATTGCCTGGAACGAGTGAAGTCCGGTATGCTCTAGAACCCTACACTAAGACTCTTTTAGTGAATTAACCCGAATGAGTGATCCTATCTACCCTAATTAATGGAGTTGTTGAGGAACTCGATAATCTTTATGTATCATTAGTGTAAAGTTAGTATTAGGTGTTACTACAGACTAATGAACGACTCACTATTCATATAAACGACGAATGCATGTGAAACAAGTGTTCCTGACTTGACTTGAGTTGTAACTAATATCAAAGGCATAAGATTTTTCGTCAGCCAAGTGGAATCAGTTAGCCATTGTATGAGTTTGTGTGGTTTAATAGTATAAACTATAAACACCTATAGTAGTTTTGAGGGTTTTTTTGAGTTAATTACTATTTTCGTCCCGGTGGTTTGTCAAAAATCACTATTTCAGTCCATTAATTTAAAATTTGCGATTTCAGTCCATGTGGTTTCACTTTCGTAACCATTTCAGTCCACCTCCGTTAACCCCATCCATTTATTCTGTTAAGTACACGAGAATTGACCATAATGCCCTTATTAATAAAAAACAAAAAGATATCTAAATGAGTTAATTACTGTTTTCGTCCATGTGGTTTGTCAAAAATTACTATTTCAGTCCCTGTGGCACTTTCGTAACCATTTCAGTTCAGTCTCCTAACACCGTCTATTTAACTGTTAAGTTTTTAATGAAATACATAAATTACCCTTGTGTTAATTAAATAAGTAAACCTTGGAAATTTAAAAGATTGTATTCTAGGGCCCACTTGTTAAAAAACAACCGCACCCCACTCCATCCCTGCTCTCATTTTCGGCAAAAGTTTCCGGTCATCTTCTCCGGCATCACAACCCCACCCTCTTAATGTCCGGCGACCCATTACCCCACCCCAATTAATATCTTCCTAGAAGCATCAATTAACATAATAACTTTGGAAAAATAATGCTTACCTGGACATTTTCTCATTCTAAAATCCAAAATTAAAATTTTGGAACCATATATGTAAAAGTAGTGCCAGACTTCTACTTCTATTAAAGCCATGGTGGGTTGAACCCTACAATCCAATTTAAGTCCATATGTCATACAACAATAAAATCATATAAATCCAATAATAAAATCATATAAGTCCGTATTTAATTAACACAAGGGTAATTTAGGTATTTCATTAAAAACTTAATGGTAAAATAGACGGTGTTAGGAGACTGGACTGAAATGGTTACAAAAGTGAAACCACAGGGACTGAAATCGCAATTTTTAAACTAATGGACTAAAATAGTGATTTTTGACAAACCGCAGGGACGAAAACAGTAATTAACTCATTTAGATATCTTTGTGTTTTTTTATTAATAAGGGCATTACAGTCAATTCACGTGTACTTAACAGAATAAATGGATGGGGTTAATATAGGTGGACTGAAATAGTTACGAAAGTGAAACCACATGGACTGAAATCGTAATTTTTAAACTAATGGACTGAAATGGTGATTTTTGACAAACCACAGGGACGAAAACAGTAATTAACTCTTTTTTTTTTCTTATTTCAAACAGACCTTATTGTTTGTTACAAAAATCACTAAGATGAGTTTCCTCGCCCCACTATATCAAATTTTAAGTTTGAATACGATTTTTGAACTAGATAAAAACTATTTTTAATTAATTCACTAATCTAAGCATGGAGTTCACCAAATCATTTATGATGAGCAGTTCTTTTAAACTTGCATACCTCCGGAAAGTATGTTTGATTTCGTGTGGCAAGGGCATGTTAATTGCAGCTAAGCCTTTCTAATTTGCCTCATATATTCGCTTCTTAGGTTCTTGCATCCCCAAATAAGATGTCACATGTTGTCTACCTTCAAAGTCATGTGTAGGTGCAGTGTATCAATCAGTGATACATATCCACCTACGAGCATCATGATACTAAGCAAATGATTCGAACCTTTCCTTCCACTCGACATACTATAAGACTTTCAGTAGCTTTTGCGGTTTGTTCGTAGTTCCAACTTCGTGGTCCATCTTGAGCATCTCGTTTAGAATACCCATTTTATTATTATTATTATTATTATTATTATTATTATTATTATTATTATTATTATTATTTCAACATAAAAGTAAACTAGAGAATGTTTTTTTTAAGAGTAAATTGCTAAAATCGTCCCTGACGTTTATTCATATTTGCTAGATCCATCCAAAAAAGGTTTTTTTTTCTCATAGTAACCACTAAGGTTTCAAAAAAATTGCTAAATACATCCAAAATGACTAATACTCTAAGTTGATAGAGGGGTAATTTAGTCATTCTTTTAATTTATTTAATTTACCCATTTTTAACAGGTTATTACATCCGAATGGGTCAGTTTGGCTTGTATTTTAACAAGAAAAATAAGGTAAAAAGAGAACAAGTCAGATCGGCTGTTTTTAGAATTATTGTTTCTGTACTTTGTTTAATCTTTTGAAGAATTATTATGTTTGTTGATGCAGTTTTTGTTCAAGGGCCAAACTATCCACACACCAATTTTGCATATCTACACACCTAAAAGGTGATTTTTGTCTTTACATGCACACCCTGCAGTGTCGAACTGTGGCCAAAACGGGGCGTTTTGGTCCGATTAACCAGACAAAGACTGACGGGTGTCTAACGGGTCTGTTGTCCGGACCAAAACGCCGAGCTTTGGTCGCGTTTTGGTCCTGTCAACCAGACCGGATATCAGTTTTGAGTTATTTTCTGATTAATAAGATTGAGAGTTATTCGATCTAAATTCTCTTCTTCATCTTTTCTATTCGGTTTGATTATCGACTGGGACTTGAATTGGTATCAGAGCCAAGTTCAATCGTCGATATCAAACTAGTAACCGGGTTCTTAATCGTCGGCTAAGGAGTTACGAGTCGGTGATTGGATTACAAGATTCTATCCACGAATTGGAGTTATCGTTTTCGGCAATAAGAAGCAATCGGAGTTCACACGGAATTGCGGCAGTGGAAACTAAGTTTGAGTTGTTGCTGCTTAGTGGATATCGGAAACGAGGAACGGGATTTCCGATCAATATTCCATACCGCAGAAACGGCGGGTCAGTCGGACCGGCAAGACAACAGCGGTTGGTGGGTACGGAACAGAGGCGGATAACCAGTTGTCTTTGATCAAATCGAAAATCAAGAAAGTAAAAAAAAGGTTGTTGACTTTTGCTGTGGTTCTCGATATTCAAAGAAAAGTAAAATAAAAACAAAGTTGTGTTTTATTAAAGAGTTAACTGCCATTTTCGTCCCTGTGGTTTGGTCACTTTGGCCATTTCAGTCCATTTTTCAAAAATGCGTCATTTTCGTCCCCACGTTCTGGAAAGGTGCCATTTCAGTCCAAAAATCATAACCCAGTTAAGTCAGTTTGTAAATAAGGACTGATTGTGTAAATTTGTAACATAAAGGACTGATTGTGTAAATTTGAAAAATGGACTGAAATGGCAGTTAACACCACCACCACTAGCCCTGCCACCACCACCACTCCGCTGCCACCACCACCACCACCGCCACCACCGCCACCACAACCACCACAGCCCTGCCACCACCACCACTCCGCTGCCACCACCACAGCCACTGCCACCACCACCACCACCGCCGCCGCCGGAACCACCACCATCAACGTCATGGCAAGACCCATATTTTCAGATGTCTGCTACTGCTGATATTACAAGATACAAGGAGTATTTTAGAGATATTGATCGCCATTGTTGCTCCAATGCATGATAAGTTGGAAGGAATATTAATATGCTCTTTTCCATGTCTGGTTCATTCTTGTGAATATGTAATACCAGATTGTGTATAAGCTGGTGCACTTTCTCATTCATAGTTGCTTCAGATAAATCTGGGCTTGGTCCAGCACAATATTTTAAAGATAGGGATTCTGAACTCATTTCTAGATCTTCTACCACCTGATTTGTAATTTATACCCAACAAATAAGATGACACGGCACCTATACATATACCACAATAACTAAATGTTGCAAAAACAGTCATAAAGTTGCAGATATTCCTTAAACAAATTATTCAGATTTCAAAATACCCTTTAAAGCTTTAGAAGATATTGATATTCCTTATAGTTACAGAGCATTCATAAACGCATTTTTCATACAGTTGATTTGGTTCTCCGGTTTTAGAATCTTTTTTAAGTATGATGTATCTTTACAATAGAGAGCATGAAGTAACTGCTCAAAATCAAGGTTGACTACTTCTAAATTTCTGCATGGAAAATAAGTTTCTTTTTGGTTTGTGAAGTAATAATAATTACCTGCTCAAGATACGACACTCTTCTCTGGTACAAGGTATGCTGACTGGAGCTGGGAATTCCTAAAACTTCAACCCTTTCATCGCGATCAATATCTCTAAAATACTCCTTGTATCTTGTAATATCAGCAGTAGCAGACATCAATACAACCCTACAAATCTTGCGGGTTACGGGGACGTCTTCGTCTTCTCCGGTCGTCTTCTCCGATGAACTCCGAACTCCGGCGAGTTGCAGAAATGAGCAGGGGTGGAACTAGATGTTTGTGGGGATCTGCGGAACTTCTATAATCCATTCGATTCGACACATAACGACATATTGTAGTGGGATCGATCCACTTTTAATTTTTATAGTGGATCGATCATCGAAGACGTCCCCGTAACCCGCAAGCTTTTCGTTTCGGTATACCGTTCTCGTTCCTTTGTTTTGCTCGTTTACTTTTCGGATTAAATACAATAAATTCTGACTTTATATTACATACAAACGTCTGAAAATATGGGTCTTGCCATGACGTTGATGGTGGTGGTTCCGGCGGCGGCGGTGGTGGTGGTGGCGGTGGTGGCTGTGGTGGCGGTGGTGGCTGTGGTGGCGGTGGTGGCGGTGGTGGTGGCAGCGGAGTGGTGGTGGTGGCAGCGGAGTGGTGGTGGTGGCAGGGCTGTGGTGGCTGTGGTGGCGGTGGTGGCGGTGGTGGTGGTGGCAGCGGAGTGGTGGTGGTGGCAGGGCTAGTGGTGGTGGTGTTAACTGCCATTTCAGTCCATTTTTCAAATTTACACAATCAGTCCTTTATGTTACAAATTTACACAATCAGTCCTTATTTACAAACTGACTTAACTGGGTTATGATTTTTGGACTGAAATGGCACCTTTCCAGAACGTGGGGGACGAAAATGGCGCATTTTTGAAAAATGGACTGAAATGGCCAAAGTGACCAAACCACAGGGACGAAAATGGCAGTTAACTCTTTATTAAACAAAAAAGTAGGGTTGTTTTTTTTGTACAGTATTAAAGATCAAAGGAAAAAGGTTTGTTTTTCCTTTGGTTAAACGGTTTGAACAGTGTTGGGTTTTAATTTGGGTTGAACAAGTGGGTTTAATTCAGGATTCGTTTTATCCGGCTTTTCGAGAGGTATTCGTGACCGGGTTTCTGTGAGCAAACGCGTTCGGTTCTGAAAAGTTGTTTAGAAATCAATGACGGACGGGAACAGACCTCCACTGGTTGTGGTTAAGGATCAGAGTACCACAACTTTACAATGTCCAATATTAACAGAAGCAAATTACAACATCTGGGCGATTCGTATTAAGGCAGTATTCAAGGTTCATGGAATACAGCAAGCTTTAGAACCAGGCGAAAAGGAGGTAGAGACAAAAAAAGGATGACATGGCAGTTGCACTTCTACTTCAAGCAATACCCGAAGAGCTCGTGTTTCAAGTAGCTCAGTTTCAGACTGCAAAGGAAATCTGGGAAGCGTTAAAGACACGGTATGTTGGGGTTGAACGGGTTCGAGAGGCAAAGCTTGAGCAACTGGAAAATGAGTTCGAATCTTTAAAGATGAAAGAAACAGAGACGATTGATTCTTTCGCAGGGAGGATTAGTCAGTTGGTTACCAAAGCAGCCAGTTTGGGAACCACTTACGAAAACAAAAAGATAACCAAAAAGTTATTAGGCTCTGTTCCAGCAAAGTATGTTCCAATTGTAGCTTCAATTGAACAATTCACAGATTTGAAGGCCATGACGTTTCAGGAAGTGATCGGTAGACTGAAGACGTTCGAAGACAGGATTAAGGGTATCGAGTCTTTAGCAGAAAATCAAGGTAATCTAATGTTTGCCAATGGTGAGTCATCCTCGAAATCCAAATCCTATGAAAATACGCGTGGGCGTGGGCGAGGCGGTTCAAGTTACCGAGGCAGACGTCAAGACCGGGATGATGAGGACCAAGATGGAAGTCAAAGCCGGGACGGTCAAAATCATCGGTCAAAACAAACGGGTCAAAGAAGAACCAATGATCGTCAAACGGGAAGGAAAGATAGATCACAGATTCAGTGTTACCGTTGTGATAAATTTGGTCACTTCGCGTCAGGATGTCCGGATCGTATGAAGAAACAAGTTGAAGTTAACTTAGCTAAAAACGATGATTTTGATCCATCATTATTCATGATGAGATGTGATCAAGAGACGGTTTTTCTAAATGAAGAATGGGTGAATCCAAAGCGTTTCGAGATTGAGCCAATGGAGAAAGACACTTGGTATCTCGACAACGGAGCATCGAATCACATGACGGGTAATCGAGCTTATTTCTTTGAACTTAATGAACGTGTCACAGGAAAGGTGAAATTCGGAGATGGATCTTGTATTGACATACGGGGAAAGGGATCGGTATTACTTGAAGGGAAAACGGGGGAGAAGCGCCTGTTAACCGATGTTTACTACATACCGAGTTTGCAAAGCAATATCATAAGTCTTGGTCAAGCAACGGAAGGTGGATGCGACATTCACATGAAACGTGATTTGCTAACCATTCATGATGATACAGGAAAACTTATGATGAAGGTGACAAGGACCAAGAACCGTTTGTACAAGATCAACCTCAAGATAGCAAGTTCTGGTACACAAGATAACATGACTGGAATAAAGAATTTTGCGGGTAGGGAACTACAAAGAGGTGAACTGAAAGATGATACGGAAAGTACGAGTCTTAACCTTCTCAAAGATCCAAGTTTAATGAAGAAACCCAAAATTCAAAGTCCAAAGAAAAATGTTTAAGAATTCAAAGAAAAAGTTAATCAAGGGATTCAAACCCAAGGAGGTACATTTAATGATCCAAGAAAGCTAGTGTTTGCTCAAGATCGCAGCCGAGTCAATGGTGGTGCGAGTTCTTATGACCAAAGGACGAGTCGTAGAGAAAGGACTAGTCGAGTACAAGGTCACAAGAATGTCCGAGCTAGGAAGAAGCCGAAAAACACAGCTAGAGATCAAGATGTGTTCTATGAGAATCAAGACAAAGAAGACATGTTGGAGCCTACTTATTTCAAGTCGGAAATTAAGGGGGTGATTGTTGGCGGTAATTCCCGACTCATCACAAGTCGGTGATGTGAAAGGGTGACAAAGGAGTTCAAGTCACAAGTCGGTGAACTTGAGGGATCAATGTTGACAAGTTGGTCATAATTGGTTAAGTTTCCTAATTACATTATAATTATATTTGGTAATGTGTTGGTCACCAAGTTAGGGTTATATGGTAATGTCTTGGTCACCAAGTTAGGGTAAGCCTATATAAACCAAGGTAGGGTTAGGCATTATTAAGATAAGAGTTAAGAGAAGATAAACCGAGTTATGGTTTGAGAGTCTGTAATCAGTTTTGAGTTATTTTCTGATTAATAAGATTGAGAGTTATTTGATCTAAATTCTCTTCTTCATCTTTTCTATTCGGTTTGATTATCGACTGGGACTTGAAATATTAAAATCAGAATATGTCAAAAAAAGACACTGTTTATTTGTGATCTAATGATGTTTATAATCATATTTAGTATATAATACTTATAATTTACTTTCATTTTGACAGGATTGAAGCATCCAAAATTCCAAGAGACGAGGAGGTGAAATTTGCGTATGCAGTGAACATAAGAAGGGTAGTAAAGCAACAGCTACCAGCCGGCTACTGGGGCAACGGCTGCGTTCCAATGTACGTAAAGACCACAGCCGGAAATCTGAAAACAGCCGATCTGACTTGTTCTCTTTTTACCTTATTTTTCTTGTTAAAATACAAGCCAAACCGACCCATTCAGATGTAATAACCTGTTAAAAAATGGTAAATTAAATAAATTAAAAGAATGACTAAATTACCCCTATATCAACTTAGAGTATTAGTCATTTTGGATGGATTTAGCAACTTTTTTGAAACCTCAATGATTCCTATGAGAAAAAAACCTTTTTTTGGATGGATCTAGCAAATGTGAATAAACGTGAGGGATGATTTTAGCAATTTACTCTTTTTTTAATATTAAACTGTTAACAAAAAAATCTTAAACAAATCCGTTATTATGGGCTTACAAAAAAAGGCCTGATATCTGAACGGACTTCCAGTCTTCCACAAGTCCGTTTTGAATAAGTCCACTAAAAAGCCCAAACACAAATTCCTTTATCATGTCCATCTGAAAGCCCAAATATAAGTCCGATTAATGTTATCAGGACTTAGTCTTAAGATTGTTTGAAAGACAAGTCCGTTTGAAAACCCAAGATATGTGAATTCGTAATCTGCTATAACAACTTAAGCCCAAATCTCAAGTCCGTTAATAAGGTTCAATGAAAACGAAAAAGGCACATATTTTAGCCTTTACCACATTACAATAATAATAATAATAATAATAATAATAATAATAATAATAATAATAATAATAATAACAACTTAGTTTAGAATTGTGTTTGAGCAAAACGATTAGTCTCGTTTTCTCTGACAAGCCAAGAGTAATGGGATCGACGGGTCAGAATATGACCCGTTTACAATATGAGAAAAAACCCATTTATTCGCTGCTTCAGTGTAATGTATTCCGTCCCATATGATCATATCCGAAGGATCTTTACAAGATCCCACAATGATTTCTTTCCCATTGTCATTTACTTTTCCTCCACATCCAACATGTATGTTATAGTTGTACTTTCCTCCGTAGCCACAACAAGCTTTAAGAGGATGCTTAAATCCTACATTGCAATAAATGTACAACCGTTAAAACTATCGGTAATAATTTCTTATATGACCCAAACACGATACGAAAAAAATCAGGTTTTTGTTGTCATATCCTATTTAATTTATGGGAAAACCTCCAAAATAGGCATGTTCAACCAATCATAAAACGCCAAATAAGCAAAGTCGGGGTTTAATGATTCAACATGACACGATTCACAGCTCTAACTAAAACAAAAAAAAAACTATTTTGCTATAAATAAGTACATTTACCATGCTTGTGTGCTTGACTAATGAGTGCGTATCTCGCTTTATAGATATCGACATAGGTGATGAAAGCCTCAGGAAGTTCTTCGCGGAGTTGGTTCACAAGATCCTTTAACTTACGATTAAAGAATTGAGCGAGTTCGTTAATGGGATTAGCACATCCATTCTTGTCCATTTGTCCTTCATTGATTTGTAGATATTCCAATACATATGGTAAACAACCAATCGGGCCGGTATTGTGTATCCAAAGGAATCTACCTCCTTTGTCATATACATCCTATTGAGACACAAATCTGAAATGTAAGTATATAACAAACGCACCTCGTACTTGTATAAGTGCTTGTTTTCTCACATAGAAATAAAAATCATTAAGAATACTAACCTTAACAACGGTTTTGAATTGACCTAGGATGTCGGGAACGGATGCTTTCACTTGATCGACAGTCAAGTTTAGGAACAAACCACCCGTCAAATCGTTTTGCCCGATATCAAATGTGTATAAACCACGCGTAAAAGCTTCGGGTTTTGGAACTAACTGTTTAAAGATACCTTGGACTGTTTCAAGATTTACATGTTAGATGATTATATCATACATGAGTGTTATTATCTACTGTTTAATACGATACTTGTTTTTTATGTGTAATAGATGAAGAGTCACCAGATTCACCATATATTCGCAATTGAGGTCATGAGGTGGTGTTACCTTGGCGAGTCCTGAGATGAAAATCATTGAATTGATATGATTGAACATTTAAGGAAATGGGACTCAAACCACTTTGATGGCGAGTCCTATTTGGGGGTCTAATGGTTGAACCACCCGTCGCAAAGTTGGCTCCATGGGTAAAGTTGGAGCCCAAAGCATCTAGGAATGCACTAAGGTAAGGTAAGCCCAAACTTTGCACTGTAAATCAATCGGATGTTGTTCGTTATTTGAATTCCAAAAGTCAAAACACTTTATGGAGTAGGATATAATAATTGCATACCCATAAAGTCGATGAGAAGACGGCCATCGGAGTACCTACCAGCTGAACGATGAAAAAACGTCTCACCATTGGGTGGAGGAACCTGCCCAAACGCGGCAGCCAGGCCACCGGTATCGGAGTTTGAGTCGCCGAAGTTGAAAACAGCCGGAAAATCACATGTTTTAACAGGTTTAGTTGATAGTAAAAGTAGTAAGAATAAGACACATGCTTTTAGCTCCATATTGGGACCTCAGAAATCACGGACCAAAATATAAGTGCACGAAGATAAGGGGCAAAAATGTCTGTTGAATAATTTTAGATTCCTTGTACATTTCATACGGTTTTAAATATTAATCCATAGATAGATCAGAATCACAAGATCAGTTACAAATCTGAATATTTTCAAACATAGAAACATTATGTTACTTTTTTAAATAAATAATATGTAAAGGTTCTTGTTGTCATTTGAAGTGTAAGTGTATATTCAAAGGGATTATTATAATAAATTAGTCCTCACACTCACTCTCTTGAGTCTCTTCATTTTCCTTATAAGTATCCCAAAATAATATTACAAAATTTATGTTGTTTCGTCATAGATACATACCCAAAATAAAAGACCTATCTGGTAATTTTTTATTCAATTCTTAACCGAACTAGGTTTTTTCACAATCACCGCGTTGCGGCGAACTTATTTTGTTATTTAGTCTGTGTTTACATGTGTTTTGAAATCAATACGAGGTCGTTGCGCACGAAACTGCTGACAAGAATAAAAATAAGATATAGAAAAAGACACTAAAAGATAACCGAAAGAAAATCAACCAAAAATTTTTTATGGTAATGATTTTGTTCGTATGAAACTCGTGGTCAGAGATAAGCAAATGGTATTGGGTACCGGTACTAAATTTCCCGAACCGAAAGATCTTAAGTACAAATTCGGTACCGACTTTTGGCGCCTACCGGTTTTTACCTTCATATACCGGTACCGTAACCGGTATTTTCGGTATCGATATCGGTTGGCACCGAGCTCATCCCTACCCCTGAAACTGAAAAAAATAAATCATTAAAAGTTGAAGAAAATTAACAAAAAAGTTGCACGATACCGCTGTTCGTACAGTACCCATGATCAGAGACGAGCAAATGGTACCGGGTAGAAGTACCGAATTTCCTGAACTAAAAGATTTTCAAAATCATTTCGGTACTGACTTTTGGGGTTTTCTGTACAAGGCTGGTGCCGGTTTTTACCTTCGTGTATCGATAATTGTACCAGGCTGGTGCCGGTTTTTACCTTCATGTACCGATAACGAAACGAACCATACATGTATTTTCGATACAAGTACCGGTTAACACAAAGCTTATTCAACTTAAAAAGTAAGGAAATAATATATTACTGTAATATTAAAAAAAAATTACTGTTCAAAACGTTGGAAATTTAATATAAGGATAATTCGTGTTTTGCCAAGGATTTGATTTGTGAAGACTCAAAACCAGTTGGTCCGACCTGGTCTAAGTGTAGTTTCAGATGGCCTAGCAAGAACCTGCAAGATCACAAGGAGAAAGCACACCGTTAGCCTCGTCACAGGGAGGGGGGCCTCTCTGTGACCAAGCTCGGGCGTGAGAATAAGTATTTGTGAGGAGGAAATAGGTCAGGAAGAGAGAGAGAGAGGAGAGTTTTTAGAGAGAGAAAGTAGTCCTTACCCTTGGGTGGAGATCTTGGCGGGGTATTTATACTTTTTGGGTGTGCTGACGTGGCGTGTTAGTTAGGGTCGGACCTGTCACTATCAGGTAGTTAAAGCTGAGGGCCCCAGGTTAGTTGGGAGGGAGCTTATGCCCTGATCGTTCCGACTGATGGTGCTAGGTTTGGATAACCTTTTATGCTTACGGTCCGACCTTACTATTTTCGTATATTCTCAAGTACCTGGTTCGACCGGGGACGTATCCTCATCAAGTCCCCCTAGTTCGTAGCGTTTTGTGTAGCAAAAGCTTCGAACGAATGGTGTGGTTTGTTAGATTCGGCGCTTCTTTTTGTTTTTGAATTTTGAATTTTTGTTGGTGATTTTTACTTGGTGACCGTCGGTTGCTTTAGCTTTTCTCTGACTGATGTGACGTTTGATTTACGTCATCTGTCATGACGTGTCATGCTTGTATTGGACCGCTTGAGGCGGTTTATTTTTCCTTATAAAAAGGGGGTAAAAAAAAGGTGGATTTTTACTTCTTTTTCTCTGATCGCCTCCCCTTTTTATTTCTTCCTTCACCTCCTCTCTTTGGATTACCGATAATCGAACAGGTACGTCTCATTTTCAGTTATGGTGAATAAAAGTAATATGTCGGGTTGTTTCAATATTATGAACCAGAAACTCATGGACTGGTATGTTGACCAGTACTCTGTTCCTTCTTCGCTTAATCCTTCCTTGCCGGGAAAAGATGAAACATCTACCCCTTCCCCCCTGGAAAGATCGGGGTTTATACCCGGATGTTTGACTATTGTAACTATCGTCTTCCCTTGACGAGATTCTTAGTTAGGGTTTTGATTTTTCATAAAGTTCACCTTTCTCAGATGAATCCCTTTGGGTTAGCCAAAGTATGTCAGTTTGAGCTAGCCTGTCGTGGCTTAGACTCCGATCCAGATTTGGATGTGTTCCGTGCATTTTACAGGTTGAACCGAACCGGAGATTAGTACACGTTCGAGACGCGGCGGAAGAACGCTTCTTGCTATTCGTGGATTACCACGAGCTTGAAAGATTGGAAAGATCACTTCTTCTTCGTTGACGATTGATGCGTTCCGACCGAGATGACCTGGAGGGCGAGAAAATCCAAACTTCCTGGGCCTCTCCCTGAAGATTTTGAATTTAATAGAGGGTTGTACTCCGATCTGATAAAGGAGGCCGGACGGGTTCAGAAATTTCCGGAACACATCCTTGTTATGGGGAGAATAAGCACGATGTGGCGCGAACCTGAATACTACCCCATAATTCGTTGGAATGGAGAGGGTTAGTTATGCTTTTTGCCTTAAATGTCATCCCACTTTTTGTACATATTACACATGTATATTCACCCGTTTGGTTTTATATGTTTAATGCGTGCTTTTTGTTTTTGTGCAGTTATGGGGTTGAAAGAGGCCCTTCGGTTAAAATCTTTTGATACTTGGAACTCCAAATTCGAGCCAAGAAGACTCCCGAGGGCGATCCACCGTATCTATCGGTGATCCAAGAGAACCTTTATTCTATCAGACCTCCCGTTGCGGCTGATCAAGGAGGTTCGGGCTTGGCTCAACAATTACATGAGGCTCTATCTAAGCCTGCTTCAACTTCTGGCGACGTGGGGGGTGATGCGGAGAAGGTCCAAGGTTCTGGGTCGAAGGTGGTTTTGTATGGCTCGATACATCTTTCTGCCGAAGATGAGGGGGTAAATGCTAGTGGTGGAGAAGATGATGCTGATGACGGGACTCGTCCTCAAGTCAGCTTAAAAAGGAGCCAGACCATTTCTTCGGAATCCGATCCAAATCCCCAGAAGACTAAAAGCAATCTGAAAACGATCATTTTAGAAAATGACGCGGACCAAGTTACTGGTTTTTCCACTGCTGGGGGTCTTTTGGACAATTTGAGTGCTCATATTCATGGTGGTAAAAGACCTAGGGACCAGCCGTTTGATCTTCCTCCGAGTCCATTATCTTTTGGAGGTCCGACCACTAAGGTGATTACTGACACCGGCATGGCTAATCCGCTGTCGATTCATAAAGTTGATATGTCTCCCTCAGGTAAACCTACTACCGGGGTTGCTTCTAATGTTTCCAGACCGAGCCCTCAACAAGTGGACGGTGGGGATAGCATTTCTTCGTCCCCTTTGTGGTATGTGTAAGGACTCTCAAAATTGTCCTAAAACTACCCGTAAGTGAAAACCTGAACCCCTGAAACCTTAATCCATATGAAAAATCAAGAAATTCAGAATTTTGGTCTTCAGGCGGGCCGCGTAAGGATCAAGCCTAGCCTCACACGGGCCGCGTCAACCCTAGGTTTGACCGGATAAGCATCCGGATCCATGTGTCACACGCGTGGCAATTCTAGTAGTGACACGCTAGCCCTAACCTACATATAGCCTGCCCTCGCGGGCCGCGTAAAGAACAAGAGGAGGCTCACGCGGGTCGCGTGAACCTCAAATTCTAGCTATAAATAGCTTGGATCAGGAGCTATCATTTGGTGTCGAAATCACTTCACAAAAACGAAGTTACACTGATCCAAAGTCGAAATTTCAATTATTATAGCAAGGCGCTGCTACGATACAGGGTATTAACTCGATCGCTGCTACGATTCAATGTCCGATCGATTGAAACTATCCAATGGATGTTTAAGTGCTGCCCACATTAAGGTTATGCTTTGTCATTCGTCGTGAATTCGATGGATGTTTAAGTATCGCACTTTGTCATTCGTTGTGAGGGTTTAATCTCGTGAGTTATCATAAATGCTGTATTAGTTACTGACCCAGTTCGTGTGGATGTTATTTAAATTTAGGTTACAAGGCTAATCAGAAGGCTAAACTCTGCCCGTATAAACTTGCAATGTGAGTCATTCTCTTTTTATCAAAAGTATTTTACAATACTCTATTTTCAAATGCTATGATTACAGGGAGTAAGTCGTGTATATCTTGAATCACTGGCTAAGTGGGGTATTGTGCACATTACTAATTTCTCACGGGTTAGACTAATAAATCCTAACAGTGATAACCGTCACTACTTGGGGAAAGACCCAATAGTGGTATGACCATCGTCACCAGGTGACAAGGCGCCAGATAAAAATAAGATAAAAGCCATTGTAATCGCTCTTATGCTGTAATTGATAACTAAATGTGTCGTTTTACATACTTGAATGACTCGCCATCATTTTCCCCGCTGATAAAATATTTTTAAAACATGTTTCAGGCGACCTGCTGTAAATCAAGGAAACGTGCTAAGGAGCACTACCAAGCTTGAAGAGGTGGCTCAGTTAAAAATGAATAAACATGTTTTAATAAATCAGGGAATTTCCTAGTTAAATTCCTCTATTGTAAATTACGGGGTTTATCCCAAATTATGGAATAAAATAATTGGGCATTTTCGAGTTTTAAAAGATCCTGTTAAAAAATCTTCCGCTGTCGCATCATAGATACCACGGGTTCCTGTACCGCGGCTCCTGACCGGGTCAAACCGGGGCTGGGGCCGTGACAGTATGAAAACGAAGCTGCGGTTGTACGTCGAGAGCTTGGTTTGGGAGTAGATGTAGATGTGGATTCTATTCGTGCATCAGAGAGATACGTGCCTGATTGGTCTTTGACCAACAAAGATAGAGTCGTAGATGCTCTTACCGCAAAGATGTCTTTGTTCCATATTGGTACCCCTTCTGAGCATGTATATTACGGAAAGATGAGTGGCCCGGAGCTTGGAAATGCCTTGATGCTAAACCAAGCTCAGTCTAATTCTCTGGTGGTTGAAACTTATAAACGTTGGGTTGAATCGGAGTCAAACTGCCGCAGGCTTGAGCGTGAGATTGCGTTCCTGAAGAATGAGGATAATGTCCGTTCAAAAACAAAACAAGAGCTTTCGTCTCTTCGTTCTCAAGTGGATCGTCTGAAGGAGCAGGTCTCGGAGGCAAAAGAGGTTAGCAAGTCTTCACAAGCTTCAGCTGCAGCTGCCTATGAGGCTCGGGACAAGGCTCTTCGGGATTTGGAGGATTTTAAGTTGAAGTTCGAGGGTTTGGAGAAGAAACTATCCGATGTTGAAAAGAGAGGTAAAGCGGAGCTGAAGGAGATGCAATCTTCCTACGATCAACTTTTAGCCGATCATCACCGCTTAATTTCTGGTACGTTTGCGAAGTGTTTAACTGCTATTTCCCTTTTCTACTCCTTTTTAACCCTTTGTTCCTTTCGTTAGATAAATCCGAGCTTGAACGGGCTCGTGACAGGGCTATCCAGTCTCACCGAGAAACGATTGATGAAGCGAAAGGGATGTTGACTCGTTGCGATGGTGAGATGGTTGAACTCTATGCCCAGGTGTCGGAGCTTATGCTTACTAAGCAGTGGTTCCTGACGGACGGGGTTGCCTGGGTGGTCAAGTTGGTTCATCAAAGTCCCGAGCTGGAGAAAGTGGTGTCTGATTTGTTAAACAGCGTTAATGCGGTTGGAGCGAACAAAGGGATTAAACAAGGTTTTCAGGCAGCCAAGGGTTCAGCTCGTTCTTTTGAGGAGGTCCCCGGGTACGATGAAGGGGCTAAGGACGCGCTGGATGCTGCGATAAAGGCCTTTGATAATTTCCATATTTCTGTTCTCGACAAGGTTGCAGACTTAGTGGACAAACCTTTGTCCATTATCAGGCAAAGGAGCGAACTTCCCATTGTGAAGGAAGATGACGGAGCTTAACCTTTAGCTTGTGTAATCATATAATATTTTTTTGTTATGGCGTGTAATCCGTACAATCTTTTTTGTGATTTTCTGAACATACTACGTTTGACTTTACGGTATCATTCTTATGATATTAAACGCTTGACTTTTTAGCCTTAGTTTGCGTCCAAACTTTTACTGTTTAGTCAAAGATTTATTTTGATCGTCTTAAGTTGGCCGAACTTAATAGATTTTGTGCTTTTCATATTCATTCTGGATCGGGTTTGATCATTTTGCTTAATAGATTTTTATTTTTTGAACTACTTAAGCCTTCTCGATCGGCGCGAGGCATGGGTCGAGGCCCGTTAGTGCACATTTTATATTGTTCGAACTTATACATGAGATATGCTATAATTGGTACTTATAAAAATGCAGATCGCTTTATTTTCTATCTTGATAATCATGATCCGGGGCAGACCCTCCCGGTTTACAAGGAAATAGAAATATTCTTCGGGGCATTACCCTCCCGATTTTTACATGTAAAAAGAAATACTTAGAAATAAAAGATAGCGATCTTTCTAGTCCGTATCGGACTGGCGCCTACATGAAGCACTTTTTTAGATGGACTCCGTTCCATGTTCTGGGTATGGGGGTTCCGTTGATTTTTTCGAGCACGTAAGAGCCTTTATCACTTGCCTCTTTTATGCGGTACGGTCCTTCCCACTTCGGGGTTAGCTTCCCAGGAGCTTCGACGCGACTTGCATCATTTTTTCGAAGCACAAAGTCTCCGACCTTAAACTTGTAGAGCTTGGCACGAGCGTTGTAATACTTTTCGATTTTCTTCTTATACCGTGCTTCCTTAATTGCCGCCACGTTCCGACGCTCTTCCAGCAGGTCAAGATTGGATCGGAGCTCCTGTTTGTTTTCTTCCCAATTTTTGCACCTTTGATTTGGGAGTCTGATTTCTGCGGGGATCACGGCCTCAGTGCCGTATGTAAGACTGAACGGTGTTTCTCCGTTACTAGTCTTGTGCAACGTTTGGTGAGCCCACAATACGTTTGGTAACTCATCTACCCATCCTTTGCCTTCGTAACCAAGTCTTCTCTTTATTCCGTCAACGATTCGTCGGTTTATCTGTTCGACCTGCTCGTTCCCCTGGGGTGGGCAACCGAAGAGAAAACTTGGTTAATCTTCAAGTTCTCGCACTAGCGCTTGAACGGATTTTCCGCAAATTGTTTTGCATTATCGCTAACTATGTAGAGCGGAAGACCGAAGCGGCATACGATCTGCTCCCAAAAGAATCTTGTTACATTGTAGCCAGAGATGATTGTGAATGGTCGGGCTTCCACCCACTTGGTGAAATAATCCACCGCAACTAGCAGATATTGGGTGCTTCCGCTAGATCGTGGGAAAGGTCCGACTATGTCAACGCCCCACTTCTGGAAGGGCCATGCGGCGGTTACCGGGACCATCTCATTCTTCGCTCGGAGGCTCACTGGTGCGTGCTTTTGGCATTCGTCACATTGCTGGAGTTCTTTAACTGCACTCTCGTGCATCCCTGGCCAATAATATCCTGCGTTTTTTACCTTTGTTACGATCATTTTTGGCCCGGCGTGGATCCCGCAGATGCCGTAATGCACTTCTCTGATGATATAGCTGGCCTGTTCTGGATCGAGGCATTTTAGCAGAGGCCCGAGGAAAGTCTTTCGGTACAAACCCCCTTCATGCATCTGATAATGAAGCGAGTTGATCTGGATTTTTCTAACTTCTGCTTTATCAACTGGCAATACGTCGTGCACAAGGTAGTTGACTATGGGTGTCATCCATGTTTGTGACGGAGCTTCTACTTGCATGACGTGAGGAGTGGCAATTGAAGGCGTAGTTAAAACTTCCACTGTCACACCCCCAAAATACCACCTAGGGAATGTCCCTGTTAGGCGTGTGACGTACCAATAACGAGCCACTAATTACATTGAATGCGTACAAGTTTCAAAATAAAATCCTTAATTATTAATGTAAAATACCATCAACGAGTTTAAATGAAAACCAACATGTCCAGCGGAAGCAAATAGTAAACCAATGTTAAACTGTTTCAAAAACCAATGTATGATATCAATAGTTCAATCACATGAATCCCTCCAGTCGACCCATGACCACTCCAGCTACTCCAGACCGCAAGTTCCAATCCAAGACATCTAACGACCTACAAGCATGCAGACAAGTGTGTCAGACGACGCTGGTGAGTTCAAAGTTTTGTTAACGCGTTTAGTTACCAGGTATGTGTATAAAACAGTTCAACAGTTCAATAGTTCAATAATTTGATTTGATGTTGTTCTTAACTCGATTACCACAGATGGCTACAAGATGTGAATGCCCAACCCCAATGCCTCTATCTAGGCATTGGTCAAGTGGTCAAGGTAATTAGTTCAACTAACAACCTCGAGTAGATGTAAGGGGTCTTATATATACACGATGTGAATGCCCAACCCCAATGCCTCTATCTAGGCATTGGTCAAGTGGTCAAGGTAATTAGTTCACGCCCGTCCTTTCGGCACGGTGTGAGGGTGCCAATCCTAATAGCGCTATCAACTAAATACCTCGTTGCCTTCCTGGCAACAATCGGTAGATGTAGGGGGTCTTACATAATAGAAACTAAGTAATAACAAACATCCCATTAACCTGCATTCCTCCCTGGAACGTTACCCGATATCCCTTCCCGGGATGCATGCTTGGAAAAGAGCAGTGAACTCACCTTAGGTTTGCTCGGTAAGATTAGTTTATTTGTTTATCGTTGGACACCCACACCCTAGTATGGTTCCAATGAAAATTAGTTTCCCTTACACATAAACCGCATATTCTTTGCACAATTTCCACAAGTGTTAAGCAAGTATGGTATGTATTATCACACAAGTTACAACGAGCATTCGGGCCACATGTAGTTTCACGTTACAGGATCATGTATCACCACAACACATAGAAACAGTCCAAACCTATTCAACTGATCATGCACATAACAACATTAATTGATATCACTCAACCTTTATTTAATTACTTTCATTCTTGTATCAACACTATTTAAGGCTTGCCATCCCTTGGCAGCCCATACCCGAAGGCCAATTACGGCTAAACCCCAACACAAAACAACATCATATGGTCCAGTAAGTCTATGTATCACTATTTTTCTTATGTAGCCCAGTCCGTATAGCAAAGCCATTTAACGATTTAATATGTCCCACTAAAGCTTAGCAAAGCCATTTAATAATTTAACTAATATACTTTTATGCTAATTACCACTAAATACTCGGCCCAGAAAATAAGTCCCTTATCACATGCAATCTCGAATGAAACAATTGTACAAACAATGACTCTTTTAATTTCTATTGGACCAATACTTATGTGATTTGATATTGACAACTAAAGTTGGCTGACAATTTGTAGTGATCACACTCAATATTTGATTACCCAACATCATTAGTATATGCACATGGCTTGCTTAGAAAGACTACAAATACACACACATGGCTTCATTGGATCTGTGCACATGGGCGGCCCCTTCCTAGTTCAAGTTTATATCTTTATATAATTATCCACACCCTTTTATTATTTAACAACAATCATCAAAAGCTAATCACTATTTCACATATTCAGATCATCGAATGACAATTCACCAGGTTCATGCCATATAAATCCATGCATCATTAACCAATACTATACACATAATAGAATCCAATATCAACAGTCAACAGCCGATTGGCTCCCATATTATTATTCAACCAGAATTCAACAAACATGCAGCAATTACTCATAAACTAACAATTAATAACAACCTCAACAATTAAAATTTACTAACAGCTTATAACATATAATATACCAACAATCAACACAACATACGCATCAAGAAGGAATTTAGATGATATTTACTAACCAAGATTCTCGATAATCAGGAGGATATCTCACGAGGAAGAGGGGTGTGCTTCCACAGTCGTGCGAATATTATGGAGGAATAGGGTTTTTGATTTTTGTGTTATTGTTAAACAACAACATTAACATGTTACGTATATTAATATCAATAGCTTGGGGCGGTTCCTAATTAGCCGATAGTGGGCTCAATCCAATTGAGTGTGGCCGATTGGGCCACTGCCACTAAACAATTCAATTGACTAGATAATTCAATTGGGGCATTAACTAATTCAATAGATCCGAAAGTAACTAAGGAAGATTGCGCCAAATTAATTGATTAAAGGGATTGGGCCAAGTGATATTTATGTGCGGTGGCGGCCCAGCAGCATTGCAATAGGTGCGGCCCATTACATAAGTGTATAAAATTAACGGAGTTATCGTACGTTTACATTTATGCTTGACCAAAGTATACTCGTACAGCATATCCAACACCTCAGAGAGAGTTAACGAGAAATTAAGATCACAGGGTTAAACGTCACTAACCTTGAATGTTCGGGTTGTCACATCCACCCTTACCTCTTTGGCCAGATGACTGAACGAAACAGACGCCAACTTGCTTAATGCATCGGCCTTTTTGTTTTTACTGCGGGGAATATGTTCGACCTTGCATGAATCGATTGATGCCATAGCTTGCTTTACCTGCTCCAAATATTCAATCATGTTAGCTTCCCTTGCTTCGTATTCCCCATTCACCTGATTTGCTACAAGCAATGAATCTACATGGGCCTCAACGTTTCTTGCTCCGACTTTGGCTGCCAAACGTAGACCAGCTAGCAGGGCCTCATATTCAGCCTCGTTATTAGAACTCTTGAATTCCAATCGGAGCGCATATGTCATATCCGTACCATCCGGATCGGTGAGGATTAGGCCGGCTCCGGCCCCCTCGGTGCTCAAAGCCCCATCCGTATACAAAGACCAGGGCTTATCCGGAGTTTGCTCCGTTTCTTCCAATTCTTTGTCCTCCGGCATTTCCACTAAAAAATCCGCAATTACCTGCCCTTTTAATGGACCCTTAGTTCTAAAGGTGATTTGAACGCGCCCAACTCGATCGCCCATTTTGCCATGCGACCTGAAACTTCGGGTCGTCGGAGAACATGCTGGATTCTTTGATCCGTTCTAACCTCGATTGGGTGGGCTTGAAAATAGCGGCGAAGCCTTCTTGAAGCGCGGACTAGCGCCAAAGCTAACTTTTCCAAGTTTGCGTATCTTGTTTCATAATCTTTTAACGTTCAGCTTACGTAGTAGATGGGGATTTGTGCTCCGATTCGGTGGGCGACTAGCACAGCACTGATAGCACCACGCGATGCGGCTAAGAAGACCATTAGTACCTCGTCTTTCTCTGGTACGGTGAGGGTTGGTAAGGTGCCCAGATAGACTTTAAGCTCTTCAAAGGCTCGTGCAGCCTCTTCGATCCATTTAAATTCTGATCTGAAACTTTTTCTGAGCACATCCATGAATGGGAGAGATCTGTCTGCTGCTTTTGACAAGAATCGATGGAGGGCGGCCAATCGCCCATTTAAGGACTGGATCTCTTTAACCGACGTTGGAGGCTTCATGGTGAGAACAGCATCGATTTTATCAGGGTTGGCTCGCAAACCTTTTAACCCGACCATGACTCCCAAGAACTTTCCTTCTTCTACCCCGAACGTACACTTTTTAGGGTTTAATTTCATATTGATGCTTCGTAGTCGGGTGAACGTTTCAAGTATGTCTTTTAGCATGGCGGCTTCATCGTGACTCTTGATTACGATGTCATCGACATACACCTCTACATTTCGTTCGATCTGGTCTTTGAAGGCTTTGCTCATTAGACGCTGATACGTGGCGCCGGCGTTTTTTAATCCGAAAGGCATCTTGGTAAAGCAGTAAACTCCTTCGTTGGTAACAAAGGCTGTCTTGTCCTCGTCTTCAACTGCCATTTGTATCTGGTGGTATCCCTTATAAGCGTCTAGGAAGCATTTCAGCTTGAACGTGGCGACGGAATCAATCTTTTCATCAATCTCTGGTAATGGGAAACAATCTTTCGGGCACACATCATTTAGATCGGTGAAGTCGATACACATTCTCCATGAGTTATCCTTTTTTCGCACCATGACTGGGTTTGACACCCATGTTTGGTATCGGACCTCTCGAAAAATTCAGGCATCCAGGAGACTCTTTACGTCCTTGGCAATTGCCTTGGCTCGATCCGGTGCCATATGCCTTTTCCTTTGCGCTATCGGTTTGATTGATTCCTTTACGTTTAAGTAGTGCTGCGCCATAGACCTGGGAACCCCTTGCATATCAGAATGCTTCCATGCAAAAACATCAATTGAGTTACTCAATAACTCCCATAGGAGCTTCTTTGTTCGTTTTGGGAGCTATGCACCAATAGCCACTTGCTGTTCTGGGAAGTCCGGGTTAATCGCCCAAAGTTCCGTAGGCACTTCGGACTTTTTGGAATTCGTTTCAGCTGCGTGCCTTACCTCGGCCACGAATGAATTTGATTCTGAAAGGATAGTGGCAACCCCTGCTTCGGTAGGGAATTTTATGGCACCGTGTATCGTCGAACTAATTGCTCCGAGAGCTTGTAACCCGGGTCGCCCAAGTATTATGTTATGCGACGAATGAGTGCCCACAACCAAAAAGGTTAACTGAACGGTTCTGCTTTTATCATTATCTTTGAATGTGGTCGGAAGGGTGATCTGCCCTATCGGACGAACCACTTCTCCCGAAAAACTTATTAGAGGGGTAGACACCTCGATTAACCTCTTTTTTGTTTGGGAGTTCAGCTGCTGAAAACATTGCAAATACATTATCTCAAAGGCGCTTCCTCCGTCTACATAAATTCGCCAGACCAAATGTCCCGCGACTACGGCCGATATCGCGATTTGTCCATCTCGAGCATCTTCCGGATCGATGGGAGGAAAGTACGTTGGTTGGTGCATCCAAGCTGCCATGTGCTGGTTCGACCGCTTTACCCCCTTTGTTTGGTAGACCGAATCATATTGATCCCTGGTTCGGTGTTTGGATTATCCATCGCTGCCGCAGATTTCTTCCCATCCTTTACTTCTTTCACGAGGTGAGAGAGTTTTCTGGAACGTACAGCTCTTTCGATCTCTTGTTTTAAAGCCCAGCATTTGTTAGTCGTATGCCCCTTGTCTCAGTGATACTCACAATACTTCTTAGAATGCTTATCCGAAGTAGGCCGCTGCTTCGCTGGTGTAAGAAATCGGGTGGATTCCGTGCTACGGATCTCGCTCGGAGATTTTGTTAATTCGGAGAAAGTGTTGAAGCGCACGTTTCCAGTTCGGAAACTGCTTCGATCAGACTTCTGGTACGGGCCACGACTTCGGCTCCAATTGTTGCTTCTATCTTTTGGTGGTGACACGTTTCGTCTCCATGACGCGGTTCGAGCCTTGGCATTCCTTGCTGTTGCTCTTTCCTCGGACGAAGGCTCGAGCTCGTTCCATAAGTATCTCCATGGTTTTTGGGAGATCTTCTCTACGAGCTTATTGTTCCGAACTCAATGGCAAAATCCGGAAACTCGGAGCTGGTCAACTGCCCCGCTTATCTGCATGCTTTCTCGATTGAAACGATCGATGAAATCTTCTACGGATTCTCCGTCGCGGCGTTTTATGTGGTGAACCTCAGTAATGTCTTTCTTGCAGCATCGCTGCTAGCAGAAATTTTGTAGAAAAATACGCCGAAAATCTTCAAAGTGATCAATCGATCCTTCTGGCAACCCATCGAACCATACTCTTGCCGATCCGGTGAGAGTTTGAGCGAACATGTGACACCATGCCAGCATGGGCCATTGTTCGACCTTAGCCGCTCCGGCGAATGCGAACATGTGATCATCCGGGTCGGACGTACCATCGTAAAATTTTAACGTTGGAGGCATCTTTAACTTTGCCGGGAGTGGCGCGTTAACGATCCTCAACGTGAACTTCGACTGAGAAGTCATGGACGAGGGATGATACGGCATGATTAGCTCCTGATCCTGAGGGTTTAGACCCATAGATCCCTGGCGAAACAGGTCGTTGAGACCGTCATTTATTGGAGCACTCGTAAACCAGGGAAATTGTGCCACACAAGTTATGGGAGTGGAGATTATAGGACTTACCATAGATCCAGAGGTGAAAGCTCCAACGGAGACAGGATTAGCCCCTGGATAAACACTGCTGAACAAGTTCGTGCGGAGACTCTGCAACATTTCTTCTCGTTGCTGCTGCTGCTGTAGTTGCCGTAACAAATCAGCATTCCGTAGGAGGAAAGCGTTTTCAAAACTAGGTAACGGTGTGGCGACTGGAGCGGTAACTGATAATGTGGTGACAGAGCTTGCTACCACAGAACTTGTTGGTGGAAGTACTGTCGCTGATCCTGCTTGGATCGCTGCAGTGACGACTGCTGTAGGGACAGCTGTAGATGCAACATTTCCTTCCCAGATTTCGTTATAAGACGGGAAAGTGTTTGTGGAGGCAGCTGTTGTGTTTTCCATAATTGCAAGTGATCAAAAACTAGCAAGCGAATTGTGTGAATTCGAGGGGATGGCGCCACTGAAGACTCAAAACCAGTTGATCCGTCCTGGTCTAAGTGTAGTTTCAGATGACCTAGCAAGAACCTGCAAGATCACAAGGAGAAAGCGCACCGTTAGCCTCGTCACAGGGAGGGGGGCCTCTCTGTGACCAAGCTCGGGCGTGAGAATAAGTATTTGTGAGGAGGAAATAGGTCAGGAAGAGAGAGAGGAGAATTTTTAGAGAGAGAAAGTAGTCCTTACCCTTGGGTGGAGATCTTGGCGGGGTATTTATACTTTTTTGGTGTGTTGACGTGGCGCGTTAGTTAGGGTCGGACCTGTCACTATCTGGTAGTTAAAGCTGAGGGCCCCAGGTTAGTTGGGAGGGAGCTTATGCCCTGATCGTTCCGACTGATGGTGCTAGGTTCGGATAACCTTTTATGCTTACGGTCCGACCTTACTATTTTCGTATATTCTCAAGTACCTGGTTCGACCGGGGACGTATCCTCGTCAATTTGAGATATCAGGTTCAGTGTGTCACACTCAACTCATAGATATTGTGACATACAAATAGTTCATGGTGACGTTATCTCAACCATTAGCGCCGCAACCCAACGAGCATCACAAAGCAACACTATCCCGAATATATGCACAGGTTTACATAACTTTTGAAGGTTGCCAACTAGTTCATCTAGAAGACTTGGAAATGGCAAAATGATAGGAACGATGACACAGAAGGTCAGCGGGGTCTTCAATTTCAGTTTTCGTGGTCTAAGGTTTGGTCGGCTAAAGGGGAAGGAGTGATGGAAAACATGGGTTTTTTTTTGTTGGTGGGGCGTGTTTTTCTTTAAAGGGTATTTCATATAAGCGTATTAGATTTTTTACTAGCGTGAAAGAACTGAACATCAAATTACCCACGAGTGAACAATGAGGACGACCGTTGTAATTTCTAATATTTAGGTACCAACCAAGTAAACCATAAGAATCATCCGTCTTTGCTTTGCTATATAGAAGTGTGTTGTATCAATAGTACTCTCGAAACCTATTACTACAAACAATGGTAAAAAACTTGACTTCTAAAAACATAAACAAAGCTCAACTTTCTATTCTAAATGGCCGTATACCAACAATATACATTTAGGATTTCAAAAATCTGTAACCAAAAATGATTTATAACTAATACATCACAACAAAATAAATGAAACAAACCCGAATCAGGACCTGGCTTGAGCGAGATGCTACTGTGGTTTTTGCCCTGAGTTTGGATCTTCGGTTTGTGTAAATTGTAAAAGTAGAAGAATTATTAAGGTTAACTAGAAGCAGGTAATTGCTTTTATTCCATTACAAACGAGCAAAAAGGATATTGTTGGGATTTGTAAAAGTTTGAGGTGTTTGCTTGGTAGATAGAAATCACTATGGGTATGGGGTTGATACTTGATAGTATAGTGCCATAGTAATGAATATGAGATAGTATACCTAGGGGTGTAAACAAGCTCAGAGGCTCGAGAGCTACTGGTGATTGGCTCGATTAAAAGCTCGAACGAGTCAAGCCTTAACGAACATGAGCCTGAGCTCGAGCTTGAAACAGAGCTCATTTAGTTATTGAGCCCAAGCTCGACCCTGAAAAACAAAGCTCGTTTAGGCTAAACAATTTAGTTTTTTTTATATATGACACACTAACAATAATGATGATAACATTGGCAGGCCGAGCTCGACCCTGAAACACAAATTTCGCTTAGGCTTGCGAGCCTAAACGAGGCAAAACAATTTAGTTTTTTTTATATATGACATAATAATAATAATGATAACATTGGCAGGCCGAGCTCGACCCAAGCTTTGGCTCGTTTAAGTGATATTTGTCAAATAACTGGTATCAAGAACAGAGATACAAGTTTTTATTAAACCTAAAAAATAGAACGAACCAGAAATACGATGAACTACAAAACCTCACTCTCACAACTCTTCTCACAAGCAGATTATCAATATGATAATCTGCATAGATAATATACAGGTATCAACAACAGAAAAGAGAATCGGAGTAATTCTCTTACAAACCCTAAATCGCCTGGAACAAGAGAGAGACTGCACAAAGATGAGACTGAGGAAAAATGACTGAAGTTAGGTGCACAATACTCAAAGGCAGACTTATATAGGACCCAGATGACAAAACTAACACCGGGTAACCCGGAGCCTTCACCTATGCGCATATCTGAGAAAGCCCGTTAGAAGCCCAACAGCCCAAAATACACTTCAGTAACTCCCAGCAGCCCAATATGACATGTATGACAAGAGAAACAAAAAACAGTCAATAAATATAATGGAATTGAAAAAGATATGTAAAACATTTTTAACACCCCCCCCCCCCCCACAATTCCATTAACTGAACATATCATACAACTTCAACTCTCGGCATAAAATTTGATGTTCTTTTTCTAATACTCCTTTTGTAAAAACATCCGCAATTTGTTTATCCGATTTTATGCCAACACATTTTATCATACCTTTAGCAATTAACTCTCGTAGAAAAAATAAGTCTAACTCGAAATGTTTGGTCCTATCATGGAAAACTGGATTGGCTGCTATGGATATAGCAGCAATGTTATCACAAAACAGTTTAATAGGAACTTCAACAATAACCTTTAACTCACTAAGCAATTTTTTTAACCAAACAGATTCACATGCAGCCGCACACATAGACCTGTATTCAGCTTCAGCTGAAGACCTAGACACAGTAGATTGTTTCTTACTTTTCCAGGATATTAAAGAATTACCAAGAAAAATGCAAAACCCTGTAACTGACTTCCTGGACACTAAACACTTTGTCCAGTCAGAATCAGTAAAGGTTGTCAGATTAAACGACTCATTTTTACTAAATAACAGCCCTTCTCCTGGAGCAGACTTAAGATATCTTAACAACTGGAAAGCAAGTTTTAAATGTCCTTCAGTGGGACTATGCATAAACTGGCTTAACATATGTACTGCATATGAAATATCAGGCCTAGTGTGAGACAGGTATATGAGTTTTCCTATTAACTGTTGATAACCAGCTATGTTATTCAAAGGACCAGAATTACTTTCAAGCAAAGCATTAACGACATGACTTTGTTCTATAGGCACACTAACAGGCTTACACCCTAGCATACCATATTCAGTCAATAAATCAGTGCAATATTTCCTTTGAGACAAACAAATGCCTGTTTCACAAGTTAAAACCTCAATACCTAAAAAATATTGCAACAAACCTAAGTCTTTGATCAAGAATTTAGCTTTTAAACTTTGTTTTACACTTTCTATTTCACAAACAGAATTGCCAGTGATGACAATATCATCAACATAAACTAACAGAACAACAAACACATTATTAACATTTTTAATAAACAAAGATGTGTCACACTTGCTTTGTACAAACCCAGCATCAAGTAATACACCAACAAGTTTCTCATTCCACATTCTAGGGGCTTGTTTAAGCCCGTACAAAGACTTATTAAGTTTACACACTTTAGACCCATCATTTGACTGATGACCCTCTGGTAAAGACATATAAACATCTTCATTTAGATCACCATACAAGAAGGCATTATTAACATCTAATTGATATAAGTTCCAATCATTCCGAACAACCAATGCAATAATACACCTTACAGTTACTAACTTAACCACAGGAGAGAAAGTTTCTTCATAATCTATTCCCTCTTTCTGGCTAAACCCTTTAGCAACTAATCTCGCCTTTTATCTATCTACTTCACCATTAGACTTATACTTAATTTTATAAATCCATTTACACCCCACAATACTTCTATTTTTATGTCTGTCAACAACATCCCAAGTGTGATTTCTATGCAACGCATGAATTTCATCATTCATTGCAGAAACCCAGTTGGGATCTTGAACCGCCTCTTTAAAACTTTTAGGTTCAACGGCTTTAGAAAGAATAGAGGCAAAGCATTTATTATCGCATGAAAGTTTACAAAAATTAATTACTTTTTCAATCCCATATTTAACCTTCCCTTCTAAAACAAAATCACTTAATTTTGTTGGCAAATTAGAAGTCCTAGAGGACCTCCTAGGAAGAATAGACGTCTCAGAACCAACTGTGTCACCCTCAGAAGGAACTTGGACTTCATCTGTGATATTCACAAGTTCTGCCCTACCAGCAGATTCTTGAACCTCATCAGACTGCTGAGCACTAGTCTCAACATTAGAGGTATCAACATTCACTGATTGCTTAACTCTTTGTGTTCTCACATCAGTCTCACCTTGACCCCTTCTTTCATCATCGGGATCATCCACAATTTGAAAAAGTTTGGGTTCTGAGTTTTCATACAGGTCAAAAAAAATTTAGAGCATTAATGTCTTTAATAGGATTAGAATTATAATATTCAAAAACAGATTGTTCCTTAAAAGGAAAGATAGTTTCATAAAATTTCACATCCCTTGAAAAAATAATAGATTTTGAATCAAGACTAAAAGTTTATACCCTTTTTTCTCAAGAGAATATCCTATAAAGACACATTTTTCTGCTCTACTATTCAATTTGTCATTTTCATTTAGAACAGTATAAAAACATAAGCACCCAAACACTCTAAGATGATTTAAGAAGGGTTTAAATTTATACACTAATTCATATGGTGTATTTCCAGCAAGTACAGAGGATGGAGTCCTATTAATAAGATAGGCAGCAGTTAAAACACACTAATGCCAAAACCTAACAGGTAAATTACTTTGAAAAAGTAAAGCTCTAGTAACATTCAGCAAGTGCCTATGCTTTCTTTCAACAATTCCATTTTGTTGAGGAGTATAGGCACACGAAGTTTGATGAACTATTCCTAACTCACTACAAAACTGATTCATTTGACCATTAACAAATTCTGAGCCACTATCACTTCTAAAACATTTCACTGTTTGTTTAAATTGAGTTTTGACAATGTTAACAAAAAGTCTTATATTATCAAAAACTTCAGTTTTATTTTTCATAAGACACACCCAAACAGCCCGGGAATAGTCATCAACAATAGTCAAGAAATACTTGTGACCTTCCTTACTAGCAATCCTATAAGGACCCCATACATCCAAGTGAACCAGTTCTCCCAACTGTGAACTCTTATGTTCACTCAAAGGAAAGGGCTCCCTATGTTGCTTAGCCCTATGACATACATCACACGGGCCATGATCAATCTCAGTTGAAATGTTTAAAGTATCTTTAAACATTTTAATAGCTTGATCAGCCGGGTGTCCTAATCTAGAGTGCCACGGTTTATACACAGAAGCATTAAAAACAGAGACATTAGTCACAACAGCATTACCACACATATATAAACCTTGAAGTTGATTACCAATCACCAGGATTCTCCCTGTTAACAAGTCCTGTATATAACACTTATGTTCATCAAATCCAACAAACAACTTATTATCCCTGGCTAGCTTTTGTACAGATATTAGGTTAACACTATATTCAGGGACTACAAAGACATCATGTAAAATCACACCATCAGCCAATTTAAAAGTTCCAATTTTAGTTACATAGGCATCAGTACCATTAGGATGCTTTACTTGAATTTTAAGACTTGAAACATCAACATAATTAATTAAATTTGTTTCAGATTTGACCATGTGATTATTAGCCCCTGAATCTATTATCCAACCTAAACCTTTACTCACACCACAACCAAAGGAATAAACAGGACTACTAAACACAGTTGAGCAAAACAACTCACCTGAAACATTACAGCTCTGTGATGATTCAGGTGTTCTGTCTTTAATCAAACTCAGCAATTTAGTCAACTGATCAGAAGTTAAAGCAGTAATAGGAACACTTGACTCATCAATTGTAGAACTATTACTAGAACTATTTTTCTTCCCTTGATTCCCTCTTGGTGGTTTCAACTAAGAAGGATACCCAATAATCTCAAAACACTTCTCTATTGTATGCCCAATCTTATTACAATGCGTACATTTAAGATTTTGATTTAAAACTTTATTAGTTTTCTTGAAATCGACAGGAGGACTGGCTTTAGAAACAAAAGCTATGTTTGGATTTTTCTTATTACCACTACTATAGTTTCTATGAGATTCCTCTCTAGAAACTACAGCAAATGCTTCTTTAACAGTTGGTAAAGTTTCTTTCATCAACAAGTTAGTTCTAACCCCTTGATACATATTATCCAAACCCATTAAAAACTGCATCAATTTTATCATACGATTAAAATCATTAAACTCCTTAGCAGCATTACACGAACAGGTAGGCAATTGCAATATCTGATCCAACTGACCCCACATAACATTCAACTTATGATAGTACTCAGATACACTAGACCCATTTTGACTAAACGAATTAATTTTCTGATACAAGTCAAAAACAACAGATCCATCTACTTTATTATAAGTTTCCTTTAAATCTGACCAAACACATTCCCCATATATAACTCTTCACTAATTGAATTCAAGATCTAAGTTAATACTATATAGTTACATCTATCCCATTGCCTAGCAAGAACCTCATTGTTTTCAGATTTGATACAACTTTTATCAATAGATCCCCATTTATTTTTTACTTGTAAAGCAAGTTGCATAGCATTAGACCAAATTGTGTAATTCTCAGAACCTTTAAGTTTAATAGAAACAATAGTCAAGTTGCTAGAATCAGACGAATGCAAGTATAACGGGTCACTTGCATCAAGTTTACTCACAAGTGTCTCAGGCGGTGGATCACTAGAACCACCACTTGTGACAACTGGACCATCAACCATTATAACCCAAATCAAGAACAATCAAGAAACAACAAATAGAGAATTGCAACAAACAGCACAAAAAAAATCACAACAACCACAGATCCTAAAAGGGCGAAACCTTGACAGGGACCAGATCAGAGGGTCATCACTCAAGATGCCTCTGCAAGCCTTATTAAGGGAGCCGACTATGCCTACTCTAAAGATCAGCAACAACAAGTAGTAAACAAATATGGAAAACAAATAGCAGCCAAACAGCCAAACAAGAATCAAATAACAACCACAGAACACAACAAAAAATGCAACAGGATGTACCCTTCCTGTGTCCCAATCAACACCGGCCCGACTAGTCCGGCAAACAAATATGCCTAATGCAAAAATAGAAATAACAAAAACTGGCAATTAAAGCAAGGAAAGATCTCACCAAGATTGCAAACCCTAGCAAGGGTTTCTCCGGTTCTGAATAGGATTTTACAACCTACAAGGCTGAACCCTAACACAGAACAGCAACTTCCAAGATTCCACTGGTCCAAGACCGCCTTCCAAGATTTAGGGTTTCTGTATCTCGAACGCACAAACACCAAGGCGACAAAAACTTTCAAAATCAGAACCAGTAGCAAGAGACCAACCAAGAATCACCAGAACCAAGCAGCGGAAAACAAACGACCGGAACAATGACGGAATCACAAAAGATGAAAAAAAACCCCAAATCAAGAACCCTAGGTTCTGATGACGACGAATCAGAATAACGAACAACGAAAACGAACACAGATACCCAAGAGCTATTAAAGCTCTGATACCATGTCAAATAACTGGTATCAAGAACAGAGATACAAGTTTTTATTAAACCTAAAAAATAGAACGAACCAGAAATACGATGAACTACAAAACCTCACTCTCACAACTCTTCTCACAAGCAGATTATCAATATGATAATCTGCATAGACAATATACAGGAATCAACAACAGAAAAGAGAATCGGAGTAATTCTCTTACAAACCCTAAATTTCCTGGAACAAGAGAGAGACTGCACAAAGATGAGACTGAGAAAAAATGACTGAAGTTAGGTGCACAATACTCAAAGGCAGACTTATATAGGACCCAGATGACAAAACTAACATCGGGTAACCCGGAGCCTTCACCTATGCGCATATCTGAGAAAGCCCGTTAGAAGCCCAGCTGCCCAAAATACACTTCAGCAACTCCCAGCAGCCCAAGATGACATGTATGACAAGAGAAACAAAAAACAGTCAATAAATATAATGGAATTGAAAAAGATATGTAAAACATTTTTAACAATATTAAAGCGAGCTTGAACCGAGCTTGTGTTTAAAATGCTATACATCAGAAATACACTAGTATATTCACACCAAAAGAAAACTTCACTCTTCATTTGAGAATTCAAATCATCGGTTTTCAATTTCTACAGTCTGATATTAATAATTTTAGCCCTGAAGTTTCTAACTGTTATTAACTACTTATTATTGTGATTCATTATATCACAATTTTGAAGCTATAATCAATTTCTAATCTTCAAAGATGACTATAACTTTGCCCATAATAATCGATTAGGTTCAAAACATAATGTTTACCTAGAAGCAATCTACAAACACGTCCACTTTCTTCAAGTTGTTGTGCCTGCAACACAGTCACCACCATCTCCTTCCTCATTGCCACCTCTTTCATCACCGTCCTCATTATCCGGTAAAATAACCTGGAGTCGGTTTTTTTTAAACTGGTTCTGGGTATCCGGACCCGTATCTGACCCTACACATAGGGAACGCACGGGGTATTAGGCTGCTCGGTGTGGGGCTAGTCCCCGGGGTGTCCATGTGCGGCGACGGGCCGGGACACCGTCTCCCCTTAGACGTTCTCGCCGGGCCTCACTTCTTTATCCAACATACACTCAACTATAAATACATACAAATGTATATATAAAGGGACTCATACCTCACACCCCTAGCTCATAACGCCCAGGGGCGTAGCTTTCAAGAGGCCGGGGGCGCCCGACGCCCCCGAACTTTTCGCTCAGTAGTGTTATGTATGTATGTTTCTTATAGAATTTTTTAGGTATATACATTTTCGACCCTCCGGTTTTATAAGAAAAAAATTTACTTATATAGAATTTTTAGGTCCGGTAACTTCCGACCTCGAATGAAAATTGACCTCCGATGAAAATTTTTAAGCTTCGCCACTGATAACGCCTTCAAAAATACCACACAACATTCAAAGTGCGCCATCATACCCACACCCAAGGCACATAAGGGTGCTTCGCCCCTGCCTCTTCCTTAGTGTTAAGGAAGAGTAAATTACGATTTTGGCCCCTGTGGTTATATCAATTTTACCCTTTTAGCCCAAAAATGAATATTTTAACATCTGAGCCCCCAACGTCTTTTTTTCTAACCCTTTTGATCCCTAACGTCTTTTTTTCTAACCCTTTTAGCCCCTAAAAGTAAATTGATGGGGTTAGTATTAGGGGACAAAATGGTTAGAAAAAAAGACGTTGGGGCTCAGATGTTAAAAAAAAATTTGGCTAAAAGGATAAAAGTGATATAACTACAGAGGCCAAAATCATAATTTACTCGTTAAGGAAATAATATCCGAGTAAGGCTTCCTTCTTGGGGTTCTACCATCCTCATATGGGACAAGTTCCTACCTTTTTGATGAAGCACTTGATTTTTGACACTTTAAATATTGATATTTTATTCATTTTAGCTTCATTTTATACACTTGTTAGCTTGCTGTGAATCGCTCTTCAAGAAGTTCGTAGCCCATCAAATAATAATAATACTAATAATAATTACTTATAATTATATGCATCCGAAGTTAGTAAAAAATCATCTTTTAATAAAATTCCCAACATATGGCTTATTCAACCATCTAGTTTCCACACTCTTATCAACTAACCATCGTTTGTGGTTCTAAGCCACTCTCCTGTCAAACTAAATCACCTATTGTAGTTCGAAGAAACTCGTGTTTTTATTTCAGTTTCAGGTGGAAATTTGTTTATATTTCATCTAGTTACTTGCTTGATTTTATTCATACGAAATTTGGCCAAAGACATGTTTAAGTTTAACGATACGTTAAATACTCCATAACTTCCACATAAATAATCCTTAACTAATGTAAATGTATGCTTACCTAGTAAACATATGGTGACTAATGAACATTGCTTTCAAATATCTTGATTGTCAAGGTTCCTGCCTTTTGGGCAGGATGGATAAGGTGGGCTCATTAAACACATCAAAGTTTGAGTACCATTTTTCTTTTGGTCATATTTGATAGATAGACGAAGCCCAATAAGTAAAGGAGAAAGAACAAAAGCAAAAGCACGCAAGCAAGCAAGAAACATGTGTAGTGGTAGTGGGTTATAATGCCCCCACCATGGAGCATTATCCGACACGTGGCGTCCTAGTCAGCGATGTGGCATTATAGCAAAAGTGGTGTAGTGGAGCATTATTCCAATAACCCCCTTCCAATTTAGAAAAAAAAAAAAAAAATTGGTCATGTGCATGTGAGGGATGGCTGTGCATGTTTCGGTCCCTGTGCATATTAATTTTTTATTGAAAAAGTGGGGATAAAAGCAAAAGTTGTCAGAGGCTCTCAAACATCATTGGTGGGTGACAAAATGGTCAAAGCTCTCAAACATCATTTTGGGCGTGTTTATTAAAACGCTGGGAACATTTTTTTTCAAAAAATCTTAAAAATAACGCCCTATGTAATGGTTGGGGGGGCGTTTTAGGGCGTTTTTTTTCAATTTTTTTTTAAAATAACGCCCCACTACACATGCTCTTAAGGTTCCTGCCTTTTGGGCAGGATGGATAAGGTGGGCTCATTAAACACATCAAAGTTTGAGTACCATTTTTCTTTTGGTATATTTGATAGATAGACGAAGCCCAATAAGTAAAGGAGAAAGAACAAAAGCAAAAGCACGCAAGCAAGCAAGCAAGAAACATGCACAAACAACCATTGAATTAATTAAATATAAACCCACTATTTAAGCTTATTAAGAGACTTTATACATGTGAAAAATTGTATTAAACTATTAATATAAAAGGTAATAATATGATGAAGATATTAAGATATAAGCTCGAATAATCTGTGGAAAAAGAAAAAAAGCTAAAGTAGAATGGTTCCAAAATCCAAAGTGAAGTTTAGATGAAGGTGTACAAGCAAGCAAGGTACTAGATTCGTCACCTCTTTATTCCAAAAATGTGGTTTATATAACATCGTCCTATTCTTCATAAAATCACAACTCAAAATCTCATTCATCATCAATCTCATTCAATGGCAAGAGGTCACCGGCACTTGTTTTCCTCATCCGACGACAATGCCATGATGAAAAACATACTCGCCACACATGCTCCCGATGGCACTTATTTTGATGTCAAACCACTTCTTCAAATCATTGAGGACATCATTCATAGGGCCAATCCAGACACAACTCATCATGTATTTTAGTGTGCACTATGCACTGATCCAGTTTATTTATTTGATCTAATATTGGATTTTCATTTGTAGGGTACTCAACCGGAAATAGACGCGATAGTGGAGAGTGTGATTTATAACGATGTCAATGAGATGCTTGAAGTTATGGCACTTACTATCAATAAGGTTTCATGTGAGGTAAAATTTTAGTTACCTCGGGTAATAAATAATAATATATATGTACATAACATCAATGCACTACTACACAACTAGCTAGATAGTAGATATCTACACTTAAAATAATAGTTGTAAATTTATCGACCGATTTAGGATCAAACTCCCAACAGTCGAAATATTAGCGACCGTCTCATTTGGTTGTAAGCCGATAATAAATATGAAAAAAAAAACTAACAAGTTAAAATTAGATATCTGTTGCAAATTTATAGGAAAATATATTAAAAAGGTACTTTATTTTTTTTTATTATATTTTTGAGTAAATTACTTTTTGAGTCCCTGTGTTTTAGTGGTTTTAACCACTTGAGTCCAAAATAAAAAAGTTTAACGCCCTGGGTCCCTAGCCATTTATTTTATAACGTTTTGAGTCCAATTTTGTTCATTTTATAACGATTTGAGTCCAAAAAATTGGACTCAAAAGGTTAAATTTTGGACTCAAATGGTTAATGAAAATGCTTATAGGGACTCAGGTCGTTAAACTTTTTGCTTTTGGACTCAACTAGTTAAAACCACTAAAACATAGGGACTCAAAAAGTAATTTACCCTATATTTTTTTGAACGACAAATGTTACTACTACTCTATTACACATTTAAAATACATCATAGATTTCTTGCAAATGCATCGGAGGTGGAGACGCGCATGCAACCACCACGGGTATTTTCCACATGCTTTCTCACTACGGGTGGGATGTGAAAGCTATCGTCACACTAGCAGCCTTCATGGTGAACTACGGCGAGTTTTGGTTGGTGGTTCAGCTCTGCACTTCGAACCCACTCGCCAAGTCTCTAGCCCACCTCAAACAAATGCACGATGTACTAGAGCGGGGTGAGGCTCTCAGGCCAAGGTTTGAGGCTGTCACCAACCTCATCAGGGCCATGCTTGAACTGACTCGTTGCATCGTTAGATTTAAGGATCTCCCCGAGCAATACATTAGCCCGGATACTCCAGAACTTGTCACGGCCACTGCTCATATTCCTACCGCTGTTTACTGGATCATCAGAAGCATTGTGGCTTGTGCGTCCATACTCATTAATCTAATCGGAATGGGACATGAGTATGTCATTAGTTCTTCTCATATACATCCAAACATGTTCATTTTATCATATAATGACAATTTTTTAACATATATATAGGCATATCACGACGACTACTGAAGCTTGGGAGCTATCAAGTTTGGCTCACAAGATCAGCAATATTCATGATCACCTCAAGCATCAGCTGGACTTGTGCAATCAACATATTAGTAAGCTAGCTAGATCATGAATGTTAATTATGTATGCATCAATTAGTTAATTATTGTGATGAAACTAATGATGATCATTGATCAGATGAGAAGAAGCAGATTGAAGCATACCTAATGCTTCTTCGAATCATGGAGACTGCACATCTTGATAACACAAAGCCTCTCAGGCATTTGATTTACCTTAAGGATGATCAACTACCATTGTACGAGAGCCATACAAAGAATCGGGTGGGTGTTCATTGTTCTTGAAGCGTTTTCATTAAAGATTATTATTATTATTACGACTAATGGTTTGTTTGTTTACTGCAAGATTAGGTTAGCATTGATATACTAAAGAAAAAGATTGTGCTGCTTCTCATATCGGACCTTGACTTGCCCGCGGATGAGCTATCAGTTCTTGACCAGATGTACCGGGAGGCAAGGCAAAACCCGACAAGACCCGAGAGCCAATATGAGGTGGTTTGGCTCCCGGTGGTACCCAATCATAAGGATACACCATGGACCAATGAGAACCAAAGCAAATTTGAGACACTAAGAAACATGATGCCGTGGTATTCAGTGTTTCACCCCACGTTAATTGAACCGGCAGCGATCAAGTACATCAAGGAGGTGTGGCACTTTAACCACAAACCCTTACTTGTGGTGATGGATCCTCAAGGGAGAGTCGTCAACACCAACGCTTTACACATGATGTGGATTTGGGGTAGTCTGGCTTTCCCCTTCACTAGCATGAGGGAAGAAGCCCTTTGGCGTGAGGAATCATGGAGGATTGAGTTACTAGCCGATTCCATCGACCCAATGATTACCACCTGGGTACAATATTCGCCCAACTTACATGTTATCTTGATCTAATAAATATTGGAAATGTATTTTTTGTTTATGGTTTTGGGTTTAGGGTTTTTGTTTTATCTGAATGGGTGTACTTTTTTACAGGTTGCTGAAGGGAAGTACATTTGTTTGTACGGAGGGGAGGATTTAGAATGGATTCGAAAATTTACAAAAACCGCACAGGCAGTGGCCCGTACCGCTGGAATTCAGCTCGAGATGTTATATGTGGGGAAAAGCAACCCAAGGGAAAAAGTGAGGAAAAACAACGAAATAATCCGAGCCGAGAATCTAAGCCACGTGCTTCCGGATTTGACCTTGATATGGTTCTTTTGGATTCGACTCGAGAGCATGTTGCACTCAAAATTGCAACACGGGAAATCATTTGATGAGGACCCGATTTTAAAAGAAGTTAATGTGATGCTTACATATGATGGAAATGATCAGGGTTGGGCCGTGATATGTCGTGGGTCAAATGATTGGATGAGAAGGGCTAACGGCGATACGGTTTTTCAGAGTTTGAGCAACTATGAGGAGTGGCAGGATGAAGCCCAAGAGAGGGGGTTTCTACCGGCTTTAAATGACCATCTTGAGGCAAACAGGCCACCACATCATTGCAACCGTTTAATTCTTCCGGGAACCACTGGGAGTGTGCCGGAGAGAGTGGTTTGCGCTGAATGCGGGCGGTCAATGGAGAGGTTTTTCTTGTACCGATGTTGCACTGACTAATTTAGATAAAAATAAGCATCTTGAATTACATGTTTAAAGAGAGTGAGAGTTGTGACTTGTGAGTACCGTTTGCTATAATTTAGTCATTTGCTGTTTGTTTGTAAATTGTGATTGTAAACTAATAAAATTTTACGTGTGTTTAAAAACTTAAAATGGATTCAGTGGCATAACAGCCCCTATAGCTCAGTGGTAGAGCGCCAGTCTTGTAAACTGGAGGTCTGTAGTTCGATCCTGCATGGGGGCATGTTTATTTATATATGTGCTTTTTTAATTCAATAATAATAAACGTAAATAGAAAATCTTAGATATATATTAAATGTTTTTTTTACATAAGAATAATTGGCTTACATGTAACCCAAATTCGTTTTTAATTATAGAGGGAAAAATATAAATACATGGTGCCAATGGACCAAATAAAATAAACTCATTTGGATTAAATATTGCAACTAACTTTTGTTTTATTCCAAATGGTGACCCAAATTCACGGTGTTTGTGGTGCTCAAGAGTCAAGATTAAAAAAAAAAATACTTCATAAAAATATAAGTTTATTTGAGGATTTGACATTGAAATTGTTGGCCAATAATGATGCAAATTGAGATTTTGATATATTAGATCCATAACTTTTGTATGACTATTTTTTTTTCTTAATTAAAGTGATCTTGTGGTTAAACAAAGTGTATTTAATAATTTAATTCCAACAAATCGGTTTATTTATTTTAGATCATTCCCTTTCACATTCTTATCATCACCCAATATTGCATCTAAATATTGTTGTAAGAAACAATATCAATTGTGTCTAAATATAGTTGTAAAAATAAAGCCTGAAATAATATCAATTGTATCTGAATATAGTTGTAAATACAGCTTTTTATAATAGCATCACACACTGAAACACATGGTACATAATTTGATTGTTTTAAGTAGTTTTAGAATAGATAATAGAAATATGTAGAAATGCTACAACTTAGGCCAGGCGGGGTGGTCCGTGAGGGCCACCCCATCACGCGTTATACCACCACGAACACCGCCGCCCCTATATGTATCACGCGTTAATTTTGCAACTCGTTGAATTGTTAACGCGTTGAAAATGGAATCTTTTGCGGAGGTTGTTTTGTCCTTTATGTAATTGAATTAATAGAAGTTTGATGAAAAGTGCAAATTAGCCCCTCAACTTTTGTTAGCTATTTTTAAATAACTATTTTCTATCACTAGTGACCACCCCCACTACATTTCTATCACTAGTGATAGAATAGTGGGTGATGACATGGCATGATTTGATTGGATATTGGGAGTGATAGAAATCTATCACTAGTGACCACCCCCTCCCCCTTATATCACACATGATTGGTCCAACATCCTACACTTCCAAAACAAGTATTATTTGGATAATATGTTTACTTGCAATGTTTGAAACCCATAATTTAATAAAATATTTATAAATGCAAATTGCCAAATTGCATATATTTAAGGTTTGTTGACCTATAACCTGTTGGCACATGATAACTAGCTCGATACTTGTGTGTGCATCTTTTCTTAATTCCAAATTTTGTGGCTTTTACTTGCCATTTTATATAACTTGATGATGCTCCTTTTGTTTCATTCTTTCTGGAATTTTGCTAAATTACTAAAATAATATATCCGAATTCGTGTTTTATAGATTGACCAAATAAATTAAAAAACAAGCTAGATGCCAGATCAAAACAAAAACTTTTAGTGTATGTCAAATGTTGGAATGATCCACTTATACACATATTAGAGGTACGTATCATTAATGTTACTTGGGGTTAACTTTCAACGTGTTTTTTTTATCCATTGGGAATTGTGTTGATGAGTTAGATAAGGTATAAGATAGGTGGAGGTCGTGGGTTTAATCCCAATGGTGATAAAGTTTAGTTTTTCAAAAAAAAAAAAAAAAAATCAGCGTGTTTTATTTCTGATTTCAATAAGCTTTTCAAATTAATGTCAACGAGCTTGATAAAAATTAATCAAACATGATGATTTTCATAAGAAATAAGTCAAAATTGTGACATAGAACATGTCTTCTCAACTATATCAATTGTGACATAGAACATGATTTTCTCAACTATAAATATTTGTAATTAGTAACCCATAATGAAATCACTGTCCTCCTCCTGTGGCCCAGTGGGTATTCCCATTGGGTTTAGTTTGGCCGGCCCTCCTTTGGGAGGTCACCGGTTCGACTCCCACTTGTGGCTTTAGGGGGGAGGACACCCGTGCGCAATGATGGTGAAAAACCCACCGAGGAGGGTTTGATCCTGAGCGTCACCCCGGTTTTAATCCGGCTGTTACTCTAGCGAGGCAACTTGTGTAGAGGCAGTACGGTTTCCGGGGGAAAGCCTTCGACCCAAGGTTGGTAAACCCAGCGCTGGCCTTGCTATCTGGGCCCTTAATCTTGGCGAGGGCCCGCGATTTGCGGGTGTGACAATGGTCACCATTATGAAGTTCACCTTTCAAAAAAAAAACCCATAATGAAATGGTTTGAATCCCAAAGAAATGTAAAAAAAATTAATAAACGCCGGCACCATCTACTGTAACATTTTTTGGATATACCCTTGTATATTAGAATGTGAAGCTTAATTAGTTGTACTTGAACAAGAACAATGGTTATTGTAATGTACAATAGAAACAAAAAAATTTACAGTTAATGAGCCCTATGTTTGTTCTATCCCACAAACATAGTTACTTCCGTCCCTCCAATCATTTCATTCTCTCTAATTTTATAACATGCTAATTAATTACTTAATTACTAATTAATTAAGTTACCAATTATGATAGTTTGATAATGAACCAACTTTATATTAAAACAAAACACATGTATCACGAACAAAGATGTTAACAACCCGAGCCAGACTCGAGTTAGTTTGGCTCAGTTCGAAGTCTTTATACAAAGCTGAAATTCAGACTCAAACCCTAATTATTTACAACTCGAGTGAGGTCTAGCTACCTTGTTGAAATTTAGGCTAAGTTAAAGACATATATTTGGTTTTCTTTATATGTATTCTCAAACAAGCAAACAAACAAACTTACGTTGACTTGAAATATGTACGAGCCAATTTAGCTCGAGCTGATTTCAAACAGATTAGAGCATTAACCATGAAATCAACAAATAGTTTGTTTCACTAAAGAAAAACCTTACATACAAATCAAACAATCTAATAATAACTCATACAATAAATTATAGTCCAACATTATGAGAATTTGTTACAAATTTCATCTCCTAACTAAAACTTTTATTGCATTAAATTGTCACATAAAAACGGTTAATACCCAAAACGAATAGAAGAAGTCTAACTCTATCATAGCTTAATTTTACGAAGAGGAGTTGAGATAGGAGTGTCCATTTTCAAAACCTCAACCTTCCATACCTTAATCTCCCCTTGAAAACTCCCACTAAAAACCTTAATCCTAGATCCACATTTAGACTCCACAACCTCCGAATCCGGATCCGCCACAAGTGATCGAACCGGTTGTTTATGCCCATCTAACACTCCCAAACAACAAAACTTCCCCACAGCTCCACGTTGCCATATCCTCACCGTCCGATCAGCCGACCCACTAAACAACAAATCACAAACGTTAATCAAACACAATATCGCCTTCGAGTGACCCCGTAACGCACCGGTAACCGCCATATAACCGGCACTATCTTCTTTTTCCCACACTAAAATAGACCGGTCACACGCGCCAGAAAATAAAACCGATCCGTCGTCGTTTAGAGCCAGTGCGTTCACTGCTGACTTGTGCTTTTCCAACGTGGCAATTAACACGTGTTTAGATTCTGTTTTCCCCCATACTTTAATCCGGCGATCGGCGGATGTAGATCGTCCCGTCGTTAGCCACCACGACGGCGTTGATGGCGTCATCGTGTGCTTTTATGCTCTCCACACACCGGAGGTTTGAAGTTTTCCACATTTTTAAACATTTGTCCCATGAAACCGAACACATTAACTGATTGTTTATCATCGCTAGCCCTGAAACGGCGTCGTGGTGCTCGATCCATAACCGCCGTCTATGACGGCGCACGTTAACGTAGTTTTTCTTAAAAAACGACCGCAGTAAACGGTCTTCTAAGAGCATTCACATTCAATCCATCAAATTATACATACATTCCACTAAAAAACAACTCATATATCAATATATTTCCACTAAAAACAAATACTTTTTCTCTCTCCTTTCAATTAAATAATATTATCATTTCATTTTTCTCTCTCCTTCACTCACAACCACTTTCAATATATATTAAAAAAATTATACTAGATGAACAGTGTCCCCCCAAATATACAGATGAACAGTAACATTTTCTCTCTCCTCCACCCACAACCACTTTTTATACCCTTTATAATATAAAAACCTCTCCTCTCATTATTTGATGGATTGAATGTGAGTGCTCTAACGTCGGTAACGTTCCGGTCTGTTTATGCCGTTTGTTTTCCGTTAGTTTCCAGACTCTTATCTTACTATCCTGGTGAGATGTAAATATGTTTCCGTTAGGTCCGTTACTGAACGTTATGGATTTAACGGTGCCGGAAGCGGGATCGTGGACGCTGAATGTGTCTAGTAACGTAAACGACGTCCTGTCGAAGACGTGGATGAGGTGGCCGGAGGCGGCGTAGAGGAGGTTGTTGTTGACGGCGAGGAAGTTGATGTGGGCGGTGGGGGAGGGGGTGAGGGAGGTGAGGTAGCGGTGGGAGACGGTGAGGTGGAGGGATTCCGGTGAGAGTTTTTGGAGGGATGGGATGGAGGGTAGGGTCTGGAGAGAGAGGTTGCTGTGGAGGCTGTTGTAACTGGTGTCGAATGAGAGGCTGGTTGTGTCGGAGATGATGCTGCTTGTGTCGGAGAAGAAGCGGTTAGGTGTGGGTTGTTGGGATTTGTTTGGATGGTTTACGGTGGTTGTGTTGTCGGTAGCTGTGCAGATGGTGGCGGAGCATGTGGATAGAAATGATCGGAATTTCATTTCGCCGGCAGCCTGAGAGAAATGGAGGGAGGGTGTTTTTTTTTTTTCTTTTAAAAGTATAGCCAAAGGAAACGATATATAGAGCTTTGAAAGTCTCACGAACGTGGTTATATTCTTTTTCTTATTTTTCCTTAAAATAATTTTACCGTTTTACTTTGGCTATATTAAAATATACGAAAAAATTTCGACAATGTTGTATATTATACTTGTATAGATTTAGACACTTGTGTAAAAACATTTAATGGTGATTTGTTACACCTATACTAAAATTTAATAAAGTGACATTTTTAACTTTTATACACAAAAAGTCTCACGAATTTTGATAAAATTAATAGGTAAATAGTGATTGATTTACTTTTATTTTCACAACTATGTTTATTTTATACATGTTTAGTGACTTTAATATATGTATTTTAAAATTAAGTTTGGTGACTCTTTTGTATGGTTTTTTGACAAAGTTAGTGAATTTATTATATGAGAGCTAGGTTAACTTTTTTTTTAATAAAATAAGAGTACGTTATATTCGTATTAATGCTTTTACACATATTTATGAGTTGAAAAATTAACTAAATACCTCACTTATTCGTATCTTGTTAACATTATCTAAAAAACACTTAGACCGTTATTTTAAATAGTTGTTGGTAGAAATATTGTTTAAAATCCTAGATGAAACCTTTATAATTCAAACATGACATTTTTTTCCTCAATGTGAGCATAATAATTTTCATTAAAAGAAACTACTTTCAAGATTTAATAAAAAAATGCATGCTATTACCATACGCGATAAGGACACAACTTTTGATCTATAGCATTGATTAATAATTATGAGTTTTTGAGCATTTATATTAATATCACACTTTTTTATCCTATGATAACGCAATTACTAAGGGGCTGTTTGGCAACATCTGAATGGTTAAGTGTTGAACCAGTAAGAGATCTGAACCATTAAGTGTTGAACCAGTAAGAGGTCTGAACCATTAAGAGCCTATATAATGCTTAACCGTTCAGAGGCAAATGTCTGACCAATTCAGATTAGAGATCTTAACCATTCAGATGTAAATGTCTGAACCATTCAGACATCTGCTCGTGAAACAAACAGTCTGAACCATTAAGTGCTGAACCAGTAAGAGGTCTGAACCATTAAGAGCTTCAGTAAGAGGTAAACAAACAGCCCTTAATGTATAGTTGATAAAGACAGGTAAGAAAGACGTGAAACACCTGAATTTTTTGCATAATCTACCTCAAATATTTTTGTTAATATATTAACATTATGCTCTGTTAGGTAAAACATACAATATGCATGCTTTATGTAAAATTCGTAACTCTACAACAATAAAGAAAGCACAGAAGGTTTGATCGGTGGCGAGGCGATGCTGGGAGGTGGTTGGTCGGTGGTTGGTAGGTGGTGGATGGCGGTGGTGGGAGGTGGTTGGTCAGAAGACAGGGGGGTGGTGGGTGATGGTTGGTCGGTGGTGGATGGCGGTGGTGGGAGGTGGTTGGTCGGAAGACAGGGGGGTGGTGGGTGATGGTGGGGGTGGTTCAAGACTGGTGGTGGGCCGGCGGCAGCGCCGCCGTGAGCGGCGGAGGTCCCGGTCTCCTCCTGTGTTGTTGATTTCTCTGGTATTTTTTTGCCATGTGTTCTTGATTTTTCTGGGTTTAGTATGTTGGGGCATTTGATCTTGATATTTGTTTTGATTTGGTATGTTGGGGATTTTCATATTTTGGCCTGTGTTCTTGATGTTTGTTTTGATTTTTGGTATGTTCTTGATATTTTTTTTTTATTTGGTTTGAATGATGTTCCTGTTCCTTCTGGTTTGAATGATCTGGTTGAAATTTTTACGTTTTACGAATCTGATGGTTTTTTGATATATTTGGTGGGTTTTGATTATTTTGGTGGTGTGGCAGTGGGTGCGGTGGGTGCGGTGGTGTTCATTATTGTTGCTAGGGTTTCATTTGATTTGATTTTGGGTATGTACAGCATGTATGGTTGTTATTGTTGCTGGGTTTTCTTTGATTTGTGATTTTGGGTATGTACAGCATGTTTGGTTGTTATTGTTGCTGGATTTGATTTGTGTTCTTTGAATCTGTGGGTTTTGATACGATCGATTCGGGGTTTGATTCTGTTGAATATGGTGCTTTTTGAATATGTTGAATCTGTTTGAATCTGTTGAATGTGTTTTGAATGATGTTCATCAAGTGCTTTTGAATGTTTGAATATGTGGGTTTTGATCCGTTTTGGATTTGGGGCGATGATGATGCAAAAAAAAAAAAAACCCCGTATATTTTGATGACGAGGGCGCGGCAAGGATGGTGGAGGGTAGGTTTTTGAACCTGCAACCCTACTTTTGCAGCCTCTGATTATCGGAAAATTTGAGCCAAAACATCGTTTTTTTTCAGATTCCACTCGTTTTTTTATATTTTTGTTTGTTGGGTTTTTATATTTTTTTGAGGCGTCGATAATGATAACAATATATCTGAGACACCTCCCGAGTTTGCGATTTCTGGGTGCGTTCGTTTTTGCGTAAAAAAAATTTGTAAAAAAATAAAATAAACCGTAAACTTTTTAACGTAAACCGTAAACTTTTTTAACGTAAAACGTAAAAACGTGAAGCGTAAAAAGTTTTACGTAAAACGTTTTACGTAAAACGTAAATCGTAAAAAGTTTTACGTAAAACGTAAAAAGTTTTAACGTAAAACGTAAAAAGTAAAAAGTTCTACGTAAAACGTTAAACGTAAAAAGTAAAAAGTTTTAACGTAAAACGTAAAAAGCTTTACGTAAAACCTAAAAAGTTTTACGTAAAACGTAAAACGTAAATTTTTTTTAGTAAAACGTAAAAAGTTTTACGTAAAACGTAAAAAACCGGCGCGTAAAACGTAAAAAAAAACGTTAACGGAAATAAACCGGCGCGTAAAACGTAAAAAACCGGCGCGTAAAACGTAAAAACGTAAAAAACGTTAACGTAAAACTTTTTTACGTTCCGTCAAAAAACGCTCGTAAAAAAAAACGCTCGTAAAAAAACGGGGCGTAAAAAAACAGGGCGTAAAACGTTTCGTAAAAAAACGATCGTAAAAAAACGGGGCGTAAAAAACGTAATATAAAAATCTGTTTTTCAGTCATTAAAATAAAAATTATCATTAAAATCTGAATTTCAAATATTGTTTTAATATAAAAATCTTTTTTTTAATAAAAAGTAATAAATGAATAGGACAAAAAAGACATTTAAAAATAATATATATAAAAAGACAAAAAAAAACCAATTTTACCTAAATACCCTTTAATAATAAAATATTAAAAACATAATAAGACAAAAAGCTTTTAATATTAATATTAACTACTTTTAATCTCATCCATCCATCTAGTTGATCAAAGGGCTAGAAAGTGGTTCCCATGGTTCTTACAACTAGAGGTGGTTTTCATTTTAGCGGTCCCCTATATATATATATGGTGAGATTTTACAGTGAACACTAGTGTATTTGCGAACTGAGTGAACTAATCTTGGCCATTGATTTACAAACATGTATGACTAGGATTTCATCATTAAATCGTAAAATACACTAGCGTATTTCATCATCAAATACTGACAATTGATTTACACACATGTATGGCCAGGATTAGTTCGCTTAGTTCGCAAATTCACTAGTGTTCACTCAGTTCTGGCCATATCAAGAGTGAACACTAGTGTATTTGCGAACTGAGCGAACTAATTCTGACCATACACATGTGTAAATCAATGGTCAGAATTTGTTCACTCAGTTCGTAAGTATACTAGTGTTCACTCTAGAACCTCACCCTATATATATATATAACAATTCATTTGAATCAATAAATAAAATAAAGTTTTAAGAACTTAAGATTTTTATAAACAAATATCTCATATGAAGTTTTTTTTTATTAAATTTAACAGAATAATATAATGTAACATATGTATCATAGGTTGAATTCCAGGTAAAATCCAGTTACATTCAATGTATTATTTACATCCACGTCGTAAAGAGTAATTATACTCAATTAATTTACATAAATAAATATTCCTGCATTCCGTCTTAGTTATAAATAAGACAATATTAAAAGGATAATATTTGAAATTTATCATGCTACATAAAGAAATATTCTGCATGCTTTTTAAGAAATGAATAATAAGAAGATATTTATGCGATAACTACCTTAAAAGGTCAAAAGACTTCTATAGATATATAGAAAATAACATCACGACCATGAAAATTAGCATCTATATGGAATGAGATGCTCCCAAAGCACAATTTGATATATAATCACGTAAATACTAATAAATAAAAGGTAAGTGATTAAAAAAACATATATGGTTCAAACGATAAGCAACTAGTGTTATTAGTGAGCTGAAACCAAGCCGAGGGTAGGATTAATTCAGATTAGTGGTGTAAACAAGCTAAAGAATGAACCAACTCACCTACGCTCGTGCTCAACTCGATTTTAAAATGAGTTAGCTTGACTCGAATTTTATCTTAACCAATTTTGAGTGAGCTTCGAACCATAAGCTATTTCAATGAACTAATATATTGACAACGCATGGTTCATCCTTCACTTAAGAATATATTACGTCACCTAACATATTATCAACACATTTATCACTCACCCAAAAAGATTTTCTTGAGCAATATTCCATTATCGTTATATTTTCAACAAATCGACAAAATTTTAATAACCAAATGATTTTCCAGATTAACCATTGTATTTTACACATTGAACCTTTTAAACATAAAAATATAGCTAAATCAATTTAATTATAAATAAACGGCAGACATTATTATCTCTAGTATATATGAACCGGGATTATTACCCTTGTCATTATTTCGTTCTCTCATTGGCTAGGCTTATATAACTATATATTAACTTGTATGGCAGTATGGACGCACATAAGTTATCTTAATTAAATGGATTATTGTGAGTTGGTTCATTTATAACCGAGCCATAAAAGTACATAATGCACCTTGTTTCGGTATGCATAAAGTTCATAGTCAATTACTAATTGCATCGAGATGTATTGACATGTTCTTTGTCCTGTTTATTTTGGTTAATCGTCCATTTGTCGACGTCTTGTCCTAAGATAAGTGATGTTTTGTGTTGTTATCCGTTGTTTTGGCTCTCGTCTTTGTAATTTAAAATGCCATAGTTCGTTTTCAAGGATAAAGGCATGTTTTGGTATATATATAAAATTGGTCCCATAATTTGGCCATGTCAAAGCCGTCTTGGATTAATTTGTACTGCGGCTACTGAATTGATGACTGTTAAATGACAACAACAGATTCCTCAAAAAAATATTTGGTTATAATAGTGAAATATATTTTGTTAAATTCTTATTATATTCACAAATAATCCCCTTTAGTTAATCCAAAAGTGCCACTAATCTTTCAACTTGCCATTTAAAATTCTTATTCAATTCACAATAACAGTGACTTATACCAAAGAAAACACACAAAGAGCATTAACTACTTGATCAGGATGAGTTTTAAAATATATACGTGCATACAGAATTGTAAGAATTCATAAGCATTTGTATTGAAGTACACCTTTTATATGTGAGATATAGCTTATATGTATTACTATTATAGTTAAAACAATATTTACAAGTTTTCATGTGATTTTCACAATTTTTAACTTAACATGCAACACGGCAACACCTTTTTTTTAACGGCCAAAACTTTTATATATCATATAGAGTTAGCAAGAAGCTACAAACCCAAAACATACAAGGAAAGGTGAGAACACTTTTCATCTTTTTAAGCATTGGTTGCAGAAAAGTCATGATAAATTATATAGTTATTGTATCATTGTTGTCCACTTTTATCAAAGCTTTGTAGTTTATAAATTATACGTAAATATAAAAAGCTATATCTTTTCAAGCGATAATGACTCCATCATAAATAATTTTAGGAAACTGTTAATAAAAACGACAACACTAGGTTTTAAAAATATTTTAAAACATGGATGTCGTCTGATATGACGATATTTTTGCATGTTAAATCTTTCTTAGAAAGTGAAATCTTAGTTTCTTTTCTTAATGATTTAATTAGTAGATAATTAGTTAGTTGATTTGGTTTTTTGGTTATTTTATTGAGCCAACAATAGACCAATAGGAACACTTTCATGAATCCATGGACGTGGTGTCTTTTTATTTGTTTGGCGATGATATTATATGTAATTTATTAGTTTAATAGTGTACTATATAATTTATTAATCCATGTATGTTAATTACTTTGTTATCCAATTACTAGCAGGGTGCCCGCGCGATGCGGCGGGAGTGACAATTTACATTGTTGTATTCATTTCTAGTAGTTTTCTTATTCATATAATATTTATCGTAACATCATTGTGAAGTAATCGGGTAATCCATTTCATTATGATGTGCATTGTTCGGTCGGTTCTGTTATTATCCTCAACCGAAGCCGAAACCAAAGTCATCAGTTAGTCTACTTTATTAACCAATTGGTTTTCGGTTAATCACTTCTATTTATTCGGTTAGATTGACGGTTTTTGGTCTAGTTCATTTAATTTTAGTTAATTGCAAAAACCAAACTTTGGCTAAAACTTTTGCTAAGAAATATATGAAATTGAGATATAAATACATAAAATGAAAGTATAAATATATGAAATGGAGATATAAAATATGAAATATGAATTGGATGTATAAAAGCTAGAAGTATTTGAAAATATGAATGGTTCGGTTCGGTACAACTAATTTAGGCTAAACGATAGTACAAAAAAATTGATAACCGGTTTTGGTTGATTTCAGTTAGGTTTCGTCTGTTTTCAATTTGTTTTACGTTAACGATTTAATTATTGCTCACCGATAACCGGTTTTGGTTATTAACCGATAGGTGCGCGCGCGATGCGGCGGGAGGCACAGACATTGCCACGGTATGCATTGTTCGGTTGATTAGATTATTATCCTCAACCGAAATCGAGGTCATCGATTAGTCTACTTTATTAACCAATCTGTTTTCAGTTATTAAGTTTGGTTTATTCAGTTAGATTAACGGTTTTTTGTTTGATTTATTTAATTTCGGTTAATAACCAGTACCAAACTTGGGTTAAAACTTTACATGAAATTTAGGCATAATTACATGAAATAGATGCATAGGTACTTGAAATGGATGTATAAGTACATAAAATAGGGATATAAATATGAAATATATGAAATGGAGGTATAAAAGCTAGAAATATATGAAAATATGAATGGTTCGGTTCAGTTATTTTTGGTTAAAAGAGGCTACAAAAAATCGATAACCGTTTTTGGTTAATGCGGGTTTTGGTTAATTAGTTTTCAGTTAATTCAGTTTTGGGTTGATTTCGGTTCGGTTTTAGTTAACAATTCAGTTATTACTCACCCTTAGACATTGTTAATCACGTAACATATCAATTTTTAATTAAAAAATTATAGCAATATTATACTCAAACTAAAGAAAATAAAATACCCGTTCATATGGTTATTTAAAAAATATTAACGTACCAAATGGTTATGACAGTTTAAAAATAGTCGGGGGGGGGGGGGGGGGGTTGTTTTTTTATAAGTGGATAAGTGTAACTACTAACTAATTATCTATAATTTTGTTAAAGATTAGATATTAAAATGTAATCTAGATTAGATGATTAAATTGACCGTATTTAATCACTTGACATTCTGTAACTATTAGACATTATGGAATAATTACTTGTACACTAAGGCATCATCTACTTGTATCTTTTAATCTACATGTCATTACTAACCAAGACAACTATCGAAACGTTGACAAAAATGAGTAGGTCGTCACGGTACTTTTTGATTTTTTTAAAACTTTATTGTTTATAAGATACAGGCAGAATACATAAAAGAATTATAAGTTTGTTGTGGAGAGAATAAAGTGGAACTAATTATCTGTAATTTTGTTATAACTCAGGGATTTAAGTGTAATAAGTTTAGGGGCTAAAAAGTAAATGGTGTTTAAAAGACCAAACTACCCTCATTTTAGGGGTCTTTTTATAAATAAAGGGTCTTATTTTTTGGGTATCTTAAAATGCCCTTGCCATGCATTATAATATAGTATAGATATCCACATTTCATGAAAGATAATATAGTTAATTAATCTGTTTATGATAAAATATTTAATTAGTTGAACAATTAGAAAAAAAAAATATAGTATTCTTGTCTTAATTAGGAAAGATATTATTAAAATAAATTGGTATGCTATTTTTTATTTATGTCATTACTTAACTTGAGTTTGTATTATGTAAATACACTAGCGGGTTATACTCACGCTTCACGGTGAACAAAAGACCTAATTTTTTATAAAATAAAAAAATAATGTAAAAAAAGGTGAAACGGTATATTCAAAGGATGAATTCATTTCCTATATATATGTAACATATTCAGAAAAATAAAGGCTTACAAATTAATAAGAACTATTTAGTTAAATGAAGTATAAATGTCAGATTATAAAAAAAAGTTAGATTTAAATAGTTTGATATGATTTTTTAATCAAACCAAACAAAAAAATAAGTTAAACAAATTTAAAAAAGCGGGTACAAAATATCGTACTGAATTTATATAGTCTAATGAAAACGTATCATATTTAACCCGACTGGTTTCCGAAAAAAATTACGTCAAAACGTAGAACAATTGAAAACGAACATAAAAATAAGAACAAAAACGTATTATATTTGACCCTACATATTTCCGAAGAAAATTTATGTTGAAACCGACTTAAATTTATACCGGCACATGTATAAAAATAAGCATCTAAGAAAACAATGTTTATTTAAGTTAAAGAATGGTGTGGCGCGTTGCGGTGGTGTCGAAATGTATATTGACTTGAATTTATACCGTCTAATGAAAAAGTATTATATTTGACATGACTCATTTACAGAATTTTTTTTTTTTTTGCGTAAAATGTAGACCAACTGAAAACATACATAATAATAAGCATAAGAACATATTATATTTTACTCAACTCACTTCCAAGAAAAATTCACGTCGAAGCGTAATTAACTTGAATTTATACCGACACGCAAGGGCGTAGCTTTGTGGGGGCAGGAGGGGGCAGCCGACCCGCCGAACTTTTCGCTCGTTAGTGAAGACTATGTAGTTTTCGTATAGAAATTTTTTGGTATATACGTTTTTGAATAATTATATATTTAAACATCTAAAACTCGAAATACTTATATACGTAATTAATCATTCGGAACCTAAACTCGTAAAACGCGACCCGACCCGACCCAACCCAATCCCGTAACCCAAACCTGGAAAACATGATACCCAAATCCCCTCCCCTTTGCGACCCGCCTGCTTGCAGCCCAAACCAAAATCGCCCCAAACCCACCTCTCTTTTATACGAAATCATGCAACTCTTTAACCCCTAACCCTAATCACGTAAACAAGCTCTCTCTCTCTCTCTCTCTCTCTCTCCGTTGGTCGATGTCGCAACCCCCGACCCCTACCCCGGGAGCGGGTGTCGCGAGATCCAGATTAGTGGTATCGGTGTTTATTAATTTGGCAGCGGAAATTAACATCAGGACCGTAGTTAGGAAATAGTTTATCAGAGTTAAAATACCACACTTTTATAAATAACAAATACATGGGAAAAACCCAAGTTTCCATTACAATATGTGTATAGGGATAAACCCTAATTTATTGAAATAAAACTTCTTTCTTATTTAGGTAACTTTTATAGCCACTTTTCCAAGCCTTCAGTGTTTTCCAGCTGGCTTCTATTAGCTTTACATTAAGTTACCTGAAACGCGTTTTAAAAAGTTTTATCAGCAAGAAATACTGGCGAGTGCATCCCAGTTTAATCAAAACATACTTTTATATCTTTACAGTATTGAGAGCGATTACAATGTTTTTATCTACCCAATTACCACCCACGGTACTGTCAATCCTGACTTGTGGTCATGCTACGACTCACAGTGTAGTAACAAGTAATGTATACAAAACCCCAACATACCGACAGTAATTGTAGAATACATAGACTCAATCACTGTTAATTATACTTTAAAACAATTGAGGTTTTGTAAAAACAGTTTGCAAAAATAAGATGTACTCACATTGCTGTTTTAGATAATACTACTGCTTTCTGGTGACTTCCTGGTTATAATCTATTAAAGTTAAACGGTGCACACGTGTTAGTAAGATAACCCAATTTACATTATCCATACCCCCGAGACAGAACTCCAATGACTGAGTCAGGCAGAGCCTTGACATGCGTTACGGAGCCCTAGATTAATCGGGTATAGTAACTAATACATAACCGGGGGTTATAATACTTATAACGAGGTAGAGCTTCGCTTTTTAGGGGTGTAATACCCGAGAGTTTTAGCTATTATATATTGAGAGAGAAAGAAAGTTTTGAACGACTGAAACTGAGGCCAGAGGCCTGATTTTGGTCGGCTCGCGCCTCGAGACGCCCACCTTTGTTTCTCTCGCGGCCCGCGAGACTACTAGGGTAGGTCCTAGCTTAGTCGAGTCAACGACTAGCCTCAACACGCATTCGGACACGTGGCGGACCAGGGTGTCGCCTGGTGTCCTTCCGTCGCAGCCCGCGACTCGCTCACCCAAAGGGGTCACGCCCCGCGAGAACTTAATATAATTTGTTTTATTTGATTTTTAATAATATAAAGGTATTTTAGGCTTGTTTTTCATACACGAGGTATATTATAAGCAGTTTAGGGTATGTTAAAGGGTTTAGTAGGGCTGTTATATCTTCCCCACCTTGTTTTAGATCTCGTCCTTGAGGTCTACTGGAATAGGTCTGGATATTTCCTTTGCATCTCTGATTCAAGCTCCCAAGTGTATTCTGGTCCTCTCTTGGAATCCCATTTTACTTTGACTATAACTAATCTCTTGTATTTGAGATTCTTGATCTTTCTGTCTTCAATCTGTAGGGGTTTCTCTACAAATTTAAGTTTCTCATTTACCTCTATGTCCTTAAGAGGTACCATTAATAATTCATCTGTTAAACATTTTTTGAGAATACATACATGAAATACATTATGTATTCCTGCCATTTCCTCTGGCAGTTGTAGCTGGTAAGCTACTGATCCTATTTTTCTAATAATCTCAAAATGTCCAATATACCTGGGGCTTAGCTTTCCCCTTTTTATGAATCTGACCACTCTTTTCCATGGAGAAACTTTTAATAATACTTTATCTCTTACTTGAAACTCCAATGGTTTTCTTCTGTTATCAGCATAACTCTTTTGACGATCTCGGACTGCTTTTAGTCTTTCCTTGACTTTAATAATCTTGTCCGTTGTTCTTGTGCTATCTATGGTCCAGACAGTTGCTTTTCTCCAATTTCTGCCCAACAGACTGGAGTTCGGCACTTTTGTCCATAAAGTGCTTCAAATGGTGCAGAATTGATACTGGTATGATAGTTGTTATTGTAGGAAAAATCTATTAATGGTAAATGATCGTCCCAATTTCCTCTGAAATCAATTACACAAGCTCTAAGCATATCCTCCATTGTCTAAATTGTCCTTTCGCTTTGTCCGTCCATTTGAGGATGATAAGTTGTGCTTAGTTTTAACTTGGTTCCCATTGCTTTTTGAAAACTAGTCCAAAAACGAAAATTAAAATGGCTATCTCTATCAGAAACAATAGATAAAGGAATTCCATGTAATGAAACTATTTCATTTACATATAACTTGGCCAATTGTTCCATACTGAAAGTTTCCTTCATCGGTAAGAAATGAGCAGATTTGGTTAATCTGCCTACAATCACCCAGATTGTATTATTACCTTTTCGTGTCTTGGGTAATTTAGTAACAAAGTCCAATGTTATCAATTCTCATTTCCATATTGGCATTTCGAGTTGCTGCAATAAACCTGAGGGTTTCTGATGTTCAGCTTTAACCTGTGAACAGGTTAGACATTTAGCAACATAGGTTGCTATATCCTTTTTCATTCCTATCCACCAGAAATTCTTTCTTAAGTCTTGATACATTTTATCATTACCAGGATGTATCGTATACTTAGACTTATGGGCTTCTTCTAAAATTCGGTGGCGTAGGTTTCCTTGTTTGGGTATCCAGATTCCTTTCTTATGGAACCTCCAAATTCCATCTGCTCCTTGTTCTAATTCCTTAATCATTCCTTTTAATTTTCCAGTATCGTCCTTAATTATTGTTTCCTGTATTTATCTAATTTGCTCGTTTAAATCTATCTGCAGATTTAACTTAAGAGAACGTACTCTTCTTGTCTTTTCATGATACTTTCAACTTAAAGCATCAGCTACTATATTAGCTTTTCCTGAATGATACCGAATATCACAATCATAATCACTGAGGATTTCCATCCAGCGTCTCTGTCTCATATTTAACTCCTTTTTCCCAAAAACATATCTTAGACTCTTATGATCAGTGAAAACAGTAAACTTGCTACCATACAGGTAGTGTCTCCAAATTTTAACGGCAAAAATTATGGATCCTAACTCTAGATCATGGGTTGTATAATTCTCTTCATGATTCTTAAGTTGTCTAGAGGCATAGGCTATCACCTTTTGACGTTGCATTAACACACATCCATAACCTAACTTAGAAGCGTCACAATAGACTATCAAGTCTTCAGTTCCTTCTGGTAACGCGGGTATGTGTGCGTTGGTTAACTTTTGCTTAAGAATTCTAAAAGCTTCTTCCTGTTTTGGTCCCCATTCAAACTTAACTGATTTGCAAGTCAGTTTTGTTAAGGGAATGGCTATTCTATAAAAATCTTGAATAAAACGTCCATAATAACCTGCTAGTCCAAGAAAACTTCTCACCTCCGTTGGTGATTCAGGGACTTTCCATTTAGTAATCGCCTCAATTTTTGTGGGATCCACATGAATTCCTTCATGATTAACTAGATGTCCAAGAAATTGCACTTCTTGTAACCAAAATTCACATTTTGAGAATTTAGCATAAAGCTTCTCCTTTCTCAGCAATGTTAGAAGTGTAAACAAATGCTCTACATGATATTCTTTACTCTTAGAGTAAATAAGAATATCATCTATAAAGACAATTATGAATTTATCCAGATATGGTTTACATATTGTGTTCATCATGTCCATAAATGCGGCTGGGGCATTGGTTAAACCAAATGGCATGACTGTAAATTCATAATGACCGTACCTTGTTCTGAAAGCAGTTTTAGGAATGTCCTCTTCCTGTACTTTCAATTGAGCGTAAATCGATCTTATAAAAGAATCGAGCTCCTTGAAGTTGATCGAACATATCATCGATTCTCGGTAGTGGGTACCGATTTTTAATCGTAACCTTGTTCAATTCTCGGTAATCAATGCACATACGCATTGATCCGTCCTTCTTCTTGACAAACAAGATTGGTGCTCCCCATGGTGATGAACTAGGCTGTATGAATCTTTTCTTCAGAAGTTCGTCCATTTGTTTCTTCAGTTCTTGCATCTCTGATGGCGCTAATCGGTAAGGTGCCTTGGAAATCGGTGCTATTTCTGGTAGAAGGTGAATTCTGAATTCAACCTCTCTATCTGGTGGTAATCCAGGTAACCTTTCTGGAAAAACATCTGAGAATTTAGATACTACGGGAATATCTTTCAATTCTTTTCCTTTAGCGTTAATGATTATGGAAATCATATGCACTAGTGATACTTTCCTTGCATAGCTTGTCGTTTTCATCACATAGATGAATTTTGTGGACCTGGTTGGCTTATCTCCCTTAATTAAGATCTTTTCACCCTTTGGTGATTTTACTTGCACTGACTTTTGATCACATAGAATACTGGCATGATTGGCTACTAACCAATCCATTCCTAATACGACATCAAATCCAGCCAGATTCATTTGGCAAAGGTTGGCAATAAAATTATGGTTTAAAATTTCTATTCTTGCTCCCTGCAAGATTTCAGTAATCTTAATGGATTCTCTATTTGCTGTTTCTACTAGACATTCTTGTTGAAGTTTAGTTAATGGTTGGTTAAGAAGTTTGCAGAACGAAGTATTAATAAAACTTTGGTTTGCACCAGAGTCAAATAATACTTTAGCAAAAATATCATTAACTAAAAACGTACCGGCAATCACATTCGAAATCATCTTGGCTTCTTCAGCAGTCAGAACAAATGCTCTGGCATTCTTAGTAGTTTTGTTGTTTGTTGCTAGAGCTAGTTTCGGACAGTTTGGTTTGATATGTCCAGTCTCTCCACAGTTGAAGCATAGCTTATTGCTGGGTTTCTTCCTGCAGTCTTCTTCCTTGTGTCCCGGCATTTTGCAGAAGTTGCAGTATATTGAACATCTTCCTGAATGCTTTTTCTTGCAGTACTTCCGGTAAGGTGCAGAAGTAGAACCTGTATTTTTCCCACGGTTGGAATTACCATAGCGGAATTCCTGGGTAAGCTTTTGGGCTAGGTTCTTTTTCTGGATTTCTTCTTGCGTACGTACTAATTCATCAGTCAAGGTATTGGCTAGTTCTACTGCTTCTTATATGGTTTGTGGTCGAGCTGCCTTGACTACATGTCTGATTTCACTTATTAATCCCTAGATGTAACGGGAGATTAATACTGGTTCTGGTGAAGCTAGGGTTGGTATTATTCTAGCATATTCGAAGAATATGGTAGTGTAACCCTTGCAGTCTATTCCAGTCATTTTAAGATTTAAGAACTTATTAGCGATTTGTTCTTTTTCATGAGGAGGACAAAATTTTCTTTCAACTATGTCCTTAAAGTCAGTCCATCCCATATTATAAATTTTATCACTTCCTCTAGACTGAAGAAGGGTATTCCACCACTCTAGAGCTGCATTGTTAAAAAGATTAGAAGCAAACAAAATTTTATCTTCATCTGCACATTTGCTTATTTTTAAGACTGCTTCTGTCTTTTCTATCCAACGTAGGGCTGCAATGGCACCTTCATTGCCAGAGAATTCTATTGGTTTGCAAGACCATAATTCTTTGTAAGAACAACCATATGACATGGTTTTTCTTCTTTTTGGAATAGGTAATCGGAGTAGCGGTACATTATTCACGCTGTGACTGGGTTCAGTAGGTGGTCGTTTACTTCCACTGTTTGTTTTATTATTTTCTGCTTCTTTAACAGTCTTGATGATATATGGCATAGCGTCTATGATTCCTTGTGCTACTATGTGTTGGATGACACTGTTATCTATTTGGTTTCCATTATTGTTATTATTCTGGTTTTCCTTATATGTATTCTCAAACAAACAAACTTACGTCGACTTGAAATATGTACGAGCCAATTTAGCTCGAGCTGATTTCAAACAAATTAGAGCATTAACTATGAAATCAACAAATAGTTTGTTTCACTAAAGAAAAACCTTACATACAAATCAAACAATCTAATAATAACTCATACAATAAATTATAGTCCAACATTATGAGAATTTGTTACAAATTTCATCTCCTAACTAAAACTTTTATTGCATTAAATTGTCACATAAAAACGGTTAATACCCAAAACGAATAGAAGAAGTCTAACTCTATCATAGCTTAATTTTACGAAGAGGAGTTGAGATAGGAGTGTCCATTTTCAAAACCTCAACCTTCCATACCTTAATCTCCCCTTGAAAACTCCCACTAAAAACCTTAATCCTAGATCCACATTTAGACTCCACAACCTCCGAATCCGGATCCGCCACAAGTGATCGAACCGGTTGCTTATGCCCATCTAACACTCCCAAACAACAAAACTTCCCCACACCTCCACGTTGCCATATCCTCACCGTCCGATCAGCCGACCCACTAAACAACAAATCACAAACGTTAATCAAACACAATATCGCCTTCGAGTGACCCCGTAACGCACCGGTAACCGCCATATAACCGGCACTATCTTCTTTTTCCCACACTAAAATAGACCGGTCACACGCGCCAGAAAATAAAACCGATCCGTCGTCGTTTAGAGCCAGTGCGTTCACTGCTGACTTGTGCTTTTCCAACGTGGCAATTAACACGTGTTTAGATTCTGTTTTCCCCCATACTTTAATCCGGCGATCGGCGGATCCGGTGTAGATCGTCCCGTCGTTAGCCACCACGACGGCGTTGATGGCGTCATCGTGTGCTTTTATGCTCTCCACACACCGGAGGTTTGAAGTTTTCCAGATTTTTAGACATTTGTCCCATGAAACCGAACACATTAACTGATTGTTTATCATCGCTAGCCCTGAAACGGCATCGTGGTGCTCGATCCATAACCGCCGTCTATGACGGCGCACGTTAACGTAGTTTTTCTTAAAAAAAGACCGCAGTAAACGGTCTTCTAACGTCGGTAACGTTCCGGTCTGTTTATGCCGTTTGTTTTCCTTTAGTTTCCAGACTCTTATCTTACTATCCTGGTGAGATGTAAATATGTTTCCGTTAGGACTGTTACTGAACGTTATGGATTTAACGGTGCCGGAAGCGGGATCGTGGACGCAGAATGTGTCTAATAACGTAAACGACGTCGTGTCGAAGACGTGGATGAGGTGGCCGGAGGCGGCGTAGAGGAGGTTGTTGTTGACGGCGAGGAAGTTGATGTGGGCGGCGGGGGAGGGGGTGAGGGAGGTGAGGTAGCGGTGGGAGACGGTGAGGTGGAGGGATTCCGGTGAGAGTTTTTGGAGGGATGGGATGGAGGGTAGGGTTTGGAGAGAGAGGTTGCTGTGGAGGCTGTTGTAACTGGTGTCGAATGAGAGGCTGGTTGTGTCGGAGATGATGCTGCTTGTGTCGGAGAAGAAGCGGTTAGGTGTGGGTTGTTGGGATTTGTTTGGATGGTTTACGGTGGTTGCGTCGTCGGTAGCTGTGCAGATGGTGGCGGAGCATGTGGATAGAAATGATCGGAATTTCATTTCTCCGTCAGCCTGAGAGAAATGGAGGGTGTTTTTTTACTTTTAAAAGCATAGCCAAAGGAAACGATATATAGAGCTTCGAAAGTCTCACGAACGTGGTTATATTCTTTTTCTTATCTTATTTTTCTTTAAAATAATTTTACCCTTTTACTTTGGCTATATTAAAATACACGAAAAAATTCGACAATGTTGTATCAGACTTGTATAGATTTAGACACTTGTGTATAAACATTTAATGATGATTTGTTACACCCATATACTAAAATTTAATAAAGTGACATTTTTAACTTTTACACACAAAAAGTCTCACGTATTTTGATAAAATTAATAGGTAAATAGTGATTGATTTTACTTCTTTTTTTTCACAACTATGTTTATTTTATACATGTTTAGTAACTCTAATATATATATTAAAATTAACTTTGGTGACTCTTTTATACGTTTGTTTGACAAAGTTAGCGAATTTATTATATGAGAGCTAGGTTAACTATTTTTTTTTTTTATAAAATAAGAGTATGTTATATTCGTTTTAATGCTTTTACACATATTTATGATTTGAAAAATTAACTAAATGCATCGCTTATTCGTATCTTGTTAACATTATCTAAAAAACTCTTAGAACATTATTTTAAATAGTTGTTAGTAGAATATTATTTAAAATCCAAGTTTGAAACATTTATAATTCAAACATGACAATTTTTTTTTCTCAATGTGAGCATAATAATTATATTATATTTATATATATTAATAGAAAGTCTTCATGAATAGTGCTTTAAAATTATTTTAATATTGTTTGTTTTTAATATTTAATTATTTTATTAATATATTAATATATATATATATATATATATATATATTTCATAGAAAGTCATCATAAATAGTGTTTTAAAATTATTTTAATACTGTTTCTTTTTAATATTTAATTATTTTATTAATATATTTTTAATTTAATTGATTTTGCATTTTTTTTTCTTTTTTAACTATTAAGATACGATATTTTATATAATTTTGAGTATATTGTTTCCACTTGTCTAAATTTTTCTCTGTATTTATACATTTTTTTCCCGAAACTTAGTTGTGAGTGGTAAAGCTTAAGTAATCGAAGTACAAACGTACATGTTATCAAACCTAACTCACATTTAGTTTTTTATATATAAATTGACATTACTTTTTTCATTATTCTAATAATATAGTGTAATACTTTATAAAGTTCTGAACATATGGGACATGTTTATTTTTGTCTTCGTTCCGCTAAAAGTTTTGTTCAAAATCAAACGGATCAATATACTTGATCTTTATTTGTTCTTTACCGTGATCAACCGAACAGATATCATGCGAAACTTGGATAGCGGTATACAATATATTTTTATATTATAAACTATAGCGAGTATGAATACCATACTGGTACCTTGACGAACCAAACTTATACCGTCTGTTCTTTACCATGACGAATTAAACTGATACCGTGCGAAGAACTTCGATGGGAGTATAGAGTTTTTTAATTATCATAAACTATAGCGAGTATTGGTACCACGTCAATTCCAACCGAACAATATCAGTACCAGTATCGGTACCATCGGAATGGAATGAATATTGATATTCATTTCGGAATACATTACTGATATTCGTTTTTATGTTCAATTTATGTAAAATATGCGTCGATATTCTTTTGGGCATATAATGACTTTATTTTTTGGTTTTGCCTTTCGATTGCTATAACGAGTGCCAGTATCGTACCAATATGTTGTTCAGTCGGTTTCAATTCGGTTTAGTACGATAGTGGCACCCGCCGCGAAGCGCGGAGGAACCTTCCTAGTTATTATACATATTAATTGGAACTTATGATGAATAGTAAATCAAAATTTTAAGTATTTATTTGTTATTTTAGTAATAAATAGTAACCAATAAGATTTAAGTGTTTTTTTATTTGTAATATTTTATTGATTATTTAATTTGAATTTTTTGTGTTAACTTTTTATAAAAATCCGCATCTATGTTTATTTATTTTATTAACATTCCAAGTTATTTGTCCGTGCGTTGTGATGGTACGTTTCCACATGCATTAGATCGGTATCAGTTCGGTTAATTACAATGTCGGTACGATATATGCACTTCGTATAGAAATCAACACATGTTTTATATGACCGAAAACAATAGAAACGAACACCGATACTAGCAACAACGTTGTTCGTACGGCATCGACTGGTTCAGAGTGTCAAAACACTGGTAACGTTATTCATTTTCATCATAGATAGAGTTGTATGAATGAAAATTTTTCAAAACCGAAAACCGTAAAAATGATAGAAGGTACCGGTATTGATGTTCGGTATGGTATGGTAGCACTAAGATGTCAGTTTATCGAAAGAAAAAACGATATAAACAAACTCCTATACCGAAAACGATGTTGGTATGGTAGGGATCGGTGTCAATCTATCGAAAGGAAAGAAATAAAAAAATAATATTGGTCCTGACACAGATGTTGTTCAGTCGGTTTCGGTTCATTGTGGTATGATAGCGCGCGACACAATATACGTTATCAATAAAATTTATATCACAATGTTGAAAAAAAAACTAAACATAGAACGCAAACCAACTGAACAACGTCAGTATTGGTATCGATATTCGTTTTTATTGTTTTCGATCGATATAAGGTTTTCTCTTTCGATTATTATAGGCTATTCTGAGTACTGGTACTGTAACGAAACAACCATATACCGACAGAATTCCCGCCGCGAAGCGGGTAGGGAATCTCACTAGTTTTCATAAAAAGAAACTACTTTCAAGATTTAATAAAAAAATGCATGCTAATACCATAAGCGATAAGGACATAACTTTAAATCTATAGCATTAATTCATGATTATTAGTTTTTGAGCATTTATATTACTATCACACATTATTTATCCTATGATAACGCGATTACTAAGGGGAGGGGGTGGTCACTAGCGATAGAATTCTATCACTCCCAATATCCAATCAACTCATGCCATGTCATCACCCACTATTCTATCACTAGTGATAGAATTGAGAATTGTAGTGGCGGTGGTCATCACTGGTGATGGGATTCCAATGTACAAGTATTAATACACAATGTACAAGTCATATACATACATTCAACAATCTTGAACGCGTGATATTATCAACGAGTTAAACTATCACTCGTGATAGAGTATGGAGGCGGCGGTGTTCGTGATTTTATAACTTGTGGCCGGGCGTCCATCACGGACCGCCCCGCCTGGCCTAAATATGTAGTTGATAAAGACAGGTAAGAAAGACGTGAAACACCTGAGTTTTTGTATGATTTACATCAAATACTTTTTTTAACAAATTAACATTAAGTTACGTTAGGTAAAACATACAATATGCATGATTTATTTAAAATTCGTAACTCTAGAACAAGTTCAATGTTATTTTGAAACGAGTAGTCAAGTAAGTATATGACTATATCCCACGCACATTTTTAAGCTCAAATAAAAGAATATATATAACTAAGGGTGTAGGGAGTAGTTAGACACTTGAAAGTGGTAAATTTTAAAATCAACCAATGAGAGTGTGCCATGTCAAAGTGGTAAACTATGCTCAAAAGTGTTATCAATGGTTAGACACTTCATAAATTGGTAAACTATTTAAAAAAAAATGTGTGATTGGTTGAGACGACATGAACCGCACCACACACCCCCCACTCTCTCCTCCCTCACCCCGATTCGGTAATCCCTCACCGATTTCTCCCCCCAAATTGGTAAAACTATTTCGGTAAATATGTGGGCATTGGTCACCAATCGGTGCCGAGGCCCTTTGCCGACTCCACTTCGGACGGCCTAACTATTGATTTGAATCAATAACTTAATATGAAGTTTTTTTTTATATGTTGTAATAAATTTAACAGAATGATATAATGTAACATATGTATCATAGGTTGAATTCCAGTTTTTAGATATAAAGCGAGAAAAAAAAATCAATTTTAAAGTAAAATCCAGTTACATTCAATGTATTATTTACATCCACGTCGTAAAAAGTTTTTTTTTTAAACGTGAACTTCATTAGAACAAAACGGCACACCTCAAAACGAGGGGCCCAACCGGCACAACAAACCGATCCTACCTAATTACAAATTTACACCAGTCTTCCCACTCAATATTTTTACATTTGCTCCTATTCTTAAACCATAAAAAACCTAGCACTTTAACTTCGTTGACGATCTCCCCGATTCTAGCCACTTTGTTTTCGAATCTAACTTTGTTCCTGGCCTTCCAAATACACCAGACCGCAATCCTCACAATACCTTTGAACGCCTCCTTTTTCATTCCACTAAAACCCACGAAATCATGAATCTTCGCAATGTCGCTGAAATCGAAGAAGAAGAGATTCTGCACTTAGCACCATCTACTAATGTTGTACCAAACCACCGACGCCACATAGCAGGCTGAAAAGATATGAGGAACCGAATCCACACCTTCATTACACAACCCGCATACGTCGTTCTGCACCTCCATGTGTCTATCTCTCAAGGCTTCCACCGTAGCGATCCTATTAAGATTGGCTCTCCACATAAAAATGTTAATCTTGTTCGGAATCCACTTACAGTCCTCAATCAGATTCTGCCAAAAAACTTCCTGAACGCATCTCTTCAATAGCAGATTTTTAACTGCCCGAACACTGAAGATTTTATCTTCAGCACCGTTCCACTCCCACTTATCCACGTCGTAAAAAGTAATTAACTCAATTTTACATAAATTTACATAAATAAATATTCCTGGATTCCCGCTTAGTTCTTTTTTTTTAACGGCAAGAAACGATATGCCAACCACCGTGACACCGGGCGTTGTGGCCAAGATCGACTACTCGACCGCCGCAAGCCCCTTGGCTCTCCCAGATGCGCGGAAACCCGACCTCCACCCGCCCGAAGGCACGACAACGGAATAATCGGTAAAACCTCCCCTCCCATTCAAGATGAACCGGCGCCAGCCGTATTCGCCCTTCACCTGGATGTCGCAGAAAATAACCGGCGCCACCCGTATTCGCCCTTCACCTGGATGTCACAGAAAATAATGGGGAGAGTGAGAGTCGAACCTGGGTCACAAGAAACACCAAATCTTTCCCCAACCACTCCATCACTACCTCATTGGCATTCCGGCTTAGTTCTAATTAAGACAATATTAAAAAGGATAATATTGAAAATATATCAATGATACATAAAGAAATATTCTGCATGCTTATTTAAGAAATGAATAACAAATTACAAAAAGTTATTTATGCAATAATAACTACCTTAAAGATCAAAATACTTTTATAGATATATAGAAAATAGCATTACGACCATAAAATTAGCATCTATATGGAATGAGATGCTCCCAAAGCACAAATTGATATATAATCACGTAAATACTAAAAATTAAAAGGTAAGTGATAAAAAAACACATATACGGTTCAAACTATAAGCAACAGGACGTAGCTACATAAGACGGTACGGATTCGGCTAAACCCATACTAAAAAAACTGTTAGTGTTGCATATGTGTAGTTTTACTCCGCGTCCATAGAAATTTCAACATCAAACCTGTAGAAAAAGCCGAAACTTAGTAATAGATAACCTGTAGTCCCTTGCAAATTTTCGAACTCGTAGGAAAAGAATCCTGGCTACGCCCAGGATAAGCAATTAGTGTTATTAGTGAGTTGAAATCAAGCCGAGGGTAGAATTAATTCAGATTAATGGTGTAAACGAGCTAAAGAATGAACCAACTCACCTACGTTCGTGCTCAACTCGATTTTAAAATGAGTTCGCTTGACTCGAATTTTATCCAAACCAATTTTGAGTGAGGTTCGGACCACAAGCTATTTCATCGACGTAGCTATATCAACAATGCATGGCTCATCCTTCGCTTAAGAATATATTACGTCACCCAACACATTTATCACTCACCCAAAAAGATTTTCCCGAGCAATATTCCATTATTTATCGTTACATTTTTAATATCATCGACAATTTAATAACCAAATGATTTTCCGGATATTGTGCCTTTTAAACATAAAACTATAGCTCAATCAATTTATAAATAAACGCCAGACATTATTTATAACCGACCCATAAAAGTACATCAACAACACCTTGTTTCGGTATGCATAAAGTTTATAGTCAATTACTAATTGCATCGAGATGTATTGACATGTTCTTTGTCCTGTTTATTTTGGTTAATCGTCCATTTGTCGACGTCTTGTCCTAAGATAAGTGATGTTTTGTGTTGTTATCCGTTGTTTTGGCTCTCGTCTTTGTAATTTAAAACACCAGAGTTCGTTTTCTAGGATAAAGGCATGTTTTGGTATATATATATAAAATTAGTCCCATAATTTGACCCCGTCTTGGATTAATTAGTACTGCGGCTACTGAATTGCTGACTGTTTAAATGACAACAGATTCCTCAAAAAATATTTGGTTAATAGTGAAATATATGATGGAAACCCTTTTCACAAATAATCCCCTTTAGTTAATCCAAAAGTGCCACTAATCTTTCAACTTGCCATTTGATGAGGATACGTCCTTGGTCGGACCGAATCATCAGCAAACATAGAACCGAACTATAGCACTTAAAGGTCGGATCGCACCTCACGCTATAGACGGAACAACGGAACACGTTGGTACGCCATAACTAACTGGGGACCCACAGCTTTAACTGCCCTGACAATGACTGGTCCGACCCTAACTAATTCGCCACGTCAGCACACCCAAAAACTATAAATACCCTGCCAAGACTCCAAGCAAGGGGTAATCACTACTTTCTCTCTCTAGCTCTCCTCTCTCCCTAACCTATTTTCTCCTCACAAATACTTATTCTCACGCCCGAGCTTGGTCACAGAGAGGCCCCCCTCCATGTGACGAGGCTAACGGTGTGCTTTTCCTTGTGATCTTGCAGGTTTTCGCTAGGTCATCTGAAGCTCTGCTCTAACTAGGTCGGACCAACTAGTTTTGAGTCTTCAGTGGTGCCATCCCCTCGAATTCACTCAATACACTTTGATAATTCTGTTTATTCCAAGTCATGGAATCTACAACAGCCGCTCCCACATACACTTTCCCGTCTTACAATGACATTTGGGAGAGAAATGTTGCGTTCACAACTGCTCCAACAGCAGTTGCCGCCACAGCGGCTTCGATAGGATCCACGTCGGTACCTCCAGTTGCAAGTTCTGTGATCGCAAGCTCTGTCGCCACGCTCTCCGTCACCGCTCCAATCGCCACGCCGTTGCCTACTTTCGACAACGCTTTCCTTCTACGAAATGCTGATTTACTACGGCACCTACAACAGCAGCAGCAGCGGGAGGAAATGTTACAGAGCCTCCGCACGAACTTGTTCAGCAATGTTTATCCAGGGGCTAATCCCTTCTCCGGTGGAACCTTCACCTCTGGATCTATGGTAAGTCCTATAATCTCCACTCCCATAACATGTGTTGCACAATTTTCAACGTTTACGAGTGCTCCGATGAATAACGGTCTCAATGACCTGTTTCGCTAGGGATCTATGGGTCTAAACCCTCAGGATCAGGAATTGATCATGCCGTATCACCCCACGTCTATGACTTCTCAGTCAAAGTTCACGTTGCGGATCGTCAATGCCCCACTCCCGGCCAAATTGAAGATGCCCCCTACGCTGAAATTTTACGATGGTACGTCCGACCCGGACGATCATATATTCGCATTCGCCGGAGCAGCCAAGGTCGAACAATGGCCCATGCCGGCCTGGTGTCACATGTTCGCTCAAACTCTCACCGGATCAGCAAGGGTATGGTTCGATGGTTTGCCAGAAGGATCGATTGATCACTTTGAAGATTTTCGGCGTATTTTTCTACAAAATTTTTGCCAACAGCGACGCTGTAAGAAAGATATCACCGAGGTTCACCATATAAAACGCCGCGACGGAGAATCCGTAGAAGATTTTATCGATCACTTCAATCGAGAGAGCATGCAGATAAGCGGAGCAGTTGACCAGCTCCGAGTTTCTGGATTTTGTCATGGAGTCCGGAACAATCAGCTCGTAGAAAAGCTCCACGAAGATCTCCCAAAAACCATGGAGATACTTATGGAACGGGCCCGAGCTTTTGTCCGAGGGAAGAGTGCATGCGGTCAACCGAACGAAACAACAGCAAGGAATGCTAAAGCCCGAACCACATCGTGGAGACGAAACGCGTCACCACCAAAGGATAGAAGCAACAACTGAAACAGGAGTCGTGGTCCGTACCAGAAGTCGGATCGAGGCAGCTTCCGAACTGGAAACGTGCGTTTTAACACCTTTTCTGAGCTGACAAAGTCGCCAAGTGAAATCCTTAGTACGGAAACCACCCGGTTTCCTACACCGTCAAAGCAACGACCTACCTCGGATAAACACTCCAAGAAGTATTGTGAATACCACTGAGACAAAGGGCATACAACTGATGAATGTTGGGCTTTGAAGCAAGAGATCAAAAAGGCTGTACGATCCGGTAAACTCTCTCACCTCATGAAAGAAGTAAAAGATGGGAAGAAGTCCGCAGCAGCAATTGATAATCCGAAAACCGAGCCCGGAATCAATATGATTCGGTCTACCGAAACAAGAGGGGTAAAGCAGTCAAGCCAACACATGACAGCTTGGATGCACCAACCAACATACTTCCCTCCGATCGATTCAGATGATGCTCGAGACGGACCAATCGCGATATCGGCCGTCGTCGCCGGACACCTAGTCCGACGAATCTATGTAGATGGAGGAAGCGCCTTTGAGATAATGTACTCACAGTGTTTCCAGCAGTTGAACCCCCAAACGAAGAGAAGACTAATCGAAGTATCTACCCCTCTAGTCAGTTTTTCGGGAGAGGAGGTTCGTCCGATAGGTCAGATCACCCTTCCGACCACATTCAAAGACGGTGACAAAAGCAGAACCGTCCAACTAACCTTTTTCGTTGTTGGTACTCATTCGTCGCATAACATAATACTCGGGCGACCCGAATTACGAGCTCTCGGTGCAATCAACTCAACGATACACGGTGCCATTAAATTCCCCACCGAAGCTGGGGTCACCACTATCCTTTCGGAATCAAACTGATTCGTAGCCGAAGTGAGACATGCAGCGGAAACGAGCTCTAAAAAGTCTGAAGTGCCTACAGAACTCTGGGTGATCAATCCAGACTTCCCCGAACAGCAAGTAGCTATCGGTGCTCAACTCCCAAAACGAACAAAGAAGCTCCTATGGGAATTATTGAGCAACTCGATCGATGTCTTCGCATGGAAGCACTCCGATATGCAAGGGGTCCCTAGGTCTATGGCACAGCATCACCTGAACGTAAAAGAATCAATCAAACCAATAGCACAAAGAAAAAAGCCATATGGCGCCGGATCGAGCCAAGGCAATTGCAAAAGATGTAAAGAGTCTCCTAGATGCCGGGATCATTCGAGAAGTCCGGTATCAAACTTGGGTGTCGAATCCCGTTATGGTGTAGAAAAAGGACAACTCATGGAGAATGTGCATCGACTTCACCGATCTAAACGATGCGTGCCCGAAATATTGTTTTCCGTTACCAGATATCGATGAGAAGATTGACTCCGTCGCCACGTTCAGGTTGAAGTGTTTTCTAGACGCTTACAAGGGATACCACCAGATACAAATGGCAGTCGAAGATGAGGATAAGACAGCCTTTGTCACTAATGAATGAGTTTACTGCTTTACTAAGATGTCGTTCAGTTTGAAAAACGCCGGTGCTACGTATCAGCGTTTAATGAGCAAAGCTTTCAAAGACCAGATCGAACGAAACGTAGAGGTATATGTTGATGATATCGTAATCAAAAGTCACGATGAAGCCGCCATGCTAAAATACATACTCGAAACATTTACTCGACTCCGAAGTATCAACATGAAGTTAAACCCCAAAAAGTGTACGTTCGAGGTAGAAGAAGGGAAGTTCCTGGGAGTCATGGTCGGGTCAAAAGGTTTGCGGGCCAACCCAGACAAAATTGATGTTGTTCTCACTATGAAGCACCCAACGTCAGTTAAAGAGATCCAGTCCTTAAATGGGCGATTGGCCGCACTCCATCGGTTCTTGTCAAAAGCGGCAGATAGATCTCTCCCATTCATGGACGTGCTCAGAAAAAGCTTCAGGTCGGAGTTTAAATGGACTGAAGAAGCTGCACGAGCCTTTGAAGAGCTTAAAGCTTATCTTGGTACCCTGCCAACCCTCACCGTACCAGAAAAGGACGAGGTGCTAACGGTCTATCTAGCTGCATCGTTTGGTGCTATCAGCGCAGTGCTTGTCGCTCACCGAACCAGAGCACAAATCCCCATCTACTATGTGAGCCGAACATTGAAAGATTATGAAATGAGATATTCAAATTTGGAAAAATTAGCCCTGGCACTAGTTCATGCTTCAAGAAGACTTCGTCGATACTTTCAAGCCCACCCGATTGAGGTACGAAGGGATCAAAGAATCCAGCATGTTCTCCGACGACCCAAAGTTTCAGGTCGCATGGAAAAATGGGCGATCGAGCTGGGCGCATTCAACATTACCTTCAGAACCAAAGGTCCGTTGAAAGGGCAGGTGATAGTCGATTTCCTTGTAGAAATGCTGGAGGATAAAGAAACAGAAGAAACGGAGAAAGTTACAGACAAGCCTTGGTCTTTGTATACGGACGGGGCTTCGAGCGCCGAAGGGGCAGGAGCAGGCCTAATTCTCACCGATCCAGATGGTACGGATATGACGTATGCTCTCCGACTAGAATTTAAGAGTTCTAATAACGAAGCCGAATATGAGGCCCTATTAGCCGGTCTACGTCTGGCAGTGAAAGTCGGAGCAAGAAATGTCGTGGCCCATGTAGATTCACTGCTTGTAGCGAATCAGGTGAACGGAGAATATGAAGCAAGGGAAGTCAACATGATCGAATATCTTGAACAGGTAAAGCAAGTCATGGCATTGTTCGATTCATGCAAAATTGAACACATTCCCCGCAGCAAAAACAAAAAGGCTGACGCACTGAGCAAGCTGGCATCCGTATCATTCAGTCACCTGGCCAAGGAAGTAAGGGTGGAGGTGCTAACCGCGCCTTCAATTGCCACGCCTCACGTTATGCAAGTTGAAGCTCCATCACAAACGTGGATGACACCCATAATCAACTATTTGGTGCACGATGTTCTGCCGGTTGATAAAGCAGAGGCAAGAAAGATCCAAATCAACTCTCTTCAATACCAGATGCAGGAAGGAGGTTTATACCGAAAGTCTTTCCTCGGGCCTCTGTTAAAATGTCTCGACCCGGAGCAGGCCAGCTATATCATCAGAGAAATACAATACGGCATTTGCGGTATTCACGCCGGGCCAAAGATGATCGTAACAAAGGTAAAAAATGCGGGGTATTATTGGCCCGGGATGCACGAGAGTGCGGTTAAAGAACTCCAGCAATGTGACGAATGCCAAAAGCACGCCCCAGTAAGCCTCCGGGCAAAGAATGAGATGATCTCGGTGACCGCCGCATGGCCTTTCCAAAAGTGGGGCGTTGACATAGTCGGTCCCTTTCCACGATCGAGCGGAGGCGCCCAATACTTGCTAGTCGCGGTGGATTATTTCACCAAATGGGTGGAAGCCCGACCATTCACAATCATCTCCGGTTACAATGTAACGAGATTCTTTTGGGAACAAATCGTGTGCCGATTCGGTCTTCCACTCTACATTGTAAGCGACAATGCAAAGCAGTTTGCGAAAAACCCGTTCAAGCGCTGGTGTGAAAATCTGAAGATTAACCAAGTTTTTTCTTCGGTTGCCCACCCTCAGGGGAACAGGCAGGTCGAACAGATAAACCGACGAATCGTTGATGGGATAAAGAGAAGATTAGGTTACGAAGGCAAAGGTTGGGCGGATGAATTGTTGAACGTTCTGTGGGCTCACCGAACGTTACACAAGACTAGTAACGGAGAAACACCTTTCGGTCTTACATATGGCACTGAGGCTGTGATCTCCGCAGAGATCGGACTCCCAAATCAAAGGTGTAAAAATTGGGAAGAAAACGAGCGGGAGCTCCGATCCAACCTTGACCTGATAGAAGAGCGCCGGAACGTTGCGGCCATAAAAGAGGCACGATACAAAAAGAAGATCGAAAAGTATTACAACGCCCGTGCCAAGCTCTACAAATTCAAGGTCGGAGACTATGTGCTCCGGAGCAACGATGCCAGCCGCGTCGAAACCCCTGGCAAGCTAGCCCCAAAATGGGAAGGACCGTACTGAGTCAAAGAGGCTAGTGAAAAATGCTCGTACGTGTTGGAAAAAATAGATGGAACCCCCGTACCCAGGACATGGAACGGGGTGCATTTAAAGAAGTGTTTTATGTAAACAGCCTGCTACGGCTAAGAAAAGATCGCTATTGCCTACGTTTTTTATTTTCAATTTCCATGTATGAATCGGGAGGGTAATGCCCCGGATTAATTTCCACTTTCCTTGTAAACCGGGAGGGTTTTCCCCGGAAGCTATGATTAAATCAATAAATAAAGCGATCTGTGTTTTTACAAGTATAAAGCATAGTGTATGTATGAGTTCGAATTATATAAAAATGTGCACAAACAGGCCTCGACCCATGCCTCGCGCCGATCGAGAAGGCTTAAATAGTTCCAAAAAATAATAAAACCTATTAAACATAAGGTCCGTATCTAATACGGTCCGACTACAAACTATCTCTTAAGCAAAAGAAGTCAAAAACTTCTTGCTAATGATCCGGTCACCAAGATGACCGAGCCATAACCTGAACATACAGCAACAAAGTTTGGACGCAAACTAAAAGGCTAAGTATCCAGGCACGAATATTGTATCAAAATATTACTTCATATCAAACCATGAAAATATATTTGTCAAAACCACAAAGCAGGAAATTACGTTGTTCTGCTACATGTCGCAACAAAAGCAAAATAATGTACAAAATTACAAAGGTAAACATCAAGTTTAAGATTCATAGTCTTCTTTCACAATAGGAATTTCACTCCTTTTCTTGATAACCGACAAAGGCTTATCCACCAAGTATGCGACCTTCCCAAGCACAGAGATGTGGAAATCATCAAAAGCCTTTATCGCAGCATTCAGTACGTCCTGGGCTCCCTCGTCATACCCAGGAACTTCTTCGGCAGAACGAACCGAGTCGTGGGCGGCTTTGAAGCCTTGTTTAATTCCCTCATTCACTCCGACCACATTAACGTTGTTGACCAGGTCCGCAACGACTTTCTCCAGCTCAGGGCTTTGCTGAACCAATTTGACTACCCAGGCAACCCCGTCCGTCAGAAACCATTGTTTAGTGAGCATGAGCTCCGACACCTGGGCATATAATTTGACCATCTCACCATCACAACGGGTCAGCATGCCCTTCGCCTCGTCAATCGTAGCCTTATGCGACTCGATCGCTTTGTTGCGAGCTCTTTCAAGTTCGTCCTTATCTGAAGAAAGATAAGATTTAATTAGCAAGAAAAGGAAGCATCAAAAAGTAAATTACGAACGCACCGTTTATCAGGCGGTGATGATCGGCCAGAAGATGGTCATAAGATGTTTGCATTTCTTTCAGTTCAGCCGTATGCCTCTGCTCCGCACCGGATAAATTCTTCTCCAGATCACCAAATTTCAACTTGAAAGTTTCCAAGTCTTGAAGGGCTTTGTCTCGAGCTTCATAAGCGGCCGCAACCGAAGCCTGGGAAGATTTATTAACTTCTTTCGCCTCCAGGACCTGCTCTTTCAAACGATCAATTTGAGATCGGGGAGAAGATAGCTCCTGTTTTGTTTTCGACCGAACATTGTCTTCACTTTTCAAGTTAGCAACTTCACGCTCAAGCTTGCGACAGTTTGATTCCGATTCGATCCAACGCTTATAAGTCTCCACCACCAGATAATTTGACTGAGCTTGATTCAGCATTAGGGCATTCCCAAGCTCCGGGCCGCTCATCTTCCGATAATGCGCATGCTCGGCCGGAGTCCCCAAATGAAATAATGCCATCTTCGCTGACAGAGCATCCACAATCCTATCCTTGTTCGTCAGTGACCACTCAGGCACATACTTCTCCAAAGCACGAGTAGGGTCCAAATCCACAGCATCACCCGAACCTAACTCCCGACATAAGAAAATGGCTTTAGTTTCATACCATAAAGGGGAGGAAGAGGCACTATCCCCACCATCAAATGGTTGTGGACTTGGCATTGAAACGTTGGAAGCAACCCCCGTTGTAAGCTTACCGGAAGGAGATGGGTCAATCTTTTTGAAAGATAAGGGCTCGGGCATATGAATATCTTCGAAAACTTTGGTAGAAGGCCCTCTAAAAGATAGCGGGCTCGGTGGAAGGTTGGCCAGATGATCCCTCGGGGTACGACCACCATGAAGGTGAGCGTCCAAATTCGCCAACAGACCACCGGCGGCAGAAAACTCGGTAACCTGATCATCCTCATCATCCAATGTGACGGTCTTGAAGTCCATTTTCTTCTTCTTCACCTGCTTGGGTTTCGGATCGGACTTCGAGGAAGTAGTCCGCCTCCTTTTCAAGCTAACTTGGGGACGCTCCTCATCATCACCATCATCACCCTCTTTTCCCCCTTCAGCATGTACCCCTTCGTCTTCGATAGAAACATGTACCCCCTCGTCTTCAATAACGAACTTGGAACCGGATCCCTTCATCCCGCTCGAGCTGGTCATTTTGTCTTTATCACTACCAGCCACCACCGCTGCCTGAACTGAAGAAATGTTCAACACTTGTGCCGCAGGAGCTGAACCCGAGCCTCCCTGGCCACCCGAACCTCCCTGGCCATCCGAACCTCCCTGACCAGTCGAACCCCCCTGGTCAGCCGGAGCTACCGGTTCCCGAATTGGATAAAGGTTCTCCTGCACGACGCTCAGATACGGAGGATCACCCTTCGGCGTCTTGGTGGCCCGGACGTCAAGCTCCTTGGAATCGAAAGACTTCAGCCTTAAAGCTTCTTTTAAACCCATAGCTGCACAAAAAGCAAACAAAAACTAATATCCATAGTCCGGCATGATATAAATTACACAAACGAGTAAAATAATCAAACACAAGCTCAGGGAACGCCGTATCAAATTAAAAGCACGACTAACCCTTTCCATTCCACCTAAGGGTGGGATACCGCTCCGGTTCGGTCCACATCGTGCTGATCCGTCCCATGACAAGAATGTGTTCCGGTAACTTTTGTACGCGCCCTGCCTCCTTGATTAGAGTCGCATATAGTCTCTGTTGTATTCAAAGTCTTCAGGAAGAGGGGGTGGGAGGCGCGACCTTTTCAATCTCCACGTCATCTCGGCCGGAATGCATCGGTCGTCGATCCAAAAGAAACGATCCTTCCAATCCTTTATACTGGTGGTAATCCATGAATAACAACAAGAATTCTTGTTCCTAATTTCGAAAGTGTACCAACTACCGGACCGATTCAAATTGTAAAAAGCCCGGAACACATCCAAATCCGGGTCGGAGCCCAAACCACGACAGGACAACTCGAAATGACACACCTTGGCAAGGCCGAAAGGGTTCATTTGAGAAAGATGAACCTCATGAAATAGCAGAACGTCGATCAAAAACTTCGTCAGAGGGAGACGATAATTACAGTAATCAAACAAACGAGTATAAACCCCTATCTTCCCCGGGGGAAAAGGATAAATAGGCGTATCCTTTTCAGGGAGAACGGGGTGTAAAGAGGCAGGAATTACATATTAATCGACGTACCATGCTAAGCCATTCCTATTCAGAATATTAAAGCAACCGGACAAGTTGCCTTTATTCGCCATTATATAAGAAAGGTACTAACCTGCTTGTATAAATCGTTTCGCCTCAGAGGGAATAAAGAAGAAAACGAAGTAGAAAAGTGAAAACAAAAGTTGCTTTTTACCCCCCCCCCCTTTTTATAGGGATAATACACCGCCTCAAAGGCAGCCAATCAAAGAGTGACACGTCACGATAACTGACGCATATCAAACGTCACGTTAGAGGGAAAGATAAAGCGACCGTCAGTTACCCAGCAAAAGTCACCGCCCAAAAAATTAAAATTTAAAATTCAAAAAATCAACAAACGACAAATTAGGGGATCAGCCCGCCAAAATCACGCCGTTATAGTTCGAAGCTTTTACCTAGGAAACGCTACGAACTAGGGGGACTTGATGAGGATACGTCCTTGGTCGGACCGAATCATCAGCAAACATAGAACCGAACTATAGAACTTAAAGGTCGGATCGCACCTCACGCTATAGACGGAACAACGGAACACGTTGGTACGCCATAACTAACTGGGGACCCACAGCTTTAACTGCCCTGACAATGACTGGTCCGACCCTAACTAATTCACCACGTCAGCACACCCAAAAACTATAAATACCCTGCCAAGACTCCAAGCAAGGGGTAATCACTACTTTCTCTCTCTAGCTCTCCTCTCTCTCTCCCTGACCTATTTTCTCCTCACAAATACTTATTCTCACGCCCGAGCTTGGTCACAGAGAGGCCCCCCTCCCTGTGACGAAGCTAACGGTGTGCTTTTCCTTGTGATCTTGCAGGTTTTCGCTAGGTCATCTGAAGCTCTGCTCTAAGCAGGTCGGACCAACTGGTTTTGAGTCTTCACCATTTGAAATTCTTATTCAATTCACAATAACAGTGACTTATACCAAAGAAAACACACTAAGAGCATTAACTACTTGATCAGGATGAGTTTTAAAATATATACGTGCATATAGAATTGTAAGAATTCATAAGCACCTTTTATATGTGAGATATAGCTTATATGTATTATAGTTAAAACAATATTTACAAGTTTTCATGTGCTTTTCACAAGAGTTAATTGCCAAAATCGTCCCTGAGGTTTGGGCAGGTTTGCCATTTTCGTCCAAAATGACACTTTTGTACCAAATTGTCTTCAATGTTTGTAACTTTTTGTCATTTTCATCCAAACCACTAACTTAGTTTATTTTTTTTGTTAAATTGAGGATATTTGGATGAAACTGGCAAATATAAAACCACAGGGACGATTTTGGCAAATTACTCAAACCCTTTTTAATTTCTTTTATTTAATTATTTTTGTTACATATATAATAAAAAGAATATACATACAATTTTTATATGAAAAAAATAATTGTTATTGAATTATGAACTCATTTTTACCATTTTCTATTCGAATTGGATACTCGAATTATGCGTATTAACACTTATTATATTTGAAGAAATTACTAGAACTTTTTTTTATTGAAATTCATTAATGGTGTATTAATATCAAATTAAATATCAAAAACAGTTAAAAAATCACTTTTTTTTTTGAGAAAATTGCTAAATTCGTCCCTGAGGTTTTACACAAATTGCTAGATCAGTCCAAAATCAAGATTTGCTGCTAAAACAGTCCAAATCAAGATTTGTTGCTAAAACAGTCCAACTGCTATATTTAACGGCGTCTGTTTTTGGACTGTTTTAGCAGCAAATCTTGATTTTAGACTGATCTAGCAATTTGTGTAAAACCTCAAGGACGAATTTAGCAATTAACTCGTTTATAAATAAACGGCAGACATTATTATCTCTAGTATATATGAGCCGGGATTATTACCCCTGTCATTATTTTGTTCTCTCATTGGCTAGGCTTATGTAACTATATATTAACTTGAGTGGCAGTATGGACGCACATAAGTTATCTTAATTAAGTGGATTATTGTGAGTTGGTTCATTTTTAAATGACCCATAAAAGTACATCGACTTTCTAATGCACCTTGTTTCGGTATGCATAAAGTTGATAGTCAATTACTAATTGCATCGAGATGTATTGACATGTTCTTTGTTCTGTTTATTTTGGTTAATCGTCCATTTGTCGACGTCTTGTCCTAAGATAGGTGATGTTTTGTGTTGTTATCCGTTGTTTTGGCTCTCGTCTTTGTAATTTAAAATGCCATAGTTCGTTTTCAAGGATAAAGGCATGTTTTGGTATATATATAAAATTGGTCCCATAATTTGGCCATGTCAAAGCCGTCTTGGATTAATTTGTACTGCGGCTACTGAATTGATGACTGTTAAATGACAACAACAGATTCCTCAAAAAATATTTGGTTATAATAGTGAAATATATTTTGTTAAATTCTTATTCAATTCACAAATAATCCCCTTTAGTTAATCCAAAAGTGCCACTAATCTTTCAACTTGCCATTTAAAATTCTTATTCAATTCATAATAACAGTGACTTATACCAAAGAAAACACACTAACAGCATCAACTACTTGATCAGGATGAGTTTTAAAATATATACGTGCATATAGAATTGTAAGAATTCATAAGCATTTGTATTGAAGTACACCTCTTATATTGAAGTACACCTCTTATATGTGAGAAATAGCTTATATGTATTACTATTATAGTTAAAACAATATTTACAAGTTTTCATGTGTTTTTCACAATTTTTAACTTAACATGCAACACGACAACACCTTTTTTTTAAACGGCCAAAACTTCTATATATATCATATAGAAATCAGGTCAGGTTACAAACCCAAAACATACAAGTAAAGGTGAGAACACTTTTCATCTTTTTAAGCATATAGTTATTCACTACTAGAAAACTGGGTATTTGCGACCGCATTTACGGTCGCAAAACAGTCACAATTGCTCTGTTGCGACTGTTTTGTGATCAATCATGCGGTTGGAAAAACACTTGTCGCAATTGCCCTATTGCAACCAAGTTGCGACCGCTACTAAATCTTTGCGATCAGGTTTTGCAACCAAAACAGCGGTTGCAAATTTTGCGACTGTTTTCATTGGTTTTGTGAGACAATCTAGTTGCGACTGTTTTGCGACCGCTTACCTTTTACAAACTTGCAACCATTTTGCGACCTCTTGTATTTTACAAAGTTCTGACCGTTTTTGCGGTTGCAAAATTGTTATTTATTTTTTTGCAGCCATTTTCTATATTAAACCTGCTAATGATGTTTATAATTTTAGAACCATGCATTTATAGAATTTTCAATATTTTATAAAACATTTCACTTAAAATTTACAAATTAAAACATTAAAGACCCAAGTTGTCACACCCCAACCGATGGCGGAAACATCGGAGTGAGACGAAGAAAGATTGCTCATCACACATAACGCTAAATTGTGACAATAGAATTAAAGGTAAATTGATTTCTTTCATAAATAAATGGTACAATACATGAAATTTGAAATACAACATGTTAAATACAAAAGGAACAATACGACAACAATTATGATATTCATACAACGTATTTAATCTAAACGTCTATATGTGTATCTAGGTATCAATGCTACTTCATTTCATGGCATCATCATCCTCAACCTGTAACATGTTTAAAATAAAGTTCAATGCAAAAGCAAAGGCGAGTCTACAAGTTTGGTACGTACATAACAAAAGATAAGTTTCGAACAATTCCTCATAGCAAGTATGTGATTCAAGATAAACATAAAAACATGGCATGTGTCTAACATATCAAACCAAAAGAGACGCAAGATGCTCATGACATAACCACAAGTTACGGGCGGCGGGTCGTCAATCCTATAGCGCTACATATGTCACGGTTAGGCTTGTACGAAGTTAATGATAAGTTCAACACATAAAGTTTCACCCAAGTTTAAAGTATCAAGCCATCACGTATACAAGCATGTTATAGGAATGTTCATGTGTTTAAGCAAAATGTTCATGTGTAAGTTGTTGATAAGCAAACATGTTACACCCCAAAAGTGGTAAAAGTAAAAGGGGGAAATACGAGTATACTCACAAAGTTTGCACATGCTTTCCAATTATCCAATTATTGACGAGTTGATGAGGTTAAAAGATTGAATGTGTAAGGGTTAAGGTTCAAGTATGCTTAGAGTCGAGATTCGGTGTTTAAAACAACATAAAAATAAGATATGAGTATAACATGTGAAAATAATCATCTTCAACACCTAACACTTGTATGACACTTGGTAACCACAAGGGTTATGATAATGTTTTCATGAGTTGAACACCCATAAGAATCACAACAAGGTTTAGGTCTTAGATGATGTTCTACTACTTTAACATATAAACACAAGTTCAACATCAAAGGTTCGAATGCGTGTATATATATATCTAGGTTAAGTATTACATATTATTTAGTCCAATAATTCAAGTAGGAGGTAGAAGATTAAATCTTCATTTAGGCACCTCTAGTATCATGGAAGTCATGTATGGGGTAGGAAGGATAAGCTTCCATTTAGGTACCCCTTGAATGTTCACCACTTCACTTGATGTAAAAACAACCAAGGAGGGTCAAGAACAATGATTTGTACAAGTATGTAAACAATATAATCTAAGAGAAATCATCAAATCATGTGAGGATTTTATGTTGGAAGAACCCAAGTTGTTCCATAATCACTCATTCATCAAGATCTAAGCTTGACATGATTTGTGGGTTAAATACCCTAACAAAACAGAAAGTATTTGAGGTTTTATCCTCTGATTTATAGTGTCTCAACCTTGTTTTTAAGCCTAACCAACCATAGAAGAGGTTGTAAGCATTGGGACATAGGTATGAGATGTGTTAGACACAAGTTTGATGCAGTTTAAACAAGTTTGTAAGAACATAAATCAAAACAGAAAGTTTTTGGATCATTTCAGGGGATTTCCAGGTCTGATTCTCCAAGGAGAAGTCAAGGAATCATACCCTATGCTTATCCAAGCAAGTAGGAAGAAGAATCGGGTGATTTCGTTAAGAAATGAGCAAGTTATACTCACTTTAGTGCAAGTGTATGAATCTGCCCGAATTCTGAGTTTGCAAGAGATTTAGAGAGTGAAATTGTGAGATGATTGGAGTTGTGAAAGTGTAAAATGGTGAGGAGAAGGTGTATATTTATAGTGGAAGAGTTTGAGTGTGATTGGAGGTGTTTAGAGGTGGCTAAATGGTGATTGGGGAGTGTTAGAATGGTGGGATTCGTGCTAATTCGCGTCTGATTGAAGCTGCTGTGTTTTTTTCGCGAACATGAAGGCCATGCGGCCCGCATTAGATATCAAGTAAGCTGAAGCGGGCCGCCCGGGGGTTGCTTATTTGACATAAGTTTCAAAAATTACACTTTAGCCCCCAGACTTGTTTATTTTGATGTTTTTAGGACTTTTGAGGACTAATCTTGCCACTAAAGCATATTTTAAGATAAATTCAAGTACGAGAAGTATAAACCAAGTATAATTGAGTGTAAAGTATCATAATCAAGTGTTGTTTACGTTCAAAACACGTTTTATGCGTAAGTTTCATGTATTTACAAGTTTAGCACATTGCTTCCAAAAATAACGAATAAGTATCAATCGATTCACCGTTTCGAACATACGAGCATATATAAAGTATGTATATTATGTAATTAACAAAATGCGAGTTTTATTCATGATCCAAGTCTCGGATTTTACGTCACTTTTAATGAAAGAACGATTACAAGACTACGAAGTTTCCAAAAGTAGTTTTACAAACGATGGTTGCTAAATATAGAAAGTATGAAAACGCGGGGCGTTACACAAGTTATCCTAACATATTACATATTATGCAACCTGAATCCCAACACATCTTGTAGACCACTGCTGATGCTCAGCCTCTCGTGCCACCCTTACCCAGACCCGTGTAGTTGATTTCCATCACGTAACACCCAGCAGCATCATTGCATTGGAGGCCGTGTTGGTCCCATTCCCGTTACTATCTCTTGCTGATCGACAACAGTGATTGTTTATGGATCATCAATGTATTCAAGCTTATCTTGTTTTTCGGCTACGTATCCACTTAGATAATATCAAGCACCTATCAGTTTCCTATGTAATCACAAAACTTAGATTAGATCTGGACCCAATCATTAACTAACATCAATGTATAACATTTATATTACAAAAAATAGGCATTTTTATTAACAAATAAACCCAAAATTACTAGCAAGGTCTCTCATAAAGTTATAAACAGAGTCTATAACCAAGTGGGGTATTATACTTGTATTCCCCACAATTATAAACTATAGACCAATAATTGACTCAAGCATTTTTAAGTGTAATACAAGCCTCAAAGAATATGAATATAGCTTCAAATGCAATATGCCTGTTCAGGGTTGGCTCAACTCTCAAGCCATTTAAAGGCCTTGAACGAACTTTTAAAAGGGGCCTTGTTATCAATAAAGTTTAGATATTACTATTTTAATTTTGAAATTATAATTTTTTTTGTTTTATTTTTTGATGTAAATTATTTAAAAATCAGTTTAGTTAAAAAAATTGCAATGTGTAAAATAGTCAATACATTTATGCTCAGTTTAGTAAAGAATATATCTATAAAGAAAGAGTGACAGGGCCAATATGAAGATGAAGCCTAAAATCTTTGTTTTAGCGGCTTTACCCTCAAGCCACCCTGTACCTCACAGATCACAACATCATCAGAGCTTGTATTATTATGCAGCTTCTGATGCCATTCTTCCATCATTCCACCCACGCAATCGTTATTTCTCTACAGTTAGAAAATAAGTGAATTGATAATAGCTTCAATTAAAGGGAGATTTATGAAACTTTATCGACCAGAAAATAATTATAAGAAAATTGTGGCACCTGGAGACTAGAATTTCATCACGGATACGCTGCCCAACATCCCCTTCACCTCCACGCCCGACAGTTGACATAATTATTCTCAAAAGTTCACTATGTTGTATAATTCACATATACACTCTGAGAAAATACGTGAGTCTATCTTGAGCTTTGCTTATCTCACTACACATGACAATATCATAAAACCACTCAAGTTGTAGCTTGGGGCAAAAAATGGGCTGGTTATGCAACGGGTCAAACCAGTCGGGTTGTAAAACTAACATGGTTGAGAAAAAAAATGGGCCCTTTATCTCCCATCTCAAGAAGGCTTGAATCTCTACAAGTTCTTCAGGAATTACAGCATTTGAAACTGGTTTTTCTCTTAAAGGCAGCTTAACATGGAAGTTTTGGGCATTTGAAACTGGTTTTTCTCTTGCAAGTAATTGAGTAGACACCCACATGAAACGGTTCATAACAACTTTTGGAACTAAATGGAATGGGACAGGGAAAGGACATTAATGTAATTTAAATGTAAACTCCAACACATACAGACCTCAAAAAGATAGCCTTACCATTTATTCTTCCTTTCATCTGCTATTACTCTAGAGCTTGAATTGAGGGATCATCCATTTCCACTTTCAGGAACGAATTGGAGCCAGACTAGGAAAAAAATGAGTAGGCATAATTTAGTTAAAGTTAATACCCACACAAACAAGAAATTACCCTCATCCATTATCTGATTACTGACAACGCTCCAGCAACAAATATAATAGGGGAAGTAATTTCAACACATTTGTATGAAATATTATCAATCCAGGTAGTATATTATTAATTGCTGGCTAAAACTGAAACAGGAAAAGGTGGTTACCTTGAACAGAAAATGGACCAAAGTTGGTTACCTTGAACAGAAAATGGACCAAAGTTGGTTACCTTGAACAGAAAAAGGACCAAAGTTAGTTACCTTAAACAGAAAATGGACCAAAGCTGGTTACCTTTTTTGAGCAATTAGCAATTAAAAATATACATACACACACATGCAAATCGGATCAAAATTAGTGACTTCAATTATTAAAATTTATTTTAAACACCCCTAAAGTTATACCTGCAAAGAACAACATATCTTCAATTCCAGATATATCCATGTTTGAAGCACCATCCGTCTGCATTAATTGTAAGGGAGCTAATGGTATATCAGCTGCAAAACACAAACAGTCAATGCGATGAATATTACCAATATATAGGAAGCGGGTAATGCAGACTAAGATGTTGCAGGTGCCATTCTAGAATCTGAAGAGTCAAGATCATTCACCTGCAACACCAGTTCAATGATTCAATACATAATACAAGTTTCAAATATTTTCAAACTTAAAGTGAAAACAGGTCATTGTAAAGTATACGGGGTTGCTTACATTAAATATAACACTTTGAGCAACTTTTAGCACATTCGACCCATTGGTTCGTTTGACGGGTTCCTTTTTAGCTACTTTCTTTTCCCATTTGAGATTACCTCGGCAGTTAATAGAAGTGTGGCAGAATGTGGATGGAAATGCACAGCAGGAAGAGAACGTCTAGTCCTCAATATAATAGCAGGTGAAGAAGAAGTCACACCTCTACTGTCGTACTGCCATAAATACAGCTGAAATAAAAAAGCTACAGTCAACATAATGATTTAACTTCATCAAATATCCAGAGCAAAACAACATTAAGAGACATGAGTGCAGTTAAATTGGTATCAAGACCTTATGGCCTGCAGTTACTGCAAGCAGTTCACCTTCAGAATGAAATGCAATGGAAGCAATAGGCCAATCTGTACACAAATAATACAAAGTAAGACAATAAAAAATGCACACATAAGAGTTTACGTAAGCAAATGTACAAGAGTACTATGATGGATATGAAAGGACTTATGTTAGGCCAGCCTACATCTTAGCACTTTTCTTTATAAAATTATAAATAATTAATGTGCAAAGAATCACAAAGCCTAGCAGTTGCTTCGTAATCCAACACAACCATCAAAAAGTTAAATCTATTGAAAGTACATGTACCATTCACATATATAACATGAATTCAAAAAAATACATGAATGCAGTGAATCATAACTACAAGCGCGAAAAAACTAAACATTAACAAATATAAGTAAGAACCAGGCTAAACTGAGGAAGTATATCCTTGTGCCTTGCCAACTCTTATGTAAAAAAGTAGCAGGTGCTGCAGATGCAACACATCAACTCATAGAATCATTCACATCGAGTCAGACAAACTAAAGCATGCTATGATACAAAACCTTAAAATATAATAAAATAAAAAGAAAGTCAGTTAACAAGTCTTCAGCAGATAAAATTCAAAAAAATGCAGTACTCACCTTGAACTAACTAACACAGCTAACAAAACTGAAACATACTAACTAAAACATTTAATACTATGAACCAACAAAGCTAGAAAACCCTACAAACTGTTCGTCTCATCTAGATACCTAACAATCGATGCCCTGCCCTGCAAACAGATCCCCTGCCCTGCAAACAACCAAAAGCATATCCAAATCATCATACATCGTCTCAGCTTTCTAGTCAAAATAACAAAGTATGAATGCCGGTAACAGTTCTAGTTTGTATTTCAATTGCTGTTGCCAAAAACACACAAATCCAAATCAATTTTCTCATTTCAAGCCCTAACATCAAATAGGACAATAATGATAATGTTTAAATCAACGAATAACAAAGTATGAATATCGGTAACAATTTTAGTTTGTATTGCAATTGCCGTTAACAATTAACCGAAATAAACAATAAAACCACCAGAGAAGATTTGAAATAAGGAACTGCGAGTGTTTTTCGTTGACGGCGACGACGAATGTGTGGATTCCGGCCGCCCTGGTGCTGAAATGAGAGAGAAAACCGGTGATTAGGAAGATAAACGAGCGTTTCAAGTCCAAAATCGAACTTTCATCGAACGGTTGCAACGTTTGGTGTCGATTAGGGTTTTGGAGTGATTGAGTAAGGGGAGATTATCGGCGGTCATGGTGTGTGGAGGATGATTCCAGAGATAGTGGAGGGGAAATGAGATATTTTGGGGAGCGAAGTTATGAGATCCCACCTAAATTTTGGGTGTAAAAAGTGATGAAAGAGGGAAAATGAGATATTTTGGGGAGCAAAGTTATTTTATTTTGGGTGCTGACATAAAATAAACTAAGATCCCGCTTAATCTAACCTAATATTGCGATTTGCGACCGCTGTGAAATGATCGCAAACTTAGCGATTGGAAAGCAGTCGCAACTATCACTAGTTTTTTTACATATTTGTTATCATTCTGTAACCCTACTATATAAATACTTTTTAGTTTTGGAAGAAAGAAAAAGATAATAGGAATATTAGAATAACTAGTTCATAAGAGAACACTACTCTAAATTTTTTATATGTAGATATTCTCGCATTTGCGATCGTTTTAGACGATCACAACTTTTGCTTTCATATATATATTTCTCGTATTTGCCACCGATTTAAACAGCCGGGGCTTTCCTTTTTTTCTCGTATTTGCGACCGCTTTAAACGGTTGCAACTTTTTTTTTTTGCGTATTTGCGACCGTTTTCCGACCATTATTCAACTTATTTGCGACTGAAAAATTGCAGTCACAAAATTTGCTACCGTTTTGCGACCGAATCTGGGTTGGTCGTTAATTTTGCAATTGTTTAGGTTTTGGTCGCAAACCGGTCACTAATTTTGCGACAACCTTATGTTGGTCGCTAATTTTAGTCGCAATTGCCTAGTTTTCTAGTAGTGATTGTATCGTTGTTGTCCACTTTTATCAAACCTTTGTAGTTTATAAATTATACGTGAATATAAAAAGCTATATCTTTTCATGCGATAATGACTCCATCATAAATAATTTTAGGAAACTGTTAATTAAAACGACAACACTAGGTTTTATAAATATTTTAAAACATGGATGTCGTCTGATATGACGATATTTTTGCATGTTAAATCTTTCTTAGAAAGTGAAATCTTGGTTTCTTATCTTAATGATTTAATTAGTAGATAATTAGTTAGTTGATTTGGTTTTTTGGTTATTTTATTGAGCCAACAATAGACCAATAGGAACACTTTCATGAATCCATGGGCGTGGTGTCTTTTTATTTGTTTGGCGATGATATTATATGTAATTTATTAGTTTAATAGTGTACTATATAATTTATTAATCCATGTATGTTAATTACTTTGTTATCCAATTATATCCACATTTCATGAAAGATAATATAGTTAATTAATCTGTTTATGATAAAATATTTAATTAGTTGAACAATTAGAAAAAAATATAGTATTCTTGTCTTAATTAGGAAAGATATTATTAAAATAAATTGGTATGCTATTTTTTATTTATGTCATTACTTAACTTGAGTTTGTATTATGTAAATACACTAGCGGGTTATACTCACGCTTTACATTGAACAAAAGACCTATTTTTTTATAAAATAAAAAAATAATGTAAAAAAAGGTCAAACGGTATATTCAAAGGATGAATTCATTTCCTATATATATGTAACATATTCAGAAAAATAAAGGCTTACAAATTAATAAGAACTATTTAGTTAAATGAAGTATAAATGTCAGATTATAAAAAAAAGTTAGATTTAAATAGTTTGATATGATTTTTTAATCAAACCAAACAAAAAAATAAGTTAAACAAATTTAAAAAGTGGGTACAAAATATCGTACTGAATTTATATCGTCTAATGAAAACGTATCATATTTAACCCGACTGGTTTCCGAAAAAAATTACGTCAAAACGTAGAACAACTGAAAACGAACATAAAAATAAGAACAAAAACGTATTATATTTGACCCTACATATTTCCGAAGAAAATTTATGTTGAAACCGACTTAAATTTATACCGACACATGTATAAAAATAAGCATCTAAAAAAACAATGTTTATTTAAGTTAAAGAATGGCGTGGCGCGTTGCGATGGTGTCGAAATGTATATTGACTCGAATTTATACCGTCTAATGAAAACGTATTATATTTGACATGACTCATTTACAGAAAAAAAAAATTTCGTAAAATGTAGACCAACTGAAAACATACATAATACTAAGCATAAGAACATATTATATTTTACTCAACTCACTTCCAAGAAAAATTCACGTCGAAGCGTAATTAACTTGAATTTATACCAACACGCAAGGGTGTAGCTTTGTGGGGGCAGCAGGGGGCAGCCGACCCGCCGAACTTTTCGCTCGTTAGTGAAGAGTATGTAGTTTTCGTATAGAAATTTTTGGGTATATACGTTTTTGAATAATTATATATTTAAACATCTAAAACTCGAAATACTTATATACATAATTAATCATTCGGAACCTAAACTCGTAAAACGCGACCCAACCCAATCCCGTAACCCAAACCCGGAAAACATGACACCCAAATCCCCTCCCCTTTGCGACCCACCTGCTTGCAGCCCAAACTGGCGGCCCAAACCAAAATCGCCCCAAACCCACCTCTCTTTTATACGAAATCATGCAACTCTTTAACCCCTAACCCTAATCACTTAAACAAGCTCTCTCTCTCTCTCTGTTGGTCGATGTCGCAACCCCCGACCCCTACCCCAGGAGCGGGTGTCGCAAGATCCAGATTAGTGGTATCGGTGTTTATTAATTTGGCAGCGAAAATTAACATCAGAACCGTAGTTAGGAAATAGTTTATCAGAGTCAAAATACCACACTTTTATAAATAACAAATACATGAGAAAAACCCAAGTTTCCATTACAATATGTGTATATGGATAAACCCTAATTTATTGAAATAAAACTTCTTTCTTATTTAGGTAACTTTTATTGCCACTTTTCTAAGCCTTCAGTGCTTTCTAGCTGGCTTCTATTAGCTTTACATTAAGTTACCTTAAACGCGTTTTAAAAAGTTTTATCAGCAAGAAATACTGGCGAGTGCATCCCAGTTTAATCAAAACATGCTTTTATATCCTTACAGTATTGAGAGCGATTACAATGTTTTTATCTACCCAATTACCACCCACGGTACTGTCAATCCTGACTTGTGGTCATGCTACGACTCACAGTGTAGTAACAAGTAATGTATACAAAACCCCAACATACCGACAGTAATTGTAGAATACATAGACTCAATCACTGTTAATTATACTTTAAAACAATTGAGGTTTTGTAAAAACAGTTTACAAAAATAAGATGTACTCACATTGCTGTTTTAGATAATACTACTGCTTTCTGGTGACTTCCTGGTTATAATCTATTAAAGTTAAATGATGCACACGTGTTAGTAAGATAACCTAATTTACCTTAGCCATACCCCCGAGACAGAACTCCAACGACTGAGTCAGGCAGAGCCTTGACATGCGTTACGGAGCCCTAGATCAATCGGGTATAGTAACTAATACATAACCGGCGGTTATAATACTTACAATGAGGTAGAGCTTCGCTTTTTAGGGGTATAATACCCGAGAGTTTTAGCTATTATATATTGAGAGAGAAAGAAAGTTTTGAACGACTGAAAATGAGGCCAGAGGCCTCCTTTTATAGGCCTGATTTTGGTCGGCTCGCGCCCCACGACGCCCACCTTTGTTTCTCTCGCGGCCCGCGAGAATACTAGGGTAGGCCCTAGCTTAGTCGAGTCAACGACTAGCCTCAACACGCATCCGGACATGTGGCGGACCAGGGTGTCGCCTGGTGTCCTTCCGTCGCAGCCCGCGACTCGCTCACCCAAAGGGGTCACGCCCCGCGAGAACTTAATATAATTTGTTTTATTTGATTTTTAATAATATAAAGGTATTTTAGTCTTGTTTTTCGTACACGATGTATATTATAAGCAGTTTAGGGTATGTTAAAGGGTTTAGGAGGGCTGTTATATCTTCCCCACCTTGTTTTAGATCTCATCCTCGAGGTCTACTGGAACAGGTGTGGATATTTCCTTTGCATCTCTGATTCAAGCTCCCAAGTGTATTCTGGTCCTCTCTTCGAATCCCATTTTACTTTGACTATAACTAATCTCTTGTATTTGAGATTCTTGATCTTTCTGTCTTCAATCTGTAGGGGTTTCTCTACAAATTTAAGTTTCTCATTTACCTCTATGTCCTTAAGAGGTACCATTAATGATTCATCTGCTAAACATTTCTTGAGAATACATACATGAAATACATTATGTATTCCTGCCATTTCCTCTGGCAGTTGTAGCTGGTAAGCTACTGGTCCTATTTTTCTAATAATCTCAAAAGGTCCAATATACCTGGGGCTTAGCTTTCCCCTTTTTTATGAATCTGACCACTCATTTCCATGGAGAAACTTTTAATAATACTTTATCTCTTACTTGAAACTCCAATGGTTTTCTTCTGTTATCAGCATAACTCTTTTGACGATCTCGGACTGCTTTTAGTCTTTCCTTGACTCTAATAATCTTGTCCGTTGTTTCTTGTGCTATCTATGGTCCAGACAATTGCTTTTCTCCAATTTCTGCCCAACAGACTGGAGTTCGGCACTTTCGTCCATAAAGTGCTTCAAATGGTGCAGAATTGATACTGGTATGATAGTTGTTATTGTAGGAAAAATCTATTAATGGTAAATGATCGTCCCAATTTCCTCTGAAATCAATTACACAAGCTCTAAGCATATCCTCCATTGTCTGAATTGTCCTTTCGCTTTGTCCGTCCCTTTGAGGATGATAAGTTGTGCTTAGTTTTAACTTGGTTCCCATTGCTTTTTGAAAACTAGTCCAAAAATGAGAAGTAAAATGGCTATCTCTATCAGAAACAATAGATAAAGGAATTCCATGTAATGAAACTATTTCATTTACATATAACTTGGCCAATTGTTCCATACTGAAAGTTTCCTTCATCGGTAAGAAATGAGCAGATTTGGTTAATCTGTCTACAATCACCAAGATTGTATCATTACCTTTTCGTGTCTTGGGTAATTTAGTAACAAAGTCCAATGTTATCAATTCTCATTTCCATATTGGCATTTCGAGTTGCTCCAATAAACCTGAGGGTTTCTGATGTTCAGCTTTAACCTGTGAACAGGTTAGACATTTAGCAACATAGGTTGCTATATCCTTTTTCATTCCTATCCACCAGAAATTCTTTCTTAAGTCTTGATACATTTTATCATTACCAGGATGTATCATATACTTAGACTTATGGGCTTCTTCTAAAATTCGGTGGCGTAGGTTTCCTTGTTTGGGTATCCAGATTCCTTTCTTATAGAACCTCCAAATTCCATCTGCTCCTTGTTCTAATTCCTTAATCATTCATTTTAATTTTTCAGTATCGTCCTTAATTATTGTTTCCTGTATTTCTCTAATTTGCTCTTTTAAATCTATCTGCAGATTTAACTTAAGAGAACGTACTCTTCTTGGCTTTTCATGATACTTTCGACTTAAAGCATCAGCTATTACATTAGTTTTTCCTGAATGATACCGGATATCACAATCATAATCACTGAGGATTTCCATCCAGCGTCTCTGTCTCATATTTAACTCCTTTTGCCCAAAAACATATCTTAGACTCTTATGATCAGTGAAAACAGTAAACTTGCTACCATACAGGTAGTGTCTCCAAATTTTGACGGCAAAAATTATGGCTCCTAACTCTAGATCATGGGTTGTATAATTCTCTTCAGGATTCTTAAGTTGTCTAGAGGCATAGGCTATCACCTTTTGATGTTGCATCAACACACATCCATAACCTAACTTAGAAATAGACTATCAAGTCTTCAGTTCCTTCTGGTAACGCGGGTATGTGTGCGTTGGTTAACTTTTGCTTATGAATTCTAAAAGCTTCTTCCTGTTTTGGTCCCCATTCAAACTTAACTGATTTGCAAGTCAGTTTTGTTAAGGGAATGGCTATTCTAGAAAAATCTTGAATAAAACGTCTATAATAACCTGCTAGTCCAAGAAAACTTCTCACCTCCGTTGGTGATTCAGGGACTTTCCATTTAGTAATTGCCTTGATTTTTGTGGAATCCACATGAATTCCTTCATGATTAACTAGATGTCCAAGAAATTGCACTTCTTGTAACCAAAATTCACATTTTGAGAATTTAGCATAAAGCTTCTCCTTTCTCAGCAATGTCAGAAGTGTAAACAAATGCTCTACATGATCTTCTTTACACTTAGAGTAAATAAGAATATCATCTATAAAGACAATTATGAATTTATCCAGATATGGTTTACATATTCTGTTCATCATGTCCATAAATGCGGCTGGGGCATTGGTTAAACCAAATGGCATGACTGTAAATTCATAATGACCGTACCTTGTTCTGAAAGCAGTTTTAGGAATGTCCTCTTCCTGTACTTTCAATTGAGCGTAAATCGATCTTAGAAAAGAATCGAGCTCCTTGAAGTTGATCGAACAGATCATCGATTCTCGGTAGTGGGTACCGATTTTTAATCGTAACCTTGTTCAATTCTCGGTAATCAATGCACATACGCATTGATCGGTCCTTCTTCTTGACAAACAAGATTGGTGCTCCACATGGTGATGAACTAGGCTGTATGAATCCTTTTTTCAGAAGTTTGTCCAATTGTTTCTTCAGTTCTTGCATCTCTAATGGCGCTAATCGGTAAGGTGCCTTGGCAATCGGTGCTGTTCCTGGTAGTAGGTGAATTATGAATTCAACCTCTCTATCTGGTGGTAATCCAGGTAACCCTTCTGGAAAAACATCTGAGAAGATACTACGGGAATATTTATCAATTCTTTTCCTTTAGCGTTAATGATTATGGAAATCATATACACTAGTGATCCTTTCCTTGCATAGCTTGTCGTTTTCATCACAGAGATGAATTTTGTGGACCTGGTTGGCTTATCTCCCTTAATTAAGATCTTTTCACCCTTTGGTGATTTTACTTGCACTGACTTTTGATCACATAGAATACTGGCATGATTGGTTACTAACCAATCCATTCCTAATACGACATCAAATTCAGCCAGATTCATTGGGTAAAGGTTGGCAATAAAATTATGGTTTGAAATTTCTATTCTTGCTCCCTGCAAGATTTCAGTAATCTTAATCGATTCTTTATTTTCTGTTTCTACTAGACATTCTTGTTGAAGTTTAGTTAATGGTTGGTTAAGAAGTTTGCAAAACGAAGTATTAATAAAACTTTGGTTTGCACCAGAGCCAAATAATACTTTAGCAAAAATATCATTAACTAAAAACGTACCTGCAATCACATTCGAAATCATCTTGGCTTCTTCAGCAGTCAGAACAAATGCTCTGGCATTCTTAGTAGTTTTGCTGTTTGTTGCTAGAGCTAGTTTCGAACAGTTCAGTTTGATATGTCCAGTCTCTCCACAGTTGAAGCATAGCTTATTGCTGGGTTTCTTCCTGCAGTCTTCTTCCTTGTGTCCTGACATTTTGCAGAAGTTGCAGTATATTGAACATCTCCCTGAATGCTTTTTCTTGCAGTACTTCTGGTAAGGTGCAGAAGTAGAACCTGTATTTTTCCCACGGTTGGAATTACCGTAGCGGAATTCCTGGGTAAGCTTTTGGGCTAGGTTCTTTTTCTGGATTTCTTCTTGCATACGTACTAATTCATCAGTCAAGGTATTGGCTAGTTCTACTGCTTCTTCTATGGTTTGTGGTCAAGCTTCCTTGACTACATGTCTGATTTCACTGACTAATCCCTAGATGTAACGGGAGATTAATACTGGTTCTGGTGAAGCTAGGGTTGGTACTATTCTAGCATATTCAAAGAATATGGTAGTGTAACCCTTGCAGTCTATTCCAGTCATTTTAAGATTTAAGAACTTATTAGCGATTTGTTCTTTTTCATGAGGAGGACAAAATTTTCTTTCAACTATGTCCTTAAAGTCAGTCCATCCCATATTATAAATTTTATCACTTCCCCTAGACTGGAGAAGGGTATTCCACCACTCTAGAGCTGCATTCTTAAAAAGATTAGAAGCAAACAAAATTTTATCTTCATCTGCACATTTGCTTATTTTTAAGACTGCTTCTGTCTTTTCTATCCAACGAAGGGCTGCAATGGCACCTTTATTGCCAGAGAATTCTATTGGTTTACAAGACCATAATTCTTTGTAAGAACAACCATATGACATGGTTTTTCTTCTTTTTGGAATAGGTAATCGGAGTAGCGGTCCATTATTCACGTTGTGACTGGGTTCAGTAGGTGGTCGTTTACTTCCACTGTTTGTTTTATTATTTTCTGCTTCTTTAACAGTCTTGATGATATATGGCATAGCGTCTATGATTCCTTGTGCTACTATGTGTTGGATGGCACTGTTATCTATTTGGTTTCCATTATTGTTATTATTCTGGTTTTCCTAATTTACTTCATTGTCCATCTGGATTATAAACATTTATCAGGTATTAATATCACAGAATAAGATTTAATGCAAACAATTATGCAAACAAATTGATCAAAAACGTCGACAATTGCGACTTTTACTCTTTTCATATATATATATATATATATTACAATCTACAACTGAAATTTAAACACACTAATAGTTATGCATCGATAGGTATTAGGTTATCTATTTTAGTTGATTTTTTTATTTTTTTTCAAACTACACACATTTATATATATAGATATTATTATTATTATTATTATTATTATTATTACTAGGGGTTATTCATCCAAAACTGCATTTCTCGCTCGTCATATTTCCACACGAGCTTTTCTCCTATCTGTTTTATTCTCTCTCCTTCCTCTATTAATTCCTCACCATATGTGCGGAGTTCCTGCACATTCTCTTTACTCATGGATGGCAGTGGTGCGGGTATTGGGTCAGGGTATTGAGGTATAGGCTCTCCATATGGGTACGGGTTGTTTAACAGATTCTGAATATACTGGTCGGCATTCCAATATGGATCTAAAGGATTAAGGTTGGTATACTGTGCTATGCGATTTGGTATTGGTTCTCCCTGTTGACAGAGTTCCTGATATTCCCTATGGTCATCTTCCCATGGATCATACGCTAGAGGATTAGGTGCTGGGATTCTAGGTATCTCGTTAGGATCAAATGCTGGTATGGGAATTTGGTTTCCTTGGTTAAGTTCTATCTCCATTGGTTGGGTTGGGAATAGTGGCAATGGTTGTGGTGCAATTATCTGATCTAGGTTAGGATCTGCTGCAGTGGTGGCTAGCATATGAAAGCTTGCCAACTGCCTATTAACTGCGTCTGGACGTTTATTTCGCTATTGGCTTCTGTTAACGCTCTCTGTTGTTGTAACTTTCTCATCCGTTTTCTCCTCTCATGTGCTCCCCTACTAAACCATCCTCTATTTTTCGAAGGGAATGGTTCCTTGGATTGCGCCTTAAAGATGAAGATTCCTTCTTCAGTGTCAGCAGAATACCCCAAAGGAGTAGGCTGTGATGAAGTTCCTTCACTCTTGGGAGAACTAGCTAGATGACGATAGGCGTCAGACGTACCTTGCTCACTCATACTGTAAACTAACAGATTGTCAAATAACATAAAACAATAATATACATGTATACACATAATCGCCTAGATTATTTCCTAACATAAAAAATCTTGGTGTCAGCAGAACACTTCTGTGGCTTAAACCAGTGGTTGTAGCTCTGATACCACTCTCTGTCGCAACCCCCGACCCCTACCCCGGGAGCGGTTGTCGCGAGATCCAGATTAGTGGTATCGGTGATTATTAATTTGGCAGCAGAAATTAACATCAGGACCGTAGTTAGGAAATAGTTTATCAGAGTTAAAATACCACACTTTTATAAATAAAAAATACATGGGAAAAACCCAAGTTTCCCTTACAATATGTGTATAGGGATAAACCCTAATTTATTGAAATAAAACTTCTTTCTTATTTAGGTAACTTTTATAGCCACTTTTCCAAGCCTTCAGTACTTTCCAGCTGGCTTCTATTAGCTTTACATTAAGTTACCTGAAACGCGGTTTAAAAAGTTTTATCAGCAATAAATACTGGCGAGTGCATCCCCGTTTAATCAAAACATGTTTTTATAGCTTTATAGTATTGAGAGCGATTACAATGTTTTTATCTACCCAATTACCACCCACGGTACTGTTAATCCTGACTTGTGGTCATGCTACTACTAACAGTGTAGTAACAAGTAATGTATACAAAACCCCAACATACCGACAGTAATTGTAGAATACATAGACTCAATCACTGTTAATTATACTTTAAAACAATTGAGGTTTTGTAAAAACAGTTTACAAAAATAAGATGTACTCACATTGCTGTTTTAGATAATAGTACTGCTTTCTGGTGACTTCCTGGTTATAATCTATTAAAGTTAAACGATGCACACGTGTTAGTAAGATAACCCAATTTACATTAGCCATACCCCCGAGACAGAACTCCAACGACTGAGTCAGGCAGAGCCTTGACATGTGTTACGGAGCCCTAGATCAATCGGGTATAGTAACTAATACGTAACCGGGGGTTATAATACTTACAACGAGGCAGAGCTTCGCATTTTAGGGGTATAATACCCGAGAGTTTTAGCTATTATATATTGAGAGAGAAAGAATGTTTTGGACGACTGAAACTGAGGCCGGAGGCCTCCTTTTGTTGGTGCATACGTCTGTCGACTTCGTCTTGTATCGAGTCTTGTAATAGAATTGATAGATCAAGTCACGTAGTTTGAGAAAAACGAGAAATAGTCATGAATTAGCCGGTTCACACGAACTGACCAGTTCATAGGAAGTGGTAAGTGCCAGTTCATAGGAAGTGGCAAGTGCCAGTTCATAGGAAGTGGCAGTGCCCGTTTCACACGAAGTGGCCACTTCCTATGAAGTGGTCATGTCATGTTCATGGGAAGTGGCAACACTATAAATAGGTGACTTGAGATTTCATTTGTAACATTACTAATTCCGGAGCAGAGGTGCTGCCGAAGTGTCAAGTGGTCTGTAAAGCTTTCAAATCAATATACAAGACATTTAAAGTGAATCCTAGTGTGAATCAAGCTGTAATCAAGTCCGAATCATTGAATTCCGCCTTTGGTTTGGATTAGAACTCTTCTGATCGACTCATTTAGGTCAAATCTCGATCCTACAAGTGGTATCAGAGCTCAGAAGGAAGAGTTCTTACCATTTCATATTGTTTTCACCGAAATTTCTGACTTCTACTCATTTTTCAAAATTAACAGAGTTTTCATGGTTAAAATGGACCGATTTCTTGATATAATACACGAAACATTGTTTTAATCAATCCTTGAAAGAATCAGTAACTAATTCAAAATAAAACTTGATAAAATCATGAATTTTTGGTCCAAATTCGCGTGAAAAAACCCCCTGTTCGCTTGAAGTTGTCACTTCGATTGAAAGAGACATCAGTTCGCACGTATTGGACTTCCACTTCGCTTGAAATTGACCCAGGTCTCACCAAAATGGTCCAGTTCGCATGAAAGTGACTCAGTTCGTTTGAATAGTGTGATCAGGTCGTGTGAAAGATCCAATTCGTTTGAATTTAACTTCCAATTCGCACGAATTGAACATAAGTCATCCAGTTCGCACCAAACTTGATCCAGTTCGCTTGAAGTATCATCAATTCACACGAAGTGGCCCCAATTTGTTTGAAAGATCATCAAATCGTACGAGTTGAACCCTAAGGCATCCAGGTCGCACCAAACTTGACCTAATTCGCGTGAAATCAAATTCAGGTCATACAGTTTGATCCATTTCGCATAAAATCAGTTCGTTTGAAACATTACATCAGGTCGTTTGGAGATAGTTCAGTTCGTTTGAAATTGTGTTCAGATCATTTAAAACTTTGATCAGTCCGTTTGAATAATCAGTATTTGTGAATCCTACACCGAAACATGGAAGAAGAGTTTTACAATGCTTTTGCTACTGAACAGGTCATTCCAGCTACCGTTGCTGAAACTGTTAATAGTGAGAATGAAACAGGAACTTTCCAAAAACCGCCGAAGCTTATGTACATTAAGGATTTTAAAGGATGGCAAAACCGTTTTGAAAATTGGGTACAAGCTTATAAGTTTGATGCATGGGTTTCGTTAGATAAAGATTACATTAAACCAAAAGATGAACGTGGAAATGAAAAACATTTAAGTGAATATTCAGCGAATGGGAAATTAAAATACACCAGTGAAAAAATGATGATTAGCATTCTCCAACAAGCGGTAAAAGAAGATATTTTTGTTTTGCTTCAATATGAAGAAACTGCTAGATCAATTTGGTTAGCGTTGCTCAACAAGTTTAAGGGAAGTGCTGATATGATAAAAAATAAACGTGCATTACTAAAGAAATCTTTTGATATGTTTACAGCTTGTAAAGGTGAGACGACTAAGAAGACTAACGATAGATATTGTCATCTTGTCCAGGAAATGAAAAGATTGGAGATAAAAAAAGGAAGATGATGAATGGGTTGATAAGCTAGCTGATGCATTACCACAAGATAAATGGGGAACATTTCTGTTGATTTTAAAGCATACCCGAAAACATGAAGATGTGACTTTGAGTAAATTCATTCAGAAGCTTGAAGAACATGAATTGGATGTTCAGAAAACTGCTATTACGAATAATCCAAGTGCTCAACAAGAAATTAGTTTATACTATAGAGAAAGCAAAGTTGAGACTACACCAAGTCCGAAGATTCAGACTGCTTTCAGTGCTGATGGTACTTCTGGAACAAATGCTAGCAATACAACTCAGAGTGGTGGATATTCTTCAACTTATTCAAGTTTTGAACCAAATTTTTCACCAAGTTCTCAAACAAAAACTTCAACAAACTTTAATGGTCAAATTTTGCAATGCAATGTTACATTGAACATTCAAAATGGTCAAAATTTGTCTCCAGAAATTGCAAAACAACACATGGCATCACTTGCTACTGTGTCAGAGTCGTATGAAAGTTTGGTTGCTGGACGAATCGGAAATCCGATGCTCACCAAAGAGGATTATGACCAAATTGATTCTGAAGAACTTGAATTGATGTACATCAAGTGGTGTTTAGCTAGTGTTTTAAGAAGAGCAGAAAAATTCGAACAAATCACCGGAAGAAATGATCTTCGTGATGCTGCTACATCTCGACTAGGTTTTGACAAATCAAAGGTTACTTGTTTTCGTTAAAAAGGGCATTTTAAACGAGAGTGTACAAACAGAGAAGCCACCGGAAGACAAGATCCGTTCGGAAACAACGATTATCATAGAAAAGTAATTTATCATCAAGTTGCTGAAAAATCAAAGGAGAGAGCTTGTTATGGTCTGTTAGAACAAAAGAATGAAGGGCCTCCGAATGGTGGTTTGATAGACCAAGAAGATGAAAGATTACCAGAGGGATTTAGCTGGGATAAATACATTCCGGATAAAAATTACTTAAAGAATAAAGCCTTTGTTGCTCGAATCTTGGAAGAAGAATCAATCAAATCTAAGCCAAAAAGAAAGAAGATTTTCAAGTCATCAGAAAGTGATGAAGACACTGATGATGAGGAAGAGTATATTAATAACGCTAGATTAGAATTGGATCCTTATAGTTTTAATTTGTTTTTTGCAGATAAGATCGAGATGTTGAATGAGAAAAAGGCTGCTAGACTGAAGAAAGAATTGGAATCAAGAAGGAATGTAGAAGAGGAAATTGAAGCAAGAAGGGTTGCTGAAGAAAAGGCAAAAATGGAAGCTGAAAAAGAAAAGGTTGAAGAAAAATTGATAGAGAAGATTGAAGTTGAAGAGAATGAAGTCAAGATAGTATTTGATGAAGAACCGATGGTGACTGAAAAGATAGTTGAAAAAATCGTCGAAGTTGAAAAAATCGTTGAAGTTAAAAAGATAGTCTAAGTTGAAAAGATAGTCGAAGTTGAAAAGATTATCGAAGTTGAAAAGATTGTAGAGGTCACGAAACCTTGTCTGAAATGTTTGGAACCATGCAAACATTGTGAAGAAAAAGACAAGAAGTATAGTGAACTAGACAAGTTGAAGGAAAAACTGTTGTTCGATGTTAAGTACGTAAAAGAATCTTATGATGTGCTGAACAGAACGGTTAATAGTTTGAATAAGACAAACTTAGAAGTAGAAGCTGCTTCGATGATGATGAGTTCAACATTAATGACTAAGCAGAAAGCCATCAATCATTATATTGATGAGTGTGCAAAGATGAAGCAAGAATTAGAAACCGAAAAGATTGAGAATGAAAGAATCAGACGATTGTTGCTGAGTTATTCAAGTTCTGATTATTTGATTGATAGAGTTTATCCTACTGTTGCAGGTCTTGAAGCATTTCAAGACAAGGAGTCGGAAGATATGGATACTGGTAAGAAACAAAGTGTCAAGTATAACAAGTGTCCGCCTCCAATCTGGGAAGGTTATTCTTCCAGAACACAAGATTCAGAACAATTAAAAAAGGCAGTCAATATAAAGTTAAAGTCTGAAACAACTGATGAATTACCTGACAACATTGACGTCACATTTTCAGCATCTGACACTGATCATGAGTCCGAGTTAATTAAGAAAGTGGTCGATCAGGTGTTGGATAAAGATGAAGAGTCAAAGTCGGAGTCTAAATCTGAAACGTCGAGTTCGTCAGACAACAGTCCGAGTTCACCGGTTAAAAGGGTTTATAATAAAGATTTTCTAATGTCAAAGAATAATTTGAATGACGAAACATTCAAAGTTGCATATACTTTGAATGATTCTGACAAATTATTTTCTGATGAAGAATTTCCAATAAGAAGTGTTAAAACTGAAATGATCAACAAGGTTTTCAAATTAACAGAAATTAATATTTCTGAAATAAAAGATGTAAATCTTTCTGAAAAACTTAAAAAATACACTTCAAGAGTTCAACAAAGATTGAACAAAAAAAGGGTTACAGTTCTGGTTCTGGTTATCAAAAGAAACCAAACCATAACAGTAATTTCAAAAAGAAGGGTTTAAGTTTTATTCCACCAGAAAATCATAAAAATGAGAAAAATTATAAACCAAAAACTAAATTTGTTTCAGGAACAAGTTCTGAAGAGGAGAAGGAGAAACCATTCTGGAGACAATCAAACAAAGAGTTTCTCGCTGAAAGAAAAAAGAATATGATGATGAACTCTGAACGAAGAGTTGAACAAAGAACTTGTTTCAAATGTCAAGAGGTTGGACATATTGCTTGGAATTGCCCAAAGCAAACCAACACAAAACAGGGAGTTTCTTCTAACTCAAAGTTGAAAGAAAAATGTGTTGATAAAAAAGAACAACAAATGGAAGAATTTAAAGTGTTTAAAAATTCGACTTTCGAGGTTGGTGAAAGTTCGAAACATTTTTACAAAAGAAGAGCGAAACTTGATAAACAGAAATGGGTTGTTAAATCTGAAACTAGTTCTGACAATGAATCTGACTCGTCAAAGTCAGAGGAGTCATTTGTTTTGTCAAGTGATGAGAATTTCGTTCCAGAAATGAATGATGAAAACTTTCCACCATTGTCAAAAGAAAACTTGAAGTTAAAAGTTGGAAAGATTGAGATCTCAGATCAATTCTTCCCTGGTAAAGAAGAATTTGATGCTGAAAAGGCTTTTAATGGAAAAGTGTTACATATTTTTGGGAAAATGGCCAATGGAAAGGTGAAAGGTGTTAAAGAATTTTATGAATCGAAAAGAAGTAAACCAAATGTTGATGGATCTCCCTTGATCGAATCGTCATGGGAGAGAACCTATAAAAAGTAAAACCCGGACTTGCCGGAGCTCCCAAGTTGGTAATCGTGGAGCATGAATCGGCATCATTCTTGAAAATGGTTTTGTAAAAAACTTACAAGTGTTAAATTTTTACAAGTGGTTGAAAGACAAAGTGATGAATAAATCCCTGATCTTACATGTTTGTGAAATATCAAACAAACTAATTTTTCGGAAAAACCATTTGATTAAAACAAACTTAAGTGTTTTGAAATCATAATGGGAAAATAGTTTGTTGTCAAGGGGAGTTCTGATTATTTAAGCCAAGTGGATGGCGAATTGAAGCAATTCACATCAGTTTGTCAGTTTATTTGTACAGTTTACTGCGTTTATTTTCAAATTTTCATGTAAAATCAAAAATTAAAACATATTTTTGATTTTAGGGGGAGTAAAAAAATTTAGAAATTTTGAAAATTTGAAAAATCCAAAAACATGATAAAATTCAAAATGAGTTTTGTTGTGAAAAAGAGGAAATGATAGTACATCAGTAGACAATCACGGCATGCTAAAGAATTGGAAAGTTAAAATGTGATAAACGGTCTCACTGATGATATGCCAGTAGGTTTTTACACGCTTAGTAGATTGTTTTCAAGAAATAAATCTAAATATCTTTACTTACTTATCTCGTGGGGAACATCTCTCGGATATATGGGTAACCCCCGAAATCTTGTTTGAAGGGCTTTCTATTTCTGACATACTAGGTCTTTGTGCGTGATGATATCTGGGGTATTATACCTGGACTTCTGATTTTGCGGGAGCAATAGCCTAGTCCTCGTATAATACTTTGCAATGCTTTAATCATAAAGCCCACCCTCAGCATAAAAAATGATGAAACATTGAAAAATGCTAATCATGTGCTGTTGAAGAAAAGATCCCCAAACGGGACACACCTAAAGTCGAACCATCATGTCTCTGATTTTACGGAAGCAATAGCCTGAGCTCTCATGGTCTCGCATTTACCCTTTTACATATATCATTAGTGTTTATTCACCTGTAAGACTGAATTAGGAGTCTGGATACGGGAGTATATTCTGAGGTGGTACACGCGAATAAGTTTAAGTCTTTAAACACTAATCTCGTATCTCAAATCAATTGAACTTTGTGTGAAAATTTAAGTGGATCAGTATACTGACAATCTAAGTGAATCGTTTAGAACTTAAAGTGTTTAAAGCTCAACGGTACTAGTGATTTGTCTCAAAAACTGATATGATCCTCTTACACAAACTCACAAAAAAGATGTCTGTATATATTTTATTTCCCAAAATCCAAAAAGATTTTCAGTGTGTTTTAGCATAAATTTTTGAAAAATCAAAAAGATTTTATTTCATCTTATTTTCGACAACTGATGTTGGAAAGCCGATTTTCAAAATTCCGAGTGCTAAACATGATGAACTAAAGGTTTGGGAGAGTTTGTTTGATTTGAGAAATGATTTTGAAAAGATTAAATGGTTCATTAATTTGAAACCAAATTTGAAGGTTTCGAATACAAGTGGTAAGCAGAGATTCTAAAATTGTTAAATCTTAATAATTGTGAAACTTATATTTTGGGTAGAGGATGTGCAGGTTAGCCAGGTCTCGACTCCTGAGGCTTGTGTAGGATACCAGGTTTCTGATCCTGTTGCTACAGAGAGCCAGGAGACGTTATGAACTAGTGAAAGTGCTATGTCAGATTACGATCCCGGAACAACTTAAGGGGGAGTCTGTTAGCAAGAGGAAGTCTGAAGACAGTAGAGCCAGTTTCAAATCCTGCCGTACACGCCAGTTGCTGATGTTGATGATGGAAAAGAAGATAGAGATTGAAGGATGCTTACAGTGTCAGACACTTTGGAGAGAGCGAGAAGACTGATCAAGACTGAAGACTTGTCACACTAAAGACTCGACACCGAAGACTTCGTCAACATCCAAGGGGGAGTCTGTTGGTGCATATGTCTGTCGACTTCGTCTTGTATCGAGTCTTGTAATAGAATTGATAAATCAAGTCACGTAGTTTGAGAAAAATGAGAAATAGTCATGAATTAGCTAGTTTTCACGAACTGACCAGTTCATAGGAAGTGGTAAGTGCCAGTTCATAGGAAGTGGCAAGTGCAAGTTCATAGGAAGTGGCAGTGCCAGTTTCACACGAAGTGGCCACTTCCTGTGAAGTGGACATGTCATGTTCATGGGAAGTGGCAACACTATAAATAGGTGACTTGAGATTTCATTTGTAACATTACTGATTCCGGAGCAGAGGTCCTGCCGAAGTGTCAAGTGGTCTGTAAAGCTTTCAAATCAATACACAAGACATTTAAAGTGAATCCTAGTGTGAATCAAGCTGTAATCAAGTCCGAATCATTGAATTCCGCCTTTGGTTTGGATTAGAACTCTTCCAATCGACTCGTTTAGGTCGAATCTCGATCCTACACCTTTTATAGGCCTGATTTTGGTCGGCTCGCGCCCCGAGACGCCCACCTTTGTTTCTCTCGCGGCCCGCGAGACTGCTAGGGTAGGCCCTAGCTTAGTCGAGTCAACGACTAGCCTCAACACGCATCCAGAAACATGGCGGACCAGGGTGTCGCCGGGTGTCCTTCCGTCGCGGCCCGCGACTCGCTCACCCAAAGGGGTCACGCCCCGCGAGAACTTAATATAATTTGTTTTATTTGATTTTTAATAACATAAAGGTATTTTAGGCTTGTTTTTCGGAGGGAGTTGGGATGTTTATCTACCGCTGGTCGAATTTTCATATAATAACAGTTACCATGCAAGCATCGGTATGACTCCGTACGAGATGCTTTACGACAGAAAATGCCGAACCCCGGGGTGTTGGGATGAGGTTGGTCCACGTGAACTTGCACATAAGGATATAGTTCGAATCACGATTTAGAAAATTGACTTGGTCCGGGCCCATTTGAAAGCGGCTCAGGATCGACAAAAATCGTACGCAGACAAAAGAAGGACATGAGTTTCAGGTTGGCGACAAAGTTATTCTTAAGGTGTCTCCATGGAAGGGGATTATCCGGTTCAGGAAAAGCGGAAAATTAAGCCCAAGATTTATTGGGCCGTTCAAAATCGTTGAACGAGTTGGTAAAGTAGCATATCGACTCGAACTGCCGGAAGAGCTCAGTGGGATACATAGTACCTTCCATGTATCACATCTCCGGAAATGTCTAGCCGACGAAACAGCTTATATCCACTACGACGACATTGAGGTGGATAATAGTCTCAACTACGCAGTGAAGCCGATTGCGATTTTAGATCGTAAAGTGAAAAGCTTGAGGAACAAGGAAATTGACCAAGTGAAGGTCAAATGGGAGCACAGGAAAGGGTCGGATACCACATGGGAGTCCGAAGAGGAGATGAGACGTCTCTACCCTACGCTATTTGGTACGTATTCCGGTTTCGAGGAGAAAACCCCTTTTAAGGGGGGTGGACTTATAACACCCCGAAAATATAAACCTGTGATTATAAAAATTCAATGTTGGCAATAAACAAAATAAACTAACTAGGAATAAAAATAACCTAGTTAGTTAAAGATCTTGTAGTAATATAGGAGTTTGAATAAAAACATCTAAAATAAAGAATAACTAATAGTTGAGGGGCCAAAGATGTTAAAGATCAAACTAGTTTTAATTAAAACAAAAAAATTAAAATCCAAACACACATTTGTGTGTGTCTGGATCGAACAGAACACAGGGGGGCGACCAAACTTACCTTCAAACCCTAGTTTCAACAATTTGATCAAATTGAGAGCTCTAATCTGTTCCAAATCGATTTCCAAGCATAAATTAGTGATCATCTCAGTGAAGTGATCGTAAGGTATGCTAAATTTCGACATTTCGTTCCATCTCAAATTCTTGATAATTTGTGAAATTGAAATCTAAACTTGATATGTTGATGTTTAGATGAATTTAGTGTTGGAAACATGTTAGATGTAAACCCTAGCTAATAATTTGGGGAATTGATGCTCAAATTGTGAATATTCATGTTTACCCATTGATGTGCGGGTATGACGTGTTCAAAAACTTGGTTGGACATGCTTTGGCCTAATAGGTATCGGTACTCTCATTGATAGTCCCCAGGTAGGCAACGGGTCCTTTTATTTGGATTTGTACGAATGCCAGCCTAGACAGGAGTTCTCAACTACCGGTACGTAACCCTTCCAGTTACTACATGTCCGTCAGTTTATGTTTGAAACTATGATCGATTATTAATTATTTCCCTTGTTACAAGTTTTAAAAATGGAATTGCTTCTAAACCACACGTAATCGGCAAGTGCACCGGTCGCGGTGTAGTGAAGTCGGCAAGACCGGATATCAATCCGTGGACACTATGGGTGAAGTATTGATACTTAACCTTTATTGAAAACCTAGTTATTTTTAAGTTTGAGTTTCATGATTGAATTGGTTTTTAAAAGTAATAAGTGAAAACTTAAAATAGAAGATTTTAAATAGTAAATGGAATGATACAAACAGGACTGGAAACTGTGTTTTAAGATAAATATGATGGAAAGATGCTACTTAGTTTTTGAATCCCTAGACTTGTGTGATGTTATTCTTCCTTCGGTTTATGACTAAATACTTTATTTACCCGATAAACTTCCCGTTAAAGATGATGAATCAAGTAAATTAAGCTAAATGTGAAGTGCTAAAATGAATCGGCTCGACCTATCGATACCAAATCCCATGAGAATAAAACCTTTTTTTGTCCTCAGAGACAATAATGTTGTGAGAAGATTTTAAAAACATTAAGCAGATGACTTATTGAAACTTGAAATCCTAGGAAACCTTAGACGCGAAGAAATAAACGGATCCGAGTTATCGGTCACCCAATTTACCCAACAACGGCTAGCTAATAACCTAGCAAACCTAGATCTTATTTCTAATCACTAGATAAGGTTGCAACTTTAATTGGTTTGGTTTTAAAAGTTGATTAACTTGTTAATCGAACGTTAATGTTTTTATCGAAAAGACAAGGCCCGAACTGATAATCATAAGATTAACAATTTAGATTGAAATAGTAATATGGTTTTAGGGGAGATTTCTCTATGCCTAAGTTACTAATTTCAATAACCAAGTTATAAACAATTTAAAGTGCAATATCAAAGTCAAGTTCAATAAGACATCATGTAAATCACACCAAATAGTCATTAACCGGATTCAAAATAACATCACATCGTCTAGTTCATCATTACCTAAGTAGCTTACAAGTTTAGCCACTCATATTATTAAAATACGAAACACAATTACATCTAAAAACACAAGGTAACATAGTAAAAAGCGAATATATACGAAAACTTAACGTTTGTCGAACCCGGCACGCTTCTAACTCGAACCGAAAGCTTCCAAGACCTCCGAGAAGCGCCAAGGCACTTCAAGATCACTCCAACTTGTTCAGAATCGACTGATTTCAGTCTTGAGAGGTGTCTAGAGGTGTGTCTTTGTTGTAGACTTCCATGGCCTTTTATAGGCTTCAAATCCTTGCCATTTTGCTTTAAATAATTCACCCCTAAAGTCTATAGTGCATTTAGTTTGGCCAATTGTTAGGATCTGTGGCTCTCATGATAGTGTTTGTTTGTTTAAAATGAATGATCAATGAATATGAAAACATGTTAGGTGCAGCGGAAATGAAAACAAACTTTGTAAACACAATCAATGGAGAAAATAGTTTGATAGCATTTGCTTATCATAGAGTCAAAAGATTACAAATCAAAGCAAAAGATTACAGATATGCTTACAAACTAAACTCCCCCTCAGCCTGATGCCCCAAGGTTGGTTGCACACAAGATGAAAGGATTAGACATGAGGAGAAGAACCCGCTCAGTCAATCAAATGTAACAGTACAGGGTACTGTTACATTTATAGGCAAACCAAACCACTGAGGATCTCAGCTGACGTCACCATGAAAGCGACATCTAACAACCTAACAACCTTTAACAACTGATCTATGACTACTGACCATACAGACACTGATTACATACTAACTACTGATGTATAAACACTGATTCTTCATTCCACAGATGTAGTCAACCACTGATGTCTAGTATCAGTGCTTTCTTCAAAGGGTGATCAGACCTTGAATGGGCAGTGCTTTAATCCTTCAGCAGTGCTTGAGTTCCGTCAGTAGATTGAGCTTCAGCCTTTAAACTTCATCAGTACTTTAGAGTGGTCAGCAGTTGCAAGGCAGCAGTTGTATATGAACAGTGGATAGGGACCATCAGTTGTTATAAGTCACTTTCAAGGGGAAAGCTTAATGTAAACTGCTGCTTATTGTGAATCCGCTGTTGTGATCAGATTTTGACTTTACATTATCTGTTCCTCTGGTAGGGTTCAATCCCAACAATCTCCCCCTGGAACAGATAATGTCAAAACCTGTCATTATTCTGGATCTTTATTACTCATCAAAAGTTCCCTTGCTTGTCTTTTAAATTCTTCTTCAAACTCTTTGGAACTTATGTCATCTTCATCCCGGCACAGTGTAAGTTCAAGGAGATCCTGCAAATCTTGAACACTAAGGCCTAGTGCTTCTTTCCTTGATATGTACTTCACATCTCCATTGGATCTGACCAGAGTCAATACGTGGGTCTTTTGATCAGAGAGCCACTTTAGTACTTTTAAACCCAATGGATTTCTCGGGAGAGATTTATTTGACGATGAGCTTTGAGATATTGGCCTTGAGAAAACTTGCAGACTTTCAGACATTCTTTTGAAAGCCATTTCTATGACATCATTTGCTGCAGCTATATCTTCTGCAGTTTCTCTTTCAATCAGCTCCTGCCTTTCAATGTCTGTCATGTCTGTTGAAGTGTCTGATGATGCAGGTTTGGTTAACATCCCTTTTAAAAGGTTTTGAAGTTTTTCTGACCTCTCTTCTTTTAGACCCATTTTCATGATGGATTCTTTGAAGTACTCAACTTCTTTTTCTTTAACCTCTTCACTGGTCAACTGTTCTTTTTCTTCTTGGTTTGTTACAAAAGTAGACCAGAACAGTGTTTTGAGGTTTTCTATCTGCTGTTCAAGCTTCATTCTTTGTTCATGCTTCTTTGAGGTGCTTGAAACAGTTATCTTTCTTTTCTTTAGCCTTTTATAGGCTTCATCAGTCTGCTGTTTTGACCATTTTGATATGGCTTCAGCAATATCCATTTTTGCATCCACCAGCTCCTTTTTCTTTCTCTTATACTCAGCAGTTAGGTCAGCAATGAGCGTTTTGAATTTTCTCCAGTTTGGAGCATTCTTCTTCTTTGTAGGATCATTCTTGATTTTCTCAATCCTTTCTGCTTCATGCTTTTGAGCGACTATTGGCCATTCTTTGAACTGTTGTTCTTCAGCAAGATAGAATTTCTCTTTCATGATGTAGGCTAGATATTGTTTTCTTAACTCTTTCTTTTGATCAACCTTTTCTTTGTTTAGGTCTTGTGCAAACTCTTCTATCTGCTTTACTTTTGTGAAGTAGAACTCCAGTCTTTTAGCAATGCCATCTTCGCTTAACCTTTCTTTTTCACTCTCAACTTTAGCTCTTAGTCTTGCTTGCCTTGCCTTGATTTTGAGGTAATCATCCATATCATCAGGTGGCATGTAGCCTATGAGTGAGGAGAACCTTCTTTTTGAAGGATCTTCTTCTGTATAGAATTGCCTCATCTCATTTTTGATGGCTTCAAGCTCCAGTGGATATTGTGCAGCATTAGGATCATGTATACCCTCATCGGCAGAGATTGGCTTTCTTTTTCTGTTGAAGAGCTTTGGTTGTGATGTAGGAAGGATGAGAGCAGTGGTGGATGATTGACTAACAGCTGTTGAAACAACTGGTGTCTCAACATCTGTTGTCATTACAACTGCTGATATGTCAGCAGTTGTCTTCTGCTTTTGAGCAGGGGATGGAAGTGGTGAGGTAGTTTTTGATGGTGGTGATGGTGGTGGTGAATCAACATCTGATATGAGATTCCTTCTTCTTTTTAATGAAGAAGGGGCAGATGATGTTTTGGATGAATCAATGGTTTGAGATTGTATAGCAGTGGTTTGTGATTGTGATTGATTGACAGTGGTTGAAACAACTGGTGCTTCAACCGCTGCTGTCATTACAACAGATGTTGTAACATCTGTTGTCTTCTGCTTTATGGCAGGAGGCAGTGGTGGTGATATGATTTTAGATGATGATGGTGGTGGAACAGTGGTTGTGGAGGTGTGTGTGTTGATGAAATGGCAGCTGTTTGGCTACTAACAACAGTTTTTGTAACTACTGTTGTATCAGCTGTTTGTTTTTCTTTTTCAGGTTCAATGAAAACACCATCCTCTATTCCCTTTTTCTTCAACTTGATTTTCTCCCCATTTTTGACATTATCTGCAAGGGGGTTATCCATGAAAAGAATAGTGGAGGGAACCTTTCCAGGAGTGCTATTGAGATGAGCCTTGATAGCTTTAATGTCTGCTTGGGTATCTTTAAATCTCGATTCCACCATGTTGGTCAGCATTTGTACATGAATAGCATGCTTTTGATCAGCCATCTGTTGTTGTTTTTCAAGCATGGGTTTAAAAATATTCCAAAGCTCATTTTCAGCAAATACATGTTGTGCGGGTGCTTAAGCAGGAACAGCAGTGGCTTGTGCTTTCTGAGCTTTTAAAATCTCTTGCACCATCTCCTTTATTTCAGAAACTGATTCTTCAAGTTTATCAACTCTGCCCGTCAATTCCTGATACTTTGAATCATCACCTACTTTAGTAGGATCATCTGAATCCCCACCAGCAGTGGTTATATCAATGTGTGACTTAGGAACAGAGTCCCAAAAATCACCCATTGATGCCCCTTGATCTTGGTACTGGGGACTTCTTTCTTCAGCACTTGAAAAATCTTTGATGTTGCCAGTGGACAAAATAGCCTCACTAGTGATTTCCAGAGGTGCTATGGAATAAATTGCCTTCAAGGGAGTCTGATTTATGAAACAACTGGCCAACTGGAGACCTGTTGATCCACCAGTTGTAGTTGCTGCTCCACTTGAACTACCACCGAGAGTTACTTGTAACTCAGGGGGTGTAACCTCCTCAATTGTTGCTGGGATATCAGAAGTAGTAGCATCAGACCCAGTCACCTGTGGGGGTATACTCTCAGTGACAGGTGATAGAGAGGAACTGGTTTGTGTCTGAGCTATATCAGCTGCATGCAACAAAGGTAGCATGGATTGTGGCATTATTATTGGTGAGGGGATGGGAGTTGAAAGAGACATGTCCTTGGGATCAGGACTGTGGAAGATAGAGCCAAGTGGATCTAGAGCTTCATAATTTGGTGTCCCTGTGATTACAACCTGATCCTTTTGTGAGGATGTAGGAGGAGTTTTAGGCATGGGTTGAGATCTTTCTTCCAACTGCTGTGAGGAAGTAGCAGCAGTGGTTTGTGGTGACTTTTGTGTTGTCACAGGCATTTCCTCTAGGATCTCATCTTCCAGAGTTGCCTTTGTTTTGGGTTTGGGTGGGTTTTCTGGATGTTTTTCTTTTGGTCTTTTTGGTGATATCAGGTGTGGGTTTTAAAGCAGTGGTTGTGTTGCTTTGATCACCTGGAGCAGTGGGCTCAGCAGCTGATACCTGAGGAGCAGTTGTAACCACTAAAATCTGCTCAGGTACCCCTGCTTTTGTTTTTATCGGTGCCAACATTCTAGTGAATGTTTCAGGTGTCAAGCTTTTTATTTGAAAATAGACACCTTGTTTAAGTAAATTTTCATTTTTCTTATCAAATTTTTGTAAAAAATAATAACTCAAAAATCTTGGAAACAACAAAAATGCTTTACTTTCAACGTTTTTCACCATGTCGTTGAAAATCTCCTGGGAGTAGTTGTAGTCCTTACTATTCAAGATAGCGTAACCCAGGCATTGAATTTTCAATGGTATTTCGTTAAAAGATGTTGTTTTATTCGAAACACACATCAGAAGTGTGTGAAATAAAAATCTGGGTGCAGATGGAAAATAACTCTTTTGTAGGGTATCTACCTTTGACTGTTCTGCATAGCCCCTTTTCAGAAAATCAGCTTTTAACTCGTTTTTGTCAAAGGAAGCTTTACCTTTCTGATCATCGAGTTTGAAGATTTCTGATAGTGATTGCGGAGTGATTTGAATCGCCGTACCCTGTATCGAGGAGTTAATGGCTACTACTTTATCATCTTGTTTTTCAAGCGTAGCATTTTTCCAGAACTCTCTCTGGGTTTGCAGATATATGGGAGCATCTATTGTCAACAAAGTTTTGTACTTTGATGTAGATATGGTGTCGAGGATGGAATCGAAGGTATGGTTGTTAGTGGGTTTTGTGAGTAAACCCAAATAGTTGTGAGATTGTTTGTATGGTATTTCGATTGATTCTTCGGTCGTTTGAGCGACCTCATTGGAGGGTGGTGGTGATTTAGGTTTTGATTTTGATTTCGACTTTGATTTTGTCATTTTTGCGGAGAAGAATGAAGAATGGTTTTGAAGATTTTGAGAAGAAGGGTTGGAAACTGCTTTCTGAAGAGAATTTTGGAATTCAATTCGACAGTGTAAAACCCTGTTTGGGGTTTAGGGCAGGGTTTTATTTAGGGGAAAAAATGATCGCTGATGTGGCAGCGGTTATTACAATCTGAGGGCTAAAAACTGACCACGTGTCAAGCACTGATGAAATGGATGAAGTATGGAGAACAGTTGTTTTAGGGGCCACTGACGTATCAAGCATCAGTGGTTACAACGGTAAAAATTTTGGGCAGTGGATGATTTTTACTATCAGTGGATAAGTCACTGATTTTGAACATCAGTGCTTTTCAAGAAAATGAGGGATCAGTGGTTAACTTTCAGCAGTGGACAGTGTTTAGAGATCAGACGTTGGAACAAAACAGTGGTTAGGGTAAATGGTGCAGATCTGAAGGACAGGTGTTTCAGCAGCAGTTTGTGAAAATTTTCATTCAAGGTTTTGTCACATGTCAATTTTAAAAGACAGTGGTTTGGTACCCCAGATGATGAAAACTTTTTGCTAAGGCACTCATTTTCGTTTAATATTCAATTAAAACATGAGTACCCTAGTAATTCAAGCACAGTTTGCAATCAACCTTTGATAAAAATTTTAGGGCAAAACTGAGTATGACATGATCTTGGCAAATGTACCATTTTCTTTTGACCTATTTATGAGGACAAAAATACCACCAAAAATAAGGCATTACATCCTGACAGGAACTGAAACTATTGCCAACAAAAACAAGCAAAAGTTCCAAATATATTATTAAAAAAAATAAACAATATATCCTGATTATTTAAGAAAATCCTTTGAACAACAAAAAAAAATGGTTAAAGGATTTTCTGAGAATAGCATCAAAAAGAATTTGGTATAATTTCAAAAAAGTACATAATCACATCATTCTCAAGTTATTGAAAATGGTCAGTGTTTTGACTGCAGTGGTAGAATACTTTGAAAATATTTTGACCACTGCTTGGTACCATTTTCTTTGTCAGTTGATTGCAATCATGAGGACACAAGGACACAAGGACACATGAGTTTTGAAGATCCTGTTGTAGATCTAGTTACTATGTGATGATTTTGAAAATTTGTCTAGTCCTTTTGTAAGTTTAATCACTGGGAACACTAATGTCACCTGAACTTTCTTGAACCAATGAGCACAAACAGTTGCTTAATGACCATTATTACCCCAAGCTTATGACTCTTAAATGTTTTAAGTTTATACTCTTTTCTTCTGAATTCAAAAGTTTTGAGATAAACACACTTCAGAGTTTTTGTGAATATTAGTCCAAAATCACTTTGCAGTAATGTTTTGAGAGACTTGGTCATGTTTTCATAACTTTTTCAACCAATCTCACACTACATATGATACGGACTATGTTGACCCTTGATTTTCTTAATGTATTATTAACAAAGTTGATTTATTCCTTTTGAGGATCTCAACCTGTTTTCAACACATAAGATCTGAATGACTAAAGTTTTAATTCCCCTCTTTTTATATTACCAAAACACTAATGTTTTATGAACATAGGTTTTTGTTAATCTGATGTTCATACTTTAGCATTTTAATAAAGTGACATCACAATTTTCATAACAGCAATTGAAATCAATTTTGAAAACATGAAATAATCCCATAGTTTAACAGATATATTTTCAGATCTGAAAACTATGAGTGACTTGTGCATGAATTCACTTGTTGTGTGAAATTTGTGTGTCATATGACATCTTGGTTGATTTACAGAGTTTTTGATTAACCACTTTGAACATGATTTACTCGATACTCTGTTTTTCAACTAAATACAACCAACCTTAGTATCAATGAATTTTGAGCCGAACTGTTATGTCAATTTGACTGTTAAATCGAAATTGACTGTCCAAGCTCTGATACCAATTGTTAGGATCTGTGGCTCTCATGATAGTGTTTGTTTGTTTAAAATGAATGATCAATGAATATGAAAACATGTTAGGTGCAGCGGAAATGAAAACAAACTTTGTAAACACAATCAATGGAGAAAATAGTTTGATAGCATTTGCTTATCATAGAGTCAAAAGATTACAAATCAAAGCAAAAGATTACAGATATGCTTACAAACTAAACTCCCCCTCAGCCTGATGCCCCAAGGTTGGTTGCACACAAGATGAAAGGATTAGACATGAGGAGAAGAACCCGCTCAGTCAATCAAATGTAACAGTACAGGGTACTGTTACATTTATAGGCAAACCAAACCACTGAGGATCTCAGCTGACGTCACCATGAAAGCGACATCTAACAACCTAACAACCTTTAACAACTGATCTATGACTACTGACCATACAGACACTGATTACATACTAACTACTGATGTATAAACACTGATTCTTCATTCCACAGATGTAGTCAACCACTGATGTCTAGTATCAGTGCTTTCTTCAAAGGGTGATCAGACCTTGAACGGGCAGTGCTTTAATCCTTCAGCAGTGCTTGAGTTCCGTCAGTAGATTGAGCTTCAGCCTTTAAACTTCATCAGTACTTTAGAGTGGTCAGCAGTTGCAAGGCAGCAGTTGTATATGAACAGTGGATAGGGACCATCAGTTGTTATAAGTCACTTTCAAGGGGAAAGCTTAATGTAAACTGCTGCTTATTGTGAATCCGCTGTTGTGATCAGATTTTGACTTTACATTATCTGTTCCTCTGGTAGGGTTCAATCCCAACACCAATTGCTTTAAATAATTCACCACTAAAGTGCTTTAAATAATTCACCACTAAAGTCTATAGTGCATTTAGTTTGCCAAAAGTGTTTTTTAAATAAAAATCCCGTCACCACTTAAATTCCTTCCAGAAACGGTTGCCTAAGCTCTAGTCACTCGATTTTAACCTCATATTTGGATTCCTCTCGTCAAGCTACCCCAAAAACATATATTATGGTTCTCGTAACTCATTTTCTAGCCCCGGATATGTCATGATGAAATTCTGACTGTTTCTGACGCGAATTTAATTCATTTTATGGTTCAACATTAGGTTGTTTAGTTTTCTGATAGACTAAATAACCTAACGTAAGGTGTTATCCCTTATGGTCCGTAAGGGGTCCCATCAGGCAATTTCTGTCACGCTTTTCCGTGTTCTTTCGCATTGTTCGTTTTCTTCCGTTTCTTTCATAGAATTCATCGTTTTCGCTTCATTTGCACCAGGATCTGACAAAACACAAAATATGATAATAAAGTACTAAAAAAACAAATAAAACCATACAACAATTTTACATTTCACACTGGATAAATGTGTATATTTTTTCACACATCACCCATCTAAGTGTTAAATGGGTTTTTGTGAATGATAAAGAGCCCTAAAAATGTAATCAGAAAACTGATGTTAATGGTTTGCATGAAATGAATCTGATGTTAATATGCATGTTAGAAATAATGAACTTGCAAAAAAAGTATAAGAATTCGGCAAAATAGTTGGGTCATGAACTTGATAACGGTTATTTTAAAACGGTGCCCTTAAGGTGTTTGTTAAAACGCTTAAGAGAAAGCTAACATAGTGAAATTGGGATAAAAACGCATGTTTGAACTATACGGCAAATTATGCGTGATATGTTGTGAAAGGAGTTCTAAACAATATTTGGTTGAACTCTATAGGCAAGGAATCCGGATCGTCAAGTGGACAAGCCGGAGGAGACACGCGTTTGAAAGAAGCGCTTTAAAGGTACGTAACTATTAGTTCCGTTACTTAGTTCAAAGAATGTTTAGTATATCTTGTTAATAACATTGTAGTGTGATAAGCATGTTTGATGTATCATTGAAATGACGAAGTTCACTCGATAGATCAAACGGGTCAAATTGAATAACTTGTGTATGTATAACAAGCCATAGAAGTGACGTAGTTCACTTGGCAAACCACACAGACTTGAAATGAATGGTTTAGGCATGATTGAAATATGTGACACGAATTGAAAAGAGCGGTTATAACCGTTCGGCATATCATAGAAATAGGTCAAAATAATGGTCGAAATAAATCTTAGTTAGTCATCAAGGTGAAGGTTTCACTTGACAACTAAACAGGTCAAAACTATGCTTTTAAAATGACAATGTATGTAGAGACTTAAAAGTCACATAATATCCTAGTGATAGAATGCGATATGCCAAGGGATTGGATACACCAGGTTGATTTTCATGAACCCGTGATATCGGGTCAAACGATTAGAATTCACTTGCAAAATTTGCATAAAGCGGCATGCTTAAAACATGGAAAAACGAGCATGATATTCTATTGTGTGCGTAAAACCATGTAATGGTGATGATACGCCAAGGTTGACAAGCCCGGGGAATGGGTAATTAAGTCTAGCAATCAATAAAAATTGAATGATGAAGGATATGCCACATAACAAACGGGTCGAATAATCGAAACATGGATTTGCGAACTATTCGTTTATAAACCGGGTTTCAATGCATGAAATTTGAATGATTGGATCCGTATTTTTATTACGGACGCGTAGGAAAAATAATCGCCTAAAACGGACTTATAGGTAAAAAGTTATGAACATTAGAAGTTTGATTTTTCTTGAAAAATGGTGCTGGGCAAAAATGCAGGTTTTTAACCTGCACCCGCTGGAAAATTGGTTCCCCCGCGGCACGCGACAGGGAACATCAATTCTGTCGCGACACGCGGGAGCGCTCGCGGGGCGCGAAGGATTTAGTGGAGTCTGTCGCGTGGCGCGACAGACTAAAATCCGAATTTTTATTTTGTTTTCTAATTGTTTGATATTAGAACCTGTTTTTATGAGTTTTAATGGTGTCAAAACTAACATTTAACGTGGTTTTGACATTAGGTGAAGTTCGTCTTACTCCGGATTACGATCAAGCTAGAATCCAAGAACCGAACACAACATTTTGAAGCTTCCGAGTTTATCTAACCTTGTTGTAGACAATGTTTATTTAGTAAACACTTAACTTAACGTTTCGATGTTTAAAACTAGTTAGTTAGTTAGTTAGTTAACTAGAATACTATCTCTGTGTATACTTACCACCATAACTAAGTTTTTGAAATGATGCGTTTGGTATGAAAATGCATACTTTTATTTAGAAATCTTAATTAAATAAGACGGGTGTTACAAGTTGGTAATCAGAGCTCATGGTTGTTAACAATGTGTGTTCGGTTCAAGCTTGATCAAACATCCGGTAAGAATTAGTTACTTTAGTAGATTTTATTAAATGTTAGAAAAAGAAATATGAATTGATGTGCACGGGAAGAGCGCATTAACACACTCGAACCCGGAAAGTGCACTAAAGGAGAATGGTTAAAGCAAGTTATGAACTTGGCTAAACCAAAGTGAATAAAGTATATGTTATGAAATGAAATGTTTAACATTTGGTATAAACATTTTAGTTTCAAGATGACGGAAAAAGGTAACAATGATGCGGGTGCCGATAGTCACCGAACAAATGAAAGAAGTGATTGCCGAGGAGGTAGGAAAGGTAATCGAGAATAGCCTATCCGGTTTTATAGACAAGATCCAAAATATGGTGCTTTCGGTAGTCGAAGAGCGGATCAAGAGGTTGGAAGATAATGCCAACCTAGCAAAGGAAAAATCCAGAGAACGGAAAGGTTGCTCATACAAAGAGTTCATGGCGTGCAAACCGCCAATTTACAATGGAGAGGTTGATCCGATAATATGCCAACGATGGCTAAGCGATATCGAGGGGGTGTTTGAAAGAACCCATTGCGACACGAATGACTTCGTAGCTTACGGTAGTGGTTAGTTAAGAGGCCAAGCAAAGGATTGGTGGGATAATAAGAAAAATGAGATTGGGAATGAAGCAGCAAGGGCGATGACATGGGACGAGTTTAAGGCACCATTCCTTAAACACCACAACCCAAGGCGGTCATCAACAGAATCAAGGAGGAATTCATCCAGTTAAGGCAAATGGGTGAATCAATCGATAAGATCACGGGTATCTTCCTTGACAAACTGAGATTCTGCGACGAGTTAGTGACGACCGAGGAGCAGAAAATATATTACTACTACAACATGTTGAGTGCCGAATATCGGGAGTTCATGACTCCCTCGAAATACAAAACTCTCACCGAGATTATAATCACTGCTCGAGAAAGGGAGATAGAGCTGAAAAAGCAAGTCGAGCGAGGTGAACGGAGGGCACAGATTGTTAATCCAAGCCCTACAAAGAAGGCACGGACAACATAGTCGTCTAAGAAACAGGAAGTGAAAGGTGGGTCGCCGAGTTGCAAGGTATGCGGGAAAGGGCACAAGGGCGAGTGTCGCTTCAAAGATAAACCATGCCCTATATGTGGGAAGACAGGGCATACGGCTACGCTCTACTTGTGAAAAGTTTCGGTTTGTTATAAATGCTACCAGCTGGGTCATAAGAAATCTGAATGCCCGGAATTAATTGGAAAGAAGGATGGCAAGGGTTTGCAAGTAGAAACTCAAAAGGCAAAAGCCAAATCCTTCCAGCTAACCGCGGCCGAGGCAAAGATAGAACCCAATGTGGTCTCAGGTATATTCGCCATAAATTCAATTACCGCACGTGTGTTCTTTGATACGGGTGCGAATAAATCCTTTATTTCACATGGATTTATTCGACATCCTTCATTTGTATTGACGAAATTACCTATGCCTTTAGAAGTAGAAATAGGTGATAACAAAAGCTTCATTGTGTGCGACGTGTATCAAGATTGTAAGTTGAATATCGATGGTGAAGAATACTCGATAGACTTGATCCCAATGTCGATGGGAGAATTTCAAATAATGGTCGGGATGGATTGGTTATCCCGACATCATACGAAGGTCGTGTGCTTCCGTAAGGAAATAAAACTGACATCTCCAAGCGGAAAACATGTTACCATATATGGCGAAAAAGGGGGTAATCCCATAATATGCTCAATGTTAAAAGCCCACAAGCTTATGATACACGGATGTAGAGCATTTATGATATATGCAAATGAACCGGAGAAGGGATCGCCGAAGGTTGGAGACGTACCAGTGGTGCGTGAGTATGAGGATGTGTTTTCGGAAGACTTATCGGGAATGCCGCCTGAACGGGAGGTGGAATTCGGGATCGAATTGGTCCCGGGTGCAAAACCCGTAGCAAAAGCGCCATATCGGCTCGCACCATCGGAACTACAGGAGTTGATGTCTCAGATTCAAGACCTGCTTGACAAGGGGTTTATTCGGCCGAGTGTGTCTCCGTGGGGTGCACCGGTGCTGTTCGTGAAAAAGAAGGATGGGAGTATGCGAATGTGTCGATTACCGGGGGTTAAATAAACACACGGTGAAAAATCGATACCCGCTCCCAAGAATTGATGATTTATTTGACCAACTGCAAGGTGCGAGTTGGTTCTCCATGATTGACCTTAGATCGGGGTATCATCAGTTGAAGGTCAAGGAGGAGGATGTACCGAAGACGGCCTTTCGTATACGGTATGGACGTTATGAGTTCCTCATGATGTCCTTCGGGCTGACCAATGCACCCACGGCTTTTATGGACCTCATAAACATGGTTTGCAAACCGATGTTGGATAAGTCGGTGATAGTGTTCATCGACGACATCCTGGTGATGTGTGTAAAATGCAACATATAAATTACATCAAATGAGGCATAAAACTAACCCCTTTTTAGTACTAATGTTGGAAAAAGTGTGCTTTTTTCTTCCTTTTGTATTTTCAGGGTTAAATGAGCTTAAATGAACAAAAGAAACAAAAATGCAGCGAAATCTAACAATAATACAAGAAAAGGAATAAACGTGGCATGCCCGACCCCTCGACATCATCTTCCCAAGCAAAAACAAGACATCAGAAGGCTGAACACGCCCCGTGCCCAAGTGTCTGCAGAAAAGACAAAGTTGTAGAAGCTTCTATTTCCCAACACGGGGGCGTGCCCAGCGGACACGGGGCCGTTTCCGGGCTTCTATGCAGGCTATAAATAGGGGTGTTTGGTTCATTTCAAAGGCATCCCTTGACAAACCACCTCTCTCCCACTTCACCCACACTCCACCACCATCACAACACCCACATCCACCACCATCATCCATTATCCATCATAGAGTGTGTGTAGTAGTCTCGGGATCCAAGATTGATAGTAAGAGTTCTTGACAATCAAAGGCCATGTTTGCCTAAGTCTCTTACATCACTTGGTAAAGACAAGCATTTAGTGTAATACTTTTTATTTTTAATCTTTTCGCGCTTTTTATTTGGTTATGTATTAGTGACTTTAATAACTAGTTTCTTATGTTGAAGGTGAAACTTCCTTATCATTTGTCCGTGGTGTCTTGGCATTATTTTACTGTCTATATAAAATAAAAGATTTACACCATTCATATCTCCACGGTCTATATGGAGATATGTTGGCTACCTGGTCGGGGGTTAAGGGAATAGTTTGGTAAGGTTCTTGCCTTGTTCAGTGTATAGATCCTGCAAGGACCTGGGTCAAGCTTAGTAGGACCTCCTTCAATACCCACTGCTATTGGATGGCGGGGGTGCGAATTGTTTGATCCCCTCATATGTAAACTACTATTAATACATTAACCCGGCTACTTGGGATTGTATCCCTGCTGACTCAAACCACTTAGCCGAGGGTAACGTCACCTTCAAAAGAGGGGCCTACCACATTACGCATTAATAACTTAATTAATTATCTTTCAATAATCCAACCCTTTAGGATTGTATCCTTGCTGACTCAAACTACTGGGTTGAGGGTAACGTCACCTTCAAAAGAAGGGCCTACTACTATAACTAAGATAATCTCTTAAAAAGTGCAAAAGTGCGGAAATAATCAAAGGTTACACTAAAGGAGAGTCAGATCCAAGTGATTCATCTTGTTTATCTGTTTTTATTTTTAGTTTCAACATTTTTAGTTAGTTTTTATTTTCTTGTTTAAAACCTTTTTCTAAGTTTTTGATTTGATTAGACGTTGAGGATAAACCGGTACTAAAAGCTCTTGTGTCCTTGGACGACCTTGGTATCTTACCAACGTTATACTACACTCACGATGGGTGCACTTGCGTATATGTGTGTTTAGTGTTAGTAAAAGATCGTGTTTTATAAATTTAAAACTTGACTAAAGTGTTAAAAAGGGCTTAAAATATACATAAAAACATATAACGCTACACAGGCATCAAGTTTTTGGCGCCGTTGCCGGGGACACAAGGATTTTAAGAAAGTTATGAATCAACGGCCTAATCATTTTTCTTATTTTTCTGTTTTTTTTAAGAATCTTTCTTAGATTTTCAGCTTCTGCAGAGCTCAGCACGGGCCGTGCCTGCTGAACACGTCCTCGTGCCCAATCTTTGGTACTGGCAATCCTGTTTTACGTCAGACAGTAGCTGAACACGGGGCCGTGCCCAATGAACACGCCCCGTGCCCAAGTTTCAGATACTATAAACAGAGCCGTAAGATCCCGACGGCTGGTAATTTCTGACACAATCATGAGTGATACTGATATTTTTTACTTTCACTCCTCTTATGGTACGTGGTGTCAATTATGTGGTGGAAATAATGAAGAGTTAAAATGTTACTTTTTAAATTATACTCCCCACTATATAGAACCATTGTTTTCCTGTAGCCTTAAAAGGGGCAAAAGTAAAAATAATCCCTATCTCTCCCTCGAATGCTCTCAATCGTCCCTTCTAGATGAAATGCTTCTTGAAGAATTCTTTCAGCTAGAAGAACTAATTCTCCGATGGATAAAAGAACTTGAGATGGACATAACTAATTCATCTCAAGACGACATCCAAGAAGAATTATTGAGATCGCATTCGGATAAAAACAACATCGTCTATCCCGAAATAACCTCTAACTCTTGCGAAGACTTGAGCGACAGTCGTCCCTGTGTCGATTGTTCCGTGAAGGACTCCCCATCGACTTCCGTCGATGCATACATAGACCTGAGCGATTCGACATATACCTTCTTTAACGAAAGCCCGGATAAGGGTTGGACTTGTCCACCTACATTTAGCATAGGATTCACCATTTCCGATAACCTCTTGCGTTCTCGTATAAATCTAGGGCAACTTAGGTATCTCAGGAACTTCGGTGTTGTTCCGTCCAGTAAGGAACCACCCGATCTGGATAAATTCCTTAAAATTAGACAAAACTTCATAAACAGCCTCTAAGCACGGAGCCGTGTCCAGGTCAGCACGCCCCCGTGTCCACCAAAAGATTCCCGTCTGACTTTCGGTCAGAATACGGACAAAAAGTGTCAGAATCTTGTCTCCACACGGGGCCGTGTCCAGCGTGCTGTCGTTTTCTATAAATGCAGCAAAAATTCCTGCACATTTGGACCATTCCAAAGACAGAGATTTGGTGGGATCTTCACACATACCATCCTAGGTATATTCTAAAGAAGGTTCTCAACAACCATCTTGTCTTTTCTACTTTTGTCCATTGCCTTCTTCTTCATTTTTACCTCAAACACCTCCATTAGAGCTTGAAATCACCATGGTTTCAAGCTTTATTGAGCTATTTGTTAGATTTTTATTCAAGGAATCTTGTTAAAAATAAGTTTTACAACACTGTTTTAAGTTATTTCTGCTTAAAAATGCTTCAAAAGTCAGAAAAATAATTTAAAGCTCCAAGATTCCTTGTTCCAAAAATCTGTAGAAAGGTGAACACGGGGCCGTGCTCAGTGAGCACGGGGCCGTGTTCGAGGTACTGTTTCACTAAAATGAACTCTTTTCGGTTTATTTTCATAGAATGTCATGCCAAAACAGTGGAACCACTTCAGCACATTCAAGAAACAGTCGTAGGGAACGAAGGCCTTCAATCGAAGCAACTCGTGTACGCTATGTGATGGCACTACGAGAAGCTCTCGACGAAATGACATCCGTAGTAGAGGTCCTAATTGACTGTATAAATTGTCTGATGGTGGGGCTGGAAAACAGTTTCCAAGAAATCAGCCTTTTGCACCAGAGGTTGAACATTCTTGTAACACCTCCCATGGCACCAATCATTCCCCAAGAAGATTGGAACCTAGCACTTGGAGTCAATAACCCCACCGGGTGGGATGACATCCCCGCAGAACCTCCTATTGATAATTTGCAAGAAGTTTCGGTGGAAGTACACCCCCTCAAAATGATGATGCCAATGAGCCCGCCTTTCTTCTCCCTAGGGAGATAGAAGAATGGCTCATCGACGTGTGAGGGACCATGCCCGAAGAAGAAGTTCTTCAAGCTGCATTCAACCGAGAAAATTATCTTTTCGGAAATTTTGCTCTTAAAATAAACCATAGGCTAGAACTTCTTTTCGGTTTTAGATTTCTTGTGTGTTTTCTGACCTACTTATTTAAGTTTTAGTTTATGCTTTTATTAGGACCTTATGTAACTCTCTCTATTGAATGAATGATGGTTTTTAAATTATTTGGTGTTTGGATGATGTTATAATGGGTAAAACACACTCGGGATGGTGAAGGATACTAAGGGAAACTTGAACCAACGCCCCAAGCACAAAAACAGAGCCTCCCGACAATTTTTCTTCATTACAGCAAGTTCAGCACGAGCTGTGCCCAGCCAACACGGCCCCATGCTCAAGGGACTGCAGAAAAACGCCTAGTTCAGGTAACTGGACATGGGGCATGTTCGTTGAACACGCCCCCGTGCCCAGCCTTCTGTTACTTTTTGTAATTTTCTGTTACTGGCAATCTGAACACAGGGCCGTGCCCGGACACCACGGCCCGTGTCCAGATGTTCAGTAACATAATTTTTTTGTTTTTTAACACACCTTTTACACATTCAATCAACCTAAAAACTTATTTTTGGGACACATTGAGGACAATGTGTAATTTAAGTGTGGGGGGGGGGGGGGGGATGCTAAAACCTTGAATTTTGCAAGTCCTAATCACAAGCCTTACACAAAACTCTATTGGAACCACTAAACACCCCAAATTTTTTCAAAAACTTTTCATTTTTTTTACTTGTCTTGGTTTAAATTGGGAATAACAAAGTCTAAAAATGTTATATTTTTACAAATTTACAACCAATAGCGTCGTGATAAAAAGAACCAACATAAGAAAATTATGAAACGGCATGACAAACCTAGTTAAAATTTGATTGTATATACTTGATCACATTAAAAACCCATTCCCACAAAAAGTGAGTTTTGAGCCTTTATTGAGCATAGAAATACACATCTTTAAACTAAATGCTCATTTTTCGTTTCTTGTGTGAATAGCTGCTTGGTTTCTTACGACTCTAGAACTTGCCATGACGATATATTCCCGGTCCTTACCAACTTAAACCCGAGTAAGTAAATGATAGAGGCATTAGGACTAACCCATTTTTTTATTTCAACACCATTATTTTTCTTTCTTTTTTTACAACCTACCCAAAATCCCCCTAGTTAACCCCTTTGAGCCTAAACCTTTTCATTTCTAAACCCACAAAATAAACACCCTTTACCCATCCAAACCCTTTTTCATTTTAAACCCTTTATTTTAGTAAAAAGTTCGGTTTTCTTGTGACTTCCTTATCAAATATATATATATATATATATATATATATATATATATATATATATATATATGATGAAGTCAAGCAATAAAAAAACAAGTTCATAAAAAAAAGAACTTTGTTTGAAAAATGCTTCATTAGAAAAAAAAAGTCACAAAAATAAAAAGTTTTACAAAAACCGACGGTTTTTACGCCTTTCGCCCTTTTCTACTAACCACTAACCCAAAACCACCTACCTTTAACCCAACCCTAACCCTTTCCCAAAGTCCTCTTGATATTTACAAAGGTTTATAGTTAAAAAGGAGGAGGATTGATTGCCTAGCAAGCATATGGTAGAAGTAAGTTCCATGCCGGTCTCGAGTGTTTCACAAAAATACATCTTCGGCCGAGTGTTGAGTGATCCCCCTTGAGGTATGTGAACTTGTATATAAATGGAATTTTAAAAAGGCATGTTATGCCCAAATAAGTAATTTCTCTTATGTAATGTTCTAAATAAATCATAACGAATAAGATTGTAAATAACATAGAAATAAAACCTAATAAAGATCTTGGAATCCCGACACTCAAGACAAGCCCAAAACCTTCTCTTCTACCCATTCCATTTGGGTGTGTAAGCCACATTAGAAAGAGTTTTGCTTGAGGACAAGTAAAGATTCAAGTGTGGGGGTATTTGATGTGTGTAAAATGCAACATATAAATTACATCAAATGAGGCATAAAACTAATCCTTTTTTAGTACTAATGTTGGAAAAAGTGTACTTTTGTCTTCCTTTTTTATTTTCGGGGTTAAATGAGCTTAAATGAACAAAAAAAGCAAAAATGCAGCCAAATCTAACAATAATACAATAAAAGGAATAAACGTGGCTTGCCCGACCCCTCGACAGCATCTTCCCAAGCAAAAACAAGACATCAGAAGGCTGAACACGCCCCGTGCCCAAGTGTCTGCAGAAAAGACAAAGTTGTAGAAGCTTCTATTTCCCAACACGGGGGCGTGCCCAGCGGACACGGGGCCGTGGTCAACGCTAAGATTCACAGAATCTAAGCAAATCTTGATAGTACAGATACGCTTCTGCACACGGGGCCGTGCCCAGCGGACACGGGGGTGTGGTCAACTAATGCAGACAAACTGCAATTAATGAAGAAAGAGAAAGTGGATGGACACGGGGCCGTGCCCACTGGATACGGGGCCGTTTCCGGGCTTCTGTGCAGGCTATAAATAGGGGTGTTTGGTTCATTTCAAAGGCATCCCTTGACAAACCACCTCTCTCCCACTTCACCCACACTCCACCACCATCACAACACCCACATCCACCACCATCATCCATCATAGAGTGTGTGTAGTAGTCTCGGGATCCAAGATTGATAGTAAGAGTTCTTGACAATCAAAGGCCATGTTTGCCTAAGTCTCTTACATCACTTGGTGAAGACAAGCATTTAGTGTAATACTTTTTATTTTTAATCTTTTCGCGCTTTTTATTTGGTTATGTATTAGTGACTTTAATAACTAGTTTCTTATGTTGAAGGTGAAACTTCCTTATCATTTGTCCGTGGTGTCTTGGCATTATTTTACTGTCTATATAAAATAAAAGATTTACACCATTCATATCTCCACGGTCTATATGGAGATATATTGGCTACCTGGTCGGGGGTTAAGGGAATGGTTTGGTAAGGTTCTTGCCTTGTTCAGTGTATAGATCCTGCAAGGACCTGGGTCAAGCTTAGTAGGACCTCCTTCAATACCCACTGGTATTGGATGGCGGGGGTGCGAATTGTTTGATCCCCTCATATGTAAACTACTATTAATACATTAACCCGGCTACTTGGGATTGTATCCCTGCTGACTCAAACCACTTAGCCGAGGGTAACGTCACCTTCAAAAGAGGGGCCTACCACATTACGCATTAATAACTTAATTAATTATCTTTCAATAATCCAACCCTTTAGGATTGTATCCTTGCTGACTCAAACTACTGGGTTGAGGGTAACGTCACCTTCAAAAGAGGGGCCTACTACTATAACTAAGATAATCTCTTAAAAAGTGCAAACGTGCGGAAATAATCAAAGGTTACACTAAAGGCGAGTCGGATCCACGTGATTCATCTTGTCTATCTGTTTTTATTTTTATTTTCAGCATTTTTAGTTAGTTTTTATTTTCTTGTTTAAAACATTTTTCTAAATTTTTGATTTGATTAGACGTTGAGGATAAACCGGTACTAAAAGCTCGTGTGTCCTTGGACGACCTCGGTATCTTACCAACGCTATACTACGCTCACGATGGGTGCACTTGCCCATATGTGTGTTTAGTGTTAGTAAAATATCGTGTTTTATAAATTTAAAACTTGACTAAAGTGTTAAAAAGGACTTAAAATATACACAAAAGCATATAACGCTACACAGGCATCACCTGGTGTATTGAAAGAATGAAGCTGAACACGTGAGTCATTTACACGAAGTGTTAGGGACGCTCAGAAGAGTCAGGTTATATGCGAAAATTTTGAAATGTGCCTTCTGGTTACGAGAAGTGCAATTTCTCGGGCACATCATTAGTGCAGACGGGGTGTTAGTAGACCCGTAAAAAATAGAAGCAGTGGCGAAATGGAATCCTCCGAAGAATCCTTCAGAAATCAAAAGCTTTTTGGGGCTTGCGGGATATTATAGGAGATTCATACAAGATTTCTCCAAGATTGCTACGCCGTTGACCAAACTAACTCGTAAGGAGGAAAAGTTCGTCTGGTGCGATGATCAAGAAAAATCATTTCAAACGCTCAAGGAAAAATTGACTCACGCTCCGGTATTAACTCTGCCGGAAGGAGTCGATGATTTGGTGGGTTACTCAGATGCATCGCAGTTGGGACTCGGCTGTGTTTTAATGCAACGAGGCAAAGTGATAGCTTATAATTCAAGGCAACTGAAGGTGCACGAAAAGAAATACCCTACGCGGGATCTCGAATTGGCGGCAGTAGTATTCGCGTTGAAAATATGGAGGCATTATTTATACGGGGTGAAGTGCACCATATTTACCGACCACGAGAGCCTAAAATACTTCTTCGATCAGAAGGAGTTAAATATGAGACAAAGGCGATGGTTGGAGACGGTGAAGGATTATGATTGCGAAATTCATTACCATCCCGGAAAGGCCAATGTGGTGGCAGACGCGTTGAGCCGAAAGGCAGACTATACTCCTATATGAGTACGATCGATGCAACTAATAATGACTTCGGGTTTGCTCGAACGAATCCGAAAAACTCAAGTTGAAGCAATGAAAGAGGAAAATTTGAAGAAAGAAAGAATAGTTGGCCAATTGAAAGAATTGGTGGATGGTAACAACGGGTTAAAGACTCGTTTTGGAAGAATATGGGTTCCAAATTCATGTGGATTCAAGACGCTTTTACTTGACGAAGCTCACAAGTCCCGTTATTCTATTCACCCTGGGGCGACCAAGATGTATAATGATTTAAAGCAAAATTATTGGTGTCCCGGAATGAAAAGAGACGTAGTGAAGTACGTGGAAAAATGCTTGACGTGTCTACAAGTCAAAGCAGAGCACCAAAAGCCATATGGTAAACTGCAACCGTTGGACATCCTTGTTTGGAAATGGGAACAAATCACAATGGATCTATTGACCAAACTTCCAAGAACAAACCGCAGATTCGATACTATATGGGTAGTTGTGTATAGACTAAGGAAAAGTGCTCACTTCATTCTGATACGTGAGACTTATTCGTCCGAAAAGATGTCAAAGGTGTATACTAACGAGATAGTAGCACGCCACGGAGTACCGATATCCATCGTGTCCGATAGAGATACCCGATTCACTTTGAATTTTTGGCGCGAATTCCAAGAGCAAATGGGAACTAAATACCATCCTCAAACGGATGGACAGAGTGAATGTGACAACCCGAGTTTTCAAGGTCTCTATTCGACTTAATTTATCTGATATGCATTATACGTGTTGTTTATAAATTTGTAATGTGTGTTATATGTGTGCATGCATTGATATATGTTGTTATGATTAATAAACGGTTGGACTTGGCCCAAATGCGGATCCATATGGGTGTGTAGTACCGGCCCAAATAGTTATTTTATTTAGTAAACATGACCTATGCCCAAAATCCCTTTTTTATTAATTCCTTAAACTATTACCTCTCTATTCTTCTCGGCCCAGCCCAACAGTGTTGAAACCCAGCCCAATCCCCTATATTTTCTTATTATACGTAATAAGGGGGGAGTGGATGTTTTAATTTACAACTTTATCAAACCCTAAAATTCTAAACATACGTGCGGCAGTAGACTTTTCTCCTCTCGATATCTCATATTATTCGATCAAGATTATTGGTTAGTATCCCTTGTTTGTTTGTGTGTATTATACTTGAGTATTGATAACCTGTTTGTTAGATCATTCATGAATTGGAGTTAAATACATTATGTGATACATGCTAGGGTTGTTTTGTTGTATACATGAAACTAAAACACGACTTAGGATCTTGATCTATATTTATGTGAATACTAGTAAACCGATGGAACTTATGATTGGTGATGATAATATATATGTTTGGGACGTGTGATGTCTGATGAGCCGCATGATTGTTACATGATGTATGCACAAGAATTGATTAATATGTTCTAGCACTAACTTGATGATGAAACTGGGATTTAGTTTGTGATGAGTATTGATATGATAATGAATGAATTTTTTTAAATGTAATAAAGTGCACATGCTATTGACTGACAATATCACAAGTAGCTTGATCACTATTGGACCTCACAAACATTGGCACATGAAATCTAAATTAAACAAACTTGGGCCGTTGACTTAGTGATGATAAAACCGATTGGTCTTTTGTGATTGGGCCGCTATTTTAGAACATACACCTTTATTCCACACTAGGTCGACAACCTTTAATGAACTGATCCTACTTAATTTTAATTGGGCCGCATGACTGAACTTCACATAGAAAAGCATGACCGGCAATTAAATCTAGTATTTCATTGACATTGAATAGTGTAATCACATGGGAGGGGCTGCTAGAATTTATTAACAAACTGCAAGTTGTCGGATCACTTTTTCAAAACTCTATCTTTTACACGTTAATACTGTTAATAGGGAATGAGAAACATGATACGACTTGTGTGAATAGCTGATACATTTGTTGATGATTATTACGTGATATGCATGATACGTGTTGTACACTGACCCTGTGATAAATGCAAACTGTGTAATATTTGTGACTTGGTTAATTATGAGACTGGTCTTGACTGGTAACCACAGTAGGGCTGGTTGATCAATCGAAACGGGTAACTTGTTAAATACCGAGCAAACCGAGGTGAGTTCACACTTTTGTAACACCTCGAAAATCTACGTCCAATAATGTACTGACACGTGTCATGGGCTTTGAATATGTGAAAACATACTTTAGAGGGACTAAAGTTGACAAACAGTAAAACTATGTGAATATAAGGGTCCAAAGTGTCAACAGTGGATAAATAGGCTCTAAAATAACCCTACATGATGTTTATAATCTTAAACGGATAAATCATGGATCATACGAAGCGGAAAACGAAAGAAAGTGAGGAATTACAAACTACAGGGGCTAAATGTGTCAACATGTTGAAAGTATACCTCTGAGTGACCTTTTGGCAAACCCGAAGCTTTGTAATGATAAAATATACTCACTAGAATATGTGATAAAAATTTCATCAAGTTTCGTTATCGTATGAGAAAGATATGATCAAAACCGTGCACGAAGGGTTAATTGCGTTAACGTTGAATTTCGTGACTTTTCGGGTAAGCACAAAGTTGACCAAGGACTTTACCATATTTGTAAATGTCCCAAGGCCCTTAAAATTCAGGATTTAGGGTCTAATGTGCAAGAAAAATAAGTAAAAACACGTTACAAAAGGACAAGGACTGAATTGCAAATTGTATGAAACTTGGAGACCTGGTCGCACACTTGTACGCGGCCCGCGAGGGGCCTGTCGCGGCCCGCGATCCAGCGCCCAGCGACAAAACAGCGCACAGCTGCCAGTCAGTTCTGTTTTGCGAGTTGTAACCAGCTGTAATCGATTCCAGGAGCTCACCAATGAACTTTCATGCATTTAGGGACACTTGTATACTTCTTACAACAATCCTAGATCTCTGTGGCAGCCTCATATGTGATCAAAATCTGCATAAAAGGATCTTAAAGTTGCAAACTATGAACAATTGCAACTTCAAAATTCACAAGATCAATTCCTGGAGCTCTCTGGACGACAAGGCATCTTCCTAGTGATCTCTAAGCTTTATTAGGACCATTGTAAGTATTCATAACCTTTGCAAATTCATTCTAGCTTAGTTTATCAACCGAAAGTCAAACCATCGTAATTTAAACTTGACTTTGAGATTAAACGAGATTGGCTCTGTCATTTCTCAAATTGAAAGTACCTACAAGTTGGTATTTATGTGGGTAACAAACCCCTAAAAGGGTATTTTCAGATTCCCACTCTAAGTATGTTAATTGTCGAGTCAAAGCTTTTCTTAAAAAGTCAACAGAATGTGTTTTTGCAAATTTAAGCATGATTAACAATGTAGGCTACATGCAACCTGTTTGATCATCAAAATAACTTTGTAATTAATGTAAGAACATGTTTCAACATGATCAACTCGACAATTTTCAGTTTAAACCCGAATCGGAACCGAAAGTCGCATAAATTGACTTTTTCTTTGACTATCAGTTCTGATCCGTTCTTGCATGTTTGAGATCTGTCTTAGAGCTTATTTTGGACCAATTTTCATATAAGTTTAACTCTCTGAGATTTTACAACTTGGTTCAATGCTTAACCGATTCATATGCATGTTTCCGATTTATGCTTAAAGTTGACTATTTTGCCCTTTTTACTATAAAACGTGATTTTTGAAAAAGTGAAAGAGTAGAAACATTTGTTACTGATTTATAAACTTGCACCAAAAATTTGATATCAGTTTGAGGTCCAGAATAAGAGTTATGCTCATTATCGTAATTTGAAAGCTTTATGTTAATTAATTGGCGTAATTAGCGTATAACCTATTTAAACCCACTTTTTAATATCAAAATTTTTACCCACTGTTATAATATAATATTTTGAGATTTTTAAAGATTTTTATTTAATTTTTGGCTGAGCATAACATAGGTCTTTAAGTTTATTTCGGTTATGACGGTTTTGCCCTTTTTAGCCATAAAATGAGTTTTACAAATCCTTTTGACCCCAAACCTTTTTCTACTGATTTTATTTGTTAAATAAAATATTTTGAGCCTTCTGGAAATATAAAAATCTCAGCTTTCTTTTAAAAACCCGGAAATGGCTCTAAATCGCCTTTTTAAGAGTTTTTAACGCGTAGTATGTACTATAACCATATCAAACATATAAGGTTGATACCTACTGATGTTTTTAGTATATTTTTATAAAATAACAGTAAGTACAAGTTTTTGAACTCAGGTTTCAAATTTTGACCTTTTTAGCCCTTGTGAAATTACCAAAATACCCCTAAGGTGCATAGTTTGGTTTTAAATGATGATTTTCACATATGGGTCATACCCTACTGTTATAACATGTTAAATTAAGTATACTTACTGTATAAATCAGACCCGTAACTCAGATTTACAAATAAACTCTTTTATAATCTTTTGAATGACCAAAATGCCCTTATGAGGCCTAATTTGTGTTTAAATCCGTTTTGGGCATAATAGAAAATAACTTACTGATATTATGATATATTTAGAGCATATTATCTCAGGGAACTTGCATATGACTCTTACGGTTACCCGTAACGCTCTTTTCGCGTTCGGTTCGGTTTATGTAACTAGTTTGCATAAATTGACAGAGACGGGTCAAACATTATCATTTTTGTCTCAAAATCCAGAATGTATTTAGTATACCCATATTATACAAGTATTCAAACTTGTCGGGTCTAAATCACATTCTATCCGGTCTTCGCTTAATCGTGTGTTTGAACCGTTTCGTCCTTAAAGCTAACCGGTCTAAGCTTAAGCTTAAATAAAGATCCGTTAGAAATCTAATAGGTTATTATAAACCTTCGTTCCAGATTAGGAGCACCGGTAAAAGCTACTTGCCTTTTTGCTTGTTGAGAATTATACTATACTCAGGTAAATACTTTTAACTTATTTTCCCTATACGGGCTTGGGGTACGGTATATAAAATACCGCTTGGTCCGGCATTGAATTCTTTAATCGAATAGAGGTTAAATTTATTGAGATGCCTTGTTTTAAATGTGTTTTATTGCTTAAAGCCTTTGGGGGGTTAATGAACATGTCCCGGATATCCTCGGCATCATCTTACGAGATGGCCACGACCTGAGCACGAGGTGTAGGCGTACACCTGTCAGTGTATAACTCTATATTGTGGTGTGTCTATTGATCTTTAACCCGGCACGAACCGGGCTACTGAACGCATAAGTAACATGTAAATCCTTTACAAGATTATATTACATAATTATCCCAAGTTATAAAATGTTTTGTGCCACGTGCATTCAAATCAATTTTCAACCTTTTCAAAATGAGTAAGTTAAATTGTATTTACCAGTGTAAACTGACGTATTTTTCCCAAAAGGTTAAGTGCAGGTACTACACGTAATAGGCTGGTTGTCTTCTAGAGCGTCCACAATAAGTCTCGCAAGCTTGGACGACAATAAACTGTTGAACAATATCTTATTTTATTTTGATCCGCCTGTGGATCCGTTTCAACTATCAGTGATATTTATTATTACACTTTATTAAAGTTGAAATGAATCTATCTTTGCTTCCGCTGTGCATTTATATATTGTGTTGTTTGTCTATGATGATACCAACTACGTCACGATACTCCCCACCGGGCCCACCGGTGACACGTGGAAAATAGGGGTGTGACAGGTTGGTATCAGAGCCAACTCTGAGTGAATTAAACACTAGCCTTTTGTGTTTAATCTCAGTTACACAATTGCACAATCCTCGATTCTCGAGTCTAGACAAAGAACTTAGGAAATTTCCAAATTTTTGGTTTTATTTCTAACTTTGTCTTATATATATTTTTGTTGTATCACTTGTTGTTTTTGACAGGTTCAGAAAAATGCCGCCACGTATGAGAGGCAGAGGTAGAGGAAAAGGAGCAGCAAACGACCACGAGGCCGGACCATCACACCGGTGAACACCTTCGGATTCTCACAACACAGCTGCTCAAGACCTTTGGAGGTCTTTTACTGAACCTGCTAGACGCTCAGTTTCACTGAGCACCTCACCATCTATCCCACACTCATTCGGGCCTCATTCAGAAAATGAGCCCCACGACTCACATCAGTCCTATATCCCTCTCCAAGGACACCGATCACCTTTTCACCACCCTTCACCAGCTTTCCAGGGCCAGTTTAACCCTGATGACTACCTTGACGTGCCAATGGGTTTTAACCCACTTGGACCCGAAGACCACTTTCCTGGTGGCAACCCGATGGACGTCGATGAAGATACCGATCCTTCCATGCCACCATCCGGAACACCGAACCACCCCATCGAGATTTCTGATGGGTCACCATTTTTTGGGATCACCTTACAATGGTCCCGATAGCTTTGAGGAGAACTTCAAGCAGTATGACTGGGTATTTACTCCCAGCTACCATAACTCTCCTCTGCACCAGCCACACCAGTCTCCCCTGCATCAGGCACACAACTCTCCACTACACCAGTCGCAGTTTAACTCTCCCCTGCACCAGTCATACCATAACTCTCCCCTACACCAGCCTCACCACTCTCCTTTGCACCAGCAGCAGCCACAGCAGCAGCCACAGCAGCAGCAGAATCCTTCTGAGGATTCCCGACTAGTAGCGGTCACTCCATCGACAGCACCACCACCGCTTCAGCCTCCCTCGCCCCCGAGACGGAGGAGAACGACCGTGCGAATATCCGCACGAGGGGGTGTGCTCATCAGCACCCCTCCACATTCGAGTGGCAGCCGGTACTCACCAGTCCACGAAGAGCCAGAGATAGGGGAACCTTCACACCCTGTCTCAGAAGTGAACACCGCGCCGGTCGTGCCACAGCCACCATTGGGTTTTGGAGACCCAATTCCCACTCACACTGGTGTTGCAGCATACAACCCCTTTGAGCAGCAGATCCACACAGGTTACAACTTTTCAGAGGATCCTTACTGGTTAGCTTCAAGCTTCAACGTTCCCCAGCCGGGAGGTACTTATGGAGGTCCCTGGGCTACGGGACCCTCAACCTATGGATACCCACCGTATGGGTATCAGCAACCGCAACCGCAACCGCAGCCTCCTCAACCTCCGCATTATCCGCCTTCTCAACCACAGCATTTTCAGCCACCACCTCAGGCGCCGGCGATGTCACCGCCCCAAATGCAAGAAATCCTTCATGAGATACAAGAGGTGCGTCAAGAGATGCGGCATGTGTTGCAGCATGATCGGAGGCGTAACCGGGGGATGTTTAAGAAGATGGTGGATTTAATCAAAGGAAAAATCAAGAAGGGTCATTGAATCCTTTGTTTGTTTGGTTATCTTTGTGTGGTACTCATGTCCCTGCGTGGACATTTATTTTTCTGTACTCTACCCCTGCGCGGGTAATTCTTTCTGTTTTGCCCCTGCGTGGGCATATCTTTTATTTGACCCTTGCGCGGGTTTGTTTGTTTTGTTAGTTGGCCCCTGCGTGGGCATGTTGTTTATGTAAAAGACTCGTTTAGGGCAAACTCGTACTGGTTTAATTTTATTTTGGAATGGTTAATTTAAGTTTTTCATTTTTATGTGCATAAACATAGTGTGTAAATAAATGAAAAATAACATTTATTATTTTGATTGACAATTTTAATAATATAATAAGGATCTTAAAAAGTAAAACCTAGCTGTTATGTTGTCATAAATTTAGCCAATATGGTAGAACCTGTTTAAAAGATTCAATTCTCTGTTAACATCTGTAAACATGTTAACATTCTTGGCTAGTGTGATCCGTAAAATCACACACGCCACCCTTTTAATAAATTATCCAAGTGTAATATTTCTATATATATATTTGGTTGTGACATAATGCCTACGGGTGTAATTAATGTCATATAAAACAAAAAGGAAGCTGTAGTTTATAAACTCCCTGCCAAGAAAAGGATTGATTTGTCTTTTTATGCAAACTTTAATCCTATAAGATCTAAATTTGTAATTTAGAAATTTGTCTACGTGACTAGGCTTATTATGCCAAAATTATATTTCATTCTAAAAAGATTACTAGTAAAAATCCTGAATGAAATTTTTAAATTAACTAATATGGCTTCTATTTACCATGGTTAATAAATCGTCAAGAACGATAATACTGTTTAGACTTCTAAATAGACCTTGTCCTTATTTTTATGTAGCAATTTAGACTACATGGCTAAGTCTGAAGAATTAAAGAGTCGCCCAGCAGAAAACCCTGATAATACTAAAATATTAGTAACGGGTGCGGAGCTGAAAGCATTAGTGAATGATGCTGTTATCGAAGCGCTAAATAGACAGTATAGCGAATCGACCGGGACCCGGAGTAGGACCCGATCTGCACCACGTTCCAAACCGAAAGTCCACTCGGAGGCTCATAGCAAGCCGCCCTCTAAGAAAGTTGGACCTAAGAAAGACGAGCTCAATATGGATAATGAGGGTCATCACTCCTCTAACCAAAACAGTGTCCCGATAAAGAAGATCAAGCAGAAACAGGAACCGCATAATAAGTCCTGTACGTATAAATACTTCGTCTCGTGTAAACCCAGAGACTTTACTGGGGAGAAAGGAGCGGTCGACTGCATGACCTGGTTGGACGAAATGGATACAGTAGTAGATATCAGCGGGTGTGCTGATCGGGATGTAGTGAAATACGTATCCCAGTCGTTCAAAGGAGACGCACTGGCGTGGTGGAAATCTCTCATACAAACTGCTGGAAAGATCCCACTCTACAGTATGTCATGGGATCAGTTTGTTGCTCTTATTAAAGAGAATTTTTGCCCACAACATGAAGTTGAAAGGATCGAGTCAGACTTCTTATCTTTGGTGATGAAAAATTTAGACTGCCAGGCATACCTCACCACTTTCAATACTCTATCTCGGTTGGTTCCGTACTTGGTAACCCCAGAACCGAAAAGGATTGCCCGTTTCATCGGGGGTTTAGCCCCTGAAATTAAAGCAAGTGTTAAGGCATCGAGGCCTACAACTTTCAGATCAGTAGCTGATCTATCTCTATCTCTCACCATGGACGTAGTCAGGTTGAGAGCACTCAGGAACTCAGAAGAGAATAAGAGAAAGCGTGAGGACGATACCTCACGAAGATCAGAAAAGAGACACCGAGGAAATAACGACCACAGGAAAGGGTCGGGATCTAAGAGAGATGGGCAACAATCGGGGGAAAAGCCCAAATGTAAAACTTGCAAGAAGAACCATTTTGGAAAGTGTCGATTTGAGTCGAAGTCCCAGTCTCAAACGAGACACTGTGGAATTTGCAAATCTACGGATCATACGACTTTTAAGTGTAAGGGGCTGAAGGATGCAACATGTTATGGTTGCAACGAAAAAGGGCACATTAAGTCTAATTGCACAAAGTACGCCAAGAAAGCCGAAGATGGGAAGAAGACCAATGAGAGAGTCTTCAAGATGGACGCTAAGGAAGCTGTTCAGGATGACAACGTGATTACAGGTACTTTTCTCGTGAATGATGTTTTTGCTAGAGTATTGTTTGATTCTGGAGCAGATAATTCGTTTGTGGATAATAAGTTTTGTGAGTTGTTGAAATTGCCTGTAAAACCCTTAAGTGTGAAATATGAGGTGGAATTAGCTGATGGAACCATAGAAACCGCCTCAACTGTTTTAGATGGGTGTGTTATATCCATTAGGAACCACTCATTTCCTTTGTCCTTACTTCCCTTTAAGCTAGCCGGCTTTGATATAGTCATAGGTATGGATTGGTTATCGCATAACCAAGCCCAGATTGTGTGCAATAGAAAGCAAGTGGTAGTCAAGACTCCGTCTGGTGAGTCACTCACCATCCAAGGGGATACCCAGTGTGGATTGCCTGAGCAAGTGTCTATGCTCAAGGCATCCAGATGTCTGCAGAAGGGTTGTGTCATTTATATGGCACAAGTTACTATAGACGAGCCAAAACCTAAGATTGAAGACATCCCTGTCATTTCGGAATATCCTGAAGTTTTTCCCGAAGAACTACCTGGTTTACCACCAGATAGGCAAGTGGAATTCCGAATCGACATCATCCCTGGTGCTGCACCAGTAGCGAGAGCACCTTATAGGTTAGCACCAACGGAGATGAAGGAGTTAAGGACGCAGTTAGACGATCTGCTAGCCAAAGGTTTTATTAGACCTAGTTCGTCTCCTTGGGGAGCGCCGATCTTATTTGTCAAAAAGAAGGATGGATCGATGAGTCTGTGCATCGATTACCGGGAGCTTAATAAAGTCACTATCAAGAATAGGTATCCTTTGCCCAGGATCGACGATCTGTTCGATCAACTGCAAGGGGCAAGCTTCTTTTCCAAGATCGACTTGAGGTCAGGTTATCATCAGTTAAAGGTCAAGGATGAAGATGTGCACAAAACAGCGTTTAGGACTCGTTATGGACATTACGAGTTCCTAGTGATGCCTTTCGGGCTCACTAATGCACCAGCCGCACTCATGGATCTCATGAATCGCGTCTGCAAACCTTATTTGGACAAATTCGTCATCGTCTTTATTGACGACATCCTTATTTACTCAAAGAGCAAAGCTGACCACGAGAAACACCTTCGTTGTATTCTCAAACTTCTACATCAGGAGAAACTCTACGCCAAATTTTCGAAGTGCGAGTTTTGGCTTCGAGAAGTCCAATTCCTTGGACATGTGGTAAGTGAGTGTGGTATCCAAGTGGATCCTGCTAAGGTAGAAGCAGTTATGAATTGGCAAGAGCCGAAGACACCTACCGAGATTCGCAGCTTTCTGGGTTTAGCTGGATACTGTAGGCGTTTCATCGAAAATTTCTCAAGGATTGCTGCGCCTCTAACCTCGTTGACGCGTAAGAAGGTTAAGTTTGATTAAGGCCCTAAGCAGCAGGAATCCTTTGATGTTTTGAAGAAAAAGTTGAGCAATGCACCAGTGTTAACATTGCCCGATGGTATAGAAGAATTTGTGGTGTATTGTGATGCGTCACACACTGGTATGGGCTGTGTACTCATGCAGAAAGGTAAGGTTATTGCCTACGCTTCACGACAGCTAAAGGTGCACGAAAAGAACTACACCACCCATGACTTGGAGCTGGGTGCCGTTGTATTTGCATTAAAGCTATGGAGGCATTACTTATATGGAACCAAGTGTGTGATCTATTCAGATCACAAGAGCCTTCAACACTTGTTCAATCAGAAGGACTTGAACATGCGACAAAGACGCTGGATGGAAACTCTAAATGATTATGATTGTGAAATAAAATACCATCCAGGCAAGGCAAATGTAGTTGCTGACGCCTTAAGCAGAAAAGAAAGAATAAAGCCGATAAGGATCAATGCCAAGCGCATTGAAATCAAGAATGGTTTGAACGAAAGGATATTGGCTGCACAGAAGGAAGCGGTGTTGGAAGCTAACTATCCTGAAGAAAAGCTAGGAGTAACTGAGGAACAATTATCCTATGACAATGACGGAATGCTTAGACTGAATGGACGAATATGGGTTCCAGGTTTTGGAGGACTTCGAGATGTTATCCTCCAGGAAGCCCACAGTTCCAAATATTCTGTTCATCCTGGAGCTGATAAGATGTACCAGGATCTAAAAGCAAACTACTGGTGGATAGGTTTGAAAAAGTCTGTAGCTGCCTATGTAGCTAAATGTTTGACTTGTGCGCAAGTCAAAGCTGAGCATCAGAAGCCGTCAGGCTTGCTGCAACAACCTGAAATTCCCACATGGAAGTGGGAGATGGTGACGATGGATTTCATCACCAAGTTGCCAAAGACGAGAAAGGGAAACGATACGATATGGGTCATAGTAGATAGGCTGACCAAGTCAGCACATTTTCTACCCATTAAGGAAACTTACAACTCAGATATGTTAGCCCAATTATACGTTGATAAGATTGTAGCTTTGCATGGAGTACCTGTGTCTAATATCTCTGACAGAGATACTAGATACACGTCACATTTTTGGAAAAGTTTCCAACAATCGTTGGGCACTCGTTTAAATTTTAGTACGGCTTATCATCCTCAGACTGACGGTCAGAGCGAGCGTACTATTCAAACGTTGGAAGACATGCTACGTGCATGTGCGATCGATTTGGGTGGTAGTTGGGATAAGAACCAACCATTAATTGAATTCTCCTACAACAATAGCTACCACACCAGCATAAAAGTTGCGCCTTTTGAGGCCTTATATGGTAGAAAGTGTAGATCGCCCATTTGTTGGGCGGAAGTTGGAGATGTCCAACTATCAGGACCAGAGATAGTTTTTGAGACGACGGACAAGATTGTCCAGATTCGCGATCGTTTGAAAGCTGCCAGGGATAGGCAGAAAAGTTATGCGGATCCAAAGCGTAAGGCTTTTCACTTCGAAGTGGGTGATAAAGTGTTGCTTAAAGTATCACCCTGGAAGGGGGTGATGCGATTTGGTAAGAAAGGCAAGCTAATCCTGAGATACATAGGACCTTTCGAGGTTATCGAACGTGTCGGGTCAGTTGCTTATAAGTTAAACTTGCCTAAAGAACTTAGCGCTATCCATAATGTGTTCCACATATGTAATTTGAAGAAGTGTTTCGCTGATGAATCACTGGTTATACCGCATACGGATGTACATATAGATGAAAGCTTGAAATTTGTGGAAAAGCCATTGTCGATTGAAGATCGACAGGTAAAGAAGCTTCGAAGGAAGCATGTACCTATTGTTAAGGTCAAATGGGATGCCCGTAGAGGTCCCAAATACACATGGGAGGTAGAATCCACGATGAAAGAAAAATACCCTCATTTGTTTCAGTAAATCTCGGCGTCGAGATTTCTTTTAAGGGGGTGAGGATGTAACACCTCGAAAATCTACGTCCAATAATGTACTGACACGTGTCATGGGCTTTGAATATGTGAAAACATACTTTAGAGGGACTAAAGTTGACAAACAGTAAAACTATGTGAATATAAGGGTCCAAAGTGTCAACAATGGATAAATAGGCTCTAAAATAACCCTACATGATGTTTATAATCTTAAACGGATAATTCATGGATCATACGAAGCGGAAAACGAAAGAAAGTGAGGAATTACAAACTACAGGGGCTAAATGTGTCAACATGTTGAAAGTATACCTCTGAGTGACCTTTTGGCAAACCCGAAGCTTTGTAATGATAAAATATACTCACTAGAATATGTGATAAAAATTTCATCAAGTTTCGTTATCGTATGAGAAAGATATGATCAAAACCGTGCACGAAGGGTTAATTGCGTTAACGTTGAATTTCATGACTTTTCGGGTAAGCACAAAGTTGACCAAGGACTTTACCATATTTGTAAATGTCCCAAGGCCCTTAAAATTCAGGATTTAGGGTCTAATGTGCAAGAAAAATAAGTAAAAACACGTTACAAAAGGACAAGGACTGAATTGCAAATTGTATGAAACTTGGAGACCTGGTCGCACACTTGTACGCGGCCCGCGAGGGGCCTGTCGCGGCCCGCGATCCAGCGCACAGCTGCCAGTCAGTTCTGTTTTGCGAGTTGTAACCAGCTGTAATCGATTCCAGGAGCTCACCAATGAACTTTCATGCATTTAGGGACACTTGTATACTTCTTACAACAATCCTAGACCTCTGTGGCAGCCTCATATGTGATCAAAATCTGCATAAAAGGATCTTAAAGTTGCAAACTATGAACACTTGCAACTTCAAAATTCACAAGATCAATTCCTGGAGCTCTCTGGACGACAAGGCATCTTCCTAGTGATCTCTAAGCTTTATTAGGACCATTGTAAGTATTCATAACCTTTGCAAATTCATTCTAGCTTAGTTTATCAACCGAAAGTCAAACCATCGTAATTTAAACTTGACTTTGAGATTAAATGAGATTGGCTCTGTCATTTCTCAAATTGAAAGTACCTACAAGTTGGTATTTATGTGGGTAACAAACCCCTAAAAGGGTATTTTCAGATTCCCACTCTAAGTATGTTAATTGTCGAGTCAAAGCTTTTCTTAAAAAGTCAACAGAATGTGTTTTTGCAAATTTAAGCATGATTAACAATGTAGGCTACATGCAACCTGTTTGATCATCAAAATAACTTTGTAATTAATGTAAGAACATGTTTCAACATGATCAACTCGACAATTTTCAGTTTAAACCCGAATCGGAACCGAAAGTCGCATAAATTGACTTTTTCTTTGACTATCAGTTCTGATCCGTTCTTGCATGTTTGAGATCTGTCTTAGAGCTTATTTTGGACCAATTTTCATATAAGTTTAACTCTCTGAGATTTTACAACTTGGTTCAATGCTTAACCGATTCATATGCATGTTTCCGATTTATGTTTAAAGTTGACTATTTTGCCCTTATTACTATAAAACGTGATTTTTGAAAAAGTGAAAGAGTAGAAACATTTGTTACTGATTTATAAACTTGCACCAAAAATTTGATATCAGTTTGAGGTCCAGAATAAGAGTTATGCTCATTATCGTAATTTGAAAGCTTTATGTTAATTAATTGGCGTAATTAGCGTATAACCTATTTAAACCCACTTTTTAATATCAAACTTTTTACCCACTGTTATAATATAATATTTTGAGATTTTTAAAGATTTTTATTTAATTTTTGGCTGAGCATAACATAGGTCTTTAAGTTTATTTCGGTTATGACGGTTTTGCCCTTTTTAGCCATAAAATGAGTTTTACAAATCCTTTTGACCCCAAACCTTTTTCTACTGATTTTATTTGTTAAATAAAATATTTTGAGCCTTCTGGAAATATAAAAATCTCAGCTTTCTTTTAAAAACCCGGAAATGGCTCTAAATCGTCTTTTTAAGAGTTTTTAACGCATAGTATGTACTATAACCATATCAAACATATAAGGTTGATACCTACTGATGTTTTTAGTATATTTTTATAAAATAACAGTAAGTACAAGTTTTTGAACTCAGGTTTCAAATTTTGACCTTTTTAGCCCTTGTGAAATTACCAAAATACCCCTAAGGTGCATAGTTTGGTTTTAAATGATGATTTTCACATATGGGTCATACCCTACTGTTATAACATGTTAAATTAAGTATACTTACTGTATAAATCAGACCCATAACTCAGATTTACAAATAAACTCTTTTATAATCTTTTAAATGACCAAAATGCCCTTATGAGGCCTAATTTGTGTTTAAATCCGTTTTGGGCATAATAGAAAATAACTTACTGATATTATGATATATTTAGAGCATATTATCTCAGGGAACTTGCATATGACTCTTACGGTTACCCGTAACGCTCTTTTCGCATTCGGTTCGGTTTATGTAACTAGTTTGCATAAATTGACCGAGACGGGTCAAACATTATCATTTTTGTCTCAAAATCCAGAATGTATTTAGTATACCCATATTATACAAGTATTCAAACTTTTCGGGTCTAAATCACATTCTATCCGGTCTTCGCTTAATCGTGCGTTTGAACCGTTTCATCCTTAAAGCTAACCGGTCTAAGCTTAAGCTTAAATAAAGACCCGTTAGAAATCTAATAGGTTATTATAAACCTTCGTTCCAGATTAGGAGCACCGGTAAAAGCTACTTGCCTTTTTGCTTGTTGAGAATTATACTATACTCAGGTAAATACTTTTAACTTATTTTCCCTATACGGGCTTGGGGTACGGTATATAAAATACCGCTTGGTCCGGCATTGAATTCTTTAATCGAATAGAGGTTAAATTTATTGAGATGCCTTGTTTTAAATGTGTTTTATTGCTTAAAGCCTTTGGGGGGTTAATGACCATGTCCCGGATATCCTCGGCATCATCTTATGAGATGGCCACGACCTGAGCACGAGGTGTAGGCGTACACCTGTCAGTGTATAACTCTATATTGTGGTGTGTCTATTGATCTTTAACCCGGCACGAACCGGGCTACTGAACACATAAGTAACATGTAAATCCTTTACAAGATTATATTACTTAATTATCCCAAGTTATAAAATGTTTTGTGCCACGTGCATTCAAATCAATTTTCAACCTTTTCAAAATGTGTCAGTTAAATTGTATTTACCAGTGTAAACTGACGTATTTTTCCCAAAAGGTTAAGTGCAGGTACTACACGTAATAGGCTGGCTGTCTTCTAGAGCGTCCACAATAAGTCTCGCAAGCTTGGACGACAATAAACTGTTGAACAATATCTTATTTTATTTTGATCCGCCTGTGGATCCGTTTCAACTATTAGTGATATTTATTATTACACTTTATTAAAGTTGAAATGAATCTATCTTTGCTTCCGCTGTGCATTTATATATTGTGTTGTTTGTCTATGATGATACCAACTACGTCACGATACTCCCCACCGGGCCCACCGGTGACACGTGGAAAATAGGGGTATGACAACTTTCTACAAAGCATGGGATTCCCAGGGGTTGGGAATGGGGTTAAGGAACATGGATTCCTCGTCCTTTCTTGGGTAGGACAGTACTGGTTCAGGAATATAATTCCTCGTCCTCATGGACAGTTAACTTTTACTAGACCAAAACTCTATCACGAAGTCCCTCCTTTTTATATCGACTTAATCGCCGGGCCAATGGCGAGCGGGTCATTAGTTAGATAGCGCTATTTAGGTCTGAAAAACCTCACACCGTGCCGCAGAGGACGGGCGTGAACTAATGGATCTGAGCACGTCAATGATGATAGACATTGACAGTTCAGGGCACATAAACATGACTACAGTCAGCAGTCGATATGGTAACGAGTCTAGTAGTATATACATGGGGTAGCCCCCACGGCCGAAAAGCCAGATAACTAAACATGGGGTAGCCCCCACGGCTGGATAGCCAGAGTAAATGGGTTAAACAAATCACGTTTTCAACTATGGGGTAACCCCCACGGCAAGGATGCCAGTTAAAGGAAACTGTTTTCGAAACAACTTAAAACAAACACCCAACTGTGAACTCGCTCAACATTATTGTTGACTCGTTACTACATGCTTTGCAGGTCAATAGGTACTTAGCTGGAGCTTGCATGGGGAAGAGTCGTTGTGGGACATGGACAATTGTGTGCCATGTTAAACATTGAAACATTTAAACTTATGTTTTGGTTTTAAACATTATGCTTCCGCTTACAACTTAAACTATATTTGTGTGGACACCAATTGTATTGGTTGGACTTTTATAATTACTTACTTGCTTGTTCAATATGATTGGTGGCTTGATCCTGGTCAGTCACGCCTCCAAGCGGTGATACTCCGCAGGTGGATTTTGGGGGTGTGACAGATTGGTATCAGAGCCATTGGTTATAGTGAACTTGGTTTTAATAAAGGGAAAAAGTTTTTGTTAAAACCAGACTATAACCTGAACAGCGCTCAACGATCCACAACGACGCTTCACTCCACGTGCAAGGCTCAATACTATAGGTGATATGGTTTATGTTATATTGCCTATTGCTAGTTACATAGAACTTTGCTCATAGTATGCTTTGATGAATGTAACAACTATTGATTGAAAACACATGTGTGCTTGCTCCCTTCTGTCACTCCACACTTACACACATTCGCGACACCTTTCCTACTTGTGTTTCCTTCGATGTGAAGATCATGAGGGAACGTGTGAACCTAACTCAAGCCAGCTGACGACTCTTATCAACGAACAAGTTACGGCAGCACTCGCAGCCGCTCAGGCAGGAGGTATAACCTGCTATTCCGAACCTAACCTAGGATGTTAGATCCTACTCTCGTGACCCAACTCTCGCGCTTAACCCTGTCTCTTCTTCCTCGCGCAACAAGGTCAGAACGTTCAGCCACCTGTATGCACATTCAAGATGTTCATGGACTGTCGTCCTAGTACATTCAGTGGCACTGAAGGGGCCGTTGGACTCCTCCATTGGTTTTAGAAGCACGAGTCAGTCTTCGAAATGTGTGAATGCCCTGAGGCTCGCAGGGTGAAGTATGTTACTGGTACTCTCGAAGGTATAGCGCTAACTTGGTGGAGCGCGCAAGTTCAGATGCCGGGGTTGGCGGCTGCTAATGCCACCCTATGGAATGAATTTAAGGAACTGATCAAATGTGAATACTGTAGTCGTGATGACATCCACAAGCTGGAAGTGGAGTTCTTTAACCTGAAGGTGACGGGGTCAGAGATAGAAGCATACACGAAACGATCCAACGAACTGGCAGTGTTGTGTCCAACTATAGTGGATCCTCCCATCAAGCGCATTGAGCTGTACCTCAAAGGCTTAGTACCAGAGATTCAACGCCATGTGACTGCTGCTAACCTTGCAACCATCTAGGATGTTACTCGTTTTGCTCATCGTCTCACAGACCAGGCAGTGGAACAGAACAAGCTGCCTAAGCGTATTGGTGCTACTACTACTACTTCTGCTACTCCCAGTGACAACAAACGGAAGTGGGATGGAACCTCTAGTACGGGTTCGACTACGATTCAGTCCCAGGCACAACAGCGAAAGATCGATGACTACCAGAGTCCCGGTCAGTAATCTTCTGGTAGTCAAGGGCAGGGTGGAATCGATGTAATTTGCACCACAGTGGGTCGTGCAACAAAGATCGTTGTCAGAGATGCAACAAGCTTGATCATGAAGCCAAAGATTATAGAAGCTCACATCCTGCAAACAAGAACTGACAACAGCAGCCACAAGCTCCACAGAATCAGCAGCAACAGCAGGGTAACAAGGGATGCTATCAGTGTGGTGCTTAAGGTCACTTCAAGAGACACTGCCCACAGTTGAACCAGAACCAGAATCGGAACCACAACCAAGGAAACGGGAACAATAATGGAGGCAACAACGGGGGTAATAATGACGGCAATGGTGCCAGAGTTTGAGCGTTCGTGATTGGTCAGGGTGATGTTAGGAATGACCCTAACGTTGTGATGGTTTCGACATTGTTATTGGTATGGATTGGCTACCTCAACATCAAGTAGAGATTCTTTGCAATGAGAAGACTGTCCGCGTTCCTCGTTCAGGTGATGAACCTCTCATGATTCGTGGCGACAAGAGGGGTGCTGTTGAGAGCATCATCTCTTTCCTTAAGGCCCAGAAGTGTTTGCGAAAGGGCTACACTGCTACTTTGGCTCTCGTTACTGACGCCTCGAAGAAAGAGAAGAAGATAGAAGATTTTCTGATCGTACGTGATTTTCCTGAGGTATTCCCTGAGGAATTACCTGGCCTTCCGCCTCATCGTCAAGTCGAGTTTCAAATCGAGCTGGCTTCTGGAGCAGCGCCCATAGCTCGAGCACCTTATCGTTTAGCCCCATCAGAATTGGAAGAACTGTCTGCGCAGCTGCAAGAGCTTTTGAATAAGGGTTTTATTCATCCTAGCTCTTCGCCATGAGGAGCTCCAGTGCTATTTGTGAAGAAGAAGGATGGTACCTTCAAGATGTGTATTGACTACCGCGAACTCAACAAGGTGACGGTGAAGAATCGATATCCTCTACCACGCATTGATGACTTATTCGACCAGCTGCAAGGGTCGAGCTTCTATTCAAAGATTGATCTAAGATCGGTGTCACACCCCCAAATTTTCCACGTGTCACCGGTGGGCCCGGTGGGGAGTATCGTGACGTAGTTGATATCATCATAGTCAAACAACACAATTTAAAAGCACAGCGGAAGCAAAAGATAAATATATTACAATTTGATTCATAAGTAATATCAATTATTACAACGGAATGTAAGTTGGATCCACAGGCGGATCTTAAAACAGAAAGGTAACATTGTTCAACAGACTTTAGGCATCTAGAACTTGCGAGATTCCCTATTGACGCCCTGAGCTCTCAGCCAATTACGTATAGTACCTGTCACTTAAACTTTTGGGAAAATACGTCAGTTTACACTAGTAAATACAACTCAACTGACTCATTTTGAAAATGTTTTAGAAAATTGATTTGAATGCACATGGCATAAAACTTTTATAACTTGGGACAATTATATAAAAATAATCTTGTATACAGATTTACATGTTCGTTATACATTTAGGGCCCGATGTAGAAACCGAGTCAAGATTAACAGACACGCCACAAGTATAGGCCCACAAGAGAGTGAGATACCGTTTCCCTTATGCAACTGTCAGGTGTACGCCTACACCCCGTGCATAAGACGTGGCCATTTTATAATACAATGATGCCAAGGATATCCGGGACATGGTCATTAACCCCCAAAGGCTTTTATTTCAAACAATACAGATTAAAGCGGGTTACCTCAATAATTTAATCACAATACGATCAAACATTCAATACCCGACCAAGCGGTATTATTATAATACCGTATCCCAAGCCCGTATAGGGAAAATAAGTTAAGAGTATTTACCTGAGCTTAAAATGCAATTTATACTCAGCCGTATATCCTAATCAGCAAGCACAAGTACTTCTACTGGGGCTCTTAATCTGGAACGAAGGTTTTTATTTACCTATTAGATTCCTAACGGGTCTTGTTTAAGTATTAACTTAGACCGGTTAGTTTTAAGGAAAGGTTTACGGTTTAAACGCAAGATTATGCGAAGACCGGATTAGAATGTGGTTTAGTCCCAAAAAGTTTGAATACTTGTTTAATATGGGTAAACTAAACACATTCTGTATTTTGAGATAAAAGTGATAAGGTTTGACCCGTTTCGGCTAATTTATGCAAACTAGTTACACAAGCCGATCCGAACGCGAAAAGGGCGTAACGGGTAACCACGAGAGTCATGAATGGATTTCCTAAGTTAATATGCCTTAAACATGTTGTGATATCAGTAGGATACCTTCCATTATGCCCAAAACGAATTAAGGACCAATTTATGCCCCGTAGGGGTATTTCGGTCATTTTTAACGGTTATAAAGGAGATTAAATATTAATCTGAGTTACAGGTCTGATTAAATTAGTAAATATACTTAACTTAATAAGTTATAACAGTGGGGTATCATACATATGTGAAATTTATTAATTATAACCATATTATGCACCGTAGGGGCATTTTGGTAATTTCACATAGGCTTAAAAGGCCAAAACTGGAAATCTGAGTCTAAAACTTTTGCTTACTGTTAAAATATAAAAATTTACTGAATATATCAGTAGGCATCAACCCTTATATGTTTAAAATAGTTTTGATACATACTATGCGTTAAAAACGCTTAAAAAGGCGATTTGGAGCCATTTCCGGGTTTTCAAAGGAAATCTGATGATTTTATTATTCCAGAAGGCTCAAAATATTTTATTTATCATATTAAATCAGTAGAAAAAGGTTTGGCATCAAAAGGATTTGTAAAACTCATTTTATAGCCCAAAAGGGCAAAACCGGCAATTACCGAATTATAGCTAGAACCCTATGTTATGCTCAGCCTAAAAATAAATAAAAATCTTCAAAAATCCCAAAATATTATTTTATATCAGTAGGTAAAAAGTTTGGTTTCAAAAATGGGGTTTAGATAGGCTCTATGCTAATTAAGCCGTTAAATTAATAAAAAGCTTTCTAATTACGCTATTGAGCATAACTCCTAATCTAGACCTCAAACTTATGTCAAGTTTTAGGGACAAGTTTATAATTCAGTAGTGAAGGTTTGTATCCTCTCACATTTTCAAAAATATCGTTTTAAGGTCCAAAGGGCATAACGGTCAACATTTAGGCTTATAACGGAAACACGCATGAACTAGAATTTCTATGGAACCAAGTTGTATAACCTCAGAGGGTTATACTAACCTATAATATGGTCCTAAAGGAATCCTAAGGCATATCTAAACTAAGCTAAATCGGGTCAGAACTGAAAGTCAAAGCAAAAGTCAACTGCTGCGACTTTCGGTTCCGAACCGAGTCTATACTTAGAATTGTCGGGTTGAACATGCTTAGACATGTTCAACTAATATTTACCAAGTTATTAATGTGGCAAAACTGATTTTTATGACTTTTAATTAATAGTTATGCATTTTATTTAAAATTAACCCGTTTGACTTTCATTTGACCCGACAATTAAACAAAGTACACGTGGTAATTAGGAGGCGCCCTTTTGAGGGTTAATTACCTACCTAATTACGGTCACGTAGCCATGTTCGTTGTGAACCATGGCTTAGCCGTTTAAAAGTCAAAGCGTTTATCGAAACGCTTGACTTTTCGGCTTTAACCGCTAAATAATTAAACTAAACGCGAAAGGGGACTTACAAAGGGTCCAAGCAAGGAGGGTTGATCCTAATTTCTCAGGTATGAGGAGCAAAGTCCCCAACTTAGAGAATTCAAGATCAAGTGTGGGTTATGAAGGAAGTGGGGAAGGGTATTTATAGGTTTTTGAGGACCGTTAGGATCGTTCCTCGTAAACCGTGATTGAATCTGAACCCTACACATATTATCCATGGTTTTATAAACAATGGGTAGCCCCTAGTTTCCAAAAAAACCATTTACAATTGATAGAAACTGCTGGAACAGGCTGTTTAGCAGCAAACAGCACTTTCATATATGGCAGAAATGGCCCCTGTGAGCTTTTATGGTCAGTTTAGGCACGTTCAAGGCCCGTTAACCTCATTTTAAGGCCCCACTATGATGTTTAAACATAGGGAACATGAAACATGTTCAAAAACATGTCGGATGTCGGTTCGTTTGGCCGTACGGTCACGTTGTGCGTCGAATTACGACGAAACACGAACGGACGCGAAAAACGATCCAAATTACGCGACGGATGGAATTTTATCAAGGCGATCACTAAAATAAAATATTTTAGTACTTACATAAATTTTTGGGTGTCTGGGGATATTCAGAATGCGAGATATGCGCAAAAGTGCAAACTTGTGCACTTTTTGACACTTTTAGTCCCTGTATGACACCTTAGCTTTTGCTATTGGTGGGATATACTGAGTATGATGATGATGATGATGATGATGATGAGTCCCTGTATGACATAAAAGTTTATTTTTGCGCACCAAACACCTCTAAGCCTATATCTAAGTTATATAAAAGATAAATCGGGTTTTTTTAACTTATGGACATATTCCGGATGGTCCGTTACCATACGATTCGACCTACTTTTGCAGTTTGACGCAATTAGTCCTTTACTTGCGCAAAGTAGCGCGAAATGCCGTTTAATGATATCTAAGCCTTCCATGGCCCATAATAATCATCCCCAAGCATATAATTAAATATTACTACGCTCCCGTTTGCTTAAATGGTCACCGAATGGCGTAGATTCAAAAGTTGACGCTTTAGGCCCCTCTATTGCGCAAACTTGCACATTTAATCATTTATTAGTATTGAAGCCTCATCTAATCCATATTAGGCATCCTTGAAAGTATTATTAAACATTACGATGCTTCGGGTTCTCTAAAAGGTCATTCAGAGGTATAATTAAACATATTGACACTTTTAGTCCCTCTAACTTGCAAAGTTGCGCGTAACTTTACTTATAGGCATAAAAACCTTAGACGGCCATTATTTGGCATTCCTGAGAGTATAATTAAATATCATGAAGCTCTCGTTTTGTTAAAAGGTCACTCAGAGGTTAGAATTGACATGTTGACGCTTTTAACCCTTTATTACGCAATCCTTTAATTAATTACGCAAACGTCTACACTTAACCATCGAGTGGCACATTTCTGAATATAAACATCGTAAGAAGTTATTTAGAGACTTATTTTAGGTATGCTAACACTTCCAGTCCTTTCTTAATCAAAGTTTTTGATTTTTCGAAAAATTAGTACCTTAAATTCAATGTTTGACTTCATTAGGGTTTATTACACGTGTCAATACTTCATTGGACGTGATTTTACGAGGTGTTACATCCTCACCCCCTTAAAAGTAATCTCGACCTCGAGATTTGCTAGAGTAATGGAAGTACTCTCAGTCGGACAGTGGGTTTAACTTCCACAGCCTATTTGGGCTTCTAGAAGCATCCTAAATGACCTTTATAATAGGTTCATGTTTTCTTCCTTAATTTCTGATCCTGATGATCGATACGGGTTTCTTATCATATCATAGATACGCCTATCATTATGTGATAATGCTTCTCGACTTATTGGTGAAATATATCCTTAAATCATTAGTGTGGGTCACACTGTGAGTTCCACCACTTTCCATAAAAAGGTTTTAGTTTAAAAGCTATTAACCTTTGTTGTATTCGATTTCCTCGAATGATCCTATATATAGTCAGAGCTTAACTAGCCTGTTGTATAAAATTTTCAGTACGCCCTTCTTAGAGCGATACTTTCAATTGAACCCTATTCCTTATTAAGGACTTAAGAGGGTTGCAATTTTTATCAATCCTTGATTTTCCGCCGACTACTGGCAACTTTCAGGTCCTGGTAATTGGACTTACCAATCTATTGTCAAACAGTAAATGTTTAACATTCCATCTATACAAGGTCTCCAAAGGAGCAACCTTGCAACTTATATAACAACTATCACAGAGAAGCTTATTCTAAGGTGAGATGGTTAATTCAACCACTACTTAAAACTAATCTTTAAGAATAACTAATCCTTGCAACTAGTCGAACAAATCGACGATCCTGGGCAACTGATGGCGATTCTTAATTGTTGCCTAATTAGGGTTACGGTAATCAATGCATAAGCAAAATGAACCATCTTTCTTATTTATCAATATCAAACTCTCGGAATATTGAGTTAGGCTATATGAACTTCTATCTTAAAACTCACTTAATCAGGGTTCCGATTCTTCCAATGATGGTACTAGTTATCATGGAGATTTCACAATAATGCAGCCCTAAGCGGGAGGTTAATCTTAACTCTACTTGCCTCTAAGGAGGTAAACAGGGTAATCCTTGGAGAAGATAATCAAGACACACGGAGATTACAGAGATTTTCCAAATCTCATGCTCCAGTTTATTTATCTGTGCCTGAATTAGATAAGTGGCAAATTTATGTTACGAGTCCACAGATTTCTTAATCAGATACACTTACTTGGACAATTCCATTCTGGATATCTTCTTTGAATACCATTGGTTGACTTTAGTACCATATGATTATTGGAATATCTTTGTTGTTCCATGCATTAAACCTCCATACTAATCAGGCATGGAAGCAATCTATGGAACGTATTAAGATACACCAGCCCTCATATGGCGCTTTTTGTCATACCATCTGGTATTCTTAATCGATAGAGATCAAAAGATATCAACTACATATTCTGACGTACTTCATCTGGAGAGAGGGTGTACTAGAATTTTATGACTGAAGATTTCTGACAGGAATAGAAGAAATGGTTCCTATGATTTTCGTCTGTAAGTTTTACCTTACACTTGATGTCTAGGGTTTTCATGGAAGACTTTAAGAGTTTGCTATACTTACCATCTATGAAGGATTGATTGGTATCCGAATCAAAGCAGAACCCTTAGCGTTTATTCTACTTCATATTTTGTGCTTAGGGTTCTAACAGGCAGATTTAATAACTTACAAAATTTATTCCACAATGACTTATCTACACTTGAATCAAACAATACCCTTGCATACACATCATGGATGAGGACGTACCTGTTATAACATTGTCATCTTGTATGGCCTCTTTTGCATCCATCTGAGAGGCCTCAGCGTCAGTCTTCTTATCTCCTTCCAGCTTCTTAGCATATTTTGGGCAATTGGATTTGATATGCCCTTTCTCGTTACAGTTGTAACAAGTCGCATCTCCTATCTTCTGGCATTCCAATGTTTTATGCTCACTAGATTTGCAGATCCCACAAGCCCTGGGCTGCGATTGGGATTTTGGTTCGTACCTGTATTTCCCATAATGGCGCTTCTTGCAGGTCTTGCATACAGGTTTCTCGTTGGGCTTTTGTTTACCCTTTTTCTTAGAACTCTGGGAGTTATCTTCCTTCCGTTTCCTGTTTAGCTCATCCTTTGCATCTGAGGCATGAAAAAGATCCTTCTCGTGAGTAATGTAGGGTGGTCTTGGTTGAGATTTGGAGCAAGTAGCATTGGGCTCCTTGAGCTTTTTCACAGCCTTCTTCACAGCTTTTCCAACAGCAGCGTCTATCATAGTCTGTAGAACATCCTTGGAAATTCTCAAGTTCACAATTGTGTCATCATTCGCATGTGTCGCATTATCCATAACACGATCAATGGTTGTCTTATCCGAGTTTGTCATACTCGATATTTGGTTCCTATCACCAAATAAAACAATTATTTAGTTGTAACCCAACAATCGCTATTCATCATCCTGATGACCTAATATATACTAACCATGGTATAGTTTAACCATACAGGTTAATATAGTATGAACATTCTCCGTGAATGTCATTTAGAAATGTATATATATCAATTATACTTAGCCTAGGCCACAAAAGACCATTAATGGCAATTAAGGTTTGGACCTAGTCCATCACTTATTTGACAGGGGATCCATTGTCACGTCTGTCTTGATCATATTGATGATTTTGGATAGCTTGAAAGCTTGACGTTAGGGTGTTGGATAAGAGCGTTTCTTAATGGATATAAAGCATCCATCTAAGGTTGTTGAAGCAGTCTCTTAATTTTGTCGGCCCATTCTACCTCGTGCTATAAGCCTAAGATCATAATAGGTGGATATAACAGTTTTCAATATTTATTGTCCTTAATAGACTTTTCTGCGCCAGAATCAAATAGTTCCCATATAAGCATCATTGATAAGGAAAAGTACCTTTTACGATGTCATCTTTCTATATCGCCTCCTGGTGTCCATCTAGAAGACTCATGCGTTTGCTTGCTTGGCCTCTTCAGACTTCTTCTGATTCCTAGGGCAATTAGTCTTGATGTGCCCCTTCTCGTTGCAACCATAACAGGTCGCATCTTTCAACTTTTTGCAATCCAAGGTCTTATGCTCCTTGGACTTGCAGATTCCACAAGGAAGAGGCTGAGATTTAAATCTGCATTTTCCCAGGTGGAATTTCCTACATGTTTTGCACCTAGTCTTTTCACCCGACTGCTGGTTACCTTCATAAACTCGGAACCCTTCCTATGATCAGGGTTCCCCTTTTTCTTCTTATCGGAGCGATCAGAACCCTCATCCTCCTTTTTACGCTTCCCTTCTTCAGAAGCTTTTGCAGCCTTGTTTCTGACTACGTCGAGTGTGAGAGATAGCGACAAATCTGCCGCTGACCTGAATGTGGTAAGTCTCGATGCTTTCACGCTTGCCTTGATTTCTGGGGCTAGGCCTCCAATAAAGCGAGCTATACGCTTTGGTTCTGGTGTGATCAAGTAAGGAACCAATCGAGACATAGTATTGAAATTTGTAAGATATGCCTGGCAATCTAAGTCCTTCATGACTAATGCCAAGAAATCAGTTTCAATTTTCTCAACTTCATGTTGAGGACAGTAATTTTCCTTGGTAAGAGTAACAAACTGTTCCCATGTTAGATTATACAACGGAATTTTCCCAGTAGCCTGGATTAGCGACCTCCACCAAGCTAGAGCCTCTCCTTTAAAAGATTATGAAACAAACTTCACAATGTCTTGCTATGCACATCCGCTAACATCAACAACAGTGTCCATCTCCTCGAGCCACGTCATGCAGTCGATGGCTCCCTTTTCTCTAGTGAAGTCTCTGGGCTTGCAGGAGACAAAATATTTATATTAGCAGCTCTTAACTGGTGCCTCTTGATGAAGCACAATCTGTCTAGACGGGACACTCCTCTGATTTGATGAGTGATGAACATCGTCCTCCTTCAACTCATGTGTTTTAGTAGGGGGCTTACTACGAGCCACAGATAGAGTCTTAGAGTGGGTATCACTTGATTCATTATATTGTCTGTCAAGAGCCCGAGTAACAGCATTATCTATTAATGCCTGCAGTTCCGCACCAGTTATATTAATTCTGGTCGTATCATTGTTTTCCTTCGGTTGGCTATTGACCTCCTCTGATCCAGCCATGTAGCTTGTTTGCTACACAATTATTGGCAATGATTTATTTAGAGGTTACTATGGAATCATCATTTTTGACGATTCATCAACCATGGTAATATAAACCATATTGATTAATTTGTTAGTTATATTTAATTAGTATTTTCATTATAGTTTATCCTAGTTATAAAACATTAAGGATATTAAAGTGGCGCAAAAGGCCTAGTCATAAAGACAGTTTTTAAAGTTATAAGCCATGATTTCGGAGAATCGAGGCATTTTGGTTTGAACATATTTCATTACCTTTTTCTTGACAGAGAGTCAAAGACTACAACTGTCTTTTGCCCCACAGGGCGTTAATTATAGCCCGTAGGTACTTCATCCTTAAGGGATGGTTATATAAATAAGGGAAATTGAAATATCCCAATTTAAAGATGACCTATGTGATTTTATCATATCACAGTTTGTCGAAGACGTTAACATGCTTTCAGATGTTAACAAGAATTTGAATCTTTTGAATAGGTTTTACCATCTTGGCCATGCCTGAAATGACAGGTAGGCTAGGTTTTAACTTTAAGATTCTTTTTAGTATTAAGAGCAGAACAACCCTAAATGGGGATGTTAATAAGAATCTGTATCGACTTGAGGAACTGTCATCTTGGCCCTATCTTTAAAATGACACATGGGCTAGGTCTTGTCCTTTTTGGATTTTGCCAATTTATAATATTGGTAGATCCTATAATAGGAACGTTATTTTAAATCTAACCGTTCCATTTAAAATTTAAACAGGTAAATGGTTGCCCTAACACAGGACTTTTAACAATACTGACTTGCCCATGCAGGGGCTGATCAGAAAAATATCAAAAGAAACAATTAAAGGACAAAAACGAATCAGGAGTAGTCCTAAGTTCTTTGTCTAGACTCAAGAATATGCAACTGTGTAACTGAGATTAAACACAAAAGGCTAGTGTTTAATTCACTCAGTGTTGGCTCTGATACCAACCTGTCACACCCCCAAATTTTCCACGTGTCACCGGTGGGGAGTATCGTGACGTAGTTGATATCATCATAGTCAAACAACACAATTTAAAAGCACAGCGGAAGCAAAAGATAAATATATTACAATTTGATTCATAAGTAATATCAATTATTACAACGGAATGTAAGTTGGATCCACAGGCGGATCTTAAAACAGAAAGGTAACATTGTTCAACAGACTTTAGGCATCTAGAACTTGCGAGATTCCCTATTGACGCCCTGAGCTCTCAGCCAATTACGTATAGTACCTGTCACTTAAACTTTTGGGAAAATACGTCAGTTTACACTAGTAAATACAACTCAACTGACTCATTTTGAAAATGTTTTAGAAAATTGATTTGAATGCACATGGCATAAAACTTTTATAACTTGGGACAATTATATAAAAATAATCTTGTATACAGATTTACATGTTCGTTATACATTTAGGGCCCGATGTAGAAACCGAGTCAAGATTAACAGACACGCCACAAGTATAGGCCCACAAGAGAGTGAGATACCGTTTCCCTTATGCAACTGTCAGGTGTACGCCTACACCCCGTGCATAAGACGTGGCCATTTTATAATACAATGATGCCAAGGATATCCGGGACATGGTCATTAACCCCCAAAGGCTTTTATTTCAAACAATACAGATTAAAGCGGGTTACCTCAATAATTTAATCACAATACGATCAAACATTCAATACCCGACCAAGCGGTATTATTATAATACCGTATCCCAAGCCCGTATAGGGAAAATAAGTTAAGAGTATTTACCTGAGCTTAAAATGCAATTTATACTCAGCCGTATATCCTAATCAGCAAGCACAAGTACTTCTACTGGGGCTCTTAATCTGGAACGAAGGTTTTTATTTACCTATTAGATTCCTAACGGGTCTTGTTTAAGTATTAACTTAGACCGGTTAGTTTTAAGGAAAGGTTTACGGTTTAAACGCAAGATTATGCGAAGACCGGATTAGAATGTGGTTTAGTCCCAAAAAGTTTGAATACTTGTTTAATATGGGTAAACTAAACACATTCTGGATTTTGAGATAAAAGTGATAAGGTTTGACCCGTTTCGGCTAATTTATGCAAACTAGTTACATAAGCCGATCCGAACGCGAAAAGGGCGTAACGGGTAACCACGAGAGTCATGAACGGATTTCCTAAGTTAATATGCCTTAAACATGTTGTGATATCAGTAGGATACCTTCCATTATGCCCAAAACGAATTAAGGACCAATTTATGCCCCGTAGGGGTATTTCGGTCATTTTTAACGGTTATAAAAGAGATTAAATATTAATCTGAGTTACAGGTCTGATTAAATTAGTAAATATACTTAACTTAATAAGTTATAACAGTGGGGTATCATACATATGTGAAATTTATTAATTATAACCATATTATGCACCGTAGGGGCATTTTGGTAATTTCACATAGGCTTAAAAGGCCAAAACTGGAAATCTGAGTCTAAAACTTTTGCTTACTGTTAAAATATAAAAATTTACTGAATATATCAGTAGGCATCAACCCTTATATGTTTAAAATAGTTTTGATACATACTATGCGTTAAAAACGCTTAAAAAGGCGATTTGGAGCCATTTCCGGGTTTTCAAAGGAAAGCTGATGATTTTATTATTCCAGAAGGCTCAAAATATTTTATTTATCATATTAAATCAGTAGAAAAAGGTTTGGCATCAAAAGGATTTGTAAAACTCATTTTATAGCCCAAAAGGGCAAAACCGGCAATTACCGAATTATAGCTAGAACCCTATGTTATGCTCAGCCTAAAAATAAATAAAAATCTTCAAAAATCCCAAAATATTATTTTATATCAGTAGGTAAAAAGTTTGGTTTCAAAAATGGGGTTTAGATAGGCTCTATGCTAATTAAGCCGTTAAATTAATAAAAAGCTTTCTAATTACGCTATTGAGCATAACTCCTAATCTAGACCTCAAACTTATGTCAAATTTTAGGGACAAGTTTATAATTCAGTAGTGAAGGTTTCTATCCTCTCACATTTTCAAAAATATCGTTTTAAGGTCCAAAGGGCATAACGGTCAACATTTAGGCTTATAACGGAAACACGCATGAACTAGGATTTCTATGGAACCAAGTTGTATAACCTCAGAGGGTTATACTAACCTATAATATGGTCCTAAAGGAATCCTAAGGCATATCTAAACTAAGCTAAATCGGGTCAGAACTGAAAGTCAAAGCAAAAGTCAACTGCTGCGACTTTCGGTTCCGAACCAAGCCTATACTTAGAATTGTCGGGTTGAACATGCTTAGACATGTTCAACTAATATTTACCAAGTTATTAATGTGGCAAAACTGATTTTTATGACTTTTAATTAATAGTTATGCATTTTATTTAAAATTAACCCGTTTGACTTTCATTTGACCCGACAATTAAACAAAGTACACGTGGTAATTAGGAGGCGCCCTTTTGAGGGTTAATTACCTACCTAATTGCGGTCACGTAGCCATGTTCGTTGTAAACCATGGCTTAGCCGTTTAAAAGTCAAAGCGTTTATCGAAACGCTTGACTTTTCGGCTTTAACCGCTAAATAATTAAACTAAACGCGAAAGGGGACTTACAAAGGGTCCAAGCAAGGAGGTTTGATCCTAATTTCTCAGGTATAAGGAGCAAAGTCCCCAACTTAGAGAATTCAAGATCAAGTGTGGGTTATGAAGGAAGTAGGGAAGGGTATTTATAGGTTTTTGAGGACCGTTAGGATCGTTCCTCGTAAACCGTGATTGAATCTGAACCCTACACATATTATCCATGGTTTTATAAACAATGGGTAGCCCCTAGTTTCCAAAAAAACCATTTACAATTGATAGAAACTGCTGGAACAGGCTGTTTAGCAGCAAACAGCACTTTCATATATGGCAGAAATGGCCCCTGTGAGCTTTTATGGTCAGTTTAGGCACGTTCAAGGCCCGTTAACCTCATTTTAAGGCCCCACTATGATGTTTAAACATAGGGAACATGAAACATGTTCAAAAACATGTCGGATGTCGGTTCGTTTGGCCGTACGGTCACGTTGTGCGTCGAATTACGACGAAACACGAACGGACGCGAAAAACGATCCAAATTACGCGACGGATGGAATTTTATCAAGGCGATCACTAAAATAAAATATTTTAGTACTTACATAAATTTTTGGGTGTCTGGGGATATTCAGAATGCGAGATATGCGCAAAAGTGCAAACTTGTGCACTTTTTGACACTTTTAGTCCCTGTATGACATAAAAGTTTATTTTTGCGCACCAAACACCTCTAAGCCTATATCTAAGTTATATAAAAGATAAATCGGGTTTTTTTAACTTATGGACATATTCCGGATGGTCCGTTACCATACGATTCGACCTACTTTTGCAGTTTGACGCAATTAGTCCTTTACTTGCGCAAAGTAGCGCGAAATGCCGTTTAATGATATCTAAGCCTTCCATGGCCCATAATAATCATCCCCAAGCATATAATTAAATATTACTACGCTCCCGTTTGCTTAAATGGTCACCGAATGGCGTAGATTCAAAAGTTGACGCTTTAGGCCCCTCTATTGCGCAAACTTGCACATTTCATCATTTATTAGTATTGAAGCCTCATCTAATCCATATTAGGCATCCTTGAAAGTATTATTAAACATTACGATGCTTCGGGTTCTCTAAAAGGTCATTCAGAGGTATAATTAAACATATTGACACTTTTAGTCCCTCTAACTTGCAAAGTTACGTAACTTTACTTATAGGCATAAAAACCTTAGACGGCCATTATTTTGCATTCCCGAGAGTATAATTAAATATCATGAAGCTCTCGGTTTATTAAAAGGTCACTCAGAGGTTAGAATTGACATGTTGACGCTTTTAACCCTTTATTACGCAATCCTTTAATTAATTACGCAAACGTCTACACTTAACCATCGAGTGGCACATTTGTGAATATAAACGTCGTAAGAAGTTATTTAGAGACTTATTTTAGGTATGCTAACACTTCCAGTCCTTTCTTAATCAAAGTTTTTGATTTTTCGAAAAATTAGTCCCTTAAATTCAATGTTTGACTTCATTAGGGTTTATTACACGTGTCAATACTTCATTGGATGTGATTTTACGAGGTGTTACAATTGGGATATCATCAGCTGAGAGTCCGAGAAGAGGACGTCTCCAAATCAGCCTTTAGAACTCGTTATGGACACTACGAGTTTTTGGTCATGCCTTTTGGGCTGACAAACGCACCTGCGGTTTTTATGGACCTTATGAATCGAGTGTGCGAGCCTTATCTGGACAAGTTCGTTATAGTTTTTATCGACGACATCCTGATCTATTCGAAGAGTCATGAGGAACACGAGCAACATCTACGACTCATTTTGGAACTCCTTCGAACAGAACAACTTTATGCTAAGTTTTCGAAATGTGACTTCTGGCTTCGTGAAGTCCATTTCCTAGGCCATGTGGTAAACAAGTATGGGATCCATGTTGATCCATCCAAGGTAGACTCGATTAAGAACTGGCCTGCACCTCGTACACCAACGGAAATTCGCCAATTCTTGGGTTTGGCAGGTTACTACAGGAGGTTCATTAAGGATTTTTCCAAGATTGCACAGCCTCTCACCTCACTAATGCAGAAAGGCGTTGTTTATCGATGGGGAAATGCACAGGAATCAGCATTTCAGCACCTAAAGGATAGACTTTGCAGCGCACTTATTCTTTTATTTCCAGAGGGCACAGACGATTTTGTGGTCTATTGCGACGCATCCATTCAGGGTCTTGGATGTGTGTTGATGCAACGTGACAAGGTCATAGCCTACACCTCACGCCAACTTAAAGTTCATGAAAGGAACTACACTACGCATGATTTAGAGCTCGGAGCTGTTGTATTTGCACTTAAGATATGGAGACATTACCTGTACGGTACCAAGTGCGCCATTTCCACTGATCACAGGAGTCTCGAGCATATCTTCAAACAGAAGGAGTTGAACATGCGACAACGTCGATGGGTCGAGCTACTGAATGACTACGAATGCTCGATCAGATACCATCCGGGCAAAGCCAATGTTGTGGCCGATACCCTCAGCCGAAAGGATACTACACCTAAACGCGTACGAGCTTTACAACTCACTATCTAATCTAGTCTTCCTGCACAGATATGAGATGCTCAGGTAGAAGCATTGAAACCAGAAAACGTCAGGGCTGAAGCCCTACGCGGCTCAAGGCAACGGCTAGAACAAAAGGAAGACGGTGCCTACTACGTAACAGGACGCATTTGGGTCCCACTCTATGGCAATCTACGAGAGCTTGTGATGGATGAGGCACACAAGTCTCGTTACTCAGTACATCCTGGTTCGGATAAGATGTACCTCCATGGAAGGAGGTTATCCGGTGCAGGAAAAGAGGAAAATTAAGCCCGAGATTTATTGGGCTGTTCAAAATCGTCGAACGAGTTGGTAAAGTAGCATACCGACTCGAACTGCCGGAAGAGCTCAGTAAGTTACATAGTACCTTCCATGTATCACATCTCCGGAAATGTCTAGCCGACGAAACAGCTTATATCCACTACGACGACATTGAGGTGGATAATAGTCTCAACTACGCGGTGAAGCCGATTGCGATTTTAGATCGTAAAGTGAAAAGCTTGAGGAACAAGGAAATTGACCAAGTGAAGGTCAAATGGGAGCACAGAAAAGGGTCGGATACCACATGGAAGTCCGAAGAGGAGATAAGACGTCTCTACCCGACACTATTTGGTACGTGTTTCGGTTTCGAGGATGAAACCTCTTTTAAGGGGGGTGGACTTGTAACACCCCTAAAATATAAACAAAATAAAAATTCAATGTTGGCAATAAACAAAATAAACTAACTAGGAATAAAAATAACCTAGTTAGTTAAAGATCTTGTAGTAATATGGGAGTTTGAATAAAAACATCTAAAATAAAGAAAAACTAATAGTTGAGGGGCCAAAGATGTTAAAGATCAAACTAGTTTAATTAAAACAAAAAAATTAAAATCCAAACACATATTTGTGTGTGTCTGGATCGAACAGAACACAGGGGGGCGACCAAACTTACCTTCAAACCCTAGTTTCAACAATTTGACCAAATTGAGAACTCTAATCTGTTCCAAATCGATTTCCAAGCATAAATTAGTGATCATCTCAGTGAAGTGATCGTAAGGTATGCTAAATTTTGACATTTAGTTCCATCTCAGATTCTTGATAATTTGTGAAATTGAAATCTAAACATGATATGTTGATGTTTAGATGAATTTAGTGTTGGAAACATGTTAGATGTAAACCCTAGCTAATAATTTGGGGAATTGATGCTCAATTGTGAATATTCATGTTTACCCATCTAAGTGTTAAATGGGTTTTTTTGTGAATGATAAAGAACCCTAAAAATGTAATCAGAAAACTGATGTTATTGGTTTGCATGAAGCGAATCTGATGTTAATATGCATGTTAGAAATAATGAACTTGCAAAAAAAGTATAAGAATTCGGCAAAATAGTTGGGTCATGAACTTGATAACGGTTATTTAAAAACGATGCCCTTAAGGTGTTTGTTAAAACGCTTAAGAGAAAGCTAACATAGTGAAATTGGGATAAAAACACATGTTTGAACTATACGGCAAATTATGCGTGATATGTTGTGAAAGGAGTTCTAAACAATATTTGGTTGAACTCTATAGGCAAGGAATCCGGATCGTCAAGTGGACAAGACGGTGGAGACACGCATTTGAAAGGAGCGCTTTAAAGGTACGTAACTATTAGTTCCGTTACTTAGTACGAAGAATGTTTAGTATATCTTGTTAATAACATTGTAGTGTGATAAGGATGTTTGATGTATCATTGAAGTGACGAAGTTCACTCGATAGATCAAACGGGTCAAATTGAATAACTTGTGTATGTATAATAAGCCATAGAGGTGACGAAGTTCACTCGGCAAACCACACGGACTTGAAATGAATGGTTAAGGCATGATTAAAATAAGAGACACAAATTGAAAAGAGCGGTTATAACCGTTTGGCATATCATAGAAATGGGTCAAAATAATGGTCGAAATAAATCTTAGTTAGTCATCAAGGTGAAGGTTTCACTTGACAACTAAACGGGTCAAAACTATGCTTTTAAAACGACAATGTATGTAGAGACTTGAAAGTCACATAATATCCTAGTGATAGAATGCGATATGCCAAGGGATTGGATACACCAAGTTGATGTTTATGAACCCGTGATATCGGGTCAAACGATTAGAATTCACTTGCAAAATTTGCATAAAGCGGTGTCACACCCCGAATTTCCACGTGTCACCGGTGGGCCCGGTGGGGGAGTATCGTGACGTGGTTGGCAACATAATAGTCAAACAACACAATATAATAATGCACAGCGGAAGCAAAAGATAAATATATTACATTCCGAATATAAGTAATGTCAAAGTATTACAACGGAAGGTAAAAGATTCACAGGCGGATCAATAAAAGAAAACTGTTCAACAGACTTTAGGCATCTAGAATTTGCAAGATCCCCTAGTGACGCCCTGAGCTCCCAGCCAATTACGCATAGTACCTGTCACTTAACCTTTTTGGAAAATACGTCAGTTTACACTGGTAAATACAATTAACTGACTCATTTTGGAAAAAGAGTTTGAAAAGTGATTTGAGTGCAAACGGCACAAAATATCTTGACACATTGATTAAAATGCACAGAGGCAAAATTAATCTTTTATACTTGGGACAATTCTATTAATAAAAATCTTGTATCCGATTTACATGGTTGTCCAACATTTAGGGCCGGTGATTATACAATACAAGCCGGACAAGATTAATCGACACACCACAAATATAATCTCACAAGAAGATACCCTTACGAGTGAGTATACGTTATACATATGCAACAGGAGGTGTTATGTCTACACCTTGTGCTTACGTCGTGGCCATTCACTTTTTAAAATGAGCCAAGGATATCCAGGACACGGTCATTAACCCCCAATGTTATTTGTTATCAATCAACACAGATTAAAACGGGATTATGCAATTTAATCATCTCCGATTAAAAGGTTTCTACACCCGACCAAGCGGTATTTTTATAATACCGTACCCCAAGCCCGTATAGGGAAAATAAGTTAAAAGTATTTACCTGAGCTAGCAATGCAATTTATACTCAGCCGTATATCTTAATCAGCAAGCACGAGTACTTCTACTGGGGCTCTCAATCTGGAACGAAGGTTTTATTAACCTATTAGATTACTAACGGGTCTTATTTAAGTCGTAACTTAGACCGGTTAGTTTTAAGAGAGGTTTACGGTTCAAACGCATGATTAAGCGAAGACCGGAATAGAATGGGATTTAGACCCGACAAGTTCGAAGACTTGTATAATATGGGTAAACTAAACACATTCTGGATTTTGAGATATAAAGGATAAGGTTTGACCCGTTTCGGCTAATTTATGCAAACTAGTTACATAAACCGGACCGAACGCGCCAAAGGCGTAACGGGTAACCATAAGGGTCGCGAACAGGTTTCCTAAGTTAATATGCTTTAAATATGTCGTGATATCATTATGATACCTTCCATAATGCCCAAAACGAGATCAATCATTAATTATGCCCCGTAGGGGTATTTTGGTCATTTTAGAGATTATAAAAGGGATTTAACGCAACCCCGATGTTCGGGACTGAAGTAATCAGTAAACAACTTATTTTTAACAGATTATATTAGTTGGTAATAATCTTTATGTGTCAAAATGGTTTTAAGCCTAAACTACGCGTATAATACGCGTATAAACCCGTTTTAAGCGACGTACGATTAAAAATACGATTCTGGGTTTTCTGATTAGTTAAACAGGCTCAAAACATTACATTTATTATTTAAAATCAGTAGCAATTGGATTCGCGTCAAAATTCTTTGTAGAAATCATTTTATGACCGAAAAGGGTAAATTCGGTATTAACCGAATTAAGGCGATAAGCCTAGCTTAAGACCAGTTTAAAAATAATTAAAAATCTTCAAAAATCCCAAAATATTATTTAACATTAGTGGGTAAAAGTTTTGGTACCGAAAATCGGGTTTAGATAGGCTATACGTTAATCGCGCCGTTTAAATGAATAAAAAGTTTATTACATACGCTAATGCGCATATCTCCTAATCTAGACCTCCGATTGACGTGAAAATTTACGTACATGCTTAATAATCAGCAACTAAGATTATTGTACTTCCACATTTTCAAAATTCTCGTTGTGAGGTTATAAGGGCATTACGGTCCATTTTAAGCATTTAACGGAACCGCGCGAACGAAGCGGATAATCAACGAAACGAGTACAGAGGCTTATACCATCATGTAACCCATCCCTAATGAAGCACTAAGGCATTTCCAAATCAAACTAAAACGGGTCAGAACTGAGGTCAACGCAAAAGTCAAGGTTTTGCGCCTTTCGGTTCCGAACCGGGTTTAAACAGAAATTTGTCGAGTCGGGCAAGCGCAAACAAGTTTTTATACTTTTTACCAAGTTATATTAAGTTTAAAACAGGTTGCACGCCTCGCGGATTGCTAGTCGTGCATTAAATCGCATATTGAAATTCTGTTGACTTTTTCGGTCAACGTTTGACCCGACAAACGACCTAGTTAGGTCTGGATTTGGTACTTGCCCTTATGAGGGTTTAATACCCATATAATTACCTATCTAACGGTACTTTTAATTCGGGTTACGACTGAGCTATCGATAACAAAACCCGAAGTCAACCGTTTAATACGATATGTTGACTTTTAAGCTAAAAACTAAACTAGAATTAATTTAGAAGGGATTAGAGACTTACTAGATGAATAATGGATGACTAGGAAGGCCTTCAATCAGATTGTAAGCTCCTCCAATGCTCAAAATGCTTGTAATTGATGTGTGGAATGAGTTGTGAATGAAAGGGTCCTTATATAGTGGATTAAGACACCATAAGGTGTTGACAACCAAGCCTAGCACTCATCCACAATTGCTTGACACTTGTTTCTAGTGTGCTAGGGGTATTTTAGGGGCCATGTGATGTGTTAAATCGACCAAGGGTGGTGTATCTTGGCAATGGAAGACATGCAGGGAACAAGAAATCAACTTTCTGATCTGGGGAGGCAGTCGCGTAGCGCGACGCCCTTAGCCCTCAGGCTCGCGCTACGCGAGCGTGTAGGCTTCAGCCAACAAATTTTTAATAAATTGCAGATGGGTCCTTGGCTCTTCAAATTTTGAACAGGTGCTCTATTATTGTCGTATGAACCCTTATAATTGACATATAGGGGCTTCAAGACATATACCCACTTTGTTAAGCCCTCGGGTAATTTAATTGTTACCCGAAAAGGCCTAACTTTCATCGTTGACGCTTTAACCCCTCGCACACGAATTTGACCATAACTTTCTCATACGTTGACGAAACTGTACGAAATTTTAATCGTATATTCTAGTGAGCATAATTAACATTTACAAAGCTTCGGGTTTGTCAAAAGGTCACTCAGAGGTATATCTTTAAACATGTTGACACATTTAACCCCCGTAGTTTGAAATCCCTCACTTGTAGCTTCGTATGATCCATGATTTACTCGTTTGAAGGTATAAACATCATGTAGGGTTATTATAAAGTATGTTTATCCATTGTTGACATTTTGAACCCTTATTTTCACATACTTTCTATGTTTGTCAGCTTTAGTCCCTCTAAAGTATACTTTCTCACGTTCAAGCTGATGACACGTGTCAATACATTATAGGACGTGAATTTTCGAGGTGTTACATCCTCACCCCCTTAAAAGAAATCTCGGCCCGAGATTTACCGAAATAAAGGAAGTATTCTTTGCCTAATAATGGCAACTTACAGATGATTAGGAATTTGTATGATCTTATTTGTTGTTTCCAATGCAACTTTCAGATCCTGAATATTGGACTTACCAATCTATTGTCCTAACAACAGATGTTTAACATTTCATCTATACAAGGTCTCCAAAGGAGTAGCCTTAATACTTACATATCAATTATTAAAGAAAAGCTTATCTTAAGGTGGTTATTCCAACCATTACTTAACTAATATTAAGGAATAGCTAACCCTTGTCGTTAGTCGAACAATTCGACGATCCTGGGTAGCTGATGGCAAATTCTTAATCGTTGCCTATTTAGGGTTGCGGCATGCATGCATATGCAATATGAACCGTCTTTCTTATTTAATAATATAATATCCTCAGAATATTGAGTCTGGCTATATGAGCCTACGTCTTAAAATCTACTTACTCAAGGTTTCATTTATTCCATACACAATATGGAATTTTCACAATATTCCAGCCCACGGCGGGCTACAATTCGTAATTCTACCTGCCTTCCAGGAGGTAAGCAGGGACAACCTTAGAAAAGATAATTAAGATACAAGGAGGCTACAGAGATTTTCCATATCTCAGGCTCCAGTTCATTCATCATTGTCCGTGCCAAATGAGTGACACCTTTATGTTATAAATCCTCGAATTCCTTAATCGGGAACATTTACTTGGGAAGAAAAAAAATTTCCATTTTTGGATATCTTCTTTGAATACTACTAGTCGACTTTAGTACAATATGATCGTTGGGATATCTTAGGGGTTCCATGTATTAAACCTCCATGCTGATCAGACATGGAAATAATCTATGGGACACACTAGGATACGCCAATCCTCATATGACACTTTTATCAACATAGTTTAGCATTCGCAGGCGATAGAAAACAATGAGAAAAGAAAAATAATTAAAATAACATATGCTGTCGTACTCTATGCGAAGAAAGAGTGCTCTTAGATTTTCGGAAGGATTCCTTGCCGATACGAGAAGAATCGTTTACTAAGGTTTCCTTGGTAATTATACTTTGTGGGTATAATAAAAATTTTGCTAAGTTTATGGTTCATGAAGATTTATTATTGCCTGTATTAAAAACAGGGCACTTAGCAGGAATTATCATTAATACATGATAAGGAAGTCTATTGTACAAGTGCTTATATTAAATCAATAATGGAAGTTTCACAAACTAGGCACCTAGCTCAGTTGGCTAGGCGCGCGAAAGGGTGCGGCCGGCCTAGACCCGGGTTCGATTCCGGGGACGGTCAGTTCCACCATTTTTATGTTTAATATTAATTAATCGTACGGACACGTGCAATTATGAGGGTTGTCTCATAAGGAGTCTTGATAATTAATTGCTTCTTATCACTCACAATATGGACTTGATTTTTAAGGCAACCAATCGATTTTTATCACTATATTGAGTCCTTAAGTATGCAATCAAAAGTTTGCTATAAGGATATTAGAAAAATAATTTCTAACAGATATTAATATCAATATAGGATTTGTTGGAGCATTTTCGACGTAACATCGTCACTTTCTACCGGGCGATAAATGACCGGAGTCTTAATCAGGTGGAGACAACAGTCCTCAACCTTTATCATTCATAATATATTCATACGTGCCAGTATTAATTAAGTTTCTACATAAACTGTTTGATAACGAATGGTACATATTATACTATTATTATTCTGCCCCATCTCTTGGGCGTTCATCCTGACAACTCGTGCGTTTGTCATCTTGGCCTACTTGGGCTCCTTCTGTTTCCTAGGGCAGTTGGTCTTGATATGCCCCATCTCGTTGCAACCATAACAGGTTGCATCTTTCAACTTCTTGCAATCCATGGTTTTATGTTCCCTAGATTTGCAAATTCCGCAAGCTCTGGGCTGCGATTTGGATTTTGGTTCGAACCTGCATTTCCCATAATGGCGCTTCTTGCAGGTCTCACATACTGGTTTCTGGTCGGACTTTTGTTTGTTCTTCTTCTTAGAACTCTGGGAGTTATCTACCTCCCTTTTCCTTTTTAGTTCATCCTTTGCATCAGAGGCATGAACGAGATCCTTCTTACAAGTGAGGAAATGTGGTCCTAGATAAAATTTAGACCGAGCAGCATGGGGCTCCTTGAACTTTTTCACAGCCTTCTTCACAGCTTTTCCAACAGCCGCGTCTATCATAGTTTGAAGGACATCTTTGGAAATTCTAAGGTTCACAATTTCAGCATCATTAGCATGCGTCGTGCCATCAATGGCGCGATCGACTGTTGTCTTATCCGTGTTTGCCATACTCGATATTGGTTCCTAATACCAATAAAATAATTTCTTAGTTGCAATCCAACAACTGCTATTTCTCATTTTGATGGTCTTAATATAAACTAACCATGGTGTCAATAACCTATACAGGCTATTATAGCACTAACATTCTTAATGAACATTATTTATAATATATTAATATTACTTAGCCTAGGTCGCAAGGGACCATTAATGGCATTAAAGATTTGGACCTAGTCCATCACTTTTCTGACAGAGGATCAAAACGTCACATCTGTCTTTATTATATTTAAGAATTTAGGTAGCTTGAAAGCTTGCCGTAGGAATATCAGAAAGGAGTGATTCCTATTAGATATAAAATATTCATCTAAGGTTTGTTGGAGCATTTCTTAAAGTATCATCGGCCAATTTCTACTTCGTATAAAATAACCGAAGTCCTAGTCGGACGGAGACAACAGTTCTCAACAGTCATCGTTCATTATTGAATCACATGTGTCATCATCAAATAAATTTCTGCATAAACTGCTTGATAAGGAAAAGTACCTGCTATTTAGTTATTCTCCTGCACCATCTCCTGGCGTTCATCTGGAAGACTCATGCGTTTGTTTTCCTGACCTCTCCAGGCTTCTTTATTAGCTTTGGGCAGTTGGTTTTGATGTGCCCTTCCTCGTTACAATTGTAACATGTGGCGTTCTTCATCCCCTTGCAATCTAAGGTTTTGTGACCCTTGGTCTTGCAAATCCCACACAATTTAGCACGTGGGTCTATTGTACATTTTCCAAAATGTTGCTTTTTTGCAGTTACTGCATTTGGGTCTGTTATCAGGCTGACTAGAGTTCTTCCTAACCTCGGGATCCTTCCCGCGCTCCGAGCTTCCCTTCTTCTTCTTGTTAGTTTGATGAGAGTTTTCCTCCTCTCTTTCACTTCTTCTCTCGCCAGAAGCCTTAACAGACTTAATTCTGATTGCGTCTAAGGTTAGAGATAAGGATAAGTCCACCGCGGACCTATATGTGGTTGGCCTAGATGCTTTAACATTCCCTTTTATCTCTGGTGCTAGGCCTCCAATGAAACGCGCTATGCGTTTAGGTTCAGGGGTGACTAGATAAGGAACCAGGCGGGACATAGTGTTGAAACTTGTCACATATGCCTGACAATCCAAATTCTCCATGACCAGAGTTAAGAAGTCTGATTCTATCTTTTCTACTTCATGCTGAGGACAATAGTTTTCCTTGACTAATGCAACAAATTGACCCCAAGATAAGTTGTAGAGTAGAACTTTCCCCGTGGCTTGGAGCAGTGATCTCCACCATGCCAACGCTTCTCCTTTAAATGATTGTGAAACAAATTTCACAATATCTTGCTCCGCACAACCGCTGATGTCAACAATAGCGTCCATCTCATCGAGCCATGTCATGCAATCGATGGCTCCTTCTTCTCCTGTGAAGTCTCTGGGCTTGCAGGAGACAAAATATTTATATGAGCAGGTCTTAACTGGTGCCTCTTGATGAAACACAACTTGTCTAGACGGAATACTCCTCTGATTTGACAAGTCATGAACATCGTCCTCCTTTGACTCATGTGTTATAAGAGGGGGCTTACAGCTAGCCGCAGATAGAGTCTTAGAGTGGGTATTATTCGACTCATCATACTGCCGATCAAGTGCTCGAGTAACAGCATAATCTATTATTGCCTGCAGTTCTGCTCCAGTTACATTAATTCTGGTAGTATCATTGCTCTCCTTCAAGTGACTGTTAACTTCATCTAATCCAGCCATGTAGCTTGATTGCTACATAAATATTAACAATGATTTATTCAGAGATTAATATGGAATCATCATCTTTGACGATTTGTCAACCATGGTAATATAAACCATATTGGTTAACTTGTTAGTTATATTTAATTAGTATTTTCTATTATAATTTATCCTAGTTATAAAACATTAAGGATATTAAAGTGGCGCATAAGGCCTAGTCACAAGGACAGTTCTAAATTTTATAAGCCATGATTTCAGAGAATCTAGGCATTAAGGTTTGAATCACGTTCATTACCTTCTCTTGACAGGGAGTTGTAGACTCCAACTGTCTTTTGTCTTTTGGGACAATAGATATAGCCCGTGGGCATTTCCCTTCTGAGGGATGGTTATATTATGATCATCTTCTCAGATGCTATTAGTCGAGATCGTATGGATCCTACCGACTATTATGCTTGGACCTGGTCCAACATTTTTGGACAGGAGGTCATAGACCACCACTGTCGTTGTCTTATCGGACAACAAGTTTAGCCCGAAGGCACTTCATCACTTCTGGATGTTTATAATGTGATCATCTTATAGGATGACACAAGCCATGATTTCTAAATCACTAGGCTAGATAAGAAAATTGGAGGAATCTGATATAAGGATGACTGTTGTGATTTTATCGAATCACATTTGTCAGGAGTGCTAACACGTTCTTAGGTGTTAACAAGGATTTGAATCTCTTGAGTAGGTTTCACCATTTTGGCCACGTAGGCTAGGTTTCACCTTTAAGATTCTCTTTAAACTGCCTACTGGCAGGGAAAGAAGGATATTTATTTTATTCAGGATTTTTATCATAAATCCTAATTTATAAGTTAATAATAGCACAATGGCCTAGTCGCGTAGACAAGTTTAATTTATAAGCCATGATCGTCTAGGATCGAGGCATTTAGTAATAGCACAAAAGGCTTAGTCACGTGGACAAGTTTAATTTATAAGCCATGATCGTCTGGGATCGAGGCATTAGTAATAGCACAAAAGGCTTAGTCACGTGGACGAGTTTAATTTATCCATTATATGAAAATAAAAGTACAGAGTTGCCCTAAGCGGGTCTTTGAAGGGATAATGTGTCCTCGAAGGGACTGAAAGATAAATATGTCCTTATAAGGACTAATAAGGAAACGATCTTCAGTAAAAGGAGTTTCTTCTTCATTTTATTTCTGAATGCATTCTCCGTGGATGCTTGTTTCATTCTAGCTGCGGTACGAAGCTCAGCATCTCAGGGCTCCGGGTGTGGAGAACTCCTATTACGGCTTCTTCACTTGGCGACGTATCCATTAACAATTTGGAAGTAAAATTTTTCCAGATTAGGATTGAGAATATTCCTATGTTAAGTCTAGACTCAGAAGATTAGATTGTGCAATTGTGTAACTGAGATTAAACACAAAAGGCTAGTGTTTAATTCACTCAGTGTTGGCTCTGATACCAACCTGTCACACCCCGAATTTCCACGTGTCACCGGTGGGCCCGGTGGGGGAGTATCGTGACGTGGTTGGCAACATAATAGTCAAACAACACAATATAATAATGCACAGCGGAAGCAAAAGATAAATATATTACATTCCGAATATAAGTAATGTCAAAGTATTACAACGGAAGGTAAAAGATTCACAGGCGGATCAATAAAAGAAAACTGTTCAACAGACTTTAGGCATCTAGAATTTGCAAGATCCCCTAGTGACGCCCTGAGCTCCCAGCCAATTACGCATAGTACCTGTCACTTAACCTTTTTGGAAAATACGTCAGTTTACACTGGTAAATACAATTAACTGACTCATTTTGGAAAAAGAGTTTGAAAAGTGATTTGAGTGCAAACGGCACAAAATATCTTGACACATTGATTAAAATGCACAGAGGCAAAATTAATCTTTTATACTTGGGACAATTCTATTAATAAAAATCTTGTATCCGATTTACATGGTTGTCCAACATTTAGGGCCGGTGATTATACAATACAAGCCGGACAAGATTAATCGACACACCACAAATATAATCTCACAAGAAGATACCCTTACGAGTGAGTATACGTTATACATATGCAACAGGAGGTGTTATGTCTACACCTTGTGCTTACGTCGTGGCCATTCACTTTTTAAAATGAGCCAAGGATATCCAGGACACGGTCATTAACCCCCAATGTTATTTGTTATCAATCAACACAGATTAAAACGGGATTATGCAATTTAATCATCTCCGATTAAAAGGTTTCTACACCCGACCAAGCGGTATTTTTATAATACCGTACCCCAAGCCCGTATAGGGAAAATAAGTTAAAAGTATTTACCTGAGCTAGCAATGCAATTTATACTCAGCCGTATATCTTAATCAGCAAGCACGAGTACTTCTACTGGGGCTCTCAATCTGGAACGAAGGTTTTATTAACCTATTAGATTACTAACGGGTCTTATTTAAGTCGTAACTTAGACCGGTTAGTTTTAAGAGAGGTTTACGGTTCAAACGCATGATTAAGCGAAGACCGGAATAGAATGGGATTTAGACCCGACAAGTTCGAAGACTTGTATAATATGGGTAAACTAAACACATTCTGGATTTTGAGATATAAAGGATAAGGTTTGACCCGTTTCGGCTAATTTATGCAAACTAGTTACATAAACCGGACCGAACGCGCCAAAGGCGTAACGGGTAACCATAAGGGTCGCGAACAGGTTTCCTAAGTTAATATGCTTTAAATATGTCGTGATATCATTATGATACCTTCCATAATGCCCAAAACGAGATCAATCATTAATTATGCCCCGTAGGGGTATTTTGGTCATTTTAGAGATTATAAAAGGGATTTAACGCAACCCCGATGTTCGGGACTGAAGTAATCAGTAAACAACTTATTTTTAACAGATTATATTAGTTGGTAATAATCTTTATGTGTCAAAATGGTTTTAAGCCTAAACTACGCGTATAATACGCGTATAAACCCGTTTTAAGCGACGTACGATTAAAAATACGATTCTGGGTTTTCTGATTAGTTAAACAGGCTCAAAACATTACATTTATTATTTAAAATCAGTAGCAATTGGATTCGCGTCAAAATTCTTTGTAGAAATCATTTTATGACCGAAAAGGGTAAATTCGGTATTAACCGAATTAAGGCGATAAGCCTAGCTTAAGACCAGTTTAAAAATAATTAAAAATCTTCAAAAATCCCAAAATATTATTTAACATTAGTGGGTAAAAGTTTTGGTACCGAAAATCGGGTTTAGATAGGCTATACGTTAATCGCGCCGTTTAAATGAATAAAAAGTTTATTACATACGCTAATGCGCATATCTCCTAATCTAGACCTCCGATTGACGTGAAAATTTACGTACATGCTTAATAATCAGCAACTAAGATTATTGTACTTCCACATTTTCAAAATTCTCGTTGTGAGGTTATAAGGGCATTACGGTCCATTTTAAGCATTTAACGGAACCGCGCGAACGAAGCGGATAATCAACGAAACGAGTACAGAGGCTTATACCATCATGTAACCCATCCCTAATGAAGCACTAAGGCATTTCCAAATCAAACTAAAACGGGTCAGAACTGAGGTCAACGCAAAAGTCAAGGTTTTGCGCCTTTCGGTTCCGAACCGGGTTTAAACAGAAATTTGTCGAGTCGGGCAAGCGCAAACAAGTTTTTATACTTTTTACCAAGTTATATTAAGTTTAAAACAGGTTGCACGCCTCGCGGATTGCTAGTCGTGCATTAAATCGCATATTGAAATTCTGTTGACTTTTTCGGTCAACGTTTGACCCGACAAACGACCTAGTTAGGTCTGGATTTGGTACTTGCCCTTATGAGGGTTTAATACCCATATAATTACCTATCTAACGGTACTTTTAATTCGGGTTACGACTGAGCTATCGATAACAAAACCCGAAGTCAACCGTTTAATACGATATGTTGACTTTTAAGCTAAAAACTAAACTAGAATTAATTTAGAAGGGATTAGAGACTTACTAGATGAATAATGGATGACTAGGAAGGCCTTCAATCAGATTGTAAGCTCCTCCAATGCTCAAAATGCTTGTAATTGATGTGTGGAATGAGTTGTGAATGAAAGGGTCCTTATATAGTGGATTAAGACACCATAAGGTGTTGACAACCAAGCCTAGCACTCATCCACAATTGCTTGACACTTGTTTCTAGTGTGCTAGGGGTATTTTAGGGGCCATGTGATGTGTTAAATCGACCAAGGGTGGTGTATCTTGGCAATGGAAGACATGCAGGGAACAAGAAATCAACTTTCTGATCTGGGGAGGCAGTCGCGTAGCGCGACGCCCTTAGCCCTCAGGCTCGTGCTACGCGAGCGTGTAGGCTTCAGCCAACAAATTTTTAATAAATTGCAGATGGGTCCTTGGCTCTTCAAATTTTGAACAGGTGCTCTATTATTGTCGTATGAACCCTTATAATTGACATATAGGGGCTTCAAGACATATACCCACTTTGTTAAGCCCTCGGGTAATTTAATTGTTACCCGAAAAGGCCTAACTTTCATCGTTGACGCTTTAACCCCTCGCACACGAATTTGACCATAACTTTCTCATACGTTGACGAAACTGTACGAAATTTTAATCGTATATTCTAGTGAGCATAATTAACATTTACAAAGCTTCGGGTTTGTCAAAAGGTCACTCAGAGGTATATCTTTAAACATGTTGACACATTTAACCCCCGTAGTTTGAAATCCCTCACTTGTAGCTTCGTATGATCCATGATTTACTCGTTTGAAGGTATAAACATCATGTAGGGTTATTATAAAGTATGTTTATCCATTGTTGACATTTTGAACCCTTATTTTCACATACTTTCTATGTTTGTCAGCTTTAGTCCCTCTAAAGTATACTTTCTCACGTTCAAGCTGATGACACGTGTCAATACATTATAGGACGTGAATTTTCGAGGTGTTACATCCTCACCCCCTTAAAAGAAATCTCGGCCCGAGATTTACCGAAATAAAGGAAGTATTCTTTGCCTAATAATGGCAACTTACAGATGATTAGGAATTTGTATGATCTTATTTGTTGTTTCCAATGCAACTTTCAGATCCTGAATATTGGACTTACCAATCTATTGTCCTAACAACAGATGTTTAACATTTCATCTATACAAGGTCTCCAAAGGAGTAGCCTTAATACTTACATATCAATTATTAAAGAAAAGCTTATCTTAAGGTGGTTATTCCAACCATTACTTAACTAATATTAAGGAATAGCTAACCCTTGTCGTTAGTCGAACAATTCGACGATCCTGGGTAGCTGATGGCAAATTCTTAATCGTTGCCTATTTAGGGTTGCGGCATGCATGCATATGCAATATGAACCGTCTTTCTTATTTAATAATATAATATCCTCAGAATATTGAGTCTGGCTATATGAGCCTACGTCTTAAAATCTACTTACTCAAGGTTTCATTTATTCCATACACAATATGGAATTTTCACAATATTCCAGCCCACGGCGGGCTACAATTCGTAATTCTACCTGCCTTCCAGGAGGTAAGCAGGGACAACCTTAGAAAAGATAATTAAGATACAAGGAGGCTACAGAGATTTTCCATATCTCAGGCTCCAGTTCATTCATCATTGTCCGTGCCAAATGAGTGACACCTTTATGTTATAAATCCTCGAATTCCTTAATCGGGAACATTTACTTGGGAAGAAAAAAAATTTCCATTTTTGGATATCTTCTTTGAATACTACTAGTCGACTTTAGTACAATATGATCGTTGGGATATCTTAGGGGTTCCATGTATTAAACCTCCATGCTGATCAGACATGGAAATAATCTATGGGACACACTAGGATACGCCAATCCTCATATGACACTTTTATCAACATAGTTTAGCATTCGCAGGCGATAGAAAACAATGAGAAAAGAAAAATAATTAAAATAACATATGCTGTCGTACTCTATGCGAAGAAAGAGTGCTCTTAGATTTTCGGAAGGATTCCTTGCCGATACGAGAAGAATCGTTTACTAAGGTTTCCTTGGTAATTATACTTTGTGGGTATAATAAAAATTTTGCTAAGTTTATGGTTCATGAAGATTTATTATTGCCTGTATTAAAAACAGGGCACTTAGCAGGAATTATCATTAATACATGATAAGGAAGTCTATTGTACAAGTGCTTATATTAAATCAATAATGGAAGTTTCACAAACTAGGCACCTAGCTCAGTTGGCTAGGCGCGCGAAAGGGTGCGGCCGGCCTAGACCCGGGTTCGATTCCGGGGACGGTCAGTTCCACCATTTTTATGTTTAATATTAATTAATCGTACGGACACGTGCAATTATGAGGGTTGTCTCATAAGGAGTCTTGATAATTAATTGCTTCTTATCACTCACAATATGGACTTGATTTTTAAGGCAACCAATCGATTTTTATCACTATATTGAGTCCTTAAGTATGCAATCAAAAGTTTGCTATAAGGATATTAGAAAAATAATTTCTAACAGATATTAATATCAATATAGGATTTGTTGGAGCATTTTCGACGTAACATCGTCACTTTCTACCGGGCGATAAATGACCGGAGTCTTAATCAGGTGGAGACAACAGTCCTCAACCTTTATCATTCATAATATATTCATACGTGCCAGTATTAATTAAGTTTCTACATAAACTGTTTGATAACGAATGGTACATATTATACTATTATTATTCTGCCCCATCTCTTGGGCGTTCATCCTGACAACTCGTGCGTTTGTCATCTTGGCCTACTTGGGCTCCTTCTGTTTCCTAGGGCAGTTGGTCTTGATATGCCCCATCTCGTTGCAACCATAACAGGTTGCATCTTTCAACTTCTTGCAATCCATGGTTTTATGTTCCCTAGATTTGCAAATTCCGCAAGCTCTGGGCTGCGATTTGGATTTTGGTTCGAACCTGCATTTCCCATAATGGCGCTTCTTGCAGGTCTCACATACTGGTTTCTGGTCGGACTTTTGTTTGTTCTTCTTCTTAGAACTCTGGGAGTTATCTACCTCCCTTTTCCTTTTTAGTTCATCCTTTGCATCAGAGGCATGAACGAGATCCTTCTTACAAGTGAGGAAATGTGGTCCTAGATAAAATTTAGACCGAGCAGCATGGGGCTCCTTGAACTTTTTCACAGCCTTCTTCACAGCTTTTCCAACAGCCGCGTCTATCATAGTTTGAAGGACATCTTTGGAAATTCTAAGGTTCACAATTTCAGCATCATTAGCATGCGTCGTGCCATCAATGGCGCGATCGACTGTTGTCTTATCCGTGTTTGCCATACTCGATATTGGTTCCTAATACCAATAAAATAATTTCTTAGTTGCAATCCAACAACTGCTATTTCTCATTTTGATGGTCTTAATATAAACTAACCATGGTGTCAATAACCTATACAGGCTATTATAGCACTAACATTCTTAATGAACATTATTTATAATATATTAATATTACTTAGCCTAGGTCGCAAGGGACCATTAATGGCATTAAAGATTTGGACCTAGTCCATCACTTTTCTGACAGAGGATCAAAACGTCACATCTGTCTTTATTATATTTAAGAATTTAGGTAGCTTGAAAGCTTGCCGTAGGAATATCAGAAAGGAGTGATTCCTATTAGATATAAAATATTCATCTAAGGTTTGTTGGAGCATTTCTTAAAGTATCATCGGCCAATTTCTACTTCGTATAAAATAACCGAAGTCCTAGTCGGACGGAGACAACAGTTCTCAACAGTCATCGTTCATTATTGAATCACATGTGTCATCATCAAATAAATTTCTGCATAAACTGCTTGATAAGGAAAAGTACCTGCTATTTAGTTATTCTCCTGCACCATCTCCTGGCGTTCATCTGGAAGACTCATGCGTTTGTTTTCCTGACCTCTCCAGGCTTCTTTATTAGCTTTGGGCAGTTGGTTTTGATGTGCCCTTCCTCGTTACAATTGTAACATGTGGCGTTCTTCATCCCCTTGCAATCTAAGGTTTTGTGACCCTTGGTCTTGCAAATCCCACACAATTTAGCACGTGGGTCTATTGTACATTTTCCAAAATGTTGCTTTTTTGCAGTTACTGCATTTGGGTCTGTTATCAGGCTGACTAGAGTTCTTCCTAACCTCGGGATCCTTCCCGCGCTCCGAGCTTCCCTTCTTCTTCTTGTTAGTTTGATGAGAGTTTTCCTCCTCTCTTTCACTTCTTCTCTCGCCAGAAGCCTTAACAGACTTAATTCTGATTGCGTCTAAGGTTAGAGATAAGGATAAGTCCACCGCGGACCTATATGTGGTTGGCCTAGATGCTTTAACATTCCCTTTTATCTCTGGTGCTAGGCCTCCAATGAAACGCGCTATGCGTTTAGGTTCAGGGGTGACTAGATAAGGAACCAGGCGGGACATAGTGTTGAAACTTGTCACATATGCCTGACAATCCAAATTCTCCATGACCAGAGTTAAGAAGTCTGATTCTATCTTTTCTACTTCATGCTGAGGACAATAGTTTTCCTTGACTAATGCAACAAATTGACCCCAAGATAAGTTGTAGAGTAGAACTTTCCCCGTGGCTTGGAGCAGTGATCTCCACCATGCCAACGCTTCTCCTTTAAATGATTGTGAAACAAATTTCACAATATCTTGCTCCGCACAACCGCTGATGTCAACAATAGCGTCCATCTCATCGAGCCATGTCATGCAATCGATGGCTCCTTCTTCTCCTGTGAAGTCTCTGGGCTTGCAGGAGACAAAATATTTATATGAGCAGGTCTTAACTGGTGCCTCTTGATGAAACACAACTTGTCTAGACGGAATACTCCTCTGATTTGACAAGTCATGAACATCGTCCTCCTTTGACTCATGTGTTATAAGAGGGGGCTTACAGCTAGCCGCAGATAGAGTCTTAGAGTGGGTATTATTCGACTCATCATACTGCCGATCAAGTGCTCGAGTAACAGCATAATCTATTATTGCCTGCAGTTCTGCTCCAGTTACATTAATTCTGGTAGTATCATTGCTCTCCTTCAAGTGACTGTTAACTTCATCTAATCCAGCCATGTAGCTTGATTGCTACATAAATATTAACAATGATTTATTCAGAGATTAATATGGAATCATCATCTTTGACGATTTGTCAACCATGGTAATATAAACCATATTGGTTAACTTGTTAGTTATATTTAATTAGTATTTTCTATTATAATTTATCCTAGTTATAAAACATTAAGGATATTAAAGTGGCGCATAAGGCCTAGTCACAAGGACAGTTCTAAATTTTATAAGCCATGATTTCAGAGAATCTAGGCATTAAGGTTTGAATCACGTTCATTACCTTCTCTTGACAGGGAGTTGTAGACTCCAACTGTCTTTTGTCTTTTGGGACAATAGATATAGCCCGTGGGCATTTCCCTTCTGAGGGATGGTTATATTGTACTTCCACATTTTCAAAATTCTCGTTGTGAGGTTATAAGGGCATTACGGTCCATTTTAAGCATTTAACGGAACCGCGCGAACGAAGCGGATAATCAACGAAACGAGTACAGAGGCTTATACCATCATGTAACCCATCCCTAATGAAGCACTAAGGCATTTCCAAATCAAACTAAAACGGGTCAGAACTGAGGTCAACGCAAAAGTCAAGGTTTTGCGCCTTTCGGTTCCGAACCGGGTTTAAACAGAAATTTGTCGAGTCGGGCAAGCGCAAACAAGTTTTTATACTTTTTACCAAGTTATATTAAGTTTAAAACAGGTTGCACGCCTCGCGGATTGCTAGTCGTGCATTAAATCGCATATTGAAATTCTGTTGACTTTTTCGGTCAACGTTTGACCCGACAAACGACCTAGTTAGGTCTGGATTTGGTACTTGCCCTTATGAGGGTTTAATACCCATATAATTACCTATCTAACGGTACTTTTAATTCGGGTTACGACTGAGCTATCGATAACAAAACCCGAAGTCAACCGTTTAATACGATATGTTGACTTTTAAGCTAAAAACTAAACTAGAATTAATTTAGAAGGGATTAGAGACTTACTAGATGAATAATGGATGACTAGGAAGGCCTTCAATCAGATTGTAAGCTCCTCCAATGCTCAAAATGCTTGTAATTGATGTGTGGAATGAGTTGTGAATGAAAGGGTCCTTATATAGTGGATTAAGACACCATAAGGTGTTGACAACCAAGCCTAGCACTCATCCACAATTGCTTGACACTTGTTTCTAGTGTGCTAGGGGTATTTTAGGGGCCATGTGATGTGTTAAATCGACCAAGGGTGGTGTATCTTGGCAATGGAAGACATGCAGGGAACAAGAAATCAACTTTCTGATCTGGGGAGGCAGTCGCGTAGCGCGACGCCCTTAGCCCTCAGGCTCGCGCTACGCGAGCGTGTAGGCTTCAGCCAACAAATTTTTAATAAATTGCAGATGGGTCCTTGGCTCTTCAAATTTTGAACAGGTGCTCTATTATTGTCGTATGAACCCTTATAATTGACATATAGGGGCTTCAAGACATATACCCACTTTGTTAAGCCCTCGGGTAATTTAATTGTTACCCGAAAAGGCCTAACTTTCATCGTTGACGCTTTAACCCCTCGCACACGAATTTGACCATAACTTTCTCATACGTTGACGAAACTGTACGAAATTTTAATCGTATATTCTAGTGAGCATAATTAACATTTACAAAGCTTCGGGTTTGTCAAAAGGTCACTCAGAGGTATATCTTTAAACATGTTGACACATTTAACCCCCGTAGTTTGAAATCCCTCACTTGTAGCTTCGTATGATCCATGATTTACTCGTTTGAAGGTATAAACATCATGTAGGGTTATTATAAAGTATGTTTATCCATTGTTGACATTTTGAACCCTTATTTTCACATACTTTCTATGTTTGTCAGCTTTAGTCCCTCTAAAGTATACTTTCTCACGTTCAAGCTGATGACACGTGTCAATACATTATAGGACGTGAATTTTCGAGGTGTTACAAGCGGCATGCTTGAAATATGGAAAAACGATCATGAAACTCTATTGTGTGCATAAAACCATGTAATGGTGATGATACGCCAAGGTTGACAAGCCCGGGGAATGGGTAATTAAGTTTAGCAATCAAAAAAATTGAATGATGAAGGATATGCCACATAACAAACTGGTCGAATAATCGAAACATGGATTTGTGAACTATTCGTTTATAAACCGGGTTTCAATGCGTGAAATTTGAATGATTGGATCCGTATTTTTATTACGGGCGCGTAGGAAAAAGAATCGCCTAAAACGGACTTATAGGTAAAAAGTTATGAACATTAGAAGTTTGATTTTTCTTGAAAATGGTGCTGGGCAAAAATGCAGGTTTTTAACCTGCACCCGCTGGAAAATTGGTTCCCCCGCGGCATGCGACAGGGAACATCAATTCTGTCGCGACACGCGGGAGCGCTTGCGGGGCACGAAGGATTTAGTGGAGTCTGTCGCGTGGCGCGACAGACTAAAATCCGAATTTTTATTTTATTTTCTAATTGTTTGATATTAGAACCTGTTTTTATGAGTTTTAATGTTGTCAAAACTAACATTTAACGTGGTTTTGACATTAGGTGAAGTTGGTCTTACTCCGGATGACGATCAAGCAAGAATCCAAGAACCGAACACAACGTTTCGAAGCTTCCGCGTTTATCTAACCTTGTTGTAGACAATATTTATTTTGTAAACACTTAACTTAACGTTTCGATGTTTAAAACTTGTTAGTTATTTAACTAGAATATTATCTCTGTGTATGCTTACCACCAAAACTAAGTTTTTGAAATTATGCATTTGGTATGAAAATGCATACTTTTATTTAGAAATCTTAATTAAATAAGACGGGTGTTACACACACATACATGGTTCTTGGCTACAAATATTATGAAATCATAGTTCTTGAGTGCTAGGGTTTGCATAGTTAACAAGTTCTTGATCAATGATGAAGTTTGTGAGTTATATGTGGTTGTATAGTTACTAGGGTTTCGATTTTTACATGATCTTGGTAGGAATATTGATAACCTTGATTGATTCTTGATGCATATGTGATATATAATATGAGATATATGATGATGAGCTGCTCTATGTAGAGTACACATGATTGTTTTGATCGAAAAATATGATAATAAAAGCATAAAAACCGTTTTGAGAAGCTAGGTAATAAAACAACTTTTGTTAGGAAAGTTACAGCCAACTTGTGTCGACTGTAACCGAATCAAAATTGAACGAAAACAAGTGTTTCTTAAGTCTAAAATGTAGTCCCAGTAAATAGCTTTCGAACCCCACTGGAATCATAATTTTTTGACATTATTTGATATTTTAAATGAATTTTCCATAATAAAGGTCCAGGCTGCGTTTTCTGGTAGAATTTGCAGTCTATTACGAATGTTATAAATTGGTGTAGGGTCTGAGTTAATACTTGAAAATTTTACTGTAAATGGTCCTATGTGATGTTAAAATTCTCCAATTGGAATTTCATTAAAAGAGTTAACATGGATTTTTAAATGAATTTTGCCATAAACTGTCGCCAATCAGACCTATGTGTGAGAGATTATTTTTAATATTATTATGTGCATAACTAGGTCATGAGAAAATTACACAAGTCTTAATGGACTAAACGACATGTCTTGTAAAAATATCATAATCTTTCGAGTCTGTTTGGTATTTTAAATAAATTCCGTAAAACAACTCAAAATCTGATGTGAAACTGAAACATGCTAAAAGTTAATGTAGATGTTTTGAGTGTAATTGTGTGTTACTACAAGGGATTAGTTGTTGTTTAAAACCTAAACGAGTGCCAATGAACGTATTGCATGTCATGAGATGAACATATGTACATACCCACATGAACGGTTAATTAAATGTCCACGTGTTGCATGGTTATGTATTAGTATACGTGTAGGAATACGTGAGCACAAACTAACTAAAACGGTAACTATACAAGGATGAGGTTAACCATTTTTGCTACTTTTCACATATTTTCTAGCCGAGCAAACTAGGGTGAGTTCACAACTTTTTTTCTAAAAGCATGCGTCCAGGGTTTGGGACAACACAATTACGGTATCCCTGGTTTGGGCTACATGCGCGTTCCTAGTTTGGGACCACATCCATGCAATCCACTGGAGGTGGAATAGTACACATAAACTAAACACAAACTCTATCTGGAAGTCCCTACACATTTTACCGATTAGTATGTCGGGTTGACAGGAGGGGTATTAGCTGATAGCGTTATTAGGTTTGACAAACCTCACACCGTGCTAGGAGCCTTGAGTGAACTATTGACCTTTTCATTTCATCAATGTGAATAGACATTGATTAGGGCATAAAAACTATAGCGTCAGTATTCGGTACATTCAGTTTAGTTACCTTGACGAGGGTTAGCTACCCAAGTCATACTTATAACGCTTGCATGTGAACTTACGCTTAACTAAAATTTGTGAATTCGCCAACTTTATGTTGACACACTATTGCATGCTTCACAGGTCGTTAGGCACCACTTGGACAGAGGCTTGCAATGGTTGGAGTGTCGTGGGTTATTAAACTTTACGTTTTATTTATACTATGAACTGTGGTTTTTGATCGTGTCGCGATTTTAAACTTTGCTTCCGCTGTTAACTTAAACTATGTTTTGGACTTTTAAACTTGATCACTAATCGTTTTGTTATATACCCTGCATGTGGAATTTGAGGGTGTGACACAAAAGGTTGATAATTGTAATATAGTTAATTTTAAAATTTTCGTGTTTTTAAGTGGTCGGTATAGGAAAAAAAGGTTGGTAATTGTAATATAGTTAATTTTGAAGTTTCCGTGTTTTTAAGTAGGCGTATTCTAGGGTACTACTTTTAGGGACAGCTAATGATACAATGCCATGTCATTTTTATCCACTAGTATTCTAGAACCATCAAAACACTGATGGTGTCTACCCAGAAGAGATGGACCTCACCCTTTTACTCCATCACCAATAACACACACCCTAAAGGGATGGACCCCACCTCCTCAAACATTAAAGTGGTAAATAATTCAAGGCAACATGTAGGTGTGTAAACTACCCTAAAAGCAACCCTAGGGGTTGGTGACGGTGTTGCCAAGCGGCAAACTAACCGCATGGCGCCCCTATCAATCGATATTTAATGGGTGTGTCTGGAAACTCTTATTCTTTATAATAATTGAAGAACCTGCCAGGTTTTATTCAATTCAAATATTTGACTCATATACCCTAAAATCCTTTTAATCTAATGAATAGTATAAAAAATTACAAAAATAACAATTAGTATTTATTTGTGTTAGAGCATCTCCGACGTTTATACATAGAGTTGTCCGCATATCCAGACTCAATAAGAGAACGGGGAGACACCGTTGGAGGGCCTCATCTAGACGACCACGAGCCGACCCCAAGGACCCCGACCATTAGGAGTGGGACCCGTCGAAGAATTTCAAAATACAAAAATTAGCCAACTATTTAAAAAAATCATTAAATTTATAAATATAAAAATATACCCACTTTTATTTTAGAAACAAGACACACCAAACCATTTCACTTTCAGTTTTAAATTTCACTACACTCTTATTCAAATTTTACTCAACACTCATCTCAAACCATTTCACTACCCAGCCTACATCTAATGAAAAATGGGTGGAGGGTAATCATTCCTCACTGAACCGTTGGCGTCACGCGATAGAAACATTCGGCGTCCTGTGCAACTGATCCCTCAAACAAACCCTATGCGTCCCATGCAACCGATCCCCAATGCAAACCCTCAGCGTTCCGTGCGACCGATCCCTCATACAAACCCGCTGCGTCTCTTGCAACCGATCCCTCCTACAAACCCTCCCCAACCCGTGTAAGTATGCCCCCATAAAAACCTTATGACGATGAACCTTTCACGACCGAAGAATTGAACACGGCTTACGAACAAGTCACCTGGTCTTACGTAGCCCTACAATTGTGCGGAGAAGATTGTTCCAACGGTAAAATGACTTTTACTGAACGACTAATTGAAAAATAATAATAAACCAAATTAAAATAAACTAAAAATACAATTTATTAAAAATGAAATAATGGATTTTAATAATCTTAACTATTAGCCGTTGACTGGCAATGATCTCAACTTAAAATATAACCAGTGGTAGTCTCACCTTTGCATATATTGTAAATCAATGACCTTTACTAAACCGAAAAGGATAAGGGGATTAAAAGAAATTAAGGTTCTTTAGTAAAAGTCCATTAGTTTGCAATATGTGAAAATGTAGAACCACCACTGATTATTTTTTGAAGTTGGAACCCTTGCCGACCAACGGCTAATAGTTTGAATTATTAAAATCCATTTTTCCTAAAAAAAATTACACCAAATTTCTTAAAAAGTATTAGCAAAATTGTATGAACTATTTCAAAAATCAATTCGGTCAACACCATTTTTTATTAACATATTCATCTCAACTTCGGCTGAAGTTATAATTGATGATGTTGTAAGCTCGAACTCAAGGACGACAACCATGTGAGTGGACGAATAGTCCCGGTTCATGACCATGTCCAACAATACTCTAGCCGTTGATTTGCTTACGTGAACTCTAGTAATTATACAAGTTGTACGTACATATATTAAACATTTCATGTTGAAGAAGCAAGACGCGGTTTCGGCTCGAGTGTTGCTTCTTCGCATGTACATATAGTATATAACATGACCTACCCAAAAAAACATTTCAATCGTGTTGTTTCAAAACATTTGTATTCTTTTTCTATAACTTCCAACAAAACCCTATCACCCAGGTACACCCATAGGCAAAACGTGATCCGGACCGTCACCAATTCTAAAGGAAACACACTCATCGCCCAAAGGTACACTATAGTAAAACTCAGTGGCGGAGCTTGAACGAAAACTCACTATGAGCGGACTCTATAAAAACTTTTTTTTTTTTTTTTTTTTTTTTTTTTTTGTAAAATTAACGTTACTACCGAAAAATCACTAGAGAACCTCTCCTAATAAAGTCACGCCCCTGGTAAAAAAAACCCCTTTGGAGCTTCCTTCCTCATTATTAGGGCTAGATTTGCTGCAAGGGTCGATCTGAACGAAGAAGAAGTGAAGGAAAGATGGTGAACATGACGACGTTTTTCGGGATGTCGCTTGGGGCGTTTGTGTTCTGGCAATCAATGGATAAGGTTCATGTCTGGATCGCTCTTCACCAGGACGAAAAGGTCTCTCATTTCTAACTTTTTAATTCTCTTGTTTGATATCAATTTTGCATCTTTCTCTAAATTAGGGTTCCGATTCCGAATAATACTATTTGAATGTTGAGATTTAATTAATGCTTGAATTGAATTTAGAGTTAAAATTGGGTGAAAACAGTAGTATGTTAATGAATTAAGATGACATTCGGTGGTGTCTAGGGTTCAAGCACATAGATTACTGATTTTGTTAAATGCTTGCTACTCCAGATATATCTATCAACCTAAGCATTGCAAGATTACTATAACGAATCTACTTTCTTTTGCCTTATCACGTCTTGATTGCCATGTGTACTACGGTTTTGGATTGCTTATTAAAACTGCTGATCTGAGTGATTATTTGTAAGCTGTCTTGAACAAGGGGTTCAAAGTAGTTTGTTCTGGTGTCCAAATTGCTTAGTATGTCAAATGGCAATAAGCAGACAAGATAAGTCATTCCTAATCAATGTTAAATTACTTGTTACAAGAGTTGTACAGAACTGAATATTATGCCACTTAACTATTTTCAACCACTTCTGTTTAGCGTTTCTGTGAGTAGACATGATACAGTTGTTCTTAACACTATCTTTGTACAATTATAAGGAGCACGTTTTTTAGTTTTTGATTATAACTATCACAATTACTACTTTTTTGAAGTCGGCCTAAAATGGTAGAGTTGGGAAAGTTGGAGCTTTCTCCAAATGAGATACGGTTTTAAGTTATGAGGTCACAGAGAGCTGTTTTTCAACCTCAAGATTGTGAACTCTTTGAGATTTAATTAGTAGGGAAAATGTTATTGAATAGTGAATAGTAGTCAAGTTCCATAAGATTTAACCACTCAAGTTTCAATATTGTGACACATGAAGCAAATCTGAACCTATGCAGTTATAGCGGTCCTAAATCAAATAGCAGTCAAGGATATAGCGGTGGTAAGCGGTAATTTTTATATCGTGCATATTTTATGTATTTATATGTATATAAATATATATATTGAAAAATATTAATAATAATATCAAAATTTATAGTAATATCATATTATCATGCAAAATATTAGTAGTAATATCGAAATCCAAAACATGAACTAAGGAAGTCCAGCAATTTAGAGATTTAAGTTTAATTTTGTTGAATGATGAACTGATGAAGAACCGGCGAATGAAGACTTTTGGTCTTGATTTAGGTTTAATTTTGGGTTTGGGCCTTTACTTTTGGGTTTATTTTTAAACAAAAAGTTGATTAATGTGGGCTTTACCGTACTTTTGGGCTGAAATAAGAAAAACCGCTAAAAGCAATGCTACGACCGCTATATGGGTTTCAAAATAGCAGTCCAATAGCGGGATTTAGCACCGCTAATAGCGGGACTGCTATATGGACCGCTATGGGTTCGTATGTCCGCTAAGCGCTATAGCAGTGCTATAGAACCGCTATAGCACGCTATTGACTGCATAGATCTGAACAACCGATTTCTGGTAAAAAAAATACCCAACTTTGGAAATATTTTGAATCTTGAGTGGTTAAAAAAAATCTCTTAAAGTTTTAATGGAAAGATTGAGGACAGATACTACGATGGAAAGGTTGGTGCAAGGGTGTGAGACTGTTTGTTCAACCTAAAAGTCCAAATGTATACATAACAAACATACCCAGAATAATAATCTTATTCGTAGCTAGTGATGGTAGTAGTGAACTAATGCTAGTGATGGATCATTATGGTTTTGTTTCATCGTTAATGAGTCAGAACAGGTAACAACAAGATTAGCTTAACAGAAAACGGGTCAAAGGTTGACCAATTTGTATTTAATATGGATCAAACCTCCTAAATAGTTTTCATCGAGAATAGTGATTTTTGTCAAATAACAAATGATTTTAATCATATTTAACAAGCTAACCATTCATTAAAATGTCATAAAGTTGAAGCAGAAAATCAGTGTTTTTGGGTGAACGTGGCCGTTTCAGGCTTTCAGCTGGTACCAAATTAATTGTTTGACCCAAACCCGTTACCTAGCCCACCTGACATATATACTACCTATTTGGAATTGGAGGGATTTTCTAATAACAAAATATATGGATTGTTTGTTTGTATACACTGCAGAAAGAGAGACTGGAGAAGGAAGCAGAGATCAGGAGAGTGAGGGAACAGTTGCTACAAGAAAATAAAGAGAGAGAGCCGCTCGCTTAAATCACTTGAAATTATCATTCATGATTTCCCCTCAAAACTGTTGTTTGATTTGCCTGAGTTTTGACCAGGACATGACTTTTGTATCAAGATGACACCCATGTTTGTTGTTGAATAAGTTTGTCTTCTCTAATAATAGTATTACTTTTGCTACACAAGGATGCATTTTTGTACTTTGTTGTAGAGGCTCCAACTTCTCTAGTTAAAGTTAAATTGGAAACTATTTTATAAGTCATTGAAATATGCATACGTTTTTATTTAGGGCAAATGTTATTAATAATAATAACTTATTTTCTTCTCACTTGGTTATTTTGTCCAGTTTTGCCGGTTATACTTTGTTTTGATGATATATACTTAGGGGTGCAAACGAGCCGAGCCGAGCCCGAGCTCGACCATGCTCGAGCTCGAGCTTGATTAACTTATAAGAGCTCGGGCTTGAGCTCGGCTCGTTGGTATTTTCTCAAGCTCGAGCTCGGCTCGGGCTTGGCTCGTTTATTATCTATTAATTAATGTATTAAATAAAAATAATACAAATAATAGACTTTTTAGGCTCACGAGCTCGATAAGTGAAGCTCGGGCTCGTTTACTTAATAAGCTTATTTTTAGGTTCGAGGTCGGCTTGTAAACAAGTTAAAATAAGCTCGGCTCGACTCTGCTCGTTTACACTAAGGCTCGATAAGGCTCGACGAGCCTAACGAGCTTCACATGCGAGGCTCGAGCTCGGGCTCGATAAACAAACGAGCTTTATTTTAAGCTCAAGCTCGGGCTCGATAAGGCTCGGCTCGTTTCAAGCTTTTTCTCGAGCCGATCTCGAGTAGCTCGCGAGCCGCTCGGCTCGTTTGCACCCCTATATACATTACAATAATTTGTGACTGTTTGAACTTTGAACCAGTTAAACTTATGACGTGATATTTTGTATTGTTATTAATAATAATTATTATCATTGTCACTAAATATTATTGAATTTAGAACTTTGGTCCGATTAGAAAAAGTTTAAAATACAATAGTCCTAATAGTCTTAACGTACGATGTGCACACATAACATGCGTGATTAGGATTCTCATGAGTGATTTTATTGTTTTTTTTTTTTTGCTGACCACGTGTGTGATTATGGTTTGTTTTTTGTTTTTTTTCATGCATGATTAGGGTTTGAGTTTTATAACATGCGTAATTTGCCCACGTACACATCACACATTAAGAACTATTGTACGTTAATATTCTCCCATATATATGTATTCCAAATCAGATTTTTGAATTAAAGATGTTTGTTAAACAAACTTCGTACATACCATAGAGACGATCACAGTAATAATACTCCAGTGGAAGTCATTGCTTCTTTGAAAATTATTACATTTATATATTGGGCTTTACATAAGATATGGACCATAAAAGATTCTTTTCAAATTTAGAATTGCTCGCGGCCTGGCCCAACATTAAAGGTTAATACTTAAAAGAATTCAATCTTGAAACTAGAGGTGCAAAAGGGAATCCGGATCTGGTATCTCATATGTGTTGGAAGTTAGTTAAAAGTTTAGGGGCCGTGTTGTAACATTTAAGAAGTTAGAGGGTCAAATACACGTATATAAGTCATAAAGAGAAGCCTATGCTATTGCTCCGTAACACTTGATCGAGCGAGTTTTTTACGAGCTAAATCCGAATGAGCTTCGAGCTTTTTGGACAGCCCTAAATCTACTATTCAGAAATGTTCAAACTTTAAATTTAAATTTAATTGGATGATGCAAGGGGTGTCCTTCAATGTTGATGCCCTTGTCATTCCCTTATAGAATTATAATATGGTTTTAGCTGGGTGACACGGTGGCTGGATGCGGCATCCAGATGCGGCGTGTGGTGGCTGAGGTGGCCGGTGGCGTCCGACGGTGGCGTGACTGGCGGAGGTGGTGTGGTGGTGGGTCTTGGCGTTGTCTCACAAATCAATTATAAGGGGGTAAGAGCGCTCCACTAGTGATGGAATTTAAACACTCACAACATCCAATCAAGTTCCGCCACGTCATCGAGCTTCATTCTATCACTAGTGATGGATTTTAGTGGAAATGTCCATCACTAGTGATGGTTTTTTTTTATTTTTAAATTTTAAATTATAAATTAACATCTTCGTCATCGATCACCATCTTCATCATCATCTCCGTTCATCATCTTCGATCACCATCTTCATCATCGATCACCATCTTCATCATCGTCTCCGTTCTTCATCATCGATCACCATCTTCATCATCATCTCCGTTCATCATCTTCGATCACCATCTTCATCATCATCATCATCTCCGTTCTTCATCACTGATCGTCATCTTTATCATCATCTTCGATCACCATCTTCATCATCATCTCCGTTCTTCATCATCGATCACCATCTTCATCATCATCTCCATTCATCATCACCTTGTTTCCAAATCTTCACCGGAGCAACCAACAATAACCACCCCTTACCTGAATTGTATAGAGAAAAAGGCAATGACCAACGTTCACTTTTTGAATTACAACGCGTGAAGACGACAACGCGTCATATTCACCACGCGTGAACTTTGGGAGTGGCGATGGTGTATAATGGCATTCAACGCGTGGAACTTTGGTGACAACGGGGCGCCCCGGTGGCCTAAGTATGTAAAAGTCTTTTTAGTTTTAAAAACCAGGTTGATGAAACACTGGTTAGCACTAGGTTATCCCAGTTAATCGTCTCGTGGATTAAAGGTTCAGTCTCTTCCTCCACTCGTCGTTAGCTGACGATCCTGCAAAACAGAACACCAGTGACTCGCCACAAGGAGGGGAATAGAGGGGTTCTCCTTGTGACCAGTACCCTCCGACGTGAGAATAAGTACTGTTCTGAGGAAATAGTGTGTGTTGAGAGTAAAGGTGTGAGAGAGCGAAATCCTTAAACCTGGAGGTGGAGTCATCTATTTATAGCCGAAGAATGAAGGAGGAGGAGGAGACTTGCCAGCTAGCCAGTGGGTGCCAGCTGTCCGGCCAAGGGGAATATCCTTTCTGTCCCCTCTGCTGTCTCAAGTCTAGTGGATGACGTGGCCCGCGCTCACTCGTTCCAGTTGGGCGCCCGTTAGTACTGGTTGTCGGCTTTTCCTCCAAAGATCTTGAAGTCATGGTTGGCGTCCCTCTATAGGTGCTACATGTCGTCCTTTCTGTCTGGATGAGCATCTTCCTTGTCACCAGTGACTCCTTCAAGAAGCTTCTAGAAGCATCTGGATGCACACGGGTGATGTGGACGCCATGCTGAAAAAGTGGTGTGGTCCTTATACCATGTATGCACTTATGTGGGACCATACCTCTTTACAGGTGTAATTAGTAGTTAATGGAAAATGATTAAAACACCCTTGAATCTCATTAAATAGTATAGTTATTGTTATTCTGATGTGTAAACAATCCCCTTAATTCAATTACTCAACGTTCAACACATGTTCTTACTGTTTTTAAATAAGACAATGTTTGTATGGGATCTTAACTCTTCAATACAAAAACTTGTTTATTTTATTTTAAATATTCACTCGGCGCTTTTTTGTTTTTTTTTTTTTTTTGTTTTTTTTTTTTTGCTCAAAACCCTTAAAAACATGTATATTACATATGTAATATTTTTCAAAAAAAAAAAAAAAAAGTCAGGAGGTTAGATTTTACTAGGTTTTCTCACCACAAGTGGGTTTTCTATCTATCATTCCCCCAATGTATGTGTGTGTGTATATATATATATATATTATCTAATAAATAATATTTGTCACCTATCTTTTCTTTATCTCACAAATAAAAAATAATATCATTTATCTCATAAATAATATTAATTATCCACTGATATTTAATTTATTTTTAATTAAATAACCAATTACATAAAATAATCCTTTGTCCCTGGCCCTTGGTCCGATGGACACCAGGCAATGATAAGGCTTGAAAACCGACCTTGGTAGTATGTTCAAGTCTTGGAGCCAGCAAGGTTTTACACATAAGTGTGGGTCACTCTATGATAACAACTCGTGCGGGTATCTGTGTTGTTTTTCCTTTGAATGCCCAGCCAAACTCTGAAGCCAGTATGAGTCCGGTTAAGACAACATAGCTGGCCGAAGTAGGATGGTGGGTCTCCCAATGTGGGGGTTGCGACCAAATGTTACATAAATTGAAAGTCACCTTTCTTAAAAATCCATAAAATAATCATTTCTTAAACAACAACTTCCATAAATATTTATTTTCGAATTACTGTTAAATACCGCAAATTCGTTAATTATAAAATTTAACTCTTAAATATTTTTCATTGTTTATCGTTCAAAATGTAATTCTTTGTATCTTACCTCATTAACAATTAACAATTAACAATATTAATTAATCGTGAACGAGACATCTCATATCAAACATGTTCTTCTAAAAGAAATAATCACCGCAAATTTTATCCATATTCACCCACCATCTACTACTAAATACCACCACTACCAAATGGATCAAAGTTCTAATCATTTCGTGTAATTTAGCTCAAATTTCAATAACTAGAAGATAAACTAATTATAAAATAGTGTTATTGATTCTTTTATTTTCAATTTATTATAATATCAAATAATTACAATTGAGACATTTTACAAAACTCTAGTTTTCCGGTGTTAACTATTGTTGTCTGTCGTTATGGACATGCAAAAACCTAATTAACCTTGGTAGCTAGGGTAAGCAGGGTATCGAATCCAGAGGAGTCTGTGGTTAATGCTAATTATTATTTGTTTGTAAATAATTGAATTACGTTGAGAACTTGCTAGAAAACTATAAACAATAACGTTGAGATTGTAAAAACAATGATAGGAAAAACGTGGTCACTCCAGGATTCAGATTCTGTAGTTACTAATAACCTAGTTCTGATTTTATTGGATGCTATTGATTGAATAGTAAATCTGTCACATCTACCAATTACCTATGTAGTTCAAAATCTTAATATTAATTTATCAGATAAATATTAAAACAAACATACATAGAAATCATTCAACCAACAAAAGCATAATTGGATTCAAAACATAATTATAACTCTGACTGTCACTCAGGATTTGTCTGTCACACAAATAATATAATCATGTAAATAGTCGGCTGTCACCCGACTACAAATCCAAATCTCAATACAAAACAGAAACTAGAATTAAAAGTGTCTAACAAGAATCATTCACCCGAAGTGTCCACAAAAGATTTAGCCGCTCATGATTGGTTGTTGATCTTCAATGCTTGGGTAAACGGTTGAAACCATGTGATGTCGCCACCCCCAGAATTGCCGTCGAGATGATGATATTGATGTTGAAAACCTTCCCCCACAAAAGATGTTGGGCGATGATGGTCTTGCCTTCCTTCACGTGGATCCGGCCCAATCAAAATAATCCATAAGTATCCTCTTATGAATATGGCGGCCCACTTGTGATGACCATATATTGTGTTTTTTAAAATAGGGGTTTTTACATATTTCCCCTTTCTAAGTTGGCTTATTACATATTTACCCAATCATAATATTCAATTACATATTTCCCCTCCCTAACCCATATATATTACATATTTCTCCTTTTCATTAAAAGTACTCATATTGAATGACTATTTTACCCTTAGTGAACTAATTAAATGAATATTTACATATTTCCCCTTTCTAATATCATTAATCAATCATATATTTCTCCAGCTCTTCTACTTGCTACTCTTAATTACAACATTTAACACTTTGCCACAGCGTGTGGGTAATATATCGCTAGTTTAAATGCAATTTATGTACTAATCTACTTAATTGCATCATTCTGATTTCTGTGATAATGTCATACTGTGTACAGCAAGTCTTAGGGTACTTTATTTCCTCCATTTCTTTTCTATATCCATCTTTAATGATATACTTAACTAACACTTGTAGTAATGTTATAATAATATAAAGAAAATCATTTTGGGTGTTTCATTACACCTTGTATAATAACAACAACCAGTCAGATTAAAAAAATAAATAAAAAAATATTTATGAGATTTTTTTTCTGGCTTATATCCAAAAAGCTCTAGATACAAAGCAAACAACTTCAATACATATATAACCACTAAAATAATCAAAGAAGGTTAAAAAAGAAATAAAAAACAGAAAAAAAAAAAACATGGAAAAAAATATAGAACCACACTTCTAACCTGCAACCTTCAACTCAAAGTAAAAAATCGTTCAGACGATATTTGACCAGAATTCAATTATTAAATGTTGCACCCACTTAATATTGTTAAACCAAAAAAAGCATTTTTAATCACAAAAATAAACCGTAAAAGTATATGACATGAGTTGCACAATTCAGTTTAAGTCACCACCATTTGCAATCTCTTTGACTTCAAGTTTAGTCAACTGTCGGAACACAATCATCTTGTTTAATCTGTTCAAGAATTCGGGGCGGAAATATTGTTTTGGTTCTTCGGTCACCAGGCTCTTGATTCTGTTGTAGTTGTAGTCTTTCTCGAAGTGTTAGGAGTGGGAAGAGGAAATGATTATGAAGATGGGAGAAGATTATGGAAATAAGAAAAGGGTAATTGAGTAATTTCTCAAAAAAAAAGATAAATATGTAATTGATTTTTTTGTTTGGGGAAATATGTAATAAGCTCTCTTAGGAGGGAGAAATATGTAAAAATCCCTTTAAAATAAATAATGCCATTCACCTCAATCACAAAAGTCAGCCCCACGTGAGTTGCTCCCAAGTCCAAGATGTGACGATGTTTAATTTTGATGCATCAATTTCCAAAGTCCAATCCTCTCAATATTCACGTGTGCTGCTTCCTTGTTTCTCCGAGGGTAATGCTATTCACACACGGAGAAAATTATTTTCACACCCCAAAGCGCCCCGCTATGGCCAAAGTGGGGCGCTTTGGTGTAAAGTCAACAGACAAGGACTGAACCGGTCAGACCTTGTCTGTTGCTTTATATCAAAGCGCCCCGCTATGACCAAAGCTCGGCGCTTTGAGATTTTTTTTTTTTTTTTTACATTTTGGGGCAAAGCGCCCCTCTTAGGTCAAAGCGCAGCGCTTAGGGCCTTTTTTAAATTTTTTAAAATTGTTTTTAATTCACAAACGTGTCGATAATAGTCTAAATTTTACGCTTTTTCCATTATACATCATTTTTTAATATATATGGACTATACTGCAAGTTCCGGATCAAATCGGTTACGTGTGATGTCGTATTCCATTATATCGTATCATTTTGGTTTGAAAATACAACTATTTGAAACAACTTTAGACATGATATTTTGTTAATTTATCTTAGCTTTAGATGTGAGATTTAGTTAATTTATCATTGGCGGACCAACCGTTCGTATCTAAGTCACCAAATATACGACCTCAAAGAAAACAATGTATCCCCTACTACATGCTTAGACTATGTGTTTATGTTGTTGCTTCACAAGATAGGGTGCTAAACATGTAATTTTGGCAGCGATTCGCGCGACAACCACGCGCGACCACCACTTTAGTGCGCTACCCTCTTTTTGGTGATCTTTACCAAATATATGACCTCAAAGAAAATAATGTATTCCGTATTACACGCTTAAACGACATTGTTTTGAGCTGTAACTTCCATTAAAAACACGACAAAGATCCTCGCAAAACAGCAAAAGCCGAGCCAATCAAAATACAGCTACACTACATCGTATACAAAAGATACTTACACCAATTAAACCAAACAATGGATTTCATCTTAGACCAATGTTTGAACAAAAGAAACGAGATTGGTTTGATGTCTTCAAAAAGCCCATTAGCCGTGTGACCCTTTTTAGTTGAAGAAAAAAAGCTTATCATTCTTCACTTTCCATAAACACCAACACGTTGTAATAATAATCCCATGAAGAATCTCCTTGTCCTTCTTGTTCAAACCCGCATGCAAGTGTAACTCCATCAGATCTCTAAAAAAGAAAGCAAAAATAGGGGGAGCTCGCACCAAGTGCAACTCCGACTCCCACCAGACACAAAGCAGCGATCATTCCTCTTCCACTTAAAGCGACCCACAAGATGAGGCCCTAAGTGTCACTGTGGCCATGACGAGCACGAACACCACTCTTTTAAGGCATTGTCTTCTGCAAGATGAGGCCCTAAGTGTCACGGTGGCTATGACGAGCACAAACACCACCCTTTTAAGGCATTGTCCTTTTTTTCGGTGATCTTTGCGGGCATGCAACATGTATTAGAGTATTTATTTTAGCTTTTAGCTATTAATTCTCATGTAAACCATCTATTTATCATCACCTCAACCCACCGTGACTATATTTCACATTGCCTACGTAACCACTGGTCCCATCGATTTTTCACTCGTAGTGTTTAATTTTACCAAAAAAAAAAATTAGTTTTCTTTTAGTTTCGTAATATTGAATCTTTAAGAGTGCAACCCCTACTGAGTATTCGTTCAAGTTCCGCTACTGTACCTAATATGTTTTATTTTCACATTTTAATTTCACCACAACACACTGTTTTTATATATTTGAGGTTGAAGAAGAGATATGAAAAAACATAAATAATAGTAATAAAGTTGGCATTAAGATTATGAAATTGATTATAATGCCAACTTTATTATGAAATTGATTGAATAAACTAGTAGATAGAGTAAGTCGGATATCAAACCAGAGGAGGATTGTGGAAAGTGTCGAATGAAAAGTATTAATTAATTACTACTGAATTGGAAAATCGGTGTGATTGATTATAAGAATTATCTAAATTAACGAATAAAAATTAAGAAAAAGATTGAGTTGTAATAAACAATGATGAGAAAAGGTGATCACTCCGGGATTCAGATTATGTAATTACTAATAACCTAGTTCTGATTTTATTGGATGCTATTGATTGAATAGTAAATCTGTCACATCTACTAATTACCTATGCAGTTCAAAATCTTAATATTAATTGATCAGATAAATATTAAAACAAGCATACATAGGAATCATTCAATCAACAAAAGCATAATTGGATTCAACACATAATTATAACTCTGACTGTCACTCAGGATTTGTCTGTCACACAAATTATATAATCACGCAAATAGTCGGCTGTCACCCGACTACAAATCCAAATCTCAATACAAAACAGAAACTAGAATTAAAAGTGTCTCACAAGAATCATTCACCCGAAGTGTCCACAAGAAATTTAGCCTCTCATCTCGGTTGAATGATCTTCACTGGCTTGATACCCGGTTGAAAAACCTCTTCCCCTTTGCCGTCGAGATGATGATGAAATTGACCTAATCCCTCCCTGGCGGCCCAAATGTCTAGGATTTTAATTGTGTTCCCTTGTGTTGGCCCACTATTGTCCAAGAAGTCCACACGTGATGTGTGTTGGCTGCCCTCCTTTTCAATGTTGGCCCATCTGCGTCATTGTTATCAGCCCAATGTCTCAGCCGTCCAAAACCTTTCCTCTTCGTGTGTGTATATTGAGATATATTGTGATGTTTTCCAAAATAATGCCTCCTTAGTCACGTGATGTTTATTTCTTGTGGATATTGAGAATAATCAATAATGATGATGATCACAATTGCCGCCAATCACAAAGTCCTCCTTTCGAATTTTTGTGAGAATAATAAAATATTGAGAATTCCTTTTTAAACCAAATCCTACACGTGCCTTGTTTCTCTGCCACCATGTGATGTTTTTTTTTCCAATGTCCCCCCTTTAATTGATTTTTTTTTTTTTTGACAAGAGAACTTCATGTGCATTCCTTTTTAAACCAAATCCTACACGTGCCTTGTTTCTCTGCCACCATGTGATTTTTTTTTTCCAATGTCCCCCCTTTAATTGATGCTTATGCATTAGCATTTTATAATCCTTTTAAATGCTTGACACAATTCCACGCGTTGCCACATTATTCCGCCGTAGGCTACGGATTAATACCGTAGCTTACAGTTTGAACATGCTGACAACAACAGAATATACCAACCGTAGATTACGCTTTGAACAGTAAGTTACGCCCAATACATGCTGATCACTTTTTGGCTATCTCTTTGACCCAAACGACTCCCGAATGATGTAATATGTCTCGGTCATCACCCACGGTCATTCCACTTCATCATTAAGCAATCCAACTTCACCGATTTAGACGGTTAACCTGTAAAACCACATGAACTCGTAGTTATCACATTCGAAATATATAACCGCCTACAGTGCACTAAAACACGTAATTTAAATACCTTAACACCCGGGTTTCAAACTCTCCATCACATCCCCACACTTAACATTGATTGTCCTCAAGCAACTATTATAAACATTACTCACCTTATTAACAAATCACCACTGCATGCCTTACCGAATTAGCAAGTTCAGGTCCCAAGTCATACCCGTCCCATAGACTGACACAATCGAGATTGACAATCTGACAAGGAAGTGATACACATTTAAAACAACTTAAGACTTGCCTAACTAAAACTAACATGCTTATGATACTACACACATGCCACACGCCCCGCACAATAATCACTCATCTCGATTTTATCAAGACTAGTGTGTAATGTGCTAGTATATATTTAGCTCAAAACCAAATATGCTACCTTGCAATCATAAGCTTGTATAGCAATCACACCTCCACTGTATCAAATAACGTAACACATATCAAAAGGACTTTTGGGTTTTGGGTTAAAGGTAAAGGTAGGGAAGTATTTTTGGATTTTTATTGTTTAGATGGCAACACAAATGAATATACCAAACCATGACAACTTTATTCACAATAACTACTAACTTTGTGGGCTATTTTCGACCCATTTATTTATACGAACATAACAATAATTTTTGTTTTTGTTTTTCTTTCCTTTTTTTTCCCCATTTTTTTTTTCTTTTTTTTTTTTCATAACATACTTCTAAACATACTTGTCATTCATAGTTGGTAATCAAACAGGTCAAACAAGGTGTAGCAAACGAAAGGTTAAAGGCTCAACATGGTTTACTAAGGTAGGATGGATAAACAATCAACATATAACACAATGGAAGGGATCCTAATGCCTTTATCATTTATATGCATACGCTAAACCACAGTTTCGGCACGTATCAAACCACACAAGTTCTAACACAAAGCAACACATGGCCTACCCTCAACAAATGAACATTTATTGTAATTCAACTATCACTAAGTAGGCTCAAATATCTCACCGAACAAAAGGAATAAGGGTTACCGACACGTAGCATGTGTAATTCCTAAAGCATGTTACCCCTAGTTAGGCATCTCTTTTTAATTCTTCTCTAAAACAACTGTCAGAAATACTCTCATGAAACTTAAAGGGACAACCATGACTAGGGATCTAAGTTAGTTTAATATCAGTAAGAAACCCTTTAGCGATTGAAAATGTTAGTTTTCATGTAGTTCAAGCATACTTGAGAAACAAAAATTTTCAAAAATTTTCAATTTTTCACAATTTCAACTCTTCAAGCATTTCAAGATCATCAATTATACCAACCCTTTTCTCGAGTTACTGCATCCCCACACTTGGGATACATTGTCCCCAATGTATAGTGCAATTTATAATCTAAACTCGAGAAATACCACCCGCAAACCATGAACGGCTAACACCTAGACGACTCAACACAAGTAAACCACTCCCAACACAAAAATTTCACACCACCAAATACACAAAAACAAATAAAACACAGGATAGATAAACACATGCACCTAATCAGAAAACAAGTGAGTGTTTGTAGTGGTGTAGCTGCTGCGATCTAACCAGAAGATACGCCCCTCATGGATTCTTTGAGATCTCATCGGGGATGTTGCAAAACATCCCCACACTTGAATCATTGCATCCGTGAAGATAGAATTGTATAAACATGTCAAAACACAACACACCAAACGAAACCAAAACAAAGTACAATACTCTACATCCTCGGGCTGCCTCCCGAGAGCGCTAAGTTTAAAGGTCTTCAGCCAGACCGTACCTGCTATGCGTTACGGTGGTCTCAATGCACACTTACCCAAAACATTTCCAATGAATGCCCGGAAATTTACATGCCATCTCCATAGGTTTGTCAGTATAATTGGCATGTTTAGAAAGCAAATGCGGGTTTCGCTAATCCACTTCACGAGATATACACCGATGTCTGGTAGCTTCACCCTTTTCATCTTCTTCCTCGAACCCTCTTCCCCACACTTGTTAATTGGAATGATTGATATGGGAAGAGGTTCGGTACACATATTCATCTCATCAGACTGCTCTGCCTCATCATCCTCACACACCATCTGATCCACCAGTGACTCTTCATCAGATAAAGGATTCATTGGTGTGGTATTATTCTCCACAACCTCCTCCTCCATGTGAGAATAATCTCCAATATCAACAGGTAATAGTGAGAGACGCTCTTCTATTTCTATCTTCATTTTTAACTTCTGACACTTGGAAACTAGGCAGCTGATTCGATCTTCATCGGAAAGGTTGGGTGCTAATAAATACTGCTCGAGTTTGGACAAAGTCACTTCCAACATAGCAAGCTCTTTCTCCTCCTCGGTCTGATAAGCATAGACACCCTCGGGCTCAGGATATTCCTCGGGATGATACTGTCGGTATCTCTGATACGGTGTTGAGATGTACGCATCCATCATTTTTTTATTCCAATACTCTGGATTTTCCAAATACACCGCACACACATCATCATAAACAGAAGTATGACTACGACCGCAACAGAATCATCGTCCATCCGTCCTTGGTTCATAATAAGCATCCTCGTCCTGATCCCATCCGTCAGAGTAATAATCATCCTCCACCATTGTATCAGAATCATAGAAATATGGTGGAGGGGAAGGATTACCATAGCAAGGCATCGATGGTTCTTCCAATTTCGCTCTTTCCCGTTTAAATCGGGCCTCGTGGCAACCGATACACGGGTGAAGTGGTTCCTTGCACAAAATGCAAGTAAGAGAGGTGCATAAATCGGGCCTCGTGGCAACCGCCTACAGTGCACTAAAACACGTAATTTAAATACTTTAACACCCGGGTTTCACACTCTCCATCACATCCCCACACTTAACATTGTTTGTCCTCAAGCAACTATTACAAACATTACTCACCTTATTAACAAATCACCACTGCATGCCTTACCGAATTAGCAAGTTCAGGTCCCAAGTCATACCCGTCCCATAGACTGACACAATCGAGATTGACAATCTGACAAGGAAGTGATACACATTTAAAACAACTTAAGACTTGCCTAACTAAAACTAACATGCTTATGATACTACACACATGCCACACGCCCCTCACAATAATCACTCATCTCGGTTTTATCAAGACTAGTGTGTAATGTGCTAGTATATATTTAGCTCAAAACCAAATATGCTACCTTGCAATCATAAGCTTGTATAGCAATCACACCTCCACTGTATCAAATAACGTAACACATATCAAAAGGACTTTTGGGTTTTGGGTTAAAGGTAAAGGTAGGGAAGTATTTTTGGATTTTTATTGTTTAGATGGCAACACAAACGAATATACCAAACCATGACAACTTTATTCACAATAACCAGACGCACTTATTCGGTTGTCCGTCCTCGGCAACGTAGGGTATGGAGGTCTTCAGGATGTTCGTCTTTATGTGATTAGTAGTTAATGGTGTGGTCCTTATACCATGTATGCACTTATGTGGGACCATACCTCTTTACAGGTGTAATTAGTAGTTAATGGAAAATGATTAAAACACCCTTGAATCTCATTAAATAGTATAGTTATTGTTATTCTGATGTGTAAACAATCCCCTTAATTCAATTACTCAACGTTCAACACATGTTCTTACTGTTTTTAAATAAGACAAGGTTTGTATGGGATCTTAACTCTTCAATACAAAAACTTGTTTATTTTATTTTAAATATTCACTCGGCGCTTTTTTGATTTTTTTTGTTTTTTGCTCAAAACTCTTAAAAACATGTATATTACATATGTAATATTTTTCAAAAAAAAAAAGTCAGGATGTTAGAGTTTACTAGGTTTTCTCACCCCAAGTGGGTTTTCTATCTATCCTTCCACCAATGTATGTGTGTGTATATATATATATATATATTATCTAATAAATAATATTTGTCACCTATCTTTTGTTTATCTCACAAATAAAAAATAATATCATTTATCTCATAAATAATATTAATTATCCACTGATATTTAATTTATTTTTACTTAAATAACCAATTACATAAAATAATCCTTTGTCCCTGGCACTTGGTCCGATGGACACCAGGCAATGATAAGGCTTGAAAACCGACCTTGGTAGTATGTTCAAGTCTTGGAGCTAGCAAGGTTTTACACATAAGTGTGGGTCACTCCATGTTAACAACTCGTGCGGGTATCTGTGTTGTTTTTCCTTTGAATGTCCAGCCAAACTCTGAAGCCAGTATGAGTCCGGTTAAACAACATAGCTGGCCGAAGTAGGATGGTGGGTCTCCCAATGTGGGGGTTGCGACCAAATGTTACATAAATTGAAAGTCACCTTTCTTAAAAATCCATAAAATAATCATTTCTTAAACAACAACTTCCATAAATATTTATTTTCGAATTACTGTTAAATACTGCAGATTCGTTAATTATAAAATTTAACTCTTAAATATTTTTCATTGTTTATCGTTCAAAATGTAATTCTTTGTATCTTACCTCATTAACATTAACAATATTAATTAATCGTGAACGAGACATCTCATATCAAACATGTTCTTCTAAAAGAAATGATCACCGCAAATTTTATCCATATTCACCCACCATCTACTACTAAATACCACCACTACCAAATGGATCAAAGTTCTAATCATTTCATGTAATTTAGCTCAAATTTCAATAACTAGAAGATAAACTAATTATAAAATAGTGTTATTGATTCTTTTATTTTCAATTTATTATAATATCAAATAATTACAATTGAGACATTTTACAAAACTCTAGTTTTCCGGTGTTAACTATTATGCATTGATATCTGAATCAATAAATTAAAAAGATTTAGAGAAAATGCAATTTACTTTTTAGTTTACTATTTTTTATGTAGACAATAAATTAAAAAGTAATCGAAGAGTTCATACTTTTTCCGTTTTAACCGAAAATGAAGTATTAAATCATTAAATGTAACATTAACTATTTAGTTGAATAATAAAGGACTGTAAAAACTATTTGAAACAACTTTAGACATGATATTTTGTTAATTTATCTTAGCTTTAGATGTGAGATTTAGTTAATTTATCATTGGCGGACCAACCGTTCGTATCTAAGTCACCAAATATACGACCTCAAAGAAAACAATGTATACCCTACTACATGCTTAGACTATGTGTTTATGTTGTTGCTTCACAAGATAGGGTGCTAAACATGTAATTTTGGCAGCGATTCGCGCGACACCACGCGCGACCACCACTTTAGTGCGCTACCCTCTTTTTGGTGATCTTTACCAAATATATGACCTCAAAGAAAATAACGTATTCCGTATTACACGCTTAAACGACGTTGTTTTGAATTGTAACTTCCATTAAAAACACGACAAAGATCCTCGCAAAACAGCAAAAGCCGCGCCAATCAAAATACAGCTACATTACATCATATACAAAAGATACTTACACCAATTAAACCAAACAATGGATTTCATTTTAGTCCAATGTTTGAACAAAAGAAACGAGATTGGTTTGATGTCTTCAAAAAGCCCATTAGCCGTGTGACCCTTTTTACTTGAAGAAAAAAAGCTTATCATTCTTCACTTTCCATAAACACCAACACGTTGTAATAATAATCCCATGAAGAATCTCCTTGTCCTTCTTGTTCAACCCCGCATGCAAGTGTAACTCCATCAGATCTCTAAAAAAGAAAGCAAAAATAGAGGGAGCTCGCACCAAGCGTAACTCCGACTCTCACAAGACACAAAGCAGTGAATCTAAGCTCATTCCTCTTCTATTTAAAGCGACCCACGAGATAAGGCCCTACGTGTCACTGTGGCCATGACAAGCACGAACACCAATCTTTTAAGGCATCGTCTACCACAAGACGAGGCCCTAAGTGTCACAGTGGCTATGACGAGCACAAACACCACTCTTTTAAGGCATTGTCCTTTTTTTGCAGTGATCTTTGCGGGCATGCAAGTTGAAATCGTTGGCTCTCAGTTCTTGGCTAGGAGTTATCGGTTTTATTTTGATTGGAATAATGTCCCGTTTGCTATTTAAAAAAATGGAACATGTATTAGAGTATTTATTTTAGCTCATGAAAACCATATATTTATCATCACCTCAACCCACCATAACTATATTTCACATAACCTACGTTGTAGTGTTTAATTTTACCGAAATTTTTTATTGTTTCGTAATATTGAATTTTTAAGAGTAAAACCCCTACTGCGTATTTCGTTCAAGCTCTGCCACTATACGTAATATGTTTTATTTCACATTTTAATTTCACCACAACACACCGTTTTTATAAATTGGAGGTTGAAGAAGAGAGATGAAAAAAAACATAATAATAGTAACAAAGTTGGCATTAAGATTATGAAATTGATTATAATGCCAACTTTATTATGAAATTGATTGAATATGATAATATTTTTTTTATAAAGTCCTACTACATCCATCCTACTACATCCATCCATGCACAGTCACTTCCTTCGCCGCCAATCCACTGCTGCCGTCAGATTGGGTGGTATCTTCCACAAGCAAATTATTATCACCGTCTGTCAAATCTTCACACCCTACCCCCACTTCTACTTCTGACAATGACGTCACGCTACTGCTCCGCCCTACTACCGGCATGGGCTCCGTCAATGTTCTCCCATCCCTTGGTGGCGTAAATACCACCGGCAAGTACTCCTCCACCTCACATGGAAACTTTGAGTTCTTGAAATGCTCCTTCAATGCTTCCAGTCCCTATTCATCATCATCATTAAATAAATATGATATATATTTTTAAAATAACACATATCATATTTTTTGTACATATAATAATTTATTTATTTATTATTATTATGTGAATAATAATGTGTATACCTGTAATCTAGCATATGAAAGCTCACATATTTTCTTGGAATTAAAGACCTCCCAGTTTTGATGGTTAAACGCCTTGTATAATCTCCGTGTGGCCTCAGGAGTTGTCATGTTCACGAACCCATATCCCACATTGCATTTGTTCCTGTCCAAATACAATGTTAATAATGTTATGTTATTATTTCTATTCTATTTCCTACATTAATTAAATTAAATGATTGTTATAATTTCAATTTCCAACATACACAAAATCAATGGGTAGATAAACAAAATCATAGGAAGACAACGGTTGATTGTCATCCCCCTCATTGCATTGAATGCAGTGGTTATCCAACATATCCAGCAACAGTTTTTGACTGCAAAAAAAGAAAAAAACACAGCAACAATTATAAGCACATGTTTAATTTCAAGTTGTGGATATTTTTTAAACTTATAATAAAGAGAAACCTAACCTGTATTTGTTTGGGATATTTTTGATCATGACTGTTGTACGTGAATCTTCATCACCTTTAAACAAGAACCTGGGATCATCTTTTCCTCGATTATTATACCGGTGTCCTTTCCATGGCTTATTCCGGCCCCACTGCTCCGGTGGCTTATTAAAACTCTTCATATTCTTTTTTACACCACAATGTGAATTCACCTCCTTTTCCATCGGACTCATTTCCTTTCTACACGGTAGTGGTTTCACTTCACGAGGAGGAGGACTATCAGGAATGAGTTTATTATTATTATTATGCCCAGTGGGCCGTACAAACTCCACCACCACCGCTTTACCGTTAATTTCTTGGCCGTTGACGGCGGCGACAGCCTTTGTTGCAGCTCTCGTGTCATAGAACTCAACAAATTTCTGCTTCTTTTTCATTGAAGCTTCTCTAATCTCCTTCACCTCCCCTACAATAAAAATAATTATACCCCTTAAAAAAATAATTAAAAAACAACAAAACTAGGTATCAACATCCTCGTCAGATAGATACGAAAGCGACACATCACAACTTATACAAAATATTTGCAACATCAAAATCTTATATTATAATAATACATAAATACCAAAAGCTTCAAAAACTTGTCTAACGGCGCCGATGGAAACGTGGGAATCTGAAGTGATGATGAGGGTGCCTTGATTAAAACGGTCGGGTAGGCCGGCGGCGAGAGGGAAAGCAAACTGGGCCCAAATGACTCTACCGGAAAGTAAACCAGGAGCCGGTAAAGGTAGCGGAATGGGAGGTGGGGTGACTGGAGATGAAACGGTAAGAGCGTCAAAGTGGCGGCGTAGGCGGTGCTGTTGTTGCATGTGTTGTTCCTGAATCTTGTTCAACGCCTCCGTTGCGTGACGGAGATCGTAGAAATGAACGGTGACGAGTCCGTTTCGGAGTTGTTCCATTTGTACGGCTCTGACGTCACCGAAGACTTCGAGTTCCCGGCGTATAGTGGATTCGCTGACGTGGGTAGGAACGAAGCTTAATAGAAGTGCACGTGTGGGTACGGTTAATGACGGAGGGAGTGCCGGAATGATAAACGCTGGTGGCGGTGGGAATGTGTAGTAGACACATGTTGGTCGGAATTCTTTTGCGGTGGGGTTTAAAGGTAGCGGAAACTGGTGAAATCCGGCTTCAGCCATGATGGTTTGGTTTCCGGCGGTGGAAGAAGGTGAAGAGTGGGTGAAATGGTGTGTGGGTGGGTATATATTTGTAACAAAAAAGGGGCTGAGTTGTTTTATGATTCATGAACATTAATTAATAAAGTTGAAATCTTTTGCACTATGTTTAATTCCATACATGAAAAATGATATAATGTATATTTTTACCTTTTTTGAGCATTGTTTATTCATTCATACAATGTATTTGGGCCTACCGTTTCATCAGGACTTGTGTTACTCGTGTATGAATTCTAGAATATTCTAATTTATTGGAATTAAATTAAATTAAATTAAAAATAGGTATACAAAGTAATGTATTTTGTCGTTCATACCTGAAGCCATTATATGTCATCTTTGGAAGCATGTATAATCTTTCATGACGACATTATAATAAGGCGAATGATGATTATCGATGTCGCTTAACGCTTGACGTTGGTTTTGTAGTCGTGTTAGGGTTTTTTACGGACTTTTCTTTCTTTTATGTATTGAATTAGCTTATTTGATGTCTCCTTTACGAACCGGTGATCAAGATGTACTTTTAACTCTGTCTTAGGTTACGTCGTTACAAAAAAGGTAAAGTAATAACACGCTCATCATTAGCAATACCCGTAATCTTTTAACTACTCATCGTGCCCTTACTAAATTGTTTGCATAATTGCATGGTTATCGAACGTTAAAGCCTTTTAAGCCGGAAAATTCATTGAGAAAAAAAATCGAACGTCGAATCATGAATTACTCAATTGTTTGCATAATTGCATGGCGATTAGCCTCTTGATTTACAATGTTGCTACTTTAAAAAAGATTTACAATGTACATATAGGAATAAGCGAATTACTACTTTTTTTTTATTTTGTTCAATTGTTTATATGGTTCGAATACGAAAAACCCATAGTTTAAGACTCAAACAATTAGAATGAATTAAATAGATTTTGCTATCAATTTTAGTGATAACAAGAGCAATTAAGAATTTATATTCTTTCATATTCCGTTCTTATCATTAGTTAACTAATCAATAATGACTACCTAATTAATAAGTAGTCACCGGTTAAAAAGAAAGCATTTATAGTATCAAGGTTAAAGAAAATATATATTGAAAATTGATGAAGCAACCTTCTTGTGTTTCCCCGTCAAGTGACACATTATATTGGGTCCCACTCCTACACATGACCCACCCCCCATGTTGTGTAAGAATATTTGCATAAGATTAAATTAGGGTACTAATAATCTCACATGGTAAAACTTATTCTCACATGGTGTATACGGGCCGTATAAGGTTATACGGCTCGTATATAATAAAACAAACTGACAAAAGCAGTCTTTGTCAGTTTATTTTATTCTATACGGACCGTATAACCTTATACTGCCCGTATACACCATGTGAGATAAGGTTTTAGGGTGGTATATAATGCTCGTATAATGTTATACTGGCCGTATACATTTAGTCGTATAACATTATATTGCTCGTATAATGTTATACGGCTCGTATACATTGGTCGTATAACATTATATTGCTCGTATACAATTATACGGCTCGTATAATGTTATACTGCCTGTATACATGTAAAAAAAACATTCTATTGCATTTATTTTTGTGCAACAACACTCTATACGGCCGTATAATATTATACGGTCCGTATACACCTAGGGATGTGAAAATAAGAAAATAGGGGATGTGGAAACAAGGGGACCTTAAATTAAAGTCCCTTTTGAGTTTTGATGCCCTACAAAAAGGGTATGTGAGAAAAAGGAGTGTCTTTTTGCCAACAAAACCCCTTATTTCTTATGTTACCTTCCAACATATGAAATTAAACTATATATCTCATGTACGTAATTGCTCACTCAACCACTAACATGTCTTCTTACCTTACTTTATTCTATATTGTTGTTTAAATGATGTTTTTAGTTTTAGCCTCTTAGGATAGTGAAAGAAACCAAACATTAAACAATCTTGTTATATATTAGTCTGTGAAGCAGAGGTGGTGGAGAGTGTCATTACTCAAATACTGCTTTTAGAACATCAAAATTGTTTTACAAGGATATATTATCACAATATCTTTTTTTTAACGGCAAATTTGAATCACTAACATTATATATTGTAGATTTTGTGTTTTATATTTCAAAAAGTTGAAGAATATGATATATACTAAATGAAATTCATACATATAAGATATGGTTAATGTACTTGTATTAAAAACGTTCTTTTAAGAATATTAAATATTATGGTTAATCATATACTTTTAATGTTTATTTGGATAAATATTTCGTGAAAAATAAGTTAATGTATAAAGTATCATATAATACATGTTTTTCTGAGTAAAGGATAATGATGAACATCTAGCCTCACAATTATATCATTTCATGGGTTAGGAAATTAATAAATGTTCATTTCAACACATAATATATATTAGTTTTTAAAAAAAAACTGGAAACCGACACTTAGATATGGAGAATAGGATTGCTAGAAACAAAAAGTATTTAAAGACAAAGACCATAACAAGAGACATTGATTCCATAAGACCATTCTTGTATGTTTGTCCTTGTAACAAGGGCTGGCTGATGGTGGCATGGCATGCATACTATAACTAAGTGACTACTAAGTGGTGCACCATTTGTGTCTCTAGGTGTGCCTTGGGAACAACGTTTTTGACGTACGTGTGGGTGCGTTGATAGTGGCAAAAGGGTTTCATGGGTTGGATTGGAATCTAATATCTATGTTCATGTTTCCTAGCAAATTGAAAATTAGACCAACACTGCATTCAAGAATGGTCATCAATAATAGTTTATTAGACACTATTGTACTTGAATTCCAATCCAATTAGTCTAGGTATTGGTGTACCCACGACACAAAACTGGTTTTTGATTTCATTTTGATTTTGCAATGGGTATTCTTGTTTGTGTTTCGTATCAACTCAATCAAAATACATAACCAGATTTAAACTAAAAAGTCACGAAAACAACATAATGCACTTATACATAATAATTGATGAATATAATGAGTTACAAATTAAGAGACAAAAAAAGCAAGGTAAGTTGTTACATAACCTTGTATATTACATAGTTCTCGTAATTCTTTACTTAAGAATTAAACAACCACTACATTTCCCAAATAAATCTTGCAACTCCCTCTTTGCAAATGATATATTGTTTTTATGAAATTTTAATCTTCCTAGAACATTTGGTTCTTTCTAGAGACATTAATAACCACCACCATTATTGTAACTCCCAAAACATCTTATAAGGACTCATGATCAAAACTCCGGACTTATACGGCACGAACCAGTACGAAAAACAAAGAAACTAGTAACTGGACTCTCAAGAGGCACGCAGAGGGTACCCCTAAAACTTCTGCGACACGCGGGGGAGTACCAAGACACGTGTGACTCGAGCGTGACGTGTGGCAAGGCTACACGTTCAACGAAGCCTATCTAGGCAAAATAGGTTGCCTAGGCGACACGCGGGGGTGTCCCCGGGTTCTGTCGCGACGTGCGAGAGGAGCTGGGTTGTCCTATAAATGCAGTGGCTTGGGACTGAAGCTCCTGCACCATTTCGAATTTAATTCGTAAACTTCTGCTCTCGTTCTGCTCGTTCTTTGCACAACACCCCTCCCCTAAACTACGAAACTCTACCCCGTTGTAAGTGTTTTAACCTTGGTCACTGATTTGATACCCTGTCCGATCGATCCGAAACCCAGCAACGGATGCCAAAGTGCTGCCTAAATAAGGCTATACTTTGTTAAGTACGTTGGGGTTTTGAACTCGTGATGTGTCGTTAAAGTTTGAATTGGGTTGATGTGTCTTTCTTTTTACTAGATGCTTTGCAAAACCCTAAATGTTTTCTAGTTATATTTACAGTGATTAAGTTTTTTTATTCTGAAATTACTGCCGGTATGTGGGGTTTTGTATACACTACTTAATAATCTTCACTATTGTACAAAAGTTAGCCAGTGAGTGATATGACCATCATCATATCGGAACTGCCACCGTGTGACAAATACTGATTGAGTATTTAATAGATATAAACAATGTAATCACCCTTGATACTGTAAAATATAACAATGTTTCTTTTTATACAAGTGAATGAACCCTCCATTATTTTTCGCTGATAAAATGTTTTCAAACGCGTTTCAGGTAACTTACTGTGAAGGTAATAGAAGCCTGCTATGGAGCACTGAAGGCTTAAATAAAATAGCTATGATTACCCGAATAAAAGAAGAAATTTATGTTTTATCAATTTTATCCCTATAAAAACATTTGATTGTAATATGGGTTTTATCCCATTTGTTTAATATTAAAGTTTAGTGTTTTACAAACTCTGAAATTATTTCCTAACTACGATCCTGATGATATTTTCTGTTGCAATTTAATAAACACCGGTACCACCTGTATCTGGCTCACGGCTCCCGCCCAGGGTGTGGTCGGGGGTTGTGACAATTATAGAACATTGATTACTTCTTATCACTTAAGGTTTTTCGTGTATTACTTAAATTTCTATGTTTCCAAAATAAATTATACACACCACATTCATGTGTCTACGTTTTATAATCATAACTTCAAATTTCACATATCTACTTTGCTCAAGTATCAAACTTTAGTCCATTGATACATATGTATATAAATGTGATAAGCAACTGGCATGTTACCTTTTCGCTCAAACAACATCATAAAGTCTCTTTAGTGATAATTAACAAAATTTCACTTATCATCCACTTTCTTCATGTTTGTTAACAGTAAAGACAACCTAATGCTCCATGATAAACATATTTATGTGATACTCAAACATAAGTCATATATCACAAAAACCTCCATTCTTGATATAAAAGGCATAAATATACATCGGACATGGATGTCACGTAAATTGAAGTCAATAGCTTTTTGGATGTCTTTTTATTCACGACATTAATTGTTTTTTTGTTGGTTTGTAATGTGTGGATCAAATACTCATGTGAATGGTGATAGGTATTTTGTTTGCAAGAGGATCAATGGCCACGACAATAAACAACAAAGGGTTAATTTTCTCAAGATCTCCCTAATATTTATGAAGATTTTCTTTCATATTCACAAAAACGCGACTCAACTTTTTATCATCTTGAACGCAAGTACTTATATAAGGATACAAGGAACGAAGATCATGAAAAGTTGTATCTGAAGTGACACCTAATGATTACGAAAAATTTCGTCGTCATATAAATAACTACAAAAAAAACTCATAAAGTTTATTGTCGCTACCTAGTCCCTACTATAAGGTGTCTCCAATGATGTCACTTTTATAGTATCAAATACACGGTGAATCCTCTTTACTTTCTATCAAATGATATCCTAAACTTTAAAGTCAACTCTAACATTAAGATAATGGAGTTTCATCTTGGAAGAACATATATGCAAACATTTCCACAAACGTGTTTTCATGTTAACACGTTCCTCAAATTTATTCATCCTAAAATATAATAAACTAGTAAATCTCATTGTGTTTCTAATGACCTTATATATAATTATCATACTATTTTAAACCAATGGAAACATGTTTTCATGTTAACACATTCCTCAAATTTATTCAACCTAAAAGGTAATAAACTAGTATATCTTATTGTGTTTCTAATGACCTTGATATAATTAAAATACTATTTTAAACCAATGGTTATTATATATTGTACATTAGGGTTAAGTCCGTTATAGTTAAGCCCATTAAGAGTTAGCATAAGGGTTATTATAAAGGAAAGTTTGATATAATTAAAATACTATTTTAAACCGAATAATCAAAACACACAACATATTATAAAGGAAAGTTTAGAAACAAAACTTAGATTGGAAATGAGTGGCTTTATTTTGAGTTGGGATTTAGATTAATAAATTTAATATTTGGGCTAATAAACTTTACATGGAAATATTATTATTTTTAGTTAATAATGAATTAGTTAAATGGTTTTTTTGGATAATCGAATAAACCAAATAAAAAAAATGTGGAACCAAACACTAAAATCCCAACTCAGTTTCGGCTAAAAATCAAACAGAACACCGAATTCATTATTCATATTGTTTTCTTTTTTTTTTTTTGTTACGATTCGGTTTTCGGTTTTTCTAAACACCCTATCTTAACATACAACCTAAGTGAAAAGGGAAATAGAAGATGGTGAAGACTGGTGATTGTAGTGGTGACCGGAAAAATGTTCAAGGGGCTGTTTGTTTAGCTCAGTTTTCGGTTTTTTCTAAACACCCTATCTTAACATACAACCTAAGTGAAAAGGGAAATCGAAGATGGTGAAGGCTGGTGATTGTAGTGGTGACCGGAAAAATGTTCAAGGGGCTGTTTGTTTAGCTCTTAATGGTTCGGACCTCTTACTGTTTTAGCATTTAATGGTTCTTACTGGTTTAGCACTTAATGGTTCAGATTGTTTGTTTCACGAACAAATATCTTAATGATTCAGACATTTGCCTCTAAATGGTTAAGCATTAAACTGAGTCTGAATGGTTAAGACATCTTATCTGAATTGGTCAAACATTTGCCTCTCAATGGTTAAGCATTATAGTGGCACTTAATAGTTCATACCTCTTATTGGTTAACACTTAGTCATTATTCAAAAGTTGCCAAACAATCTATAAGATGAACTTTGAAATTTAAAATTTAAACAAATTACTTTTTGAGTCCTTGTGTTTTAGTGGTTTTAACCATTTGAGTAAAAAATTAAAATGTTCAACACTCTGAGTCCCTAAACGTTTTTTTTATAACTTTTGAGTACAACTATTAACCTTTTGAGTCCAATTTAACAAAATTGGACTCAAAAAGTTATAAAATGAGCGATTAGGGACTCAGGACGTTAAACTTTTTTATTTTGGACATAAGTGGTTAAAACCACTAAAACACAGAGACTCAAAAAGTAATTTACTCTTTATACAATTTAAGTTTAGAATTTGAAGAAACCGGTCTTGAGATCATTCAAGCCTTCAAATTGGTAAAGTATAAAATGAACTTGATCCTTTTTTGTACATCCTTGATCATCTTCCATTACTTATTAAGTCACTTTATATTTATATGGGAAATTGGCCTGTAATAATCACACATAGACGTTATTCGCCATTAATAATCCCACCTCAGAATATTCCCCCACCAGTCCCACCTTTCACCTATTTTTCCTACAATGGTCTTCCGTTAAAAAAACGTAATGGAGTTAAACTTTTTTCCAAATTACAAACAGATTTTTAGGGCTTTTGATTAGAACGACGATACGAGTCCATTGATGTAAAACTTGCCTCGAAAAGATGCTCCAAACGATGAAAATGACACTTCAATTCGGGTGTTTAAATTTCCAATTAATCAAAATCAAGTCACTTGGAGCACCATTTCGAAGTAAGTTTTACATCAATAGACTCGTATCATCGTTCTGATCAAAAGCCCTAAAAATCTGTTTGTAATTTGGAAAAAAAAAGGCTTAACTCCGTTAAGGTTTTTTAACGGGGGACCATTGTAGGAAAAATAGGTGAAATGTGGGACTTGTGGGGGAAATATTGTAAGATATGATTATTAATGGCCAATAAGGTCTATGTGAGATTATTACATTCCAATTCCTCTATTTTTATTGAATAGTCATACTGTAAATTTAATCATTTTTCCTTCTAAATCATCAACTTGCAGTTGCTAGTTTGAGGATCTTAAAATGAAGTATAACGAATAACAAGCAAAGAGAATAAAGCTTAAAAATCAAGTTTAGGACCCAAACGGTTTGCTAATATTATTTTACATTATAATATATGTCGTCGAACATGAGGCTGGGTAGAGGATTTATGGCTAGACTTGGTGAACTTAACTCACACGTCCTTGTACTTTCATCGGTGATGTGGTGGATTTTTATTTAGTTATTTATATAAATATGTAACACCCAAGTTAATTTAATATTCATTTTATATGTTAATTGTAATGTTTTTATAAGTGAACATATATGATTACAACTTCCGCTATGGTTGAAGTTGAAGTGATACTTTGAGATCCATCATTTTTAGAAAACCAAGGTTGTTACAAATTCTAGTCTTAACTAAGGTTGTTACAAAATCTAGTCTTAACTGTATTTACATTAACTAAGGTTGCTATAAAATATAGTCTTACGTGTATTTACATATAACTAGGGTTGTTATAAAATCTAGTCTTACATGTATTTACATATTTTAAAACAATTTATTTGTTTAGTTAATGGCAGGCAAAATAGTTCTCTATAAAACTCATTCATCTTGTCTTTTTTGTTTCTTTTATAATGTAAGTGTAATTGTTCTAAAGTTCGTTTACTAGATGTCAAGATGTAAATCACATTATGGGTTTCAACTAAAAAGTGACTATTTCCATTTATATACAATAAATTTATTCTTTTTAAAATTGGTCTAATTGCAAATAGGTGATTTCCATTGATATCAGGTTTTGTATATGTGGGGTGTCAAAAACTATAAGGCCATGTGATATGTGCTAATGGTCCATGTGACACATGGGGTGTTTTCATAGGCCAATAATTAATTACACCACGTATTCATACATACTCGTCTAACGCCTAGGGTCACACTCATGGTTGAGCCCTCACGTCCCATGGGGTTAACATTTTACGCTCATATTGGATGACTTCGCATTGGAGGTTTTATAACACAATGTAAAAGTGATTCTTTTCCATTTCCATTGATATACAAGAAAATGAATATTTGGTGCTACTGTTCACGAGAAACCTTACTTTTGCGTGCTACTGTTCACGAGAAACCTCACTTTTGCGTTATAGATCATGAGAAACCTCTGTGTTGCGTTGGTGCTCAACAGAATTCTCAGATTCATGCAACTTTTTACGAAAAACCTTAGTTTCTCATTATTGTTATTGTGAAATAAATGTTGGCCATCTAATGCTTACATGTGAGTTGACTTGTTTCATATGAATCTTTGAACAAATTAACTAAGTATGTTAAGGGACGGGATCATCCGATGTATAATGAATTAAGTTAACCCCAAATGTGAGTTTCTAGACCCATTTTTGATAGACTCTTTTGGAGTGATGTGCATACTTATTAAAGTGTTTTCACGAGTAGTATGTATTAAAAATGCATAGTTATTAGTTATGTGTGATTATTAGAGGCCAAATTCCTATATAAATATAAACCTTCAAGAATGAAGTTTACCAAGTAGTAAATATATTTTGGAGGGTAACTAAGGCTACTAAACACTTTACCAAGTTACTACACATTTTTTGTGAAAGGTGGGTGAAGAGGTATGGTCCCAATTCCTTGCCAACATGGCAAGGACCATACCACTTTCTCCATCCTACATGGCGCTGACATCAACCGTATCATCCAGAAGCTTCTAGAAGCTTCTGGAAAATATCCAGGTGACACCAAAAGATGCTCCATCCGACATAAAAGATAACACGTGTCACCAGCCATCAAGCGCCAAGTGGACCCGCAACAGGTCAGGGAGCAGCCCGACAACATCAGTACGATGTTTCCAAATTAGACAAATGAAGGCGCGCCACGTGTACCACTACACTGACCACAGCAGAGGAGACCAAGGGGATATTCCCCTTGGTCGGACAGCTGGCGCGCGTCTACAGCTGGCATCGCTGCTCCTCCCTCTCTCACCATCCGGCTATAAATAGAACCCTCCATCATTCAGGTAAAAGGACCTAGCTCTCACTATTCTCACGCTTAACACACACTGATTATTCTCCCTCGGAACAGTACTTATTCTCACGCCGGAGCCTGGTTAAGAGGGAAACCCCCATATTCCCCTCTTAACGAGACTGACGGTTTGCTGTTTTGCAGGAGACGGTCCATCTTACGAGTAGGAAGAGAGATTGAACCCACAAGAGAAACAACCCCACAGTTTAACCATAGTGTTAATCTGTGTTTCATCATTGGCGCCATCCGCTTTTAGCAAAACCACTCTCATCTCTTTTTCCTTTCAGAAAACACTCGTCAACATGGCCGAACAAAACCCTTCCCACCAAGTCGATGGAGATGTTTCTTCCTTCGAACTCGTTTCAGACAACATACACGTCCAACGAGGTCCAAGGAACGAAACTATCCAAGAAGGGCCGATGAACATGGAGTTCCCCAGCATCTTCGGGAGTACATCCAGGGTTGCCGCTCAAAACGCACCTGGTGCTACTTTCCAAACCCCACCCAGAATCATCACTCAGACCACAAACGGAGCTGCGTTCCAGCCTCCGTCAGAGGTAGTCCAACAGACACCACCAGTGCAACCTCAGAGCCATGGAGCTGGCCCATCAGCTCCATCGGACCAAGCACAACTAAACTTCTCTGCACTACTTGGGCTACCCGAAGGAAAAACTCTGGCTTCCTGGTATGCCGAACAAGTGGCGTCTATAAACCTTGTTTATACACAACTCAGCGCGCAGCAAGCCCTGCTCCAGGCACAAGCAAACCAGTCCGCATTCGTCACGCCATTGCCGAGACCTTTGAGCGCTCCCATGCCTCAACAGACCAACGCTTTCAATCTACGTCCTGAGTCAGTACCTCCACCACATGTCAGAAGACCAAGCGCGCACGACACGCGCGACACATACGGAGAAACCGAGAGCAACTATGTGCAGTATTCTAACCAACCGAAGAAGCCAATACAAAGTCGTTTAGGCCCGCGCAACATAAACGACGAATTTGAAAACGATGAAGAGACGCGCACAGTGTTCAGCAGGCTCCCACCAGAGCATGAAGCATACAAACCTCGCAAGCGTGCAGGTTACGATCCAAAAGCAGAGCATGATTTCACTCTAAGCTATCGTCCAGACGACATGGCCGAGAATTCAAAGTTCATCCGAGAGATCGCCACAGCTGCCATAGACAAAACGAAATTGCCACATAATGTGGGCAAATACAACGGGTTGACAGACCCGGACGATCATCTCCAAGTTTTTAACGGTGCGGGAGCAACGGGCGGATGGAACTTACCAACCTGGTGTCACCTTTTCGCTCAAACTTTCATAGGCGCAGCGCGCATTTGGTTTGACAGCTTACCAGCCGGGAAAATCAAATCGTGGGTTGATTTCCGAGAGAAGTTCCTAGCACACTTCTCACAACAACGACGACACACCAGGGATCCGGCCGATTGCTTGAACATATGGCGCAGAGACCACGAAAGCGTGGAAGATTTCATTACAAGATACAACAAAGAATGTTTGGAGATTGGTGACGTGGGCGAGAAGATGATGCGTGCACACTTCATGAGGGCTGTCAAGTGTGATGACCTCATCAAGCGCGTAAAAGGAAGAGACGGAGGGCCCAAAGATTGGGAGACCTTCATTGAGGCGGCCAAAACCATCGCGCAGTCGGATAGGCAGTTGACCGGTGACGACCACCGTCAGCGTAGTTACAGTCATACCGACCGGCACAGTAAGAAAGGCAGAAACCAATCTTGGAGAGCATCCGGTCACAGGGAAAGAAGCCCGGTAAGAGAAGACGCGCGCCACACGATCAACCAAATCGCACACCGGAAAGAGGTGAAAAAAGAAAACAGAGAGAAGCAGTGGACACTCCTAACGAAAACCCCTTCAGAAGTCTTGGCAACCGAGAACCACCAGTTCAAACCACCACTGCAAATGCGCAACAAGAGGGGCCAAGACCCGAATCTTTTCTGTGAATTCCACAAGGACACCGGCCACTTAACCGACGATTGTTTCAGCCTCAAACAAGAGATCGAAAGGGCTTTAAGAGACGGAAAGTTAACTCACCTGGTCAAAGGTGGCAGGCGTGATTACCGTCAGATTCAACGAAGAGAAGAAGGGTCGGACAACAAAAAACTCCGGAAGTTAGAAACCCACATGGTTCAAGGGGGTCCACGAAGGCCAAGAAAAAATTACAACAAGCGCGCGCAGGATGACTCATGGTGCGAGAAACAAGTCGTTTTCCCAGTTGTAAGAGGAGGCCCACGAGAAAGAAGGCCCATAGTCATTCCGGGCGTCATAGGGCATTACCAAACGGATTACATCTTCATCGATCCGGGGAGCACTGCGGATATCATATACGAATAGTGTTTTAATCAGTTCGATCAGGAGGACAAAGCGCGCTTAGAACCAGTTGATTACCCGCTCACTGGTTTCTGCAACGAAGCCGTTTTTCCTCTAGGACAAATATCGTTCCCGGTGTGGCTCTCAGACGGAAGAAACTCAAGAACAGAGGAAGTCACATTCATGGTGCTGCCAGCACATTCAAGACACGATATTCTGCTGGGAAGAGAATCCCAAGGTGATTTCAGCATGATTTGCTCTGGCCCACACTCCGCAGTGGGATTTCCAACAGAAACAGGAGTAGCCATAATCTATGCAAGCAAAGAAGTATTAGCGACAGATGAGCTAAGACCTGCAAAGACAAGGAAACCAGAAGCACGCCAAGAGGCAGAAAAATGGGTGCTCAACAGCGCATATCCGGAACAGACGGTAACCTTGGGACCTGCAATGTCCGATCTGACGCGCGCGGCGCTAAAAAAACTGTTGTTCCAAAATATGGATGTCTTTGCCTGGACGCCAGCAGACATGGTGGGCGTTCCACGGCACATAGCTGAACACCGCCTAAACGTATCGGAAGAAGCCAAGCCGGTGGTACATGCTAAGCGCCATTTGGGGGACATAAAGCATGACGCCATGAAAGAGCAAGTGATAGAGCTGTTAAACGCGGGGATCATCAGAGAGGTCAGGTACCAAACATGGGTGGCAAGCCCAGTGATGGTCCAGAAGAACAACGGTAGCTGGAGAATGTGCGTAGACTACAAAGATCTGAATAAGGCATGTCCGCGAGACTGTTACGCCTTACCAGATATCGATGAAAAGATCGATTCACTTGCCACTTTCCGCTGGAAATGTTTCCTTGATTGCTACAAAGGGTACCACCAGGTACAGATGGCCGTGCAGGACGAAGACAAGACCGCGTTCCGCACACCAACAGGGTTATACTGCTATACCAAAATGCCTTTTGGTTTAAAAAATGCGGGCGCGACTTATCAGAGGCTCATGAACGAAACCTTCCACGACGCCATCGGCAAGTACATAGAGGTGTATATGGATGATCTGGTTATCATGAGCAAGGAGGAAAGTACCATGTTGCTGAACATCCAAAAGACATTTGACACTCTGCGCGGAGTCAGCATCAAGTTAAACCCTGCGAAGTGCTCCTTCGGCATGGAGGAGGGGAAATTCCTGGGTTTCATTGTCACGAAAGACGGTTTCAAGGTAAACCCTGACAAGATACAAGCAATAGAACGCATGCCGTCACCGTCAACGATCAAGGAGATGCAAAAATTGGCAGGACGGTTGGCAGCACTCAACCGCTTCCTAGCCAATCACGCGGCTAAATCATTTCCGTTTATAAAAACTCTCCAAAACTGCATGAAGAAGAGTCAATTTCAGTGGACTCCGGAAGCTGAAAGCGCTTTCCGCGAGATGAAAGACTACCTCATCAAGCTGAAAGAGTCAATTTCAGTGGACTCCAACCCCTAAACCAGGTAACGTGTCAGAAACGACAACATAATCAAGGATACGAGCAGTGTGAAGTCGCTTACGAGGAGACTTAGAGGAAGTTCCTTCAGTTTTTTTCCCTTTCCCCTCAGCCTTGTCAGCTTTCGCCTTCCTTTTCGTCTCCAACGGATTAACAGTCTCGACCGGAATCTCCACATCTTCCTCCACAGGCTCGTTCACCGGCTCTTGCACAGCCCCTTGCACCGGACCTGCACGCGCGGAAGGAGACGTTAGGTCTTCCAACGATCTGCCAGAACCATCACTCGAGAGAACGATAACTTCCTCTCGAACGGAATCAAATGAATCACCCTCATTTTCAATCTCCTCACCTAACACAGTGTTCATGTAAGCAGTGAAACTCCCATCACTCGGGTGCAGAAACCGATGGCGCATCTGATCCAACCAAGGTCCTTTATCAGTCTTTGGTATTGCTTCAACCATTGCACCCGGAGCATCGGGATCCAAAACATTCATCAATGTGTACCCTACTGCAAAAAGGAGGAAATAAAGCACAATACAAAAATAATGCAACCAAAGGAAACACAAAAGGGGGATATGGAACAAACGTACACTTGCCACCATGACCGTAAACCGGAACACCCAGCGGATTTTTAGGAACCCACTTCATACTCATCCCGGCACCAACCAACGCCATCTCCTCAAGCTGAACTATCGGAGTAGCCTTCCGGGTCAACTTCTTATACCAGTCCTGGTTAGCAAAGTCTGCAACCACATCAACCTTTGGGATACCCTCACCCACAGATCTGTAATGCATATCCATAGGAACAACCCCCCGGCGAATAAAGAAAAACTTCTGTTTCCAGTCGTGTATACCCTTTAACGGCACAGAACAAACTGGCGACACGCCGGTACGAGCACTAAAGGAGTAAAAACCATTTGTATACGTAACAGTGTAGAAGACGTTGAACATCTCAAACGTCGGATCTAACCGGTTGGCCATACAAACGAACTCAAAGTGGGTGATACGGGGGAGCCCGATGGCATTGATTTGAGATATATGGAGACCGTAACCCCTCAACACGTCAGCAGTGAATCGAGTCATCGGAAGCCTAAAATTACCCTCCCGGAAAAAAGCAGCGTACAAAGTCATGTACCCGGGAGGAGCTTCCATGGCGGTGGAACCAGCAATAGGATATTGAGCACCCCAATCAGGGAGAAAACCCATCTCCCTTACTAGATTCTGAAATTCCTCTTCTTTCCAACCAATAACCGCCTGATCTGGGCCGGGAGGAGTTTTACCCTTGTTCCTCTTTTTCTTCGAAGAAGGATTTGAAGTAGACATCGTGAAAAACGGAAGGAGAAAGCAGATGAACTCACCAAGTAGAAAGAGGAAGATAAGGGAAGAAGAGAGAAACTTGGAATTCAAAATTCGAATTTGGGGAAAGTGTTGAAGAAAGAGAAACCACCATCTATTTATACCCATCGCATTTAATGCGATGGGTAGTGGAGGAGTCAGGTTTCGAAAAAGCAACCAACAGGAGAGAGGCACGTCAGAAGAGAGAGAAGGCGGCACCTCTTTTTCCGGAAGCAGGTGAACAGACATCTGACATGTCGCCGAAAAAGCAACTGATGTGACTGAAAAGGCGCCTGTTCGCCTGACATCAGACAGTCACGTCAGTCACTCCTCCCCAAGACAACAAAGCTTCTTCCTGAAGACAACACTCATAGAGCGCCAAAAACCATGCACCATGCGTCCATTTGACTCACTTCCGCAAGGAGTCGAAACCCATGCGCCATGAGCCATGCGTCCAGTTGACTCACTTCCGTAAGGAGTCGAAACCCATGCGCCATGAGCCATGCGTCCAGTTGGCTCCATTCCGCAAGAAGTCAAAAATCATGCGCCATGCGTCCATTTGGCTCACTTCCGCAAGGAGCCAAAACCCATGCGCCATGCGTCCATTTGGCTCACTTCCGCAAGGAGCCAAAACCCATGCGCCATGCACCATGCGTCCGTTTGGCTCAGTTCCGCAAGGAGTCAAAAACCACGCGCCACGCGCCATGCGCCATGCGTCCTTTTGGATCACGCCCACAAGGAGTCAAAACCCATGCGCGGAACTCCATGTGCCGTGCGCTAATCAGGGGCAAATCCGCGAGAAAAACCATAACAAACCCCACATCATAACAAACCCCACATCATAACAAACACTACCTTCATAAGTCCAGAATCCCTCCTAGACGATCAACTCACCTAGAAGGCACACTGGACTGGGGGGACTTGAAGAGGTATGGTCCCAATTCCTTGCCAACATGGCAAGGACCATACCACTTTCTCCATCCTACATGACGCTGACATCAACCGTATCATCCAGAAGCTTCTAGAAGCTTCTGGAAAATATCCAGGTGACACCAAAAGATGCTCCATCCGACATAAAAGATAACACGTGTCACCAGCCATCAAGCGCCAAGTGGACCTGCAACAGGTCAGGGAGCAGCCCGACAACATCAGTACGATGTTTCCAAATTAGACAAATGAAGGCGCGCCACGTGTACCACTACACTGACCACAGCAGAGGAGACCAAGGGGATATTCCCCTTGGTCGGACAGCTGGCGCGCGTCTACAGCTGGCATCGCTGCTCCTCCCTCTCTCACCATCCGGCTATAAATAGAACCCTCCATCATTCAGGTAAAAGGACCTAGCTCTCACTATTCTCACGCTTAACACACACTGATTATTCTCTCTCGGAACAGTACTTATTCTCACGCCGGAGCCGGGTTAAGAGGGAAACCCCCATATTCCCCTCTTAACGAGACTGACGGTTTGCTGTTTTGCAGGAGACGGTCCATCTTACGAGTAGGAAGAGAGATTGAACCCACAAGAGAAACAACCCCACAGTTTAACCATAGTGTTAATCTGTGTTTCATCAGTGGGACTGGTGGGGGAATATTCTGAGGTGTGATTATTAATGGCGAATAACGTCTATGTGTGATTATTACAGGCCAATTTCCCATATAAATATAAAGTAACTTAATAAGTAATGGAAGATGATCAAGGATGTACAAAAAAGGATCAAGTTCATTTTATACTTTACCAATTTGAAGGCTTGAATGATCTAAAGACCGGTTTCTTCAAATTCTAAACTTAAATTGTATAAAGAGTAAATTACTTTTTGAGTCTCTGTGTTTTAGTGGTTTTAACCACTTATGTCCAAAATAAAAAAGTTTAACGCCCTGAGTCCCTAATCGCTCATTTTATAACTTTTTGAGTCCAATTTTGTTAAATTAGACTCAAAAGGTTAATAGTTGTACTCAAAAGTTATAAAAAAAACGTTTAGGGACTCAGAGTGTTGAAAATTTTAATTTTTTACTCAAATGGTTAAAACCACTAAAACACAAGGACTCAAAAAGTAATTTGTTTAAATTTTAAATTTCAAAGTTCATCTTATGGATTGTTTGGCAACTTCTGAATAATGACTAAGTGTTAACCAATAAGAGGTATGAACTATTAAGTGCCACTATAATGCTTAACCATTGAGAGGCAAATGTGTGACCAATTCAGATAAGATGTCTTAACCATTCAGACTCAGTTTAATGCTTAACCATTTAGAGGCAAATGTCTGAATCATTAAGATATTTGTTCGTGAAACAAACAATCTGAACCATTAAGTGCTAAACCAGTAAGAACCATTAAATGCTAAAACAGTAAGAGGTCTGAACCATCAAGAGCTAAACAAACAGCCCCTTGAACATTTTTCCGGTCACCACTACAATCACCAGCCTTCACCATCTTCGATTTCCCTTTTCGCTTAGGTTGTATGTTAAGATAGGGTGTTTAGAAAAACCGAAAACCGAGCTAAACAAACAGCCCCTTAAACATTTTTCCGGTCACCACTACAATCACCAGCCTTCACCATCTTCTATTTCCCTTTTCACTTAGGTTGTATGTTAAGATAGGGTGTTTAGAAAAATCGAAAACCGAATCGTAACAAAAAAAAAAACAATATGAATAATGAATTCGGTGTTCCGTTTGATTTTTAGCCGAAACTGAGTTGTGATTTTAGTGTTTGGTTCCACATTTTTTTTATTTGGTTTATTCGATTATCCAAAAAAACCATTTAACTAATTCATTATTAACTAAAAATAATAATATTTCCATGTAAAGTTTATTAGCCCAAATACTAAATTTATTAATCTAAATCCCAACTCAAAATAAAGCCACTCGTTTACAATCTAAGTTTTGTTTCTAAACTTTCCTTTATAATATGTTGTGTGTTTTTTATTATTCGATTTGATATAATTAAAATACTATTTTAAATCAATGGTTATTATATATTGTACATTAGGGTTAAGTCCGTTATAGCTGTACCAGCCCAACAGCGTCAAGTAGCGGCGCCTGTGGCAAATGCACCGCCTGCAAAGCGTGCATACACTGGGCCACACCCGCTCTGCCCTACTTGTACCTACCACCACCCGACTGCCATTGCTTGCCGTTTTTGTGCTCATTGTAATATGTACAGTCATTTTACTACCAACTGCCGTGCTCGACAAGCTCCTGCTCATCAAGCTCTACTCACCGCCCCTCAGGGTCAACAAGCTCCTCCGGCACCCGCGGTCAACGCCAGAGTCTGCTTCGCATGTGGCGATCCTAATCATTTCGCCAACATGTGCCCAAACAGGGGTATGAAACAAGAGCCCCAGAAGCAGCAGCCTCAGCAGCAGCAGCAGCAACACCAGCAACAACAGGCCGCACGCGCCAGAACTTTCAACATCAACGTGCGTCAAGCCCAAGCCGACAACAACGTAGTTAATGGTACGTTCCTTGTGAATGGTATTTATGCTTCTTGTTTATTTGATACTGGAGCCGATAATTGCTTTGTGTCGTTTGAATTTGAGAAGCTCCTTAGTCGTAAACGCTCCTAACTCTCCTCGACGTTCGATATTGAAGTCGCTACCGGACGAACTGTCACCGTCAATTCTGTTCTTTGTGATTGTACTCTTGAGCTCAACAGTCACATCTTCCCAATCGACCTCATTCCGATGCAACTCGGAAGTTTTGACGTCATAGTAGGCATGGACTTTCTTCACGAAAACCATGCTGAAGTAGTGTGCTTCGACAAGATGATCCGATTCTCGCTTGCGAATGGTGACTTATTGTGTGTTTACGGTGATACTACTTCGAAAGCTCTCAAGCTCATGTCATGTGTTCAAGCTAGCAAGTATCTCCGCAAGGAATACAGGGCTTTCTTGGCTAACATTGTAGTAGCGGAAAAGGAAAAGAAAGAGAAGAAGGAAGTGAAAGACGTTCATGTGGTTCGAGAATTTCCTAATGTTTTTCCAGAGGATCTTCCCGGACTACCGCCAAGTCGTGATATCGACTTTCGTATCGACCTCATTCCTGGAGCCAACCCTATTGCCAAAGCTCCCTACCGACTCGCGCCATCCGAAATGCGCGAACTCTCAAACCAACTTCAGGAATTACTTGAAAAAGGCTTCATTCGCCCGAGCACCTCTCCTTGGGGCGAGCCAGTCCTTTTCGTCAAAAAGAAGGATGGATCGTTTAGGATGTGCATCGACTATCGGGAATTGAATAAGTTAACTATCAAGAACCGCTATCCTCTACCCCGCATCGATGATTTGTTTGATCAGCTACAGGGTGCTACGTGTTTCTCGAAGATCGATCTACGCTCAGGATATCACCAACTACGTATTCAAGAGGAGGATATACCCAAAACCGCGTTTCGCACTCGATACGGCCACTACGAATTCGTTGTTATGCCTTTTGGTTTAACCAACGCACCCGCGGTTTTCATGGATCTGATGAATCGCCTGTGTAAACCATATCTCGACCATTTCATCATCGTATTCATCGACGATGTCTTAATCTATTCCAAATCGAAGACCGAACACACGTAACATCTACGATTGGTGCTCGAGCTACTCCAGGGAAACCAACTCTATGCCAAGTTCTCCAAGTGTGAATTCTGGTTGGAGGAAGTTCAGTTCCTGGGTCACATCGTAAGTAATCAAGGTATTCACGTCGATCCTGCGAAGATTGAAGCTGTTAAGAGTTGGGTTACACCTAAGAACCCGTCTGAAGTCCGTTCTTTTCTCGGACTAGCGGGCTATTACTGACGATTTATCGAAGGATTCTCAAAGATCGTTGTGCCACTTACCGCTCTCACACATAAGGACAAGCCTTTTGTTTGGGGAACCGAACAAGAGTCTGCCTTCCAAACCCTCAAGCACATGCTTTGCAATGCTCCTGTTCTCACATTACCCGGCGGAAACAACGATTTCATCGTCTACTGTGATGCTTCCAACCTTGGTCTTGGTTGTGTCCTCATGCAACGGGACAGGGTTATAGCTTACGCATCTCGTCAGCTCAAATTCCACGAAAAGAACTATACAACCCATGATCTCGAGCTAGGCGCAGTTGTTTTTGCGTTAAAGATTTGGCGACACTACCTGTATGGTACTAAGTGTACGATCTTCACCGATCATAGGAGCCTACAGCATATCTTTAATCAGAAGGAACTTAATATGCGTCAACGCCGATGGGTAGAACTTCTCAACGATTATGACTGTGAGATTCGTTATCACCCAGGCAAGGCAAATGTTGTTGCCGACGCACTCAGCAGACGGAGTTATCTGCTTAGCACTCGTAATGTTCAAGCCCAACACAACCTCGAGACCCTCATTTGCGAAGCTCAGCATGCGTGTTTTAACGAACGCACTCTGAAGAAGGAAAGAATCTACCACGATGGAGCCCAGCTTGTGAGCAATTCGAATGGGATATTCCACTTTCTGGACCGAATTTGGATCCCCAAACGGACCAATTTGCGACAGATCTTGATGGACAAAGCCCACAAATCCCGGTATTCTATTCATCCCGGTGCCAACAAAATGTACCAAGACCTTCGCTATAAGTACTGGTGGCCGGGCATGAAGAGGGATGTTGCTCTCTATGTTGGAAAATGCCTAACTTGCACAAGAGTCAAGGCTGAACATCAAAGACCCTCTGGCTTACTCGAGCAACCCCCGATCCCCATGTGGAAGTGGGATAGTATAGCTATGGACTTTATAACAAAGCTACCGCACACGTCATCAGGTCACGACAGCATTTGGGTTGTGGTTGACCGATTGACTAAATCAGCTCACTTTTTACCAATACGGGAAGACTACAAGGTAGAACGATTAGCCCGAATCTACACCGACGAGATCATTTGTAATCATGGGACGCCTAGTGATATCATCTCTGATCGTGACTCTCGGTTTACCTCGCGACTGTGGGAAACATTTCAAATGGCACTCGGTACATCGCTAAATCTAAGTACCGCTTTCCACCCTCAAACCGACGGTCAGACTGAAAGAACGATTCGTACTCTTGAAGACATGCTCCATTCGTGTGTCGTAGACTTCGGTGGTAATTGGGATAAATACCTGCCGTTAGTCGAATTCTCGTATAACAACAGCTATCATGCCACCATTCAAATGGCACCATTCGAGGCTTTATACGAAAGAAGATGTCGATCGCCTATTGTGTGGCACGAGATCAGGCATTCGCAATTAACCGGTCCTGAGCTATTACAAGAAACGACAGACAAGATTTTCCAAATCCGAGACAACCTGGTAAAAGCTCGGAATCGACAGAAAAGTTATGCCGATAGACGACGCAAGCCCCTTGAATTTGACGTTGGTGACTACGTACTCCTAAAGGTATCACCTTGGAAGGGTGTGGTCCGATTCGGCAAGAAAGGGAAGCTCGCGCCTCGATATGTTGGACCTTTTAAGATTCTGGTAAGGATCGGAAAAGTCGCCTACAGACTTGAACTACCCGAGGAACTTAGTAACATCCACCCGACTTTCCACGTTTCGAACCTCCGAAAGTGTCTGGCTGAGCATGTTCTAATTGTACCTCTCGATGACCTGCAAGTGAACGAAACATTACACTTCATGGAAAAGCCTGTCGAAATCATGGACCGCCAAACCAAGCAAATCAGACGCTCACGCATTCCTATTGTGAAAGTCCGATGGGAAGGCAAACGAGGCGCCGAGTTCACTTGGGAACTCGAAAGCGACATGAAGGCGAAGTACCCGCATTTATTTAAGGAGAAAGTCTAGAAAGAGAAAGTTCTCCAAAGTAATTCACGGTGTTGTATAACTTCCAGCCTAACCTAAAAAAGGGAAGGCTGTAACACCCCATGTTTTCGGAAGTCAAAGTCAAGGTCAAAGTCAACGACCGATTTCGCGCAACTTGACTTATAGTGAATTTCGTTTAGGTGTTTAATTTAGTTGTATTATGTGGAGTAAGTGTCGATAATTACAATAATCGACGTGTGTTTTTCGCAATCTAATCGACTTACGACTGTGAACTATAGGAAGTAACAATGCGATAAAGTTAACGAAACGATAATCAAACTATGCTAATCAAATCGACATCGAATCGAATCGCAACTCAAACTACGTATTTTAATTATTGTTATACATGTGTGTGTGCCTTATGTGTTACTTGTGCATGTTCATTTATGTTATGTGTGGATCGCAATCGAACTCGAAACGCAATCGATCCCAATCAAAATCGGACTATGATAGATATAGTAGTTGGGATTAAAAGTAATTTGCCTAGGAAAATCTATCGCATCGAATCGCTCGCAATCGAAATCAAAACAGCAAAAATCATCGCGCCAAACACTCGAACTAAGTGCCATCCGGCCGGATTGCCATCCGACCGGGCTGCCACTTGATTGTGGTGTCAGGTCGTCATCCGACCGAGATGACATCCGACCGGATAGTCATTCGAGCGGGATGCCATTCGACCGACCCACCCTTTCCCATTTTGGAATCCTATAAATACCCATGTCACTCTCAAACTTTCTACTTTTGGAAATCCTCTGTCCGAACAGTTCGTGCTCCCCACCTTTTCTTCGATTTCTCTCAATCCAGGTAAGATCTCATCCTAAATCTTGTACTTTCTTGACCTACACGCACTCCTACACCTTTCTATCTTTTGAATCTTAACTTTTAACCATAAAATCGCTAGATTTGAGGTGTTCTTGGATGATGTCATCATGAGTTCTTGAAAAACTTCATGTTTTGGCTTCAATCCACCAAGAACAACTCGGATCTAACCGATTTCCACACAAATGAACAAAGATCTATACTAGATCTAAACATAAACACAGTGAAAAAGGATTGAAAGATGGTTTCTAACTTTCTTTCAACTCTTTTGCACTCAATACGCTTGAAACCGATAGAAACAGATCTAGATCTAGTCCTCCGCTCATTCTTAGTGTCGTGCTAGCTCAAGATCTGGATTCTACTCACGAGACCACCGATTTCGGGTTAAACAAGAACAACCATCTTGAATCGGTTAACTGGCCGAACTAGGGTGATTCCAGTCGATTAGGCCGCTTGGGTCAAGATGGGGTTCTATTGGTTAACACGTTGTCAAATCATCTCGATAAAACTACAAACAAACAAAACTACCAAGTGTAGGATGGCCGGAGCAACCAGGACGAAGTGCTGTCCGACCGGATCACTCCTTGGAACCCACACCTCATCAACTCGAACTGAAGTTTGAGTATCGAACGAATTGCCATCCGATCGGACTACCATCCGACCGGATTACTCTTCGGATCATGAGATACTAGGACTTTAATGACTTAAACAATTTTCAACATGTTCATTAACAGGGTTGCCACCCGGTCGAATGGACATCCGACCGAGTGGCTCTTCTGCTATGAATTGTTTCCACTAAGTAACCTCAATCACTAAGGTCGCCGTCTGACTAGATGACAATCCGAGCGGATTGTTGTCCGTACGATTGACCGTCCGATCGACCGACTTGAAGGATAGAGATACTTCAATGTTTTCAAAATGCTACAACGAAAACTTCAAAAGACAAGCCATCATACACAAACACATTCATCTCAAAGGAAGAAACAGTCCACTCGAAAAGCCATCCGACTGGACTACCGTCCGACCGGATGACCATCCGAACGGATTGCCATCCGCACAGGCAAGTCGTCCGATCGGATTACCATCCGACCGAACTGCTATCCGACCCATTCATACTTTTTATCGTTTTACGCGTCACTTATCGTTATACTATCAATCCATTCAGGCTAACTTTACTCGCTAAGCGCTCCCTTCAATCCATCAACCGCTGTGAGTATACTCGATCCCTTTTTGCTTTATGCACTTTTGGGTGTTACATACGTTACAACTATTCAAATCACATCAAACAGACTACTCAAAACTATTTGAACGCTAACCGTTAATGCATGTTATACGTGGCTTATGAATGCTTGTTTGTTATGTTTACACATGGAATGTTGTCTACCTGCCTTAGCAACGATAGTACTATAGTTTGGACTCAGCACCCGTTCACACGGGGGTTGTTAAGGACAATTACTTGCATGGATTACGGTGGTAATCATGTATTGCGAACTGCCTCGGGCAATCAACCCGCAGTCATTGGTATCGATGGATCTATGTCGATAACTAACGTGCTTCATTTCACTATGTGTACATGCTGGTTATGCGTAAACGAATTCGAACTCTATATGCTATTATCAAACTTGTATGCTCACCTTTACATTTAATGTATTGACTTTATTTTAACGTATGTGACAGGTGCTTAGGATGCACATCTGGTAGGAAATTGAAGCTAGAATAAAGCTTTAGAGCCCAACAAATAGTTGTCTGTAATAATTGAATCAAGGGTCTCTAGAAGCAGATAAACAATTGCTCTATTTGAATCTGAGTTGTCGGAACATAATTATTTGCCTAGATTTTATCTGTAATAATTTGTTTACTGTTTGAGACATGGTATGGGACCTGTTATTTTAAATTGAATAGTAATGATAATTGTTATGGAAACTTCTGGACAATCTGTTTCGCTCAGTGCCATGCCCCGATGATTCCGCCATCGGTTGGGGTGTGACATTCAACCCGACAATTATCAGTTTAGGGTCGGTTCGCAACCGAAAGTCGCAAAAGCTTGACTTTTGCTTTGACTTTCAGTTCTGACCCGATTGAGCTTAATTCTTCCATGTTTTAAGCTTCCATTAGGACCACATTATGTTATAGTATAACCCTCTAAAGTTATAGTACCTGGTCATTAGTATTATGAATTATATGATAATCTTCATTAATATGCTTATAAATGCCCATTTTGCCCTTTTGACATATAAATGAGATTTTTAAAAACATGAGAGGACAAAAACCTTTATTACTAATATATAAGGATGTCCTGAAAATTTGACATCAGAATCTGATCTCAAACAGAAGTTATGCTCGATATCGTAAATTGAAGCTTTTTATTAATTAAATTGCGTTATCTTGCATAAGGCATGTTTAAACAAGGATTTCGACCCAAAACTCATTACCTACTGTTAAGAAATTATTTTTAAGGATTTTTGGAATTTTTGATCAGATTATAACCTGACCATATCATGGAGTTCTTGTGTAATTCGGTAAATGACGATAATACCCTTTTCATACATAAAATGAGATTAACAAATAATTTGAATGCCAAACCTTTTCCTACTGATCTTATATATTAAATACATTATTTTGAGCATTTAAGACTGATCAAAATCTCAGATTTCTATAAACATCTTAATTATCGTCAATTAGGGATTTTTACGCTAATTAGGTGCATAGTATGGTTTAAAACCATACTTAACACCCAAGACTTGTTACCAACTGAATTTTTAAATAAATTTTAATATTATTATAGTAGGTATAAGTCATGAACTCAGACTTCCAAAAATGTCCTTAAAAGCATATGTGAAATGACCAAAATACCCTTTCGGGGCATAGTTTGGCTATAAATAGTAAACCTCACATATGTATGACATCTTACGGATATAACTTGATAAAATACATATTTTTACTGATTACAAAAGACCAGAACCTCAATTTATTATTAAATCTCTTTTATAAACATTAAAATGACCAAAATGCCCTTACGGGACTTAAATTGGTTTTAAATACTTTTTGGGCATATATGTTAACATCCTACTGATGTATTAACATATTCTAAGCATAATAACATATGAGACCTGTATATAATTCATTTGGTTACCCGTTATGCATTTATGCCTTTGGATCGGTTTATGTAACTAGTTTACATAAAATCACCGAAACGGGTTTAACCTTATCATTAAATCTTCAAAATCCAGAATGTGTTTAGTTTACCCATATAATACAAGTATCCAAACTTGTCGGGTCTAAATCATATTTCATTCCGGTCTCCGCGTAATCTAGCGTTTAGAACCATAAAGTATCTTTCAAACTAACCGGTCTAAGTATTTGACTTAAATAAAGGCCCGTTAGTATCCTAATAGGTTAATAAACCTTCTATACAGATTGATTAGCTTTGGTAGAAGGTACTTTCATAAGGCTTTAGGAATATACGGCTGAGTTACTTCTTTCATATCTAGCTCAGGTAAATACTTTTAACTTATTTTCCTATACGGGCTTGGGATACGTTATAATAATAATACCACTTGGTCGGGTATGAAATCATTTAATCGAATTGTGATTAATAAATAGCATAACCCGTTTTAATCTGTTTTGTTTGATAACATAAACATTGGGGGTTAATACGATCGTGTCCTGGATATCCTCGGCTCATTTCATTTGAAAATGGCCACGACCTAAGCACGGGGTGTAGGCATACACATGACAGATGCTAATATGCAAATTACCCACAAGTTGGGGATAACTCCTCTGTGGGTTTTATAAGTGGTGTGTCGATTAATCATGACCGGCTTCCAAACCAGCCCCATATGTGTGACAAACATGTAAACCTGTATACAAGATTTTATATAAAAATTGTCCCAAGTTATAAATGGTTTGTGCCATGTGGACTTAATTCAATTTTCTTAAACTCTTTTCAAATGAGTCAGTTAATTGTATTTACCAGTGAAAACTGACGTATTTTCCAAAGATTAAGTGACAGGTACCTCACGTAACTAGGCTGGAGCTACTCGGTGTCAATAAGAGGATCTTGCAAATCCTTAGATGCCTGGAGTCTGTTATTTCAGTTTCTTGTATTTTATTTTATGGTCCGCCTGTGGATCTCTATTACAACCAAGTCTGTATATTCTTGTATTTGGACACTCGGACACTATGGTTTGTAATAGTAATTATTCACCAAGCCTTCCGCTGTGCTATTATATTGTGTGTTTGACTATGATGATATCAACTACGTCACAATACTCCCCACCGGTAATATGTGGAATTATCGGGGTGTGACAGGTTGGTATCAGAGCCAAAATTGAGTAAATTAAACACTAACCTTTTGTGTTTAATCTCAATGACACAATAAGCACATTCCCTAGACTTCTGAGTCTAGGCATATGACCTAGGATTTATTCTTAACTTTCCTTTTTGTCGTTTATATGTTGTTTTATTGTTTTGACAGGTTAATTAAAAATGTCACCGCGCGTTCGAGGAAAAGGAAAAGGTCCGATGCGGGGAGGACCATCTAGCAATCCAGGACCCTCCCATAGGCGCACGCCATCAACATCTTTTTCTAGCTCCGATTCGCGAGATAACTGGAGACATTCCTTTGAACCGGCGAGACACTCCATTTCGCTAGGTTCCTCACCTTCAGACCCCCCACCTTTTGGGCTACCTATTCAGGACGATCCCCCAACATTCGTACCATTCTCACCAATCACATCATTCACACCACTCTTTACATTCTCATTCCTTTCACCATTCTAGTTCTCGCGATCTTTATTCCCCGGATCAATTTAACCCAAACGATTATTTTAAGGAACCACTAGGTTATAATCCTTTAGGACCCGAAGACCATTTCTCCCAAGATATGGAAATGGATGATGACCCCGATCCAACGCCGCCAACCGGGACACCAACTCATCCCATCAGCATCTCCAGCGGTTCTCCTTATCAAGGATTGCAGTATCAAGGCCCCGATTCATGGTCCGAATGGTGGAACAAGTACGAATGTGAATTTACCCCTTCTTTTCATAACTCTCCACAACCTCCATTGGAGGAACCGTATCTTCAAGCGGTTACTCCACCATCTTTGCTCGTTGAGGAACCACCACAACCACCTCCTGAGCCACCTAGGCGAAGGAGGAACGCACGGATGTCTGTGCGAGGGGGGCCTAGGTTTAGTTCCCCTCAAGCTTCAAGCACATACCCTCCAGTCCCCGAGGATCTACAAATGGGTGGACCCTCTCATGCGGTGCCGGAAGATGATCCCCCGCCAGTTACATTTGCACCACCGCCACCGCCAGTGGGTTATGATAACCTTATACTGACTTACCCAGGTTCGTCTGGGTATAACCCATTTGAATATCCAAATCCTATAGATTATGGATATCAGGCCCCTGCCCAAGATCCATATCTTGAGGCAGCTCAGTTTAATGCACTTCATACCTCACCCTTTCCTCCTGTATATCCAATGGGGTATCCAGTGCATGGGTATCAGTACCCTCCTTACCAACATCAACCCCCACCTTCACAACTGCAAACACAAGAAATTCTGCATAGGTTGGATCGGGTTGAACACAAAGCGGAGGAACGCGAGAGAAAGCTTAACAAATTTCTTAAGGGCCTCGCGAACTTCATAAAAGGCAAAAAGAAGTAGAAGTTTATTTTATTTTATTTTGTATTGTATTTTCAATCAAGTCCCTGCGAGGACATTTTATTTTTGTACTTATGTCACACCCCGACCATGTAGAACAACAAAACGTGGCGGAAAACGTCGGGGAGTGTTGTAACAGAATCATTGTTTCATAACACATGGAAATTGAAATATTGTTTTATTGAATAAAAGAGTTACAATGTCTTGACAATCAAAGAAACATAACATAAATAACTAGTCTTGCATCTTTTATTGTCGCTAAGGCCCAAGTCTGCCTAAGTGTATCTTGATAAATCCTATGCATCATATCCTGAAACACATGTGAAAATAGGTACGTCAGCATAAAAATGCCTGTGAGATACACAGGTTTATGAAAATAGGATTCATGACTTATTGTTTAAGAAAATGTTTAGTCATGAACCTTGTAATTTGCTTTGTCTTGTAAATCATTTGAAAAGTGATAAATAAACCAAATGATATATATGTATAAAAGAATAATACATGGTTAAGTGAATAACCATGTGAAATGAGTTTGTATAAATTAAGTTGTTTGTAAAACAATGTATTGTGAAAAGTATGTTATTTGTATAAAATGTTATATGTCCAAATTGAAATGATTCAAATAACGCTACGATATGTAATACCATACAATCACTTATATATAGGAAGTACCAGCGGCGTATCCACCATGCTTGTATCATATTACACATGCCTCGTTACTTAAATCACTTACCCAAACAAACCACCAATGTAAGATGTCTATGTTTAAACCAATTGCCAAATGTATTGAATAATATGTCAAAATGTTTATGTCAAGATGTAAATCATGCAATGTATAACCAATGTCGAAAATGTTTATGTGTCAAATGTGAATCATGTAATGTATAACCAATGTCGAAAATGTTTATGTGTCAAATGTAAATCATGTAATGTGTAACCAAAATGATATGTATGGCTAGTGAAATATATCAACTAAACCATATGCACAAAAACAAAGTATTGAAGTAAAACATGGTTTAAATCAAAGCTATGTTTTGTGGAACAAATGCATGCTATACTGATATAAACATCTATGCGGTATTGTGAAAATGCATACATCCAAGCCTTGAGACTGTGGCGATAAACCCTTAAACAAATTAAAGGTTTATCTAAGTTATGTATATCGAATTCGGTCATTCCTTCCAATCCAAACCAACCCAGGATTTCAGGAACGGGAGTTGTCAATTCCTATGGTACCACTACCTACTAACGAACGGCGTGATCGGTGTTAATGAATGTATTGTTCCATTTAAACAAACCAAATGTCATACCAAAATGTAAGCATGTGATGAAAACAACTGTACTAAGTATGCAACAAATGCACATACATAGCATGTGAAACAACTGTACTAAGTATGCAATAATAGACATACATAACATGTGATGTGAAACAACTGTACTAAGTATGCAACAATAGACATACCTAGCATGTGATGTGAAACAACTGTACTAAGTATGCAATAATAGACATACATAGCATGTGATGTGAAACAACTGTACTAAGTATGCAATAATAGACATACATAGCATGTGATGTGAAACAACTGTACTAAGTATGCAATAATAGACATACATAGCATGTGATGTGAAACAACTGTACTAAGTGTTAGGGGAGGATTTTCTAACAATTAGTGATCCTTATTCGTTATCCTAATTAGTGATCCTTACTTCTGTGACAGGTGGTGATCCTCAGAAGAGCTTTAGGATCAGGATCATGGATCACTTTAAGGATCCTCGTACTGACGATTGTTAACTTATGCTTTGTAGCATCTCGCAGGTATAACAAGCTTGACCAAGTCTTGGCGACATTCCTGGAGAATATTCCCAAACTATTCTGCACGTGCTTGACCAAAAATAGACGTTGTGGAGAACGTGGAGGCATGGCACGAAAGTCGGATAGTTAGTTTGGTAGTTAGATTTCTATTTTAAAAAGGGGTAACGAGCTAGTAGAAAAACACTTAGTCATTTCTCAGTTACACACACTCGTATACTCGCACACTTGAAGCTCTCGACGAACACACATTCATTTTTACTCACTTATACACATTTCACGATAGTGATCCTTGTACCTAGCTCGTTACTATCCGAAGTTGTAAACATTTAATCATTTATTTGAGCTTGGTGATCGGTAGTTTCCATCACCCGGGGTTTTTTGTGCCGGAGATCAACTCTTGATCAAGGGCTTTTTCCCCGTATAAATCCTTGTGTTGTTTGTGCAAATCTACATTGAAGTGATCCTCATCGCTATTACATAATAAGCATCATACCCCCATAACATAGAGTTTGGTTGCAATATCCTCAACAGATTTTTTGACCAAAACAGTTTGGCGCCCACCGTGGGGCAATTGGTGCTTTGTCCTTAGAAGAATTCGCGTTTCTGTGCTCATTCCGGTTCACTACAACCAAGCAAATGGCTTCCTCGGTGAAGAATGCTTCAAACTTGATGCCCTCACTCACTTCTTCACAAGGCGTCCCTCCTTTACCTCCACCACCTTTTGGATCCCAGAAGAACACTGAGAATGCCGCGAAGAAACCAACTCCCATTTTCTCAAAACCACCTACTTCTTCTGTTTCAACTAATCCTACTACTAATGATCTCTATGCCTTGATTTTGCAGATGAGGAATCATGCACAAAAGCAGGATAAGACCAACGAGAGGATCCTCCGGGAGATTGACGAAATTAAGAAACAGAAGAAAACGGCAGAGGATCGTTCCCCACTGATGCCCAGATCTTTGAATTTTGATACTCCGGTGATTACTTCTCAGCCATCAGTGGTTCCAGACATTCAATATGTGGGTGGACCAAAAGGAGTGCACTACGGAACAACGACAATGACCCAGGCATCAGGTTCATATTTCCAGCCAGCGGGATCCTATCCTCAGCATATGGGATACCTCACGAGTTCAGGAGGATATTCAGGAATGCAGCAGTTTCAAGGACCCTCCTTCGTTCCAGGATCATCCCAGGTTCAGGGATCCTCCTTCGTTCCAGGATCGTCCCAGGTTCAAGGATCCTCCTTCGTTCCAGGATCGTCCCAGGTTCAAGGATCCTCCTTCGTTCCAGGATCGTCCCAGGTTCAAGGATCCTCCTTCGTTCCAGGATCCTCCCAGGTTCAAGGATCCTCCTTCGTTCCAGGATCATCCCAGGTTCGAGGATCCTCCTTTGTTCCAGGATCATCCCAGGTTCAAGGATCCTCCTTTGTTCCAGGATCATCCCAGGTTCAAGGATCCTCCTTCGTTCCAGGATCATCTCAGTTTCAGGGATCCTTCCAGATGCCAGGATCCTTGAGAAGTTTGCAAACAGGAAGTTCAGATGTCCATCAGGGAGATTTTATTCCAATGCAGACCAATGCCTCTACTGGCCCCTCGATCATTCCAGAGCCTCAACAATATGGATTAACATCCATTCTTCCTAACTTGAATCCAATGGGAGGTAACACTTTTAATAATTCTCATACTACTAACCATGGTCTTATGCAGGATCCAGGTATCAATCATCCCATGGCCAGAGAATTGCAAAAGCTAAAGGATATGATATCAAGTGTTCCGGGAGTGGTCAAACCTATCCCAGAGATTGCAGATGGGAGCCACAAGATATCTCGTTTTGCACCACCAATCTGTGATGCTGAGATACCCAAGAGATTCCATGTGCCAACAATGAAGCTGTATGATGGTTCGACAGATCCTGAGGAACACATAGCACAATACAGGGAGAGGATGGAGATCAATCCAATTCCAGAAAGGTTAAAGGAAGCATGCCTGTGCAAGGGATTCGGATCCACTCTTACTGGATCAGCTCTCAAATGGCTGCTAAGTCTTCCCCCTTACTCTATTACCTCGTTTGCTAACCTAGTTAATCTATTTAATAATCAGTTTTCTTGTAGTAGAAAATTTGAACGATTAACTAGTGATTTATATAGGATAACCCAGGGTCATAATGAATCATTAAGGGATTACATTACCAAATTCAGTAAAGAATCCTTAGACATTCCCAACTTAGATATAGCCACAGCTGTTGAGGCCTTCAAAATGGGATTGCTTAGGGATTCGTTATTTTATGATGATCTTGTTATGACACCATGCAGGAACCTAGATGAGGTAAGAACCCGGGCCCTCAGGTTCATCCGGCTAGAGGATGACAAGAGGATCCAGGAGAGGTTAACAGGATCCTCAAAGCAGGATAAGCAAGGATCCTCATTTAGGAACAACAAGTTCAGATCCTACAACAGATCTGATAATCAGAACGTGCATTCTATTGATCAAGAAGAGGATGACGAGGATTATCCTCCAATTTCTGAATATTGTTTTAGTGTTGATAACAATGAACTAATCCTTGCGATGCAGAGTCTAGGTGATAAAGCTAGATGGCCCAGAAAAAATGATAGGCCAGCTGCAACTAAGGATAAATCAAAATGGTGTGCATATCATGAAGATTTTGGGCACCTCACAGAAGAATGCATTGCATTAAGAAAGGAAATTGGATACTTGTTGAGCAAGGGGCATCTAAAAGAATTGTTGGGAAGAAAAAAGTCAAGAACTCAGGATCCTGAAAGGATCCCTGAGAAGGCTCCAGCCCCTCCAGCAGATGCACAAGTAATAAACTTTATTTCTGGAGGATCCGGCATCTGTGGCACATCCTTCTCAGCAGCTAAAAGGCATGCAAAGGAAACTAAAATGGATAATGGAGAAAGACCAGTTCGAACGTCAAGTGTCTCCGAAGGAAAAGTCATAACCTTTGATGAAGAGGATCGTGTTGATATCCAGGATCCTCATCACGATGGTTTAGTCATTACTCTTTTTATATCTAACCATTTTGTCCGCAGGATCCTTATAGACGGAGGAAGTTCAGTGAACATTATCCAGCTTGATGTTCTAAAAAAGATGGGTATCCCTGAATCAGAGATCATACCAAGATCCTCTGTGCTCGTGGGATTTAGTGGCGAAACTAAGAACACCCTGGGGGACATTAAACTCCCAATATATATTGAAGGCTTACACTCTTATCAAAAATTTTGTGTTATTGACTGTTTATCTTGTTGTAATGTTATCCTTGGCAGGCCCTGGATACACGATATGAAAGCAGTCCCATCTACTTACCATCAATGTGTGAAGCTCCCTAGTCCTTAGGGAATAGTAAAGATTGATAGTGATCAGCAGGAGGCTAAGAATTGCTACACTTCATCGATGAAACCAGCTTCGAAGTCAAGGGAGCAATAGCAATCAAGGTATCCTCCAAGGAATGTCTTGGAGGCCAGAGAGCAGGATGTGGTAGAAATCCTCATGGATCCCGATGTTCCTGAATCCAAAATCTATATCGGATCAGGGATCCTTGGCGAAATGAAAGAAGACCTCGTATCCTTTCTCAAAAGGAGAAAGACTACCTTTGCATGGAAACACGAAGACATGACTGGTATATCCAAAGATGTTATCACCCATAAACTCGGCATCGACGGATCCTTCAACCCAATCCATCAAAGGAGAAGAAAGTTTGCACCGGAAAGGAATGCCATTATCCAAGAAGAGGTAGAGAAATTGCTCCGGGCAGGTATGATTAGAGAGGTCAAGTATCCAAGATGGTTGGCCAATGTGGTTGTTGTTCAAAAGAAAAACGGAAAGTGGAGGGTATGTGTCGACTTTACCGATTTAAATAAGGCATGTCCCAAGGATCCTTTCCCTTTACCCCACATTGACTCCATGGTGGATGCAACCGCGGGTCATGAACTGTTAACTTTTATGGATGCTTCATCTGGATTTCAACAAATCCAAATGGAACCATCCGACCAAGAGGATACAGCCTTCATGACTCCAACTGGTATATACTGCTATATTGCTGTTAGGGGAGGATTTTCGAACAATTAGTGATCCTTATTCGTTATCCTAATTAGTGATCCTTACTTCTGTGACAGGTGGTGATCCTCAGAAGGGCTTTAGGATCAGGATCATGGATCACTTTAAGGATCCTCGTACTGACGATTGTTTACTTATGTTTTGTACTATCTCGCAGGTATAACAAGCTTGACCAAGTCTTGGCGACATTCCTGGAGAATATTCCTAAACTATTCTGCACGTGCTTGACCAAAAATAGACGTTATGGAGAACGTGGAGGCTTGGCACGAAAGTCGGATAGTTAGTTTAGGTGGTTATTTCTATTTTAAAAAGGGAGTAACGAGCTAGTAGAAAACACTTAGTCATTTCTCAGTTACACACACTCGTACAAGCGCTCATACAAGCTCTCGTTCAAACACTTAGCAATTTCATACACTTTTTACACATTCCACCGTAGTGATCCTTGTACCTAGCTCGTTACTATCCGAAGTTGTAAACATTCATTCATTTATTTGAGCTTGGTGATCGGTAGTTTCCATCACCCGGGGTTTTTTGTGCCGGAGATCAACTTTTGATCAAGGGCTTTTTCCCCGTATAAACCCTTGTGTTGTTTGTGCAATTTTACACTAAAGTGATCCTCATCATTGTTACACATTTTAAGCATCATACCCCGTAATCTAGAGTTTGGTTGCAATATCCTCATCTGATTTTTTGACCAAAACAGTTTGGCGCCCACCGTGGGGCAATTGGTGCTTTGTCCTTAGAAGAATTCGCATTTCTGTGCTCATTCCGGTTTACTACAACCAAGCAAATGGCTTCCTCAGCGAAGAATACTTCAAACTTGATGCCTTCATTCACTTCTTCACAAGGCGTCCCTCCTTTGCCTCCACCACCTTCTGGATCCCAGAAGAATACTGAGAATGCCGCGAAGAAACCAACTCCCATTTTCTCAAAACCACCTACTTCTTCTGTTTCAACTAATCCTACTACTAATGATCTCTATGCCTTGATTTTGCAGATGAGGAATCATGCACAAGAGCAGGATAAGACCAACGAAAGGATCCTCCGGGAGATTGACGAAATCAAGAAACAGAAGAAAACGGCAGAGGATCGTTCCCCACTGATGCCCAGATCTTTGAATTTTGATACTCCGGTGATTACTTCTCAGCCATCAGTGGTTCCAGACATTCAATATGTGGGTGGACCAAAAGGAGTGCACTACGGAACAACAACAATGACCCAGGCATCAGGTTCATATTTCCAGCCAGCGGGATCCTATCCTCAGCATATGGGATCCCTTACGAGTTCAGGAGGATATTCAGGAATGCAGCAGGTTCAAGGATCCTCCTTCGTTCCAGGATCATCCCCGGTTCAAGGATCCTCCTTCGTTCCAGGATCATCCCAGGTTCAAGGATCCTCCTTTGTTCCAGGATCATCCCAGGTTCAAGGATCCTCCTTTGTTCCAGGATCATCCCAGGTTCAAGGATCCTCCTTTGTTCCAGGATCATCCCAGGTTCAAGGATCCTCCTTTGTTCCAGGATCATCCCAGGTTCAAGGATCCTCCTTCGTTCCAGGATCGTCTCAGTTTCAAGGATCCTTCCAGATGCCAGGATCCTTGAGGAGTTTGCAAACAGGAAGTTCAGATGTCCATCAGGGAGATTTTATTCCAATGCAGACCAATGCCTCTACTGGTCCCTCGATCATTCCAGAGCCTCAACAATACGGATTAACATCTATTCTTCCTAACTTGAATCCAATGGGAGGTAACACTTTTAATAATTCTCATACTACTAACCATGGTCTTATGCAGGATCAAGGTATCAATCATGCCATGGCCAGAGAATTGCAAAAGCTAAAGGATATGATATCAAGTGTTCCGGGAGTGGTCAAACCTATCCCAGAGATTGCAGATGGGAGCCACAAGATATCTCGTTTTGCACCACCAATCTGTGATGCTGAGATACCCAAGAGGTTCCACGTGCCTACAATGAAGCTGTATGATGGTTCGACTGATCCTGAGGAACACATAGCACAATATAGGGAAAGGATGGAAATCAATCCAATTCCAGAAAGGTTAAAAGAAGCATGCCTGTGCAAGGGATTCGGATCCACTCTTACTGGATCAGCTCTCAAATGGCTGCTAAGTCTTCCTCCTTATTCTATTACCTCATTTGCTAACCTAGTTAACTTGTTTAATAATCAGTTTTCTTGTAGTAGAAAATTTGAACGATTAACTAGTGATTTATATAGGATAACCCTGGGTCATAATGAATCATTAAGGGATTACATTACCAAATTCAGTAAAGAATCCTTAGACATTCCCAACTTAGATATAGCCACGGCTGTTGAGGCCTTCAAAATGGGATTGCTTAGGGATTCGTTATTTTATGATGACCTTGTTATGACACCATGCAGGAACCTAGATGAGGTAAGAACCCGGGCCCTCAGGTTTATCCGGCTAGAGGACGACAAGAGGATCCAGGAGAGATTAGCAGGATCCTCAAAGCAGGATAAGCAAGGATCCTCATTCAGGAACAACAAGTTCAGATCCTACAATAGATCTGATAACCAGAACGTGCATTCTATTGATCAAGAGGAGGATGATGAGGATTATCCTCCAATTTCTGAATATTGTTTTAGCGTTGATAATAATGAACTAATCCTTGCGATGCAGAGTCTAGGTGATAAAGCTAGATGGCCCAGAAAAAATGATAGGCCAGCTGCAACTAAGGATAAATCAAAGTGGTGTGCATACCATGAAGATTTTGGGCACCTCACAGAAGAGTGCATTGCACTAAGAAAGGAAATTGGATACTTGTTGAGCAAGGGGCATCTAAAAGAATTGTTGGGAAGAAAAAAGTCAAGGACTCAGGATCCTGAAAGGATCCCTGAAAAGGCTCCAGCCCCTCCAGCGGATGCACAAGTGATAAACTTCATTTCTGGAGGATCAGACATTTGTGGCACATCCTTCTCAGCAGCTAAAAGGCATGCAAAGGAAACTAAAATGGATAACGGAGAAAGACCTGTTCGAACATCAAGTGTCTCGGAAGGGAAAGTCATAACCTTTGATGAAGAGGATCGTGTTGATATCCAGGATCCTCATCACGATGGTTTAGTCATTACTCTTTTTATATCTAACCATTTTGTCCGCAGGATCCTTATAGACGGAGGAAGTTCAGTGAATATTATCCAGCTTGATGTCATAAAGAAGATGGGTATTCCTGAATCAGAGATCATACCAAGATCCTCTGTGCTCGTGGGATTTAGTGGAGAAACTAAGAATACCCTGGGGGACATTAAACTCCCAATATACATTGAAGGCCTACACTCTTATCAAAAATTTTGTGTTATTGACTGTTTATCTTGTTGTAATGTTATCCTTGGCAGGCCCTGGATACACGATATGAAAGCAGTCCCATCCACTTACCATCAATGTGTGAAGCTCCCTAGTCCTTGGGGAATAGTGAAGATTGATAGTGATCAGCAGGAGGCTAAGAATTGCTACACTTCATCGATGAAACCAACCTCGAAGTCAAGGGAGCAATAGCAATCAAAGTATCCTCCAAGGGATGTCTTGGAGGCAAGAGAGTAGGATGTGGTAGAGATCCTCATGGATCCTGATGATCCTGAATCCAAAATCTATATCGGATCAGGGATCCTTAGCGAAATGAAAGAAGACCTCGTATCCTTCCTCAAAAGGAGAAAGACTACCTTTGCATGGAAACACGAAGATATGACTGGTATATCCAGAGATGTTATCACTCACAAACTCGGCATTGACAGATCCTTCAAACCAATCCATCAAAGGAGAAGGAAGTTTGCACCGGAAAGGAATGCCATTATCCAGGAAGAGGTAGAGAAATTGCTCCGGGCAGGTATGATTAGAGAGGTCAAGTATCCAAGATGGTTGGCCAATGTGGTGGTTGTTCAAAAGAAAAACGGAAAGTGGAGGGTATGTGTCGATTTTACCGATCTAAATAAGGCATGTCCCAAGGATCCTTTCCCTTTACCCCACATTGACTCCATGGTGGATGCAACCGCGGGTCATGAACTGTTAACTTTTATGGATGCTTCATCTGGATTTCAACAAATCCAAATGGAACCATCCGACCAAGAGGATACAGCCTTCATGACTCCTACTGGTATATACTGCTATATTGCTATGCCGTTCGGATTAAGAAATGCAGGTGCAACATATCAAAGGCTGGTGAATATGATGTTCAAGGATCAGATCGGACAAACTATGGAGGTTTACATAGATGATATGGAGGTAAAATCCTTAAAAGCTGAGGATCACCTAAGAGACTTGGAGGAAGCATTCGATATCCTTGACAAATATAACATGAAACTTAATCCTTCAAAATGTCACTTTGGTGTTAAAGCAGGTAAATTCTTAGGATATATGGTGACAAAGAGAGGCATCGAAGCTAGCCCGGAACAAATCAAAGCAATAGTGAACATCAAATCCCCGGACAATGCTAAGGATGTTCAAAGGCTAACAGGCAGGATAGCAGCTTTGAACAGATTTATATCCAAATCCTCAGAGAAGTGCAAAGAATTCTATGATATCCTAAGGAAGAACAATAAATTTGAGTGGACTGAGAAGCATGAAAATGCTTTGAGAGCACTCAAGGATTACCTATCCTCAGCCCCGGCTTTGATGAAACCAGAAAAAGGTGATGTGTTATCCTTGTATCTTGCAGTATCCTCAAAAGCAGTAAGTGCGGTCCTTGTTAAGGATCATCAAGGTACACAACATCCTGTCTATTATGTAAGTAAAAGTTTACTTGATGCCGAATCCAGGTACTCACACCTTGAAAAGCTTATTCTTGCATTAATTATGGCATCTACCAAGTTAAGACATTATTTTGAAACTCATGTTATCATTGTTAAAACTAATTTTCCAATTAAGAATGTCCTCAGGAAACCAGAGATGTCAGGAAGGATGGCTAAGTGGGCAGTGAAATTGAGTGCATATGATATAAGATATGAGCCTAGGACAGCCATCAAATCCCAAGCATTAGCTGACTTTGTGGCTGATTTCAGTAGTGATTTACAAGAAGAAGCTGAGCTAGAAGTCCAGCAGCTAGAAGAGACCAAGGATCCTTGGATACTTTATACTGATGGATCCTCAAATGTCAAAGGCACAGGGCTTGGAATACTACTAAAATCGCCACAGGGGGACATAATACCCCATTCTATAGCTTGTGAGTTCCAAACCACTAACAATGAGGCTGAATATGAAGCCTTAATTGCTGGTTTGCAAATTGCAAAGCATATGGGGATCAGGTATCTTGAGGTACACGTAGATTCTTTGTTGATTACAAACCACTTTAATGGATCATATGCTGTTAAAGGTGAAAAGCTAACCAAGTATTTGGAGATAGTCAAAAGTTTGGCACTCTCTTTTGTTTCCTTTAGTTTGTCACAGGTACCAAGGGAAGAAAATACAGAAGCTGATGCATTGGCTAACTTAGGATCATCCTTGAAGATCCCGGAGGATATCAAGATTCCTATTATCCATATCCTAACCCCGGCTATCGAGGATCACGAGGCTATGGAGATAGGAAATGATTCTGCAATTATCCCTTGTGAGGGTACTCAATCCCATTCAGGATCAGGATCATGGATCTCACCAATTATGAGATACTTACAACGTGGAGTGATTCCTACAGGAGAAAACCCTAGGGCTTTCAAATCCAAGGTATCTCAATTCACAATTATGAATAATATGTTGTATAAACGATCTCTTGCAGGACCATACTTGAGATGCATTGAGGATCCTGAAGTTCAAGAAGTTTTAAAAGACTTCCATGAAGGAGATTGTGGAAACCACACTGGGGGCAGGGCATTATTCTCGAGGATCCTGAGGACAGGATACTACTGGCCAACCATGAAGAAAGATGCTGTGGAGTATGCCAGAAGATGTGATCCTTGCCAGAGACACAGCAATATCCTTCATCAACCAGCTGAATTATTGCATCCTATATCCTCCTCTTGGCCATTTATGAGATGGGGTATGGATATAGTTGGTAAGCTCCCTAAGGAACCTGGTGGAAAAGTATTCATGCTTGCTATGACTGATTACTTCTCCAAGTGGATAGAGGCTGAAGCTTTTGCCCAAGTCAGAGAAAAGGAAGTTATATCCTTCATTAAAAGAAATATTATAACTAGATTTGGTATTCCTTCTGAGATTATATGTGATAATGGTTCCCAATTTATTGGGGGCAGAACCACTAACTTTTGTGACAGCTGGGGGATTAGGATGATAACATCAACACCAGTCCACCCACAAGCTAATGGCCAGGTAGAATCATCTAACAAGATCATCATCAACAATTTGAAGAAGAAGCTTGGATCCAAGAAAGGGAAATGGGCAGAAGAACTACCCTATGTGCTCTGGGCTGATAGGACAACCCCTAAGAATGGTACTGGTCAAACCCCATTCTCTTTGGTATTTGGGGCAGAATCGGTGATCCCAACAGAAATGGTGGTTCCAACTGCTAGAACAAGTACCCGTGATCCTGAGGAGAATGATGAGAACTTGGCTCAAGACCTGGATACTATTGAAGAAATCAGGGATATGGCTAGGATAAGGATGGCCAGTTATCAGCAAAGGATGGCTGGTGCTTACAACAAGAATGTCAGGATCAGGAGGTTTCAAGTTGGAGACATGGTACTAAGGAAAGCATTTCAGAATACCACCAATCCTGCTGATGGGAAGTTAGCTCCAAAATGGGAAGGCCCTTATTTGATTGAAGCTGAAGCAGGAAACGGGGCATATAGGTTGCTAACCATGGAAGGTGATTTGCTACCAAGAGCTTGGAATGCTGTCCACTTGAAGAAATATTTCATGTGAGCAGGATCCTCATGGCACAGATGATCCTCACAATAGGGATATCTTTAAAGGATCCTCAAAGCATCGGTGATCCTTACTTAGGTAATATCCTAAACTTGAACTAATTCATTTCTTTATTTTCTCATATAAGGATAAGGATCATGTATCCTTTATCCATCTCTCACGTGAATTTGAGTTTTGAAAGTTCAGGTATCCTTAGCTTAACATTGGTTATCTGCTGAAGCAATCCGTTCCTTGGGTTTAACCTCAGTTATTTGGGCTTGACCCCAGTTCCGCCTGTAGCGCACGATGATCCTGGTATAGTTCAAGGCTTTGGGACCAGTACTCGTTTTAGGGGCTGATAATTCCATTGTTCTGGCTATGCTTAGGATCCTACGTATAATGGTAGATGTACCATACATCCGTTCCTAAGGTTTCTAGCATTTTCACGTTAGCTAAGGTTTCTAACATTTTCACGTTAGCTAAGGTTTTGGCATTTTCATGCCACTAAGTTTGGATAGTCGCCAGTTAGGGCCATACTCCAGTTTACATACAATCCTTGGGCTTGTCCCCAGTTATCCTTGGGCTTGTCCCCAGTTATCCTTGGGCTTGTCCCTAGTTATCCTTGGGCTTGTCCCCAGTTGCTAATTCTTATCTTATGTTGGCTTAGTCCCAAGTGATGCTCTATTGCAGGTTCTTGAAGATAGGCAACTAGGGATCCTTGATCCTTACTTTATTCTAAGCTTTATCTTATAGTTATCCTTATTAAGGTTAGGATCCTAACTTGGATCCTCAGGTATGATCCTTAACTATTTCTAATTCAATTCGTTATTTATTTGAATGACCCTTGTACTTGACAACTGAACTTGTGATTCTTAAACCATATCACTTTTTAGGACTTATCGGTTATGGGATAGGTGATCCTTGATCATATCCTAAGCTTTTTGGATATCTTTTTTAAATTTTCAAGGATTGATAAGTATAAACAGAATGAACATTACAACAGTTGGAAAGTAACATATTGAAAAGGATAACAACACGAGATAAGCGACAAAAGGTTAAGTTTTTATTTATAAACAAAAGACTAACCCTTAAAGGTTGTCAAAATTACCTACCCGAGCATCTACCAGCAAAACGTGGCCCATCCGCTGGGGTAGGTAAAGGGTGTCCACGATAATAAGTTCAAAGATAGTGCAGGAATATAAAGGCGGCAGGATCACAATGGCTTCATCCCCCAAACAGAGGATCCCTCCACCGATTGCAATCCTGCCTATTGTCCAAAGGATCATACATGATCCTTAATCCTAAAGTCTATTGTTCAAGTACCAACCATTAAATTGTTTTAAACATCACAACCACGAAAAACTACCACCAAACTAAAAAATTGGGCTCCGGCTATGTCTAGAGGTTTCCATCATCGCCCAATCATGCAGCCTAAGCCTTCGCTGCATCATCATCCCCTTCAGCTGCGGTATCCTTCGTCAGATCCTTCCCACTGCCACTTGCTTCAATCGCCAAGACCTCAGTAGCCTCCTCCTCATCATCCTCAAGATCAGCCAACCTTGCCTTCCAACCATCAACGTCCCAGCTGTTTTTGTCAAAGCTAGGATCTTGAGCTTCCTGGGCCATCTTCAATTTTGTCTGATACATCGTAATGGCGGCAGAGACCTTAGCATTTTCAATAAGGTCATGCTTCTCATAGTCAAGGTCGATCAGAAGTTTGGCTATCTTGGTCTTCTCATCTAGGAGTTCCTTCCGAAGATCAGCAAGTGCAAGATCCTTGAGCACGGCAACCTGTTGGAGGTCAGCAATTTTCTTGTCCTGCTCCTCAACATTCCCCACGTAATCCTCAATCTCAGCAAATTTCTGCGAAGAAAAGGATAAAGCAGTTCAAGATCAGGTGATCCTCATACGAGTAGGATACCTAGGCAGAATAAAGGATCCTTACATCATTGAAGTATTTAAGGAACTGGTGGCGGATCAGTGGTAGACCTTGAAGATCCTCAGCATCAGAAGTTTTCCTCTTCTTGACACCCTTTCCTTTAGTGGGTGCCTTTGGAATGGAAATGCTAGGACTGGTGGTGGATCTCTTCTTCCTGGATCGTACGACATCAAGGTCAGCCGTGTTGAACTGGGATACAGGCTTGGCAGATTTTCCAGCACCTACACATTCAAAGCAAGATGAGTATCCTTGTCCTATTTCAATTTATTTATTTATTTTTATATTCAAACTATATAACAGGCAGGATACTTACTTGACATGGTAATGGAACCTGAGGATACTTCTTGTGAGTCTTGGGTGTCTATCTTGAATGTCCTTGTTTCAGGATCAAGCTTCCAAAAAGCAGCGAGCCTATCCTTGGTTTCAGGTGATGTGATGATGTGTGAGACGGCAATAGCTGCATGATATAAGACAAAAAGGGTTAGTGATCCTATTACAAAAAACAAGACTACTTGGTGATCCTTCTAAGGATCCTCTGTCCTACCATTGGTGGACCACTCCTTTGGTAAATGCTTTCCATCTGGAATGGTATCCCTTCTTACAAAGAAGAAGCGACGTTTCCAATCTTTGTCATTCTTGGTGACTTTAAGAAGGGGATGTTCTGCACTGGGTTTTCGTTTGAATAAATAACGGTGGGATCCAAAGGTGGTAACATCATACAATTGTGTCAGCTCTGACATGCCTAAATCAATACCCTCCTGTTCGATGATCCTCTCCAGGGTATACAAAACCCTCCAAATCATCGGCATGGCTTGGATGTAAGAGATGCCGGTAAGAGAAAAGAAGGATTGTGTAAATTCTGGGAAAGGATAGGTGTATCCTATAGCAAATGGAGTAACTGGAAAAGCAACCCATGTTTCTGAAACATAGTCACTCAGGACAGTAGGATCGAAGGGTTTGAAAAAGGCACTCGCCGGAAAACGGTGACGGATGTTATCTATTTGTGCATCGTTAAAGCAACATCTCTCATTCGCCGAGTCTTTGATGATCTTTTGACTTTTCAAAGGGCTATCCTTCTTGTGGTCCTTGCCCGGTGAACTTCGGAGTAACATTTTCGAAGTGACGGAGATAAAGATAGAGAAACAGAGTAAGAAGGGAGAAAGAGGAGAAAGAATTACCTGGTTGTTCGTCGACTGAGAATTTAAAGGGAGTCTCTTTCGAATTTGAATGCATAATGATCCTATCTATATCTCTATTTATAATTATGATTCTGCAGGATTGTCACTTCCGTGACGTCATCATCGCAACGGCTAGTTCTATTTTAACGGCTATATATCCGTTAGTTAGTTGCGGATAAGATCAACAAAATATAACTCGCCAATTTTACAAATTACTCCTTATATTTTGGGGGCAATTGTTAGGGGAGGATTTTCTAACAATTAGTGATCCTTATTCGTTATCCTAATTAGTGATCCTTACTTCTGTGACAGGTGGTGATCCTCAGAAGGGCTTTAGGATCAGGATCATGGATCACTTTAAGGATCCTCGTACTGACGATTGTTTACTTATGTTTTGTACTATCTCGCAGGTATAACAAGCTTGACCAAGTCTTGGCGACATTCCTGGAGAATATTCCTAAACTATTCTGCACGTGCTTGACCAAAAATAGACGTTATGGAGAACGTGGAGGCTTGGCACGAAAGTCGGATAGTTAGTTTAGGTGGTTATTTCTATTTTAAAAAGGGAGTAATGAGCTAGTAGAAAACACTTAGTCATTTCTCAGTTACACACACTCGTACAGGCGCTCATACAAGCTCTCGTTCAAACACTTAGCAATTTCATACACTTTTTACACATTCCACCGTAGTGATCCTTGTACCTAGCTCGTTACTATCCGAAGTTGTAAACATTCATTCATTTATTTGAGCTTGGTGATCGGTAGTTTCCATCACCCGGGGTTTTTTGTGCCGGAGATCAACTTTTGATCAAGGGCTTTTTCCCCGTATAAACCCTTGTGTTGTTTGTGCAATTTTACACTAAAGTGATCCTCATCATTGTTACACATTTTAAGCATCATACCCCGTAATCTAGAGTTTGGTTGCAATATCCTCATCTGATTTTTTGACCAAAACAATTGCTATGCCGTTCGGATTAAGAAATGCAGGTGCAACATATCAAAGGCTGGTGAATATGATGTTCAAGGATCAGATCAGACAAACTATGGAGGTTTACATAGATGATATGGTGGTAAAATCCTTAAAAGCTGAGGATCACCTAAGAGACTTGGAGGAAGCATTCGATATCCTTGACAAATATAACATGAAACTTAATCCTTCAAAATGTCACTTTGGTGTTAAAGCAGGTAAATTCTTAGGATATATGGTGACAAAGAGAGGCATCGAAGCTAGCCCGGAACAAATCAAAGCAATAGTGAACATCAAATCCCCGGACAATGCTAAGGATGTTCAAAGGCTAACAGGCAGGATAGCAGCTTTGAACAGATTTATATCCAAATCCTCAGAGAAGTGCAAAGAATTCTATGATATCCTAAGGAAGAACAATAAATTTGAGTGGACTGAGAAGCATGAAAATGCTTTGAAAGCACTCAAGGATTACCTATCCTCAGCCCCGGCTTTGATGAAACCAGAAAAAGGTGATGTGTTATCCTTGTATCTTGCAGTATCCTCAAAAGCAGTAAGTGCGGTCCTTGTTAAGGATCATCAAGGTACACAACATCCTGTCTATTATGTAAGTAAAAGTTTACTTGATGCCGAATCCAGGTACTCACACCTTGAAAAGCTTATTCTTGCATTAATTATGGCATCTACCAAGTTAAGACATTATTTTGAAACTCATGTTATCATTGTTAAAACTAATTTTCCAATTAAGAATGTCCTCAGGAAACCAGAGATGTCAGGAAGGATGGCTAAGTGGGCAGTGAAATTGAGTGCATATGATATAAGATATGAGCCTAGGACAGCCATCAAATCCCAAGCATTAGCTGACTTTGTGGCTGATTTCAGTAGTGATTTACAAGAAGAAGCTGAGCTAGAAGTCCAGCAGCTAGAAGAGACCAAGGATCCTTGGATACTTTATACTGATGGATCCTCAAATGTCAAAGGCACAGGGCTTGGAATACTACTAAAATCGCCACAGGGGGACATAATACCCCATTCTATAGCTTGTGAATTCCAAACCACTAACAATGAGGCTGAATATGAAGCCCTAATTGCTGGTTTACAAATTGCAAAGCATATGGGGATCAGGTATCTTGAGGTACACGTAGATTCTTTGTTGATTACAAACCACTTTAATGGATCATATTCTGTTAAAGGTGAAAAGCTAACCAAGTATTTGGAGATAGTCAAAAGTTTGGCACTCTCTTTTGTTTCCTTTAGTTTGTCACAGGTACCAAGGGAAGAAAATACAGAAGCTGATGCATTGGCTAACTTAGGATCATCCTTGAAGATCCCGGAGGATATCAAGATTCCTATTATCCATATCCTAACCCCGGCTATCGAGGATCACGAGGCTATGGAGATAGGAAATGATTCTGCAATTATCCCTTGTGAGGGTACTCAATCCCATTCAGGATCAGGATCATGGATCTCACCAATTATGAGATACTTACAACATGGAGAGATTCCTACAGGAGAAAACCCTAGGGCTTTCAAATCTAAGGTATCTCAATTCACAATTATGAATAATATGTTGTATAAACGATCTCTTGCAGGACCATACTTGAGATGCATTGAGGATCCTGAAGTTCAAGAAGTTTTAAAAGACTTCCATGAAGGAGATTGTGGAAACCACACTGGGGGCAGGGCATTATTCTCAAGGATCCTGAGGACAGGATACTACTGGCCAACCATGAAGAAAGATGCTGTGGAGTATGCCAGAAGATGTGATCCTTGCCAGAGACACAGCAATATCCTTCATCAACCAGCTGAATTATTGCATCCTATATCCTCCTCTTGGCCATTTATGAGATGGGGTATGGATATAGTTGGTAAGCTCCCTAAGGCACCTGGTGGAAAAGTATTCATGCTTGCTATGACTGATTACTTCTCCAAGTGGATAGAGGCTGAAGCTTTTGCCCAAGTCAGAGAAAAGGAAGTTATATCCTTCATTAAAAGAAATATTATAACTAGATTTGGTATTCCTTCTGAGATTATATGTGATAATGGTTCCCAATTTATTGGGGGCAGAACCACTAACTTTTGTGACAGCTGGGGGATTAGGATGATAACATCAACACCAGTCCACCCACAAGCTAATGGTCAGGCAGAATCATCTAACAAGATCATCATCAACAATTTGAAGAAGAAGCTTGGATCCAAGAAAGGGAAATGGGCAGAAGAACTACCTTATGTGCTTTGGGCTGACAGGACAACCCCTAAGAATGTTACTGGTCAAACACCATTCTCTTTGGTGTTTGGGGCAGAATCGGTGATCCCAACAGAAATGGTGGTTCCAACTGCTAGAACAAGTACTCGTGATCCTGAGGAGAATGATAAGAACTTAGTTCAAGACCTGGATACCATTGAAGAAATCAGGGATATGGCTAGGATAAGGATGGCCAGTTATCAGCAAAGAATGGCTGGCGCTTACAACAAAAATATCAGGATCAGGAGGTTTCAAGTTGGAGATATGGTATTAAGGAAAGCATTTCAGAATACCACCAATCCCGCTGATGGAAAATTGGCTCCAAAGTGGGAAGGCCCTTATTTGATTGAAGCTGAAGCAGGAAAGGGGGCATATAGATTGCTAACCATGGAAGGTGATTTGCTACCAAGAGCTTGGAATGCTGTCCACTTGAAGAAATATTTCATGTAAGCAGGATCCTCATGACACAGATGATCCTCACGAAAGGGATACCCTTAAAGGATCCTCGAAATATTGGTGATCCTTACTTAGGTAATATCCTAAACTTGAACTATTTCGTTTCTTTATTTTCTCATATAAGGATAAGGATCATGTATCCTTTATCCATCTCTCATGTGAGTTTAAGTTTTGAAAGTTCAGGTATCCTTAGCTTAACATTGGTTATCTGCTGAAGCAATCCGTTCCTTGGGTTTAACCTCAGTTATTTGGGCTTGACCCCAGTTCCGCCTGTAGCGCACGATGATCCTGGTATAGTTCAAGGCTTTGGGACCAGTACTCGTTTTAGGGGCTGATAATTCCATTGTTCTGGCTATGCTTAGGATCCTACGTATAATGGTAGACGTACCATACATCCGTTCCTAAGGTTTCTAGCGTTTTCACGTTAGCTAAGGTTTCTAACGTTTTCACGTTAGCTAAGGTTTTGGCATTTTCATGTCACTAAGTTTGGATAGTCGCCAGTTAGGGCCATACTCCAGTTTACATACGATCCTTGGGCTTGTCCCCAGTTATCCTTGGGCTTGTCCCCAGTTGCTAACTCTTTTCTTATGTTGGCTTAGTCCCAAGTTATGCTCTATTTCAGGATCTTGAAGATAGGCAACTAGGGATCCTCGACCCTTACTTTATTCTAAGGTTTATCTTGTAGTTATCCTTATAATGGTTAGGATCCTAACTTGGATCCTCAGGTATGATCCTTAACTATATTTAATTCTATTCATTATTTATTCGAATAACCCTTAAAGTTTGACAACTAGACTTGTGATCCTTGAAACATATTGCTTTCTGAGATTCTTTAACTAAAGGATATTTAATCACGGATCATATCCTAAGTATTTTCAATTTGACTTATTCAAAGTTATTTGTCTAATAAATATGCATCGAAATAAAGGAAAATCAAAGAAATACAAGGATAACAACACAAGATAAGCGACAAAAGATTAAGATTTTATTTATTAACAAAAGACTAACCCCTTAAGGTTGTCAAAATTGCCAACCCACATTTCTACCAGCAAAATGTGGCCCGTCCACATGGGTTGGCAAAGGGTGTCCATTGTTTACGGGTCTTTGTAGTGCAGAAAATAAAAGACGGAAGGATAACGAGTGGCTTCATCCCCAAAACAGAGGATCCATCCACCACCCATTATCCTGCCTATTGTTCACAGGATCATACATGATCCTTAATCCTAAAACCTACTGTTCAAGTACAACCCATCATTGTTCAACAAAAAACACCATAACCAAAACAAACTATCAAACTTAGAAAATTGGGCTCCGGCTGCGTCTAGAAATGTCCTTCATCGCCCAATCCTGCAGCCTAAACCTTCGCTGCATTGTCACCTCCAGCTCCACTTGTTTCACCACCTTCACCTTTGCCTCCAGCTTCAATTGTCAGGATCTCTTCAACCTCCTCAGCCTCTTCATCGTCCAGTTCAGCAAGCCTTGCCTTCCAACCTTCAATATCCCAGGTGCTCTTGTCAAAAGCAGGATCCTGAGCTTCCAAGGCCATTTGAAGCTTGGTCTTGTACATTGTAATGGCGGCAGAGATTTTGGCATCTTCGGTGATCTCACTCTTCTCATAGTCAACATTGACCAGCACCTTGGCCATCTGCTGTTTGGTATCCCGAACTTCTTTCTGAAGATCAGCAATTGTGAGATCCTTTAACACCGCAACCTGCTGGAGATCGGCAATCTTCCTATCCTGATCCTCAACGTGGCCCACATAGTCTTCAATCTCTGCGAATTTCTGCAAAAAGAAAAAGGTCAGGATCATGTAATCAGCAGGATATACCAGCAGGATATGTCAACAGGATATATGAGCAAAGACAGTGATCCTCACCTCATTAAAGTACTCAAGGAATTGATGACGGATCAGAGGCAGACCCTGCAGATCCCCAGCTTCAGAGGCTTTTCTCTTCTTGATTGCCTTCCCTTTGAGGGGTGCTTTGGGGACCGAAGCTGTCGGACTAGTGGGAGCTTTCCTCTTGGAAGATCTGACAATGGTGAGATCAGCAACGTTGAACTTGGAAGCGGACTTGGTAGATTTTCCAGCACCTACACAATCAAAATAAGATAAGTATCTTTTATTAATTAATATTTCACTATATATTTAAATTTTAGACAAGGATACTTACTTGACATTGTGACAGAGCCTGAGGATACCTCCTGTGAATCTTGGGTTGTTGTCTTGAAAGTTCTTGTCTCAGGGTCAAGTTTCTTGAAGGCAAGAAGCCTTTCCTTAGCAGCAGGGGACAGTTTGAGGTGTGAGACGGTGATAGCTGCATAAAAAGAAAGCAAAAATATGAGTTATCCTTACATCAAAAGAAAGTTCCTGGTGATCCTTCTCAGGATCCTCCATCCTACCATGGGTAGCCCATTTTTTAGGAAGATCCTTTCCATCCTCAATGGAATCTCTCTTGACAAAAAAGAAACGCCGCTTCCAATTAGTATCATTCTTGGTGGCTTTGAAGATTGGGTGTTCCTCACCGGGTTTACGTTTGAACAAATAACGGTGAGAGCCAAAGGTGGTAAGATCATACAGTTCTCCCAGCTCCGCCATTCCTAGATCTATTCCCTCCTGATCGATGATCCTTTCAAGGGTGTATAAAACCCTCCAAATCATCGGCATGGCTTGAACATAAGAGATGCCGGTTAGTGAAAAGAAAGATTGGGTGAAGGTTGGAAAAGGATAAGAATAGCCTATGGTGAACGGAGTGACGGGGAAAGCAACCCACTTATCGGAGATATGATCGCTCAAGGCATTGGGATCAAAAGGCCTAAATTCAGTGTTCGCCGGGAAGCAGTGGCGGATCCTATCTATCTGAGCATCATTGAAGAAACAGCGTTCTTTAATGGAGTCTTCAATAATCCCCTAGCTTTTCGGAGGACTGTTCTTTGGGTGATCCTTGGCCGGTGAACTTCGGAGCAACATTTTCGAAGAGACGGAGATAAAGAAAGAAAAACAGAGTAAGAGAGGAAGAAAGAGGAGAAATAAATACCTGATTGATCGTCGACTGAGAATTTAAAGGGAGTTTCTTTCGAATTTGAATGCATAATGATCCTATCTATATCTCTATTTATAATTATGATTCTGCAGGATTGTCACTTCCGTGACATCATCATCGCAACGGCTAGTTCTATTTTAACGGCTATATATCCGTTAGTTAGTTGCGGATAAGATCAAGAAAATATAACTCGCTAATTTTACAAATTACTCCTTATATTTTGGGGGCAATTGTTAGGGGAGGATTTTCTAACAATTAGTGATCCTTATTCGTTATCCTAATTAGTGATCCTTACTTCTGTGACAGGTGGTGATCCTCAGAAGAGCTTTAGGATCAGGATCATGGATCACTTTAAGGATCCTCGTACTGACGATTGTTAACTTATGCTTTGTAGCATCTCGCAGGTATAACAAGCTTGACCAAGTCTTGGCGACATTCCTGGAGAATATTCCCAAACTATTCTGCACGTGCTTGACCAAAAATAGACGTTGTGGAGAACGTGGAGGCATGGCACGAAAGTCAGATAGTTAGTTTGGTAGTTAGATTTCTATTTTAAAAAGGGGTAACGAGCTAGTAGAAAAACACTTAGTCATTTCTCAGTTACACACACTCGTATACTCGCACACTTGAAGCTCTCGACGAACACACATTCATTTTTACTCACTTATACACATTTCACGATAGTGATCCTTGTACCTAGCTCGTTACTATCCGAAGTTGTAAACATTTAATCATTTATTTGAGCTTGGTGATCGGTAGTTTCCATCACCCGGGGTTTTTTGTGCCGGAGATCAACTCTTGATCAAGGGCTTTTTCCCCGTATAAATCCTTGTGTTGTTTGTGCAAATCTACATTGAAGTGATCCTCATCGCTATTACATAATCAGCATCATACCCCCATAACATAGAGTTTGGTTGCAATATCCTCAACAGATTTTTTGACCAAAACACTAAGTATGCAACAATAGACATACATAGCATGTGATGTGAAACAACTGTACTAAGTATGCAATAATAGACATACATAGCATGTGATGTGAAACAACTGTACTAAGTATGCAACAATAGACATACATAGCATGTGATGTGAAACAACTGTACTAAGTATGCAACAATGAACATACATAGCATGTGAACTGAAACAACTGTACTAAATATGCACACAATGGGCATACATAGCATGTGAACTGTACTGAGTATGCAACAATGAACATACATAGCATGTGAACTGAAACAACTGTACTAAATATGCACACAATGGGCATACATAGCATGTGAACTGTACTGAGTATGCAACAAAAATGTAACGCCCCAAAAATAAGTAATTTAATTATTACCTTTGAGGTAGGTTATGACATGAAGGTTTGGGCTAAAATAAATAAACGTTAAGACCTGAGGGACTAAACATGAAAATTAAAAGAACTAACTAGTTAAATTAAACAACACACACACACTAGACACTTCTAGTGTGTGCGTGAAGTTTATCCAGGAGAAGAGACAAGAACACAATAAACCCTAGTTCACTAATTCCATTGATTGGGAGGTGATTTCAAGCCCGAACGATCGTAGGAACTCAGATTCTCGGTCACCAAGGTGTGACTAACAAAGTGGTAAGTCGAATTTCTTGAAAGTATGAACTTTAGGAAATGGGTTTTTACTAGATCATGAGTAATGTTGTGATATGTATATCTATGAGTTAAGATTATGGATTAGAAACCGTGATTTAGCGTGTGGTGATAGATGGAACATAGATGAATGATGTAGGATGAGAGAATCGCATTAACTTGTTTGATTGTTATGAACTTGTAGATTATTATGTAAAGAAACATGTAATTAAATGTCCTATAAATGCGAAGCACGCCAAGTGTTCGATAAAATGCCTAAATGAACAAGTGGGTGAATTTTGTTAAATTATGATCATGATGTTGTATGATAAAAGTGTGTAAAAGGATGGAATGGTATTTGGTCGGGCTAAATGAATGCATGTGTTGATGTAGGCGTAAAAGAAGAAGGTTCAAGTGCTAGGAGGTCGGACAGCTCACAAGATCGAGGTATGTTGTTCTATACATACAAGCTTTACTTACTTGTTGTTGTCGTTATGTTAAAATCGTAGATATGGTGACTCATAGTTGATGTGTAGTCGATAACGTAACCCGGCACAAACGGGTTGTAAGAACTGATGGTTTATGGAGGAAATTATGTTATGGTCGGTTGGTTAAGAACCAACTGTATTTTGAGATGTTACGTATGAAGGAAGTCTAACCGATAAATCCGTCACGAACGGAGTTAGAATGATGTTTATGATGTGTTATGTTCAATCTGAAAGCAACGGATTATCGAATGTTAAGTATTATCTCATTTGGAGATAATAAGTAATGACCCGTTCAATGGGTGAAGAAAAGTTAGACTGTAACATGGTTATGTAAAGATGAGAATGGATGCTGGTTTATTTGTAATTTATAATGCTACTAATTGACTAATTAAGTCTTTATGGCGATGTAGGTAAAATGGCTTTGTAGATGGCGTGGCGAGCTTGGAAGCGAACACCAACGTGCGCACTTGATCTTGCGCTTCCGAAAATGTCGCCCCTTTTTGAAATGATACTTATGTTAAACTTATATTTTTGGGAAGTTATCTTTGTTATGTAAATTATGGTTCACAAGACTTAGTTGTTGTAATTAAAAACGTTAAACCTACATCTTGACAGGGTAGTTCGGATTGGCACCTGTATCTATTCAAGGGGGAGGTGTTGATCTCGAACTAACCACAAGGGTATTTTGGTAAAAAATGAAATTACTATTTTGATTTCTTTCAAATACTAAGGTTATATGCGTGTTTTATAAGTTATCATAATATGGGCGTGACAAGTTGGTATCAGAGCATAGGTTGAGGGATTCGAGCACTAATAGTGGTGTTTGAACTCAATCGACGGCTCGTTCGAAAGTGTGCTCGCTCCAAGATCGCCAACGAGGTAACATTAAAGTTATTAATAGATTGCAAGTTTGTTTATTATATGTACGATGAAAATAATAAATTAGATATGTGGGGAGGTTAAATAAGAAGTTCAGGAGCCGTAGAGTCGAATCGGAATGAAAATAAACGAACCAGAATGCTAAAACCAATCTGCAGCGTTTTGTTAAACGACAGCCCGTCGCCGACGGGTTACCCACCCGTCGCCGACGACCCCTCCCCATCCGACGACTTAATCTTCTGCTTACGGGGTAGCAGGTCCGACGGCCATATTACGAGCCCGTCGCAGACGGGCAACATAGCCGTCGCCGACGGCTTACCCAATGTTAATGCGCTGAATTTTTTTTGTTTTTCATGTTTTGTGTTATCGGTTTGTCCGAAAGCTTATGTTATGGCTACGTAGTGTCCATATAAGGCCTAATAAGTGTATGTAATCACTAATAGTGATTACAACAAGAATGGATTAGTAAGAATCAAAAGAAATGAAGCGAATGACATGAGATGGATTAAGTGAATGATGATTAATGAGCAATGATATACTGAAAGTTTGTGATTTGTATTAAACGAGAACATGATATAGTGTAGATGGCGGACCACGTGGATACGAATGATGACGATGTGGCACGGGAAGATGCATTAAACGAAAAGATGGCGCAAATGATGAATAATACTTTTGAAGCCAAACTTCCGCAAATGGTACAAGAGGTGGAGAGTCGCGTGTTGGAAACGATTGATGCAATAATGACAAATAAAATGGATGAAATAAAGGAGATGATTGGAGAATCTAAAAGCAAGAGTAAGATACGAAGATGCACGTATAAGGACTTTATGGCGTGCAGTCCTTCTCCATATGATGGGAAGATAGATCCAATTGTATGCCAAAGATGGATATCTAATATAGAAGCCGTGTTTATCCGGAGTCGGTGTGATAAGGAAGATCAAGTAATGTTTGCTACGGGTCAACTTCAATCGCAAGCTAAAGATTGGTGGGATGCTCATTGTAAAGAGATAGGTGAAGAGAAACTTCAAGTGATGACGTGGCAGGAATTTAAGGAGCCATTCCTAAAGTACCATTGCCCTCAATCTGCCATCGATAGGATTCAGGAGGAATTTTTGCGCCTCCGACAGCACGATGAAACAATCAATGAGATAACAAATATTTTCCTGGATAAGCTGAAGTTTTGCAAGGAGTTCGTGAATTCAGAAAGAATGAAAATCAATCGATATCATGACATGTTGAAGGCGGAGTTTAGGGAGTTTATTACGCCCTCAAAGTGTGAAACTCTTGACGAACTTATAAACTGGGCGCGAGACAGGGAGATTGAACTTAAGAGACAGGTGGAGCGAGGTGAAAAGAGACCGCCAGAGAAGGTGTCTAGCCCAACTCCTTTCAAGAAAGGCAAGTTTCAAGAACAAGCCAATAAAGAGAAAGCAAAGAGTGGAATTCCCCGTTGCAAGAACTGTGGAAAGCTTCACTCTGGAGAGTGCCTGTTAGGCAAGAAGGGGTGTTATAACTGTGGGGAAGAGGGGCATCCGCATTACAAATGCCCTAAGAATGTGAAGACATGCTTTAATTGTTTCCAGAAGGGTCATATCAAGGCAGAGTGTCCCAAGCTCCAACCGGGAATGAAGAAGGAAGGCAAAAAGGAGGAGAACCCTAAGGCAAGACCAAGAATGTTTCAAATTACGTCTGAAGAGGCTAAAGCTCATCCGAATGTTGTGTCAGGTATTTTCTTGCTAAATTCCTTGCCAATGTACGTGTTATTCGATACGGGGGCTACTATGTCATTTGTTTCGAGTGATGTAATTAATCACCCCTCATTTAAGATTGAAAGAATGCAAATACCATTAGAGGTAGAGATAGCCGATAGCAAGAATTATTTGTTGCACGAAGTGTGTAGAAACTGTAAGCTCACGATAGAGGATGAGGAGTTTGATATTGATCTCGTACCTATGGTCTTAGGAGAATTCAAAGTAGTAGTAGGTATGGATTGGATGGCCCGACACCGTGCGGAGATTAAATGCGAAAGTAAAACAATACGCGTGCAATCTCCGGGTGGGAGATGGTTAAGTATTCAAGGAGAAAGAAATGTGGAAGCAAAGTTATGCAATATTGTCCAAGCTGTTAAGTACGTGTGTAATGGAAGTAGGGCATTCTTAGCCTATGTAATAGATGTTCATCAAAGCCTTCCCAAGTTCGAAGACGTTGCAGTAGTGAACGAATATCCGGACGTGTTTCCGGAGGAGTTGCCGGGGCTTCCACCCGAACGTGAAATAGAATTTCGTATTGAATTAAATCCGGGTGCGCAACCGGTGGCTAAATCCCCATATAGACTGGCTCCCACCGAAATGAGGGAACTAATGATTCAACTGCAAGACTTACTTGATAAGGGCTTTATACGTCCGAGTGTATCACCTTGGGGGGCACCTGTTCTTTTTGTAAAGAAGAAGGATGGGTCGATGCGTATGTGCATCGACTACCGGGAGCTGAATAAATTGACCGTGAAGAACCGTTATCCATTACCCAGAATTGATGATCTTTTTGATCAGTTGCAAGGTGCGAGTTGGTTTTCAAAGATAGATTTACGGTCGGGTTATCATCAAGTAAGGGTGCGAGAGGAGGATGTTGCAAAAACGGCATTCAGAACTCGATATGGACATTATGAATTCCTGGTCATGTCCTTTGGGTTGACGAACGCGCCAGCTGTGTTTATGGATCTGATGAATCGAGTATGTCGACCTATGCTAGACAAATCTGTAATTGTGTTCATAGATGACATTTTGGTCTACTCCCGGAATGAGGCCGATCATGCAAGACACCTACGCGAGGTACTTGAAACCCTCCGTAGAGAAAGACTTTATGCGAAGTTCTCAAAGTGTGCCTTTTGGCTCAGGGAAGTGCAGTTTCTAGGTCACGTAATAAATTCAGAAGGTGTTTTAGTAGATCCAGCAAAGATTGAGGCCGTATTAAAGTGGGTTCCTCCGAAAAACCCAACCGAAGTAAGGAGTTTTCTAGGCCTTGCCGGCTATTACAGAAGGTTTATTCAAGATTTCTCAAAGATTGCATTACCAATGACTAAACTGACGAGGAAGGAAGGAAAGAAGGAAAGAAAGTTCGTGTGGGATAAAGAACAAGAAGAAGCTTTTCAAATGTTAAAAGAGAAATTATCGAGTTCTCCGGTGTTAACGTTACCGGATGGAACGGAAGATTTGGTTGTATATTCAGACGCGTCACGTCAAGGCTTGGGGTGTGTTTTAATGCAAAGGGGAAAGGTTATCGCGTATGCTTCAAGACAACTCAGACCGCATGAAGTAAACTACCCGACCCATGACCTAGAATTGGCAGCGGTGGTTTTCGCCTTAAAAATTTGGAGGCATTATCTGTATGGTGTAAAATGCAAAATCTACTCAGATCATAAGAGTCTCAAATATTTCTTCGAACAGAAAGATCTGAATATGAGGCAACGAAGATGGTTAGAACTGATTAAGGATTATGACTGTGATATTTTATATCACCCGGGAAAGGCAGACGTAGTAGCAGATGCGTTGAGTCGAAAAGAATATCCACACCCGATTCAAGTAAAGTCTATGAAGATGACAGTTACGCCTCGTCTCCTTGAAATGATAAAAGATGCTCAAATAAAAGCACTGGAGACAGGGGATCTAAAGAGAGAAAGAACGAAGGGAATAGTAGGAAAATTTGAAGAAAACTCAAGCGGGCTTAAAACGAGATTTGGTCGGATATGGATACCAAGGTTTTGTGAGGTCAAAACAATGCTACTTGAAGAAGCTCATAAGTCGCGGTATTCCATTCACCCTGGGGCTACAAAAATGTACTACGATCTGAAGACAAACTATTGGTGGCCCGGGATGAAACGCGATATTGCTAAGTATGTCGCGAAATGTCTGACGTGTTCTCAAGTGAAGGCGGAACATCAGAAACCCTATGGAGAGTTACAACCCTTGGAAATTCCAGTATGGAAATGGGAGGAGATAACTATGGATTTGGTGACTAAGCTACCTAGAACGAAAAAGGGCCATGATACGATATGGGTAGTCGTGGACCAGCTCACGAAGAGTGCACACTTTTTACCAATTCGAGAGGCCTACTCCTCAGAAAAGATGGCGGAAGTGTATGTGAACGAAATAATATCTCGACACGGGGTGCCTGTGTCAATAGTTTCAGATCGGGATACGAGATTTACCTCTTGTTATTGGCTGAAGTTTCATGAAAGTATGGGCACGAAGTTGCACATAAGCACCGCCTACCACCCGCAGACTGACGGTCAATCGGAAAGAACAATTCAGACGCTTATTGATATGTTAAGAGCATGCGCGTTAGATTTTGGTGGAAGTTGGGATGACCACTTATCACTGGTGGAATTTTCTTAGAATAATAGTTATCATAGTGGTCTCAAAATGGCACCTTATGAACTGTTATATGGAAGAAAGTGTAGAACTCCCGTATGTTGGGGGGAAGTAGGACAAAGGGAGCTTGCACCTAACGAATTGATAGCAATGACCAATGAAAAGATTGATCTAATTAGAGCTCGAATAAAGGCGGCTCAGGATAGGCAAAAGGCATATGCGGATAAAAGAAATCGTCCTATCGAATTTCAAGTAGGAAACTATGTTCTATTAAAAGTATCCCCATGGAAAGGTATAATCCGTTTTCGTAAACGAGGTAAATTGGGGCCTCGTTATATTGGGCCATTTAAGATCTTGGCTCGAGTGGGGAAAGTGGCGTATCGGCTAGAATTACCGTCTTCATTAGATGGGATTCATAACACTTTTCATGTATCACAATTACGAAAGTGCCTTGCGGATGAATCAGCGATCGTGCCTCTTGACGACATTGAAGTAGATGAGAGTTTAAACTATGTTGAAAGACCGATAGCCATTAAAGATGTTAAGGTGAAGAATCTTCGCAATAAGGCCATTAGACAAGTTTTAGTACAATGGCAACATCGGAAGGGGTCGGAACTTACATGGGAATTGGAAGATGAAATGCGGAAGTATTACCCTTCTTTGTTCGGTATGTAACTGTTAAATTAGTATGTATTTAAGTTTTGGGGACGAAACTTTTTCTAAGAGGGGTAGACTTGTAACGCCCCAAAAATAAGTAATTTAATTATTACCTTTGAGGTAGGTTATGACATGAAGGTTTGGGCTAAAATAAATAAACAACTGTACTAAGTATGCAATAATAGACATACATAGCATGTGATGTGAAACAACTGTACTAAGTATGCAACAATAGACATACATAGCATGTGATGTGAAACAACTGTACTAAGTATGCAATAATAGACATACATAGCATGTGATGTGAAACAACTGTACTAAGTATGCAACAATAGACATACATAGCATGTGATGTGAAACAACTGTACTAAGTATGCAACAATGAACATACATAGCATGTGAACTGAAACAACTGTACTAAATATGCACACAATGGGCATACATAGCATGTGAACTGTACTGAGTATGCAACAATGAACATACATAGCATGTGAACTGAAACAACTGTACTAAATATGCACACAATGGGCATACATAGCATGTGAACTGTACTGAGTATGCAACAAAAATGTAACGCCCCAAAAATAAGTAATTTAATTATTACCTTTGAGGTAGGTTATGACATGAAGGTTTGGGCTAAAATAAATAAACGTTAAGACCTGAGGGACTAAACATGAAAATTAAAAGAACTAACTAGTTAAATTAAACAACACACACACACTAGACACTTCTAGTGTGTGCGTGAAGTTTATCCAGGAGAAGAGACAAGAACACAATAAACCCTAGTTCACTAATTCCATTGATTGGGAGGTGATTTCAAGCCCGAACGATCGTAGGAACTCAGATTCTCGGTCACCAAGGTGTGACTAACAAAGTGGTAAGTCGAATTTCTTGAAAGTATGAACTTTAGGAAATGGGTTTTTACTAGATCATGAGTAATGTTGTGATATGTATATCTATGAGTTAAGATTATGGATTAGAAACCGTGATTTAGCGTGTGGTGATAGATGGAACATAGATGAATGATGTAGGATGAGAGAATCGCATTAACTTGTTTGATTGTTATGAACTTGTAGATTATTATGTAAAGAAACATGTAATTAAATGTCCTATAAATGCGAAGCACGCCAAGTGTTCGATAAAATGCCTAAATGAACAAGTGGGTGAATTTTGTTAAATTATGATCATGATGTTGTATGATAAAAGTGTGTAAAAGGATGGAATGGTATTTGGTCGGGCTAAATGAATGCATGTGTTGATGTAGGCGTAAAAGAAGAAGGTTCAAGTGCTAGGAGGTCGGACAGCTCACAAGATCGAGGTATGTTGTTCTATACATACAAGCTTTACTTACTTGTTGTTGTCGTTATGTTAAAATCGTAGATATGGTGACTCATAGTTGATGTGTAGTCGATAACGTAACCCGGCACAAACGGGTTGTAAGAACTGATGGTTTATGGAGGAAATTATGTTATGGTCGGTTGGTTAAGAACCAACTGTATTTTGAGATGTTACGTATGAAGGAAGTCTAACCGATAAATCCGTCACGAACGGAGTTAGAATGATGTTTATGATGTGTTATGTTCAATCTGAAAGCAACGGATTATCGAATGTTAAGTATTATCTCATTTGGAGATAATAAGTAATGACCCGTTCAATGGGTGAAGAAAAGTTAGACTGTAACATGGTTATGTAAAGATGAGAATGGATGCTGGTTTATTTGTAATTTATAATGCTACTAATTGACTAATTAAGTCTTTATGGCGATGTAGGTAAAATGGCTTTGTAGATGGCGTGGCGAGCTTGGAAGCGAACACCAACGTGCGCACTTGATCTTGCGCTTCCGAAAATGTCGCCCCTTTTTGAAATGATACTTATGTTAAACTTATATTTTTGGGAAGTTATCTTTGTTATGTAAATTATGGTTCACAAGACTTAGTTGTTGTAATTAAAAACGTTAAACCTACATCTTGACAGGGTAGTTCGGATTGGCACCTGTATCTATTCAAGGGGAAGGTGTTGATCTCGAACTAACCACAAGGGTATTTTGGTAAAAAATGAAATTACTATTTTGATTTCTTTCAAATACTAAGGTTATATGCGTGTTTTATAAGTTATCATAATATGGGCGTGACAAGTTGGTATCAGAGCATAGGTTGAGGGATTCGAGCACTAATAGTGGTGTTTGAACTCAATCGACGGCTCGTTCGAAAGTGTGCTCGCTCCAAGATCGCCAACGAGGTAACATTAAAGTTATTAATAGATTGCAAGTTTGTTTATTATATGTACGATGAAAATAATAAATTAGATATGTGGGGAGGTTAAATAAGAAGTTCAGGAGCCGTAGAGTCGAATCGGAATGAAAATAAACGAACCAGAATGCTAAAACCAATCTGCAGCGTTTTGTTAAACGACAGCCCGTCGCCGACGGGTTACCCACCCGTCGCCGACGACCCCTCCCCATCCGACGGCTTAATCTTCTGCTTACGGGGTAGCAGGTCCGACGGCCATATTACGAGCCCGTCGCAGACGGGCAACATAGCCGTCGCCGACGGCTTACCCAATGTTAATGCGCTGAATTTTTTTTGTTTTTCATGTTTTGTGTTATCGGTTTGTCCGAAAGCTTATGTTATGGCTACGTAGTGTCCATATAAGGCCTAATAAGTGTATGTAATCACTAATAGTGATTACAACAAGAATGGATTAGTAAGAATCAAAAGAAATGAAGCGAATGACATGAGATGGATTAAGTGAATGATGATTAATGAGCAATGATATACTGAAAGTTTGTGATTTGTATTAAACGAGAACATGATATAGTGTAGATGGCGGACCACGTGGATACGAATGATGACGATGTGGCACGGGAAGATGCATTAAACGAAAAGATGGCGCAAATGATGAATAATACTTTTGAAGCCAAACTTCCGCAAATGGTACAAGAGGTGGAGAGTCGCGTGTTGGAAACGATTGATGCAATAATGACAAATAAAATGGATGAAATAAAGGAGATGATTGGAGAATCTAAAAGCAAGAGTAAGATACGAAGATGCACGTATAAGGACTTTATGGCGTGCAGTCCTTCTCCATATGATGGGAAGATAGATCCAATTGTATGCCAAAGATGGATATCTAATATAGAAGCCGTGTTTATCCGGAGTCGGTGTGATAAGGAAGATCAAGTAATGTTTGCTACGGGTCAACTTCAATCGCAAGCTAAAGATTGGTGGGATGCTCATTGTAAAGAGATAGGTGAAGAGAAACTTCAAGTGATGACGTGGCAGGAATTTAAGGAGCCATTCCTAAAGTACCATTGCCCTCAATCTGCCATCGATAGGATTCAGGAGGAATTTTTGCGCCTCCGACAGCACGATGAAACAATCAATGAGATAACAAATATTTTCCTGGATAAGCTGAAGTTTTGCAAGGAGTTCGTGAATTCAGAAAGAATGAAAATCAATCGATATCATGACATGTTGAAGGCGGAGTTTAGGGAGTTTATTACGCCCTCAAAGTGTGAAACTCTTGACGAACTTATAAACTGGGCGCGAGACAGGGAGATTGAACTTAAGAGACAGGTGGAGCGAGGTGAAAAGAGACCGCCAGAGAAGGTGTCTAGCCCAACTCCTTTCAAGAAAGGCAAGTTTCAAGAACAAGCCAATAAAGAGAAAGCAAAGAGTGGAATTCCCCGTTGCAAGAACTGTGGAAAGCTTCACTCTGGAGAGTGCCTGTTAGGCAAGAAGGGGTGTTATAACTGTGGGGAAGAGGGGCATCCGCATTACAAATGCCCTAAGAATGTGAAGACATGCTTTAATTGTTTCCAGAAGGGTCATATCAAGGCAGAGTGTCCCAAGCTCCAACCGGGAATGAAGAAGGAAGGCAAAAAGGAGGAGAACCCTAAGGCAAGACCAAGAATGTTTCAAATTACGTCCGAAGAGGCTAAAGCTCATCCGAATGTTGTGTCAGGTATTTTCTTGCTAAATTCCTTGCCAATGTACGTGTTATTCGATACGGGGGCTACTATGTCATTTGTTTCGAGTGATGTAATTAATCACCCCTCATTTAAGATTGAAAGAATGCAAATACCATTAGAGGTAGAGATAGCCGATAGCAAGAATTATTTGTTGCACGAAGTGTGTAGAAACTGTAAGCTCACGATAGAGGATGAGGAGTTTGATATTGATCTCGTACCTATGGTCTTAGGAGAATTCAAAGTAGTAGTAGGTATGGATTGGATGGCCCGACACCGTGCGGAGATTAAATGCGAAAGTAAAACAATACGCGTGCAATCTCCGGGTGGGAGATGGTTAAGTATTCAAGGAGAAAGAAATGTGGAAGCAAAGTTATGCAATATTGTCCAAGCTGTTAAGTACGTGTGTAATGGAAGTAGGGCATTCTTAGCCTATGTAATAGATGTTCATCAAAGCCTTCCCAAGTTCGAAGACGTTGCAGTAGTGAACGAATATCCGGACGTGTTTCCGGAGGAGTTGCCGGGGCTTCCACCCGAACGTGAAATAGAATTTCGTATTGAATTAAATCCGGGTGCGCAACCGGTGGCTAAATCCCCATATAGACTGGCTCCCACCGAAATGAGGGAACTAATGATTCAACTGCAAGACTTACTTGATAAGGGCTTTATACGTCCGAGTGTATCACCTTGGGGGGCACCTGTTCTTTTTGTAAAGAAGAAGGATGGGTCGATGCGTATGTGCATCGACTACCGGGAGCTGAATAAATTGACCGTGAAGAACCGTTATCCATTACCCAGAATTGATGATCTTTTTGATCAGTTGCAAGGTGCGAGTTGGTTTTCAAAGATAGATTTACGGTCGGGTTATCATCAAGTAAGGGTGCGAGAGGAGGATGTTGCAAAAACGGCATTCAGAACTCGATATGGACATTATGAATTCCTGGTCATGTCCTTTGGGTTGACGAACGCGCCAGCTGTGTTTATGGATCTGATGAATCGAGTATGTCGACCTATGCTAGACAAATCTGTAATTGTGTTCATAGATGACATTTTGGTCTACTCCCGGAATGAGGCCGATCATGCAAGACACCTACGCGAGGTACTTGAAACCCTCCGTAGAGAAAGACTTTATGCGAAGTTCTCAAAGTGTGCCTTTTGGCTCAGGGAAGTGCAGTTTCTAGGTCACGTAATAAATTCAGAAGGTGTTTTAGTAGATCCAGCAAAGATTGAGGCCGTATTAAAGTGGGTTCCTCCGAAAAACCCAACCGAAGTAAGGAGTTTTCTAGGCCTTGCCGGCTATTACAGAAGGTTTATTCAAGATTTCTCAAAGATTGCATTACCAATGACTAAACTGACGAGGAAGGAAGGAAAGAAGGAAAGAAAGTTCGCGTGGGATAAAGAACAAGAAGAAGCTTTTCAAATGTTAAAAGAGAAATTATCGAGTTCTCCGGTGTTAACGTTACCGGATGGAACGGAAGATTTGGTTGTATATTCAGACGCGTCACGTCAAGGCTTGGGGTGTGTTTTAATGCAAAGGGGAAAGGTTATCGCGTATGCTTCAAGACAACTCAGACCGCATGAAGTAAACTACCCGACCCATGACCTAGAATTGGCAGCGGTGGTTTTCGCCTTAAAAATTTGGAGGCATTATCTGTATGGTGTAAAATGCAAAATCTACTCAGATCATAAGAGTCTCAAATATTTCTTCGAACAGAAAGATCTGAATATGAGGCAACGAAGATGGTTAGAACTGATTAAGGATTATGACTGTGATATTTTATATCACCCGGGAAAGGCAGACGTAGTAGCAGATGCGTTGAGTCGAAAAGAATATCCACACCCGATTCAAGTAAAGTCTATGAAGATGACAGTTACGCCTCGTCTCCTTGAAATGATAAAAGATGCTCAAATAAAAGCACTGGAGACAGGGGATCTAAAGAGAGAAAGAACGAAGGGAATAGTAGGAAAATTTGAAGAAAACTCAAGCGGGCTTAAAACGAGATTTGGTCGGATATGGATACCAAGGTTTTGTGAGGTCAAAACAATGCTACTTGAAGAAGCTCATAAGTCGCGGTATTCCATTCACCCTGGGGCTACAAAAATGTACTACGATCTGAAGACAAACTATTGGTGGCCCGGGATGAAACGCGATATTGCTAAGTATGTCGCGAAATGTCTGACGTGTTCTCAAGTAAAGGCGGAACATCAGAAACCCTATGGAGAGTTACAACCCTTGGAAATTCCAGTATGGAAATGGGAGGAGATAACTATGGATTTGGTGACTAAGCTACCTAGAACGAAAAAGGGCCATGATACGATATGGGTAGTCGTGGACCAGCTCACGAAGAGTGCACACTTTTTACCAATTCGAGAGGCCTACTCCTCAGAAAAGATGGCGGAAGTGTATGTGAACGAAATAATATCTCGACACGGGGTGCCTGTGTCAATAGTTTCAGATCGGGATACGAGATTTACCTCTTGTTATTGGCTGAAGTTTCATGAAAGTATGGGCACGAAGTTGCACATAAGCACCGCCTACCACCCGCAGACTGACGGTCAATCGGAAAGAACAATTCAGACGCTTATTGATATGTTAAGAGCATGCGCGTTAGATTTTGGTGGAAGTTGGGATGACCACTTATCACTGGTGGAATTTTCTTAGAATAATAGTTATCATAGTGGTCTCAAAATGGCACCTTATGAACTGTTATATGGAAGAAAGTGTAGAACTCCCGTATGTTGGGGGGAAGTAGGACAAAGGGAGCTTGCACCTAACGAATTGATAGCAATGACCAATGAAAAGATTGATCTAATTAGAGCTCGAATAAAGGCGGCTCAGGATAGGCAAAAGGCATATGCGGATAAAAGAAATCGTCCTATCGAATTTCAAGTAGGAAACTATGTTCTATTAAAAGTATCCCCATGGAAAGGTATAATCCGTTTTCGTAAACGAGGTAAATTGGGGCCTCGTTATATTGGGCCATTTAAGATCTTGGCTCGAGTGGGGAAAGTGGCGTATCGGCTAGAATTACCGTCTTCATTAGATGGGATTCATAACACTTTTCATGTATCACAATTACGAAAGTGCCTTGCGGATGAATCGGCGATCGTGCCTCTTGACGACATTGAAGTAGATGAGAGTTTAAACTATGTTGAAAGACCGATAGCCATTAAAGATGTTAAGGTGAAGAATCTTCGCAATAAGGCCATTAGACAAGTTTTAGTACAATGGCAACATCGGAAGGGGTCGGAACTTACATGGGAATTGGAAGATGAAATGCGGAAGTATTACCCTTCTTTGTTCGGTATGTAACTGTTAAATTAGTATGTATTTAAGTTTTGGGGACGAAACTTTTTCTAAGAGGGGTAGACTTGTAACGCCCCAAAAATAAGTAATTTAATTATTACCTTTGAGGTAGGTTATGACATGAAGGTTTGGGCTAAAATAAATAAACAACTGTACTAAGTATGCAATAATAGACATACATAGCATGTGATGTGAAACAACTGTACTAAGTATGCAACAATAGACATACATAGCATGTGATGTGAAACAACTGTACTAAGTATGCAATAATAGACATACATAGCATGTGATGTGAAACAACTGTACTAAGTATGCAACAATAGACATACATAGCATGTGATGTGAAACAACTGTACTAAGTATGCAACAATGAACATACATAGCATGTGAACTGAAACAACTGTACTAAATATGCACACAATGGGCATACATAGCATGTGAACTGTACTGAGTATGCAACAATGAACATACATAGCATGTGAACTGAAACAACTGTACTAAATATGCACACAATGGGCATACATAGCATGTGAACTGTACTGAGTATGCAACAAAAATGTAACGCCCCAAAAATAAGTAATTTAATTATTACCTTTGAGGTAGGTTATGACATGAAGGTTTGGGCTAAAATAAATAAACGTTAAGACCTGAGGGACTAAACATGAAAATTAAAAGAACTAACTAGTTAAATTAAACAACACACACACACTAGACACTTCTAGTGTGTGCGTGAAGTTTATCCAGGAGAAGAGACAAGAACACAATAAACCCTAGTTCACTAATTCCATTGATTGGGAGGTGATTTCAAGCCCGAACGATCGTAGGAACTCAGATTCTCGGTCACCAAGGTGTGACTAACAAAGTGGTAAGTCGAATTTCTTGAAAGTATGAACTTTAGGAAATGGGTTTTTACTAGATCATGAGTAATGTTGTGATATGTATATCTATGAGTTAAGATTATGGATTAGAAACCGTGATTTAGCGTGTGGTGATAGATGGAACATAGATGAATGATGTAGGATGAGAGAATCGCATTAACTTGTTTGATTGTTATGAACTTGTAGATTATTATGTAAAGAAACATGTAATTAAATGTCCTATAAATGCGAAGCACGCCAAGTGTTCGATAAAATGCCTAAATGAACAAGTGGGTGAATTTTGTTAAATTATGATCATGATGTTGTATGATAAAAGTGTGTAAAAGGATGGAATGGTATTTGGTCGGGCTAAATGAATGCATGTGTTGATGTAGGCGTAAAAGAAGAAGGTTCAAGTGCTAGGAGGTCGGACAGCTCACAAGATCGAGGTATGTTGTTCTATACATACAAGCTTTACTTACTTGTTGTTGTCGTTATGTTAAAATCGTAGATATGGTGACTCATAGTTGATGTGTAGTCGATAACGTAACCCGGCACAAACGGGTTGTAAGAACTGATGGTTTATGGAGGAAATTATGTTATGGTCGGTTGGTTAAGAACCAACTGTATTTTGAGATGTTACGTATGAAGGAAGTCTAACCGATAAATCCGTCACGAACGGAGTTAGAATGATGTTTATGATGTGTTATGTTCAATCTGAAAGCAACGGATTATCGAATGTTAAGTATTATCTCATTTGGAGATAATAAGTAATGACCCGTTCAATGGGTGAAGAAAAGTTAGACTGTAACATGGTTATGTAAAGATGAGAATGGATGCTGGTTTATTTGTAATTTATAATGCTACTAATTGACTAATTAAGTCTTTATGGCGATGTAGGTAAAATGGCTTTGTAGATGGCGTGGCGAGCTTGGAAGCGAACACCAACGTGCGCACTTGATCTTGCGCTTCCGAAAATGTCGCCCCTTTTTGAAATGATACTTATGTTAAACTTATATTTTTGGGAAGTTATCTTTGTTATGTAAATTATGGTTCACAAGACTTAGTTGTTGTAATTAAAAACGTTAAACCTACATCTTGACAGGGTAGTTCGGATTGGCACCTGTATCTATTCAAGGGGGAGGTGTTGATCTCGAACTAACCACAAGGGTATTTTGGTAAAAAATGAAATTACTATTTTGATTTCTTTCAAATACTAAGGTTATATGCGTGTTTTATAAGTTATCATAATATGGGCGTGACAAGTTGGTATCAGAGCATAGGTTGAGGGATTCGAGCACTAATAGTGGTGTTTGAACTCAATCGACGGCTCGTTCGAAAGTGTGCTCGCTCCAAGATCGCCAACGAGGTAACATTAAAGTTATTAATAGATTGCAAGTTTGTTTATTATATGTACGATGAAAATAATAAATTAGATATGTGGGGAGGTTAAATAAGAAGTTCAGGAGCCGTAGAGTCGAATCGGAATGAAAATAAACGAACCAGAATGCTAAAACCAATCTGCAGCGTTTTGTTAAACGACAGCCCGTCGCCGACGGGTTACCCACCCGTCGCCGACGACCCCTCCCCATCCGACGGCTTAATCTTCTGCTTACGGGGTAGCAGGTCCGACGGCCATATTACGAGCCCGTCGCAGACGGGCAACATAGCCGTCGCCGACGGCTTACCCAATGTTAATGCGCTGAATTTTTTTTGTTTTTCATGTTTTGTGTTATCGGTTTGTCCGAAAGCTTATGTTATGGCTACGTAGTGTCCATATAAGGCCTAATAAGTGTATGTAATCACTAATAGTGATTACAACAAGAATGGATTAGTAAGAATCAAAAGAAATGAAGCGAATGACATGAGATGGATTAAGTGAATGATGATTAATGAGCAATGATATACTGAAAGTTTGTGATTTGTATTAAACGAGAACATGATATAGTGTAGATGGCGGACCACGTGGATACGAATGATGACGATGTGGCACGGGAAGATGCATTAAACGAAAAGATGGCGCAAATGATGAATAATACTTTTGAAGCCAAACTTCCGCAAATGGTACAAGAGGTGGAGAGTCGCGTGTTGGAAACGATTGATGCAATAATGACAAATAAAATGGATGAAATAAAGGAGATGATTGGAGAATCTAAAAGCAAGAGTAAGATACGAAGATGCACGTATAAGGACTTTATGGCGTGCAGTCCTTCTCCATATGATGGGAAGATAGATCCAATTGTATGCCAAAGATGGATATCTAATATAGAAGCCGTGTTTATCCGGAGTCGGTGTGATAAGGAAGATCAAGTAATGTTTGCTACGGGTCAACTTCAATCGCAAGCTAAAGATTGGTGGGATGCTCATTGTAAAGAGATAGGTGAAGAGAAACTTCAAGTGATGACGTGGCAGGAATTTAAGGAGCCATTCCTAAAGTACCATTGCCCTCAATCTGCCATCGATAGGATTCAGGAGGAATTTTTGCGCCTCCGACAGCACGATGAAACAATCAATGAGATAACAAATATTTTCCTGGATAAGCTGAAGTTTTGCAAGGAGTTCGTGAATTCAGAAAGAATGAAAATCAATCGATATCATGACATGTTGAAGGCGGAGTTTAGGGAGTTTATTACGCCCTCAAAGTGTGAAACTCTTGACGAACTTATAAACTGGGCGCGAGACAGGGAGATTGAACTTAAGAGACAGGTGGAGCGAGGTGAAAAGAGACCGCCAGAGAAGGTGTCTAGCCCAACTCCTTTCAAGAAAGGCAAGTTTCAAGAACAAGCCAATAAAGAGAAAGCAAAGAGTGGAATTCCCCGTTGCAAGAACTGTGGAAAGCTTCACTCTGGAGAGTGCCTGTTAGGCAAGAAGGGGTGTTATAACTGTGGGGAAGAGGGGCATCCGCATTACAAATGCCCTAAGAATGTGAAGACATGCTTTAATTGTTTCCAGAAGGGTCATATCAAGGCAGAGTGTCCCAAGCTCCAACCGGGAATGAAGAAGGAAGGCAAAAAGGAGGAGAACCCTAAGGCAAGACCAAGAATGTTTCAAATTACGTCCGAAGAGGCTAAAGCTCATCCGAATGTTGTGTCAGGTATTTTCTTGCTAAATTCCTTGCCAATGTACGTGTTATTCGATACGGGGGCTACTATGTCATTTGTTTCGAGTGATGTAATTAATCACCCCTCATTTAAGATTGAAAGAATGCAAATACCATTAGAGGTAGAGATAGCCGATAGCAAGAATTATTTGTTGCACGAAGTGTGTAGAAACTGTAAGCTCACGATAGAGGATGAGGAGTTTGATATTGATCTCGTACCTATGGTCTTAGGAGAATTCAAAGTAGTAGTAGGTATGGATTGGATGGCCCGACACCGTGCGGAGATTAAATGCGAAAGTAAAACAATACGCGTGCAATCTCCGGGTGGGAGATGGTTAAGTATTCAAGGAGAAAGAAATGTGGAAGCAAAGTTATGCAATATTGTCCAAGCTGTTAAGTACGTGTGTAATGGAAGTAGGGCATTCTTAGCCTATGTAATAGATGTTCATCAAAGCCTTCCCAAGTTCGAAGACGTTGCAGTAGTGAACGAATATCCGGACGTGTTTCCGGAGGAGTTGCCGGGGCTTCCACCCGAACGTGAAATAGAATTTCGTATTGAATTAAATCCGGGTGCGCAACCGGTGGCTAAATCCCCATATAGACTGGCTCCCACCGAAATGAGGGAACTAATGATTCAACTGCAAGACTTACTTGATAAGGGCTTTATACGTCCGAGTGTATCACCTTGGGGGGCACCTGTTCTTTTTGTAAAGAAGAAGGATGGGTCGATGCGTATGTGCATCGACTACCGGGAGCTGAATAAATTGACCGTGAAGAACCGTTATCCATTACCCAGAATTGATGATCTTTTTGATCAGTTGCAAGGTGCGAGTTGGTTTTCAAAGATAGATTTACGGTCGGGTTATCATCAAGTAAGGGTGCGAGAGGAGGATGTTGCAAAAACGGCATTCAGAACTCGATATGGACATTATGAATTCCTGGTCATGTCCTTTGGGTTGACGAACGCGCCAGCTGTGTTTATGGATCTGATGAATCGAGTATGTCGACCTATGCTAGACAAATCTGTAATTGTGTTCATAGATGACATTTTGGTCTACTCCCGGAATGAGGCCGATCATGCAAGACACCTACGCGAGGTACTTGAAACCCTCCGTAGAGAAAGACTTTATGCGAAGTTCTCAAAGTGTGCCTTTTGGCTCAGGGAAGTGCAGTTTCTAGGTCACGTAATAAATTCAGAAGGTGTTTTAGTAGATCCAGCAAAGATTGAGGCCGTATTAAAGTGGGTTCCTCCGAAAAACCCAACCGAAGTAAGGAGTTTTCTAGGCCTTGCCGGCTATTACAGAAGGTTTATTCAAGATTTCTCAAAGATTGCATTACCAATGACTAAACTGACGAGGAAGGAAGGAAAGAAGGAAAGAAAGTTCGCGTGGGATAAAGAACAAGAAGAAGCTTTTCAAATGTTAAAAGAGAAATTATCGAGTTCTCCGGTGTTAACGTTACCGGATGGAACGGAAGATTTGGTTGTATATTCAGACGCGTCACGTCAAGGCTTGGGGTGTGTTTTAATGCAAAGGGGAAAGGTTATCGCGTATGCTTCAAGACAACTCAGACCGCATGAAGTAAACTACCCGACCCATGACCTAGAATTGGCAGCGGTGGTTTTCGCCTTAAAAATTTGGAGGCATTATCTGTATGGTGTAAAATGCAAAATCTACTCAGATCATAAGAGTCTCAAATATTTCTTCGAACAGAAAGATCTGAATATGAGGCAACGAAGATGGTTAGAACTGATTAAGGATTATGACTGTGATATTTTATATCACCCGGGAAAGGCAGACGTAGTAGCAGATGCGTTGAGTCGAAAAGAATATCCACACCCGATTCAAGTAAAGTCTATGAAGATGACAGTTACGCCTCGTCTCCTTGAAATGGTAAAAGATGCTCAAATAAAAGCACTGGAGACAGGGGATCTAAAGAGAGAAAGAACGAAGGGAATAGTAGGAAAATTTGAAGAAAACTCAAGCGGGCTTAAAACGAGATTTGGTCGGATATGGATACCAAGGTTTTGTGAGGTCAAAACAATGCTACTTGAAGAAGCTCATAAGTCGCGGTATTCCATTCACCCTGGGGCTACAAAAATGTACTACGATCTGAAGACAAACTATTGGTGGCCCGGGATGAAACGCGATATTGCTAAGTATGTCGCGAAATGTCTGACGTGTTCTCAAGTAAAGGCGGAACATCAGAAACCCTATGGAGAGTTACAACCCTTGGAAATTCCAGTATGGAAATGGGAGGAGATAACTATGGATTTGGTGACTAAGCTACCTAGAACGAAAAAGGGCCATGATACGATATGGGTAGTCGTGGACCAGCTCACGAAGAGTGCACACTTTTTACCAATTCGAGAGGCCTACTCCTCAGAAAAGATGGCGGAAGTGTATGTGAACGAAATAATATCTCGACACGGGGTGCCTGTGTCAATAGTTTCAGATCGGGATACGAGATTTACCTCTTGTTATTGGCTGAAGTTTCATGAAAGTATGGGCACGAAGTTGCACATAAGCACCGCCTACCACCCGCAGACTGACGGTCAATCGGAAAGAACAATTCAGACGCTTATTGATATGTTAAGAGCATGCGCGTTAGATTTTGGTGGAAGTTGGGATGACCACTTATCACTGGTGGAATTTTCTTAGAATAATAGTTATCATAGTGGTCTCAAAATGGCACCTTATGAACTGTTATATGGAAGAAAGTGTAGAACTCCCGTATGTTGGGGGGAAGTAGGACAAAGGGAGCTTGCACCTAACGAATTGATAGCAATGACCAATGAAAAGATTGATCTAATTAGAGCTCGAATAAAGGCGGCTCAGGATAGGCAAAAGGCATATGCGGATAAAAGAAATCGTCCTATCGAATTTCAAGTAGGAAACTATGTTCTATTAAAAGTATCCCCATGGAAAGGTATAATCCGTTTTCGTAAACGAGGTAAATTGGGGCCTCGTTATATTGGGCCATTTAAGATCTTGGCTCGAGTGGGGAAAGTGGCGTATCGGCTAGAATTACCGTCTTCATTAGATGGGATTCATAACACTTTTCATGTATCACAATTACGAAAGTGCCTTGCGGATGAATCGGCGATCGTGCCTCTTGACGACATTGAAGTAGATGAGAGTTTAAACTATGTTGAAAGACCGATAGCCATTAAAGATGTTAAGGTGAAGAATCTTCGCAATAAGGCCATTAGACAAGTTTTAGTACAATGGCAACATCGGAAGGGGTCGGAACTTACATGGGAATTGGAAGATGAAATGCGGAAGTATTACCCTTCTTTGTTCGGTATGTAACTGTTAAATTAGTATGTATTTAAGTTTTGGGGACGAAACTTTTTCTAAGAGGGGTAGACTTGTAACGCCCCAAAAATAAGTAATTTAATTATTACCTTTGAGGTAGGTTATGACATGAAGGTTTGGGCTAAAATAAATAAACAACTGTACTAAGTATGCAATAATAGACATACATAGCATGTGATGTGAAACAACTGTACTAAGTATGCAACAATAGACATACATAGCATGTGATGTGAAACAACTGTACTAAGTATGCAATAATAGACATACATAGCATGTGATGTGAAACAACTGTACTAAGTATGCAACAATAGACATACATAGCATGTGATGTGAAACAACTGTACTAAGTATGCAACAATGAACATACATAGCATGTGAACTGAAACAACTGTACTAAATATGCACACAATGGGCATACATAGCATGTGAACTGTACTGAGTATGCAACAATGAACATACATAGCATGTGAACTGAAACAACTGTACTAAATATGCACACAATGGGCATACATAGCATGTGAACTGTACTGAGTATGCAACAAAAATGTAACGCCCCAAAAATAAGTAATTTAATTATTACCTTTGAGGTAGGTTATGACATGAAGGTTTGGGCTAAAATAAATAAACGTTAAGACCTGAGGGACTAAACATGAAAATTAAAAGAACTAACTAGTTAAATTAAACAACACACACACACTAGACACTTCTAGTGTGTGCGTGAAGTTTATCCAGGAGAAGAGACAAGAACACAATAAACCCTAGTTCACTAATTCCATTGATTGGGAGGTGATTTCAAGCCCGAACGATCGTAGGAACTCAGATTCTCGGTCACCAAGGTGTGACTAACAAAGTGGTAAGTCGAATTTCTTGAAAGTATGAACTTTAGGAAATGGGTTTTTACTAGATCATGAGTAATGTTGTGATATGTATATCTATGAGTTAAGATTATGGATTAGAAACCGTGATTTAGCGTGTGGTGATAGATGGAACATAGATGAATGATGTAGGATGAGAGAATCGCATTAACTTGTTTGATTGTTATGAACTTGTAGATTATTATGTAAAGAAACATGTAATTAAATGTCCTATAAATGCGAAGCACGCCAAGTGTTCGATAAAATGCCTAAATGAACAAGTGGGTGAATTTTGTTAAATTATGATCATGATGTTGTATGATAAAAGTGTGTAAAAGGATGGAATGGTATTTGGTCGGGCTAAATGAATGCATGTGTTGATGTAGGCGTAAAAGAAGAAGGTTCAAGTGCTAGGAGGTCGGACAGCTCACAAGATCGAGGTATGTTGTTCTATACATACAAGCTTTACTTACTTGTTGTTGTCGTTATGTTAAAATCGTAGATATGGTGACTCATAGTTGATGTGTAGTCGATAACGTAACCCGGCACAAACGGGTTGTAAGAACTGATGGTTTATGGAGGAAATTATGTTATGGTCGGTTGGTTAAGAACCAACTGTATTTTGAGATGTTACGTATGAAGGAAGTCTAACCGATAAATCCGTCACGAACGGAGTTAGAATGATGTTTATGATGTGTTATGTTCAATCTGAAAGCAACGGATTATCGAATGTTAAGTATTATCTCATTTGGAGATAATAAGTAATGACCCGTTCAATGGGTGAAGAAAAGTTAGACTGTAACATGGTTATGTAAAGATGAGAATGGATGCTGGTTTATTTGTAATTTATAATGCTACTAATTGACTAATTAAGTCTTTATGGCGATGTAGGTAAAATGGCTTTGTAGATGGCGTGGCGAGCTTGGAAGCGAACACCAACGTGCGCACTTGATCTTGCGCTTCCGAAAATGTCGCCCCTTTTTGAAATGATACTTATGTTAAACTTATATTTTTGGGAAGTTATCTTTGTTATGTAAATTATGGTTCACAAGACTTAGTTGTTGTAATTAAAAACGTTAAACCTACATCTTGACAGGGTAGTTCAGATTGGCACCTGTATCTATTCAAGGGGGAGGTGTTGGTCTCGAACTAACCACAAGGGTATTTTGGTAAAAAATGAAATTACTATTTTGATTTCTTTCAAATACTAAGGTTATATGCGTGTTTTATAAGTTATCATAATATGGGCGTGACAAATAGATGTGAAAACATGGAAAGCATGAAAGTAACAAGTACTAACGAACATAGCAGGTATATGATGTGAAAACATGGAAAGCATGAAAGTAACAAGTAGGCACATGTGTTCCACCCCAAAACAGTTTGGAAAACAGTAAAAGAGGGGTCTATGTACTCACTTGAGATTGCTTAGTAGTCCTTGAGTAACAACCAAACAATGCTAGAGATCGCGGATATCAAACGGCACCTAATATAGGTAACTATGTTAATAAACCGGACCTAGATCGGAGGATCGGATAGAATGAGGGTTCGTAAACCAAACGAGTATAGAGACTCGTGCAATATGGTTTAACAAAGCCTACATACTAAATGAAACCTAACCTAAGTGCTTGCGACCCATTACGACCCGTTTAGGTAGCTTATGCTACTTTAACGCGTCGTTCGCGTGAAACGCGTTCGGAACGCCTAACTAGTCCTATGATAAGTAAAATATGCCTCTACATGTCTAATATTATTATCAAATCAGTTTATATGTCAAAAGTTATGTTACATATGTTTAAAATGAATTTTGGCATCAAAGGGGGTATTTTGGTAATTTACCTAAGGCATATAAACTACCTATCATACAACTACTTAAACGATGTGACCATTAGGTATAACCTCGGAAGGTTATTCCCTATACACTATGGTCACCTAATGTGTTTGTTCGGATCCTAAAGATCTACCAAACGGGTCGGGTTCGAAAGTATAAGCGATTGTTTAGATCGCTTACCTTACGACCCTATATAAGCGCTAAACTAAAAAGCGACGAGCTAAACATGCTAGAACATGTTTAGAAAATAGGTTTTGATATCAAAACAAACGGTTTTGATATCCTAGAGTAGTTTGGTTACAAAATACGCGTAAAGGCGTATTTTGACCCAAACAGCGACTCGTCACTGAGTCTAGATAACGTGGTAATCAGTAGGTATAGCCACTAGGGACTATAACCATCGTGATTACGATCACGTTATGAAGTTCAAACGAACTTCGTGTTGACCATTGACTGGTCAACGCCGAAAGTTAAACATAGTTTGACTTTCGGACTCGAAAAGTAATAAAAGAACGAAGGAACACTTACAAAGGGTCCCCGCAAGCAAATCGTGATCGAATAGCTCAGGTATGAAGCAAAAGCCTCAACTTAGAGCATTTAGATCAGATTTGATGGGTTTTGAATGGAAGGGGGGTTGGGTATTTATAGTTTTTCTCGAACCGTTAGGATCGTTTCTTGGAAACCGTGCTTTGATCTTGGCCATACACCTCAAGATAGTGGTTTTACAATACCATGTGAGCCCCTAGTATTGAGAAATACCATGTGCAAGGGATTTGGAGTGGTAAACAGCTGATAACAGGCTGTTTAAACATCGAATCTGGTCTGGGAGCCTGACGCGGGCCGCGTAAGACACAGCCCAGGGTTTACGCGGGCCGCCTGAGGTCTGCAGATCAGCAACAAGTTTCAAAAGTTGCAGTTTCAGTCCCTGTTATGTGTTTAAGCCATTTCCGACATGTTTAAGGCCCGTTAGGCCAACTTTAAGGCCCTAACATGATGTATAAACATTGTGGACATGAAACATGCTCAAAAATATCTCGGATGTCGGTTCGTTTGGCCGTACGATCGCGATGTTCGCTTAATTACGACGGAATGCGCATAAGCGCGAAAAACGATCCAAATGACGCGACGAATGTATTTTTCTTATGCCAAACACTAAAATAAAATATTTTAGTGCTTACATAAATTTTTTGGAAGTCCGGATGTATTCAGAACGTAAGTTATGCGCGAAAGTGCAAACTTATGCACTTTTTGACGCTTTTAGTCCCTGAATGACCCAAAAGTTTATTTTAGCATACTGAACCCCTCAAAGCCTATTTCTAAGCTATGTAAAGGATATTTATGGTATTTTTAACTTATGGTCATGTTCCGGAATGTCTGTTACAGTTCAAATTGGCATACTTTCGTAGTTTGTCAAATTTAGTCCCTGTAAGCGAATTAACTTGATTTTGCCATACCAAAGCCTTCAAAACTTATTTCTAAGTTATGTAAAGGTTATTTAAGTTATGTTAAGCCTATGTCACTGTTCCGGAGTGTTTGTTGCATTAAACTGGTTATATTTACGCGTCGGTGCGCGTATAACCTTCCAGAAAGCGATTTAGAGTTTGAAATTGAACAAAAATTGATATGTGCAAATGATACACGTATTTTTACAAATCCCAAGTATGAAATACAATATTTCATTGGTTTGGTATTTGTTTGATGGTCGCAGTGACCCAGGTGTCACAACTTAGTCCCTGCGTGGACTTATTTTCTTTTCTGTTGTCCCTACGTGGACAGTTTGTTATTTCAAGACCCGTTTAGGGCATATCTTGTAATCGCTTAGTATTTCAATGAAATTTCTTTTGGAAAATTTTTTATATGTATTTTATTACATCATTTTGTCAACATCATTTCAATTTACATTGATCTGCCAAAGAAATTTCAAAAGAAATTCTTAAACGTATGACCTAGACATTATATAATTGGCTTTGATGGTGTAACCCTCTTAAGAAATTGATTCCTTGTTAACATCTGAAAACATGTTAACATTCCAAGCAGTGTGACTTGAGAAACCACACTAGCTTTTCAAAAGTACTTGGATTCTTCCAAGCCACCTTCATAGCCTATATGATCAATGCGAATCATGGCTATTAAACATCAATATGATGTATAAATCAAAACATACAATTAAGATGTAAGCCCTTGGGCGAAGGTGTATTCATGACAATGATAGTTTAACTTATAAACTTCTTGTCAAAAGGGCGATGAACTAATGTTCGACCCTTAAAGATCACCGATCCAAGAGAGCATGTTTTAATCGCCCTTGTGGCAAGGCCTTTTGTGCCATCTAAATATCCTTCGAGACGAAGCCTTGTGCTATATGAAAAATATCTCTATGACATTGACAGTTGTGACTTATGTCCCCTGTCTGATAAATATACAGGATTATATCCTATTGATTGTCTATAATGGTTCAATTGTAGCCTAGACAAATCTTGATCAAATAGATTTTTGACTTGTTATTTAAATGGTCTATATGGTTTATTAATACCATGGCCATCTAATCATCAATACGATGATTCATTATATAATCTAAATAAATCATTATTGTTTAATTTTAGAACCCAAAATCATGGCTGGCTCTGACGAAGCAAACAGTCATCCGAGAGAAGGGAACAATAATGAAGCCACTGGAAAGGTTCCTCTGTATAACCTTTCCTGGAATCAATTTGTTGATCTTCTGAAAGACACTTACTGTCCTCAACATGAAGTGGAAAGAATAGAGACTGACTTCCTCACTTTGGTGATGAAGGATTTGGATTGTAGGTCCTATGTGACCATTTTTAACTCAATGTCGTGGCTTGTGCCGTATTTGGTCACCCCAGAACCCAAACGCATTGCGCGTTTTATAGGTGGTTTAGCGCCAGAGGTTAAAGGAAATGTCAAGGCTTCTAAGCCTGCTACTTATAGATCTGTTGTAGATCTATCTTTGTCACTTACTCTCGATGTTGTAAGGAGTAGGGCAAAGAAAGCTACCGAGGAGGGGAAAAGAAAAAAGGAGGATGACCAGTCCCATCACTCAAACAAAAAGAAGAATGGAAACTATGGTTTCAAAAGGGAGTACTCGGATGACAAGCCCATATGTAAAACGTGTAACAAGAGGCACTTGGGAAGGTGCAACCAAGATCCACAAGCTAAACCTTGTGGAATTTGCAAGAAGAAAGGGCACAAGACTGTGGAATGTCGAAACATCAAAGATGCAACCTGCTATGGTTACAACGAAAAGGGACACATTAAGACTAATTGCCCTAAGAATGCTAAGAAGCCTGAAGAGGCAAAGAAAACCAGTGCAAGGGTCTTTCAGATGAACGCCAGGGAGGCGGTGAACGACAATAACGTTATAACAGGTAGCTTCCTCATTAATGATATTTATGCTAGAGTTTTATTTGATTCAGTTGCGGATATGTCTTTTGTAGATCACAAGTTTAGTAAATTATTGAATCTGCCTATTAAAACTCTCGACATAAAATATGAGGTAGAACTCGCAGACAGTACCTTAGAAACCGCTTCAACTCTTCTTGATGGATGCTTTATATCCATTAAGAATCATTCTATCCCGCTATCCCTTTTGCCAATGAAATTGGCTGGGTTTGATGTAGTTTTAGGCATGGATTGGTTATCGTATAACCAAGCCCAAATTTCATGTGATAAGAAACTAATTAACATCAACACCCCCTTTGGAGAGCTAGTCACCATTCATGGAGATACACAATATGGGTTGCCCGACAACGTGTCTATACTTAAAGCGTCGAAGTGCCTGAAGAACGGATGTGTCATCTACATGGCACAAGTAACCGTGAATAACCCAAAGCCCAAGATCGAAGATATTCCAATCGTTTCAGAATACCCTGATGTCTTTCCTGATGAGTTACCTGGATTACCTCCTGAGAGGCAAGTTGAATTCAGGATAGTCATACTGCCAGGATCTGCACCAATTGCACGAGCCCCTTACCGTCTAGCGCCTATTGAAATGAAAGAGCTCAGGACTCAATTGGATGACTTACTAAAAAGGGTTTCATACAACCCAACTCTTCACCTTGGGGAGCTCCTATATTGTTTGTGAAGAAGAAGGATGGATCGATGCGTCTATGCATTGATTATCGTGAGTTAAATAAGGTAACAATCAAGAATCGTTATCCTTTGCCCAGGATCGATGACTTATTCGACCAACTCCAAGGAGCAAGCTTCTTCTCGAAGATCGACTTGAGATCTGGATATCATCAACTCAAGGTCTGAACCGAAGATATACCTAAGACAGCGTTCAGAACTAGGTATGGCCATTACGAAATTTTAGTGATGCCTTTCGGGCTCACTAATGCACCTACAGCATTCATGGATCTCATGAATCGAGTCTGCAAGCCATACTTAGATAAGTTTGTCATTATCTTTATAGACGACATACTTATCTATTCTCGTAGTCAGATTGATTATGAGAAACATCTCTGATGTATCTTAGGGTTGCTACGGCAGGAGAAGATGTATGCTAAATTCTCTAAGTGTGAGTTCTGGCTTCGCGAAGTCCAATTTCTTGGACATGTTGTCAGTGAGCAAGGTATCTAAGTAGATCCCGCTAAGATAGAAGCCATAATGAACTGGGAAGCACCAAAGACCGACTGAAATCCGCAGCTTTCTGGGATTAGCTGGATATTATAGAAGGTTCATTGAAAACTTCTTAAGGATAGCTGCACCATTGACTACTCTGACCCGCAAGAATGTGAAATTTGATTGGGGTCCAAAACAACAAGAGTCTTTTGAGATTCTTAAACAGAAATTGAGCAATGCTCCGGTGTTAACATTGCCCGAAGGAATTGAAGAGTTTGTCGTGTATTGCGATGCTTCACACACCGGTATGGGTTGTGTACTTATGCAGAGAGGCAAGGTGATTGCCTATGCATCACGACAGTTAAAAGTGCATGAAAAGAATTACACCACCCATGATTTGGAGTTGGGTGCTGTTGTCTTTGCACTTAAGTTGTGAAGACATTATTTATATGGAACTAAATGTGTGATATATTCGGATTACAAAAGTCTCCAACCCTTATTCAACCAAAAGGATCTTAATATGAGACAGCACCGTTGGATGGAGACTCTGAATGACTACGATTGTGAAATTCGCTACCATCCTGGTAAAGCGAATGTAGTCACTGATGCTTTAAGCCGAAAAGAAAGAGTCAAACCTATAAGGATTAATGCCAAGAGCATTGAGCTTAAGAATAACCTGAATGAAAGGCTGTTGGCTGCACAAAAGGAAGCTACATTGGAAACTAATTTTCCAAATGAAAAGTTAGGTGTGACTTCTGAACAGTTAGCACCTGGCAAGGATGGAATCCTTAGAATGAATGAAAGAATCTGGGTTCCTATTTATGGAGGGCTTCGAGATATAATCCTCCAGGAAGCTCACAGTTCCAAATACTCAGTTCACCCTGGAGGTGACAAAATGTATCAAGATTTGAAAGCCAACTATTGGTGGATAGGTTTGAAGAAATCTATTGCCACACATGTAGCCAAATGTCTGACATGCACTCAGATTAAAGCTGAATATCAAAAGCCATCAGGTCTGCTACAACAGCCAGAACTTCCCACATGGAAGTGGGAGATGGTAAGAATGGATTTTATAACTAAGTTACCTAAAACAAGGCATGGAAATGATACTATATGGGTCATAGTTGATAGACTGACTAAGTCAGCGCACTTCTTACCCATCAAGGAGACTCATAGCTCCAACAAGCTAGCTCAGCTGTACGTGGATAAGATGGTATCCCTCCACGGAGTACTGGTGTCTATTATATCCGATAGAGATACTAGATACACCTCTCACTTTTGGAAAAGCTTCCAACAATCATTAGGCACTCGTTTGAATTTTAGTACTGCCTACCATCCTCAAACGGATGGACAAAGTGAGCGTACAATTCAAACTTTGGAAGACATGCTTCGTGCATGTGTTATTGATTTGGGTGGTAGCTGGGACGACCATCTACCGTTGATCGAGTTCTCTTATAATAATAGCTACCATACTAGCATTCAGGCTGCGCCTTTTGAGGCATTGTATGGAAGAAAATGCAGAACGCCTATTTGTTGGGCAGAAGTAGGAGAAACTCAGTTATCAGGACCTGATATAGTCCTTGAAACGACGGACAAGATTGTCCAAATTCGTGATCGCCTGAAAGCTTCCAGGGATAGGCAGAAAAGTTATGCTGATAAGAGGCGGAAACCTCTAAAGTTTGAAGTGGGCGATAAAGTCTTACTAAAAGTATCACCCTGGAAAGGAGTGATGCGTTTTGGTAAGAAGGGCAAGTTAAGCCCAAGGTATGTTGGACCATTCGAGATCATCGAATGTGTCGGCAGTGTAGCTTATAAGCTAAACTTGCCTGAGGAGCTTAGTGGAATTCACAATGTGTTCCACATCTGTAACTTAAAGAAATGTCTAGCTGATGAATCGCTAGCAATGTCTCATAAAGACGTACAGATTGATGAAAGCATGAGGTTTGTTGAAAGACCTATATCTATCGAGGATCGGCAGGTTTAAAAGCTCCGAAGGAAGCACGTGCCTGTAGTTAAAGTTAAATGGGATGCCCGTAGAGGCCCTGAATATACGTGGGAAGTTGAGTCCACTATGCGACAGAAATACCCTCACTTCTTTCAGTAAATCTCGGGGTCAAGATTTCTTTTAAGGGAGTGAGGATGTAACACCACGTAAAACGTGTCCTATTATATGAAGACATGTGTCCTAAACCCTGATCATGTAAAAGATTGAGTGTGAAGGACTAAAGTTTCCAAACGATAAAAATATGTATGCTAAGGGACTAAAAGTGTCAACATGCCAAACTTATACCTCTGAATGACCACACACGAAGAATATATTCTTAAACGAGTAATAATTCGAATACGAGAAGCCATTTATGAAAATAATCGAAAGATTATGAACTACAGGGGTTAAACGTGTCAACATGTTAATTCTTACCTCTGATTGACCTTTTAACGAACCCGGGGTTTCAGAATATTCAAATATTCTCTCAAGAATAAGTGATATAAATTTCACGAGGTTTCGAGATCGTTACGTGTTGTTTACGCGAATTCCCAAGAATTAGGGTTTAAAGCGTCAACGTGGCAAAACTTATGTTTTCGGAGATCATTTAGCGAAACCGGGCCTAACGGAGTTTGGTTATACTCCCTTGATCATCCACAAACTAACTACAAGGGCTAGAAGTGCTTAATACAAAAGATTTTGAGCTTATATAAGTACAGGGACTGAACTTGTCAAGAATGAAACTTGTTTGGCTGGTAACCATGGGTGTCGCGGTGCGCGACCAGGGGAGCGTTCTGCCGTCGCGCGACGCGACGGAACTGTTTCGACAACTTTCTATTGCTAGGTGCAGGTCTCTTCCTTCCCTTGGGCTCCAAACAAGTTAATTCGATTCTATGGCCTTGTTGCTGGTATTAAAAAAACACCATGGACACCTGGAGACACCAGATTACATCCCTAAACACCTGTAATCATCTGGGACAACCTGAATTCACTATAAATAGGGCCTCTTAGTTCAGCATTTCACATGCACTTTAACTCGAAAATCATTCTCAACTCTCTAGCTTGTGTTCTGATCATATCTGGTGGTTCCTGATCCAAAGGGAAACTTGTTCTTGTAGAAAAGATAGCTAGGACCCTTTGTAAGTGTCTTAGTCCCTTCCTTTAGTTCAGTTTTTAGTTTAAAAACCAAAAAGTCAAAGTTATCGTAATCTGACTTTCACCTTCGGTTTAAACTCAAATGGTCCAACCACTGTTCGAATTGAATGTAGTTATGTGACCATAATTAGGTAGGTGATTAACCCTTAAAAGGGCACCTCCTAATTATTTCGTTTGCCTAGTTAATTGTCGGGTCAAACTATTAAGTTAAAAAGTCAAACTGACCAGAATTTGAAATAATAATCATAACTAACAATGCAGAGGTTAAAAATTATATTTTATCACTCTAATAACTTGGTAATTATTATTAGAACATGTTTAAGCATGTTCAACCCGACAATTATCAGTTTAGGGTCGGTTCGCAACCGAAAGTCGCAAAAGCTTGACTTTTTCTTTGACTTTCAGTTCTGACCCGATTGAGCTTAATTCTTTCATGTTTTAAGCTTCTATTAGGACCACATTATGTTATAGTATAACCATCTGGAGTTATAGTGCCTGGTCATTAGTATTATGAATTATATGCTAATCTTCATTAATATGCTTATAAATGCCAATTTTGCCCTTTTGACATATAAATGAGATTTTTAAAAACGTGAGAGGACAAAAACCTTTATTACTGATATATAAGGATGTCCCGAAAATTTTACATCAGTTTCTGATCTCAAACAGAAGTTATGCTCGATATCGTAAATTGAAGTTTTTTATTAATTAAATTGCGTTATCTTGCATAAGGCATGTTTAAACAAGGATTTCGACCCAAAACTCATTACCTACTATTAAGATATTATTTTTAGGGATTTTTTGAATTTTTGATCAGATTATAACCTGACCATATCATAGAGTTCTTGTGTAATTCGGTAAATGACGATAATACCCTTTTCATACATAAAATAAGATTAACAAATAATTTGAATGCCAAACATTTTCCTACTGATCTTATATATTAAATAAATTATTTTGAGAATTTAAGACTGATCAAAATCTCAGATTTCTATAAACATCTTAATTATTGTCAGTTAATGATTTTTACGCTAATTAGGTGCGTAGTATGGTTTAAAACCATACTTAACACCCAAGACTTGTTACCTACTGAATTTTTAAATAAATTTTAATATTATTACAGTAGGTATAAGTCATGAACTCAAACTTTCAAAAATGCCCTTAAAAGCATATGTGAAATGACCAAAATACCCTTTCGGGGCATAGTTTGGCCATAAATAGTAAACCTCACATATGTATGATATCTTACTGATATAACTTGATAAAATAAATATTTTTACTGATTACAAAAGACCAGAACAATTTATTATTAAATCTCTTTTATAAACATTGAAATGACCAAAATGCCCATACGGGACTTAAATTGGTTTTAAATACTTTTTTTTGCATATATGTTAACATCCTACTGATGTATTAACATATTCTAAGCATAATAACATATGAGACCTGTATGTAATTCATTTGGTTACCCGTTATGCATTTATGCGTTCGGATCGATTTATGTAACTAGTTTACATAAAATAACCGAAACGGGTTTAACCTTATCATTAAATCTTCAAAATCCAGAATGTGTTTAGTTTACCCATATAATACAAGTATCCAAACTTGTCGGGTCTAAATCACATTCCATTCCGGTCTCCGCTTAATCTAGCGTTTAGAATCGTAAAGTATCTTTCAAACTAACCGGTCTAAGTCTTTGACTTAAATAAAGACCCGTTAGTATCCTAATAGGTTAATAAACCTTCTATACAGATTGAGTAGCTTTGGTAGAAGGTACTTTCATAAGGCTTTAGTATTATACGGCTGAGTTACTTCTTTCACATCTAGCTCAGGTAAATACTTTTAACTTATTTTTCTATACGGGCTTGGTATACGTTATAATAATAATACCGCTTGGTCGGGTATGAAATCATTTAATCGAATTGTGATTAATAAATTGCATAACCCGTTTTAATCTGTTTTGTTTGATAACATAAACATTGGGGGTTAATACGACCGTGTCCTGGATATCGTCGGTTCATTTCATTTGAAAATGGCCACGACCTAAGCACGGGGTGTAGGCATACACATGACAGATGCTAATATGCAAATTACCCACAAGTTGGGGATAACTCCTCTGTGGGTTTTATAAGTGGTGTGTCGATTAATCATGACCGGCTTCCAAACCGGCCCCATATGTATGACAAACATGTAAAACTGTATACAAGATTTTATATAAAAATTGTCCCAAGTTATAAATGGTTTGTGCCATGTGCACTTAAATCAATTTTCTTAAACTCATTTCAAATGAGCCAGTTAATTGTATTTACCAGTGAAATTTTCCAAAGATTAAGTGACAGGTACCTCACGTAACTAGGCTGGAGCTACTCGGTGTCAATAAGAGGATCTTGCAAATCCTTAGATGCCTGGAGTCTGTTATTTCAGTTTCTTGTATTTTATTTTATGATCCGCCTGTGGATCTCTATTACAACTAAGTCTGTATATTCTTGTATTTGGACACTCGGACACTATGGTTTGTAATAGTAATTATTCACCAAGCCTTCCGCTATGCTATTATATTGTGTGTTTGACTATGATGATACCAAGCCTTCCGCTGTGCTATTATATTATGTGTTTGACTATGATGATATCAACTACGTCACAATACTCCCCACCGGGCCCACCGGTAATATGTGGAATAATCGGGGTGTGACATTCCGTTACCCGGTTCGCACTTATCTTAAATTGACCCGTTTGATTTACTTTCATGAATTTTATCATTTTGAGTAAACCAAACTCACAAACTTCCTATTTCTACATACCAAGATATTTCAACAACAAGAATTTAAATTACAATAATAACGAAGCGTTAAGCCGTGTACCTTAGAGCTTTCCCTTAAAATGCATGTCCGTCCCGGTTTGACCGTCCGGAGCTCCACTCGAGTTGCCTAAAAGTGCAACCCGATTTATCATTTAGAACTTATAACTCCTTCTATGACATGTAATTGTCAAAGTTACAATTATAAGATCCTTATCATGATTTTTCTCATTCCTTTCATGATTTTATCTTCATTCAGGCATTACATCAAACACCTTATAGGCATGGAGTTTTACACTAATTTAATGAGTTTCTATTTCATGAATTTGCCATGTTTTAAATCCATACATGTCATATGACTAGTATCTTCAAACTACATTTACAAATTCACTATACTAACAATAATCATATTAATTTCAATATCACAATTCGTGGATTTAACCCATTTATTAAAACCCACCTACATAACCATGGCTACAATAATCAAACACCCAAATCCTAGTGTTCGACCACCATTCTTTATCAAAGTTTGCTCTAAACCATGTACACTATTCTTATATCACTTTGATTCCTATAATTTATGCAGAAATTAAGATTTCAAGAATTCTATACATCTTCATATCAAGTGTGGATGATCAACTTCCTTAATTCATGCACCAAGAACAACCCCGATTTCCTTTCCAACTTGATCAATTTTGTGAAAGAAGAGTTTGGGGTTTTTCCCCTGGTCTTGGTCACGCGCACACACACGCATATGTCTGTGTGTTGTGTTTTTGTTTTGAGTTATTTAAGAAATTAAGTTATCCCACTTGACTATTTTGGTCCTTCATGTTTAGTTTGTTATACATGGATCATATTTCAAGAATTTCATAACTTAACAACTTTTCACTAACTAGATTAAATGTCCCTAGTCATTATTCACAAGTTTATAACCAAGTTTACAACACACTTCTTTATTCATTTTAATATTTTTGGGGTGTTACATGTTTCAATTTTGTTGTCATTTAATCTAAAATCAAAATCTGGTCAGATTTTTCAGTTAACATCTAGTTTTTTTGTCTTTTCCCTCCCTTTTAATGAAGGGCAAAATGGTCTTTTAACGTTTTATTATAACAAATTAAAAAAATCTGACTATTTTCTCTCTCATTCTCTCCTCTTGTCAAAAAACACAAGGTTGGTTTCCCCCAAACCATTTTTTTTAAAAAGAGGGATGATTGGTAGAGAAGATATTGGGCCCACCACCCCTCTCCCTCATCTTTGCCGCATGCGGCAAACTTTCCCCGCAAAAGTCCTCCCCTCGTCTTTATTGCGCGACAACCTTGGTGTGGCTGTGGACTCCCCGTGTGGCAAAAGGGATTGCCGCTTCCTTTGCCGAGGCCACCCCGGACACTCTAATGAACCCACAACACCCAGTCTTACCATAATTTCTTCTGTATCACACACACTTACACATATAATACTCTTGTATGTAGGGTAAAAAAAAGAGTTAAATGCCATTTTAGTCCCTGTGGTTTGGGTCATTTTGCCAGTTTAGTCCAAAGGTTTCATTTTTAACCTGTGGGTCCAAAAATGTTTCACAGTTGCCATTTTAGTCCACTGGGTTAACTTCATCCATTTTTTCTGTTAACGAGAAGGCCAATTCGGTCATTTTATATGGCTGAATTGCCCTTTTAGTTAACAGAATTACATACAAAATGACCAAATTGGCCTTCTCGTTAACAGAAAAAATGGATGAAGTTAACCCAGTGGACTAAAATGGCAACTGTGAAACCTTTTTGGACCCACAGATTAAAAATGAAACCTTTGGACTAAACTGGGAAAATGGCCCAAACCACAGGGACTAAAATGACATTTAACTCAAAAAAAAATAAAGGTACATAACGCTTTTTATAAAGAGTAAACTGCCATTTTGGTCCCTGAGGTTTGGTCACTTTTGTCATTTTAGTCCAAAACTTAAACTTTTTGTAACTGGGTCCCTGTAGTTTCAATTTTATTGCTATTTTGGTCCAAAAATGAAATCAGGTCATATTTGTCTTATAAAATCCTGCAATTTTGTCATTTTTCTCAGGGGCAAATCAGGTCATATTTGTCTTATAAAATATGGTATTTATTTATAAAAAAGAAATGATTATTTTGCCCTTGCGGAAAAAGACAAAATAGCAGAATTTTATAAGACAAATATGACTTGATTTCATTTTTTGACCAAAATGGCAATAAAACTGAAATCACAGGGACCCAGATGCAAAAAGTTTGAGTTTTGGACTAAAGTGGCAAAAGTGACTAAACTACAGGGACCAAAATGGCAGTTTACTCTTTTATAAATCAAAATCTCTTATGCTAATAAAATAACCATATTTTTTTCTTCCTAAAATCAAATAGGTGGCACAATAACTAACTAAATCCAATAAAAATGGTTTGATTGATGACATATGATTTTAATTAAATTTAATATAAACTCTTATATCAGGAGGCATTTAACAAACTTGGTTGTAGTTACTCCTAATGTGTATTTGTTTCTAACATTGAGTAACTAAATTAACTTTAAACATGTACTTTATGTATATATCTTGTTATTCAATTGTTTAATTACTAAAAATAATCTTACACTTATTGTTAAAAAAAGAATATACAATTTTTATTTAATATCATTTAAAACACGCCATTTATGTAATTACATAATTTATATTTATTCAAATAAAAAATGTAAGAAATATATATTAAATGATAAATAAAACGTGACAGTAATTAAAAGACAAAAGTATTAATTGAATTGGGGGTTACTCTCGTAGTACTCCGTTTGTCCAGTGGGTGCTCCGAGAGTACTCAAGATTGAGTTTGTTGACCGTTAAAAAAAAAAAAAAAAAAAGAAAAGAAAAGAAGAAAGGGGCGAAAGCAAATAAGAAATTAGGTATACGATTATTATTATTATTATTGGTATTACTACAATACAATAGAATACAATTGTAGAAATAAAGATAAGATCGTGAATTTGCTTTGAACAGTGAATACACACACACAGATGCAGGTAAGCGTTTTCCGTCAACTCTGCTCTCCTAAAACCGGTACGGTTAGCACCACCATATATTTTATCATTTTCATGTCGTTTTTGCATCAATCGAGCTTCGATCCAATTGTTGTTATCTTGTTTACTCGTTTCTTCTTGATCGTTAGCTTTTTATATGTTATATAGCTGTGAATATTAGGTTAGATTTATCATAATTTTGATTGTTTGGGGGAATTGTTGTTTGGAACTAGGTTAGATGGAAATCGTGACCAGGAAGATAAGGTTTTGTGTTTATTGGCCTTGGATCTATATGTATACGATGTATATATTGTTAGGTTTTGACTTTTGAAATCTATGAATCGAGTTTCGTTACTTGTTTGTTCCAGAAAATTAAGGCAGGATCTTAAATATTTAATCTTCTTTTTGTTGGTGTATGTATACTCGTAGCAATATCAATTGGATCATTTTCTGATTAGCAATTCTATCAAAACAAAGTCAAATTTAATTAGTCAACAGACTGGATGGAAGTTATTTGTTTGCCCCAGTGATATTGTTACATCCCTTGGTTGTGAGTTTAGGTTTCTTTACGGACATAAATTATAAGTTTGCTAACCGTTTAATATATCGTCAACAACTCAGCAATTAAGTTTAAAAAATGCCTGTGCAAGTGTTGTAGTAATCGCTAGTCGTGGGGTGGGGTGGGGACTAGTGATTAATCGGCGCCTAGTCGGGATTTTTACAACCAGTTTAAGCTTACTAATGAAGCTAGCTAAATTACGGTTTTTAGTAAGTATGTTTACTTACCAGTATAAGAATATTGTTGGAGGAATAAAGAAAGCATGAATTGTTATAAGATTTGATGTTTACTTTAAATAAGAGATCCAGGTCTTCATTGGGCAATCATGATTTTGGTACGTGATTTATGACAACCAGGGCTCATTATTAGTCTTTTTCTTTTTTTTGTATATGATATCATGCAGGTTAAGGTATATCGTTGATTGACTCATCAATTTAAACAGGGTGTTCACTTGAGTTGTCTTGATGGCTGAAGAACATTTAGATTTTGGAGATGAGGAATTTGGCGGGTCTCAGAAGATGCAATATCATGGCGATGGGGCAATCCCTGCACTTGCAGATGATGAGATTGTAGGTGAAGATGACGAATATGATGATCTGTACAATGATGTTAATGTTGGTGAAAATTTTCTTCAAATGCAACGTGCTGAGTTACTACCATCTGCTAATGCTGGAAACGGAAAATTCCATGATCAAAAACCAAATGTTGTGGAAACCCGGCCCGAAACACAACCCGAACCTATGTCACAAGACTTAAATATAAACGCAAACATACCCAAACCCGTTTATCCAAGTACTGGCTTGAGTAAAGAAGGGCTGACCGTTGACCTTTCGCAAAAAAGAATGGTTCCTCAAGTGAGTAACGATGCAGGTTTTCACGCCCCCCAAAACTCCCTGGTTGAACCCGTTCCGGGGCCCGTTGGAAATGAATCTGGACCTATGTTAAATTCAAATATAAGTCATGATCCAGCTGGAGTTGGCGGTCCTCAAATGCCAGGTCATCAGATGGGTGTGAATCAAGTTCGACCACCAGCAGACAATGGTGCGACCACTCTGTTTGTTGGTGAGCTACACTGGTGGACAACAGATGCGGAGCTGGAAAATGTTTTATCTCAATACGGAAGGGTAAAAGAAATAAAGTTTTTTGATGAACGGGCTAGTGGAAAGTCGAAGGGATATTGTCAAGTTGACTTTTATGATTCAGGTTCTGCTGCTGCTTGTAAAGATGGGATGAACGGTTATGTTTTCAATGGAAGACCATGTGTGGTGGCATTTGCTTCCCCTCAGACTATAAGACAAATGGGTGCTTCTTATGGTAACAAAAATCAAGGACCAACGGTTCAGTCCCAGGCGGAACCACCAGGGCGGAGACCGGCGAATGACATGGCAGGAAGAGGCGGTGGGAATAATTTTTCCGGCGGAGATACTGGGCGTAATTACGGGCGGGGTAACTGGGGCCGAGGAGGAGGGCAGGGGGGTATGAATAGGGGGAATATGAGAGGTAGAGGGGGTATGGGACCAAAGAATATGAACACACCCGGCTTCGGAAATGGTCCAGCTGGTGGCGGTTATGGGGGCCCGGGTTTCGGCGGCCCTCCTGGTGGGTTCATGCCGCCTCAAGGTATGATGGGTGGTGGTTTTGATCCGACGTATATGGGTCGTGGAGCGGGTTACGGTGGTTTTCCAGGATCCGGTTTTCCCGGGATGATGCCTCAGTTTCCGGGTGTTAATACGATGGGACTTGCTGGGGTGGCGCCGCATGTGAACCCCGCTTTCTTTGGGCGGGGGATGGGTGGCGGTGGTATGGGGATGATGGGTACTGGCGGGATGGAGGGACCTCAAGCAGGAATGTGGGGTGACACTAGTATGGGTGGGGGGTGGAATGGAGAAGAACAAGGTCAAGGTCAAAGAACTCGAGAGTCAAGTTACGGTGGTGAAGATGGCGGTTCAGAATACGGGTATGGTGGCGGTGAGACTAGCCATGAAAAAGTAACGACCAATAGGTCAAACGCTGTTTCTCGTGAAAAAGAGCGTGAATGGTCTGGAAATTCAGAGAAAAAGCACCGTGAAGAGCGGGACCCTGACCGTGATCGTGATCGTTACAACAAAGATTACAAATACAAAGAGGAAAAAGACAATTACCGGGACCACCACCGTCAGAAGGACCGCACCACTGATTACGACGACGACTGGGATCATGGTGGTCAGTCTTCAACACGGTCCAGGAGCCGATCCCGAGCCATGCCTGCAGAAGACGACCACCACCACCGTTCACGATCAAGGGACGCAGATTATGGGAAACGGAGACGCATGAGGTCAGATTAACATTAACCGGTGGTCATACTACACCATATGCAGAAATCAGCTTCAGGATTTAAAAAGTAAGTTGTACACATTTGGAAGCGAGGCGTAGATTATATGATAATATAATCCCTACAGACTTCCATGCTTTATTTATTCTGGTCAAACCGTATAATTACATTTGTAGTTTTTTTTTACTTTGGTTACTAATAGTCCTTCTGCAACCTTTATCAGGGCATGTGACCTTGAAAACTCAAAACTGTTTTATCTTATTATTCTTGTGATAACTTAGTATAAATATGACTATGATACCATAGATTTAGATTCTAAATAACTTTATGGCATAGTAGATAGTAAATTGCATGATGTGATGATTATGAGCAGGATAGTTGTTGGATAAAAATTATAATATTTAACATCTGGTGCTTAATCGTATTCAGGGAACGTTATGACTTGGGCGAAGCAGACCTGATTCATTGGTTTCTATGAAATTGGCTAAGTTATATTTTGCATCAACTGACTGCTGGAACACACCAAATTATAAGTTTATATTTTCATGCTGTCATTAAGTATTTGATTTGATTTGTTGTATCGAGAATCTGTTTATGTTGTTTAGAATTGAGTGTCGGGTATGCAGCCCATTTTTCAGTTGTAAATACCGATGTAATGTATGCAGCGTTTAAGCTCCAAAATGGGGATGTAATGTGTAGATGTAGATCATGCTAATTTTTAGGCTTTGGGTTGCTTCCTGTATTTTTAAAGGGCTGCAATTCAAACAGTTTTCTGCATGCTTGTATGCTTTAGCTTTCAAGTTGTACATTGTAACATGTTTTTTTTTACGTTGTACAACGCAGTAGAGCTTTTTATTCTCGGCTAGGAACACATGTTCTGTATGAAACTTTCTGTACAGTCCACTGCTTTTGGGTTTGGCATTCCCATAATGTATCCTATTTTTTTGGTTTTCATATGAGCATTATTGTGTTTTATTGCTTGTTTTATCCTAATTGGGATGTCGTTATCTTGTGTTAGAACATGTCATCTACCTGTTTGTTAGGTCTGGTAATCGACATGATTATGTGCTCTTTGCGTCTTCGTTGCCGTTTGTGGCAATTATGTAGTTGAAATCATCCAAATTGGTTTAGGTCTAACCTGTTTGGAAATGAAACATTGAGGTGTTAGAAAAAGGATACATGCGCATGCATTATTGCATATTTTGATTCCAAACACTTTTTTAATGTTGTTTTTCTATTTTCTGTCAAGTTTGTTCTACTCGTATCGTATTATGCTTTTGTTGATTGATATATGATAAGATGATATTTATTTTAAATATGTATTAGAAAGTCATCAGATGTAGAAGATATACGAGGGTGAATGTAACTTGAGTGATAATAGAAACCGAAATAGGGATTGATCGATCTCTTGTTCTTAATATAAGAGTAGGTTTGTTAACGGTCGTGCGTTGCGGCGAAACGGAACAAAAATGTTATTTATAAATAAAACATGTTGTTTAGAAAGCCAAATCGTTAGAATTGGTTTTGTTTATCATCGTACCGTTTCAAGACACCAAATAAATACTCTATTTTGAATATAACTTTTTTTTTATCAAAACTAATACGGGAATGTCGAGAGAAAAAAATAAGCAAAACTACGTACTTAAGTTTTTAGGAAAAAAAGATCAACGAACGTAAGTTACTAAAGAAATATCAAATTAATTGATAAAGGAAATATGATTTAAAAAATGATTTATTGAAAACAAAAATTAAATAATAAAAGAAATATGGTTTCATTAAAGGAAAAACAGTAAAATATATCAAAACTTAAAAGTAAATATAATAGTAAACTATTATAATATTAAAATAATAAAATATGAAAAAAACTATATATTATTATAAATTTAAAATCACTGTTCATGGCCCTTCGTAAACTATATATATATATAATATAATTGTGGCTGGATCCGTATATAAAGAGAATAAACAAAGGTGGAAAGTGTTCAATTGGAACATAAAACCGGTCATGTTTACTCTTCGGCACAGAGTGGAAGAAGGGAGGGGAATTCTCGAACGCGTTATAGGATCCAAGAACTCCAAAAGAATTGAACGTGGAGTAGTATGCGGTGAAAATCTCATGTATGGTTATGTAGAGTGACAATCATGGTCAATCTATCTTCGTCAAAGACATCTCCATCTATTTGTGTCAAATACATCAACTTAAGCAAAACAGATTGTAAGTTAAACTAAAGGTGCACATGTTGGATATTGAGAGAAACCGGTAATAGGTATAGAACCGGGTATGGTCATGCACAACTAGGTCCGGCTTAGGTATATCCCCCCACCCCCCCCCCCCCCCCCCCTAAAAAAAGCACAACCAGGTGGAATTGAGTAGGGTAGGGTAGGGTAGGTCATCGGGTTTTAATACCCGTTTTCTAAAAAAAAATTATTTTAATTTACAACAAAATAATGCATTATAAATTTAGATTTGCTTTAAATTTTGTAAAAATAGGTAAACTAATTTACAAAATAAGTTTATTTAGTTAAATTAAATATTAATTACCTTGTATAATATACTGCAAACTAATTTACAAAATAAGTTTATTTAGTTAAATTAAATATTAATTACCTTGTATAATATACTGCAAAATTTTTAATATAAAAAATGTAAAGTAAAACATAACAATTTACTCAATTCGAAAATCACAAAAAAAGGCCCCAGCTATTTTGTAAAAATAGCTCAGAATTACCTTTTCGCCCCCAGTTCAAAATAAAATTTTGTTTTTGCCCCCAGCTAAAAATTACGATTTCGCCCTTTGTTCAAAAATGTGATTTTTCCCGTTTAAAAAAATATGATTTCGCCCTCAGTTTAAAATTACGTTTTTTCCCCAGTTCAAAATAAAATTATGCTTTTGCCCCCAACTCAAAATTACAATTTTGTCCTCGGTTCAAAATAAAATTGTGATTTTGCCTCCAGCTTAAAATTACGATTGTGCCCTTAGTTCAAATTTATATTACGCTGTTACCCCAAGTTCAAACTTCCGAAATTGCCCCTGTGAAAAATTACAATTTTGCCCCTGGTTCAAATTTACAGTACTACCATCACTTTAACTTTTGGCAAATTACGATTTTACCCCAGTTAAAAAAATACAACTTTCCTTCAGTTAAAAGTTACAATATTGCCATTGTTTTAGTTTTTTTATCAAAACTATAAAAGTGTTTTGTTTTAATTGGTTGACTCGATTTAATTGTTTTTTGTGTCAATGAGCTGCCTAACACTCGCTCATTATTCGGCCATCATCCCGCAACGCGGGCGGGGTATTAACTAGTTAAAGTTAAAATCTAGATATATTGAATAGTAATGTGTGACGACTGAGGAGGGTAAAAAGTTAGTAACTAATAGATAGGAATAGATAGGAAACAAATAGGAAATTATATTATAGAAATTATAAAAGCACAAATTGTTATATTATATATGGGAAAAGTGAATATGACCATCCAAAACTACGTAGTTTTGCTAAAAATCTTTCCAAACTTTAATTCCTACTTTGACTAAAATTATCTAAATCTTTTTAGTTAGGGAAACAATCATCCTCCCCAACAAATACGTAAAACTTAGTTCAGCAACATCCAAGAAATTCATTCGACCTTGTTTGGCAATCATCATCTTCAACAATTCCAAGCCTATTAACATTAAATCTCCAACCACTCGCAATTGATTTCGATCCAGATTTCCAATTAGTCGTTGATGGAGGTAATCGATTACTTTGAATTACGAATCAATTAAGTTTACATACAATTACTTTCCAGCATCGGCAATCGATTAATTTGAATTACGAATCAATCTGTCATACCATTATTCATATCGTTAATTTTATTTCCAATTGGTTGATCACTAAGGTTAACTAATATGAGATTAAAGTGATTGTTGTTATTCAAAATTTCTATATAAAATTACTTCCCAGTAATTTCAATTGCTTAATTTGAATTACGAAGTTTTTACTTTTTTCATACAGGAAATACATAGCTTGGAAAGATGAAGTTTGGAAAGATTTTTAGCAAAACTACGTAGTTTTGGATGGTTTTACATCAGCCACATATTCACTTTGCCCATTATATATACTACAATTATATATATTATATATATTACAATTATCAATCATGTGTGAATAGTGATTTGAGATCTATTAGAATTATACGTCAGTTTAGTCTAAAGATTTCATTTTTCGTCTGGTGGTCTAAAAAGGTTTCACCGATGCCATTTTAGTCAACTGGGTTAACTTCATCCATTTTTTTCTGTTAACGAGAAGAGCAATTCGGTCATTTTTTATGGCCAAAATTTCCCTTCTAGTTAACAGGATTTTACAAATAAAATGACCGAATTGTCCTTCTCGCTAACAGAAAAAATGGATGAAGTTAACACAGTGGACTAAAATGACAAACATGAAACCTTTTTGGACGCACAAACGAAAAATGAAACATTTGGACTAAATTAACAAAATGACCCAAAGCACAAGGACTAAAATGACATTTAACTCTTTTTTTTAAATCTTTTTATTATTTTTTCTTTTTTTGTAATATTCTAATTTTTTAATTTTACCCCTCAACTTTTGACATTGACACTTACAACTCCTGAAATTTCTAAAAGCGTGTTATTTGAGTTTTACGTGTTTATTTTTAAGTACATGTGAGTATAAATTCAAGTTGATTATATTTAGATGTAAATTTTTATGGAAAATGAGCCGGGTCAAATATAATATGTTCTTATGCTTATTATTATGTATGTTTTTGGTTGATTTACATTTTGATGTAAACTTTATTATATTTTTTTCCGGAAATGGGTCGGGTCAAATATAATACGTTTTCGTGCTTATTTTATGTACGTTTTCAGTTGGTCTACGTTTTAACTTAAATTTTGTTCAGACCGCCGCGACAACGCGCGGGGCAATTTCCTAGTTGCAATAAATTACAAATAACATAAAAAATACAATTTTTTTGACGTTTAATCATTGTCTTGGTTATTCTTTGGTTAATCATCTTCCTCGGTGTTTGGTATTTATTTGCTGCGTAGTTTTCATCGTAGGCATATTCCCTTTGCTACGTCGTCTACCTGTAGGTTATATACTAATTTTGTCCTTGGTGAAGATACATACATCATGTATCCATTCCATAGAATTCAAGTAATACTATGACAATTATTAGATAATGGGTTATATATAGCAACTATAATAAAAAAAAATTGGGCTCCTTTGCTTTCTAAATTCTTGTTGGGATAAAAAAACATTCCTATATACCTCGAATTTAACATTTCCACTTCTTAAAGTATCAAATTAACTAAGATACCACTAACTGATCTAAATTTTCACAACGTTTGCGTTGCTTGACGAAGAACCAATACCAACGCATCATTCCTGCTTTCGATAGCCATTTTAGAGTGTTTGTAGTAAGGTTTTGATACTTAAGAGAACATAGAGCTTTTTTTATGTGTTGTGATTTAACCAAAATATCCACTGCCTGGGAAAGACGTATAACATGAAGAAAAGATTGGCTAGTTTACGGCTCCAACGAAAAAAAAAAAAAACAACTAGACCCGATTATACCTTATTCTGGGTCAAGTATATACCTGGGTATTAGAATAGCCAGTTATAAAACCAAGTTAAAAAAAAAAAAACTAGATCCGGATTAGATTTTGAGCCATAATCCTATACCCTATACAAACTAGGTTTTTAAATACCATTTTCGGCTTTTTTTGGGTACAGGTCTGTTAGATATTTTAGTGTAATCGGTGATTTGACTTGGTGATCAAAGCGAATAATAATACACATCAAGCAAGTTAGGAGGTGCGGGAGTGCACGTAAGGGCTTGAATTGGTATGTAAAGTATGATATTATTTTCTGAGTTGTTATTCAAATGAGAGAATACACTATATATATAGGCACTCAACTAACTCAAACTAACTCTAGTGCCACATCATCTAACTAACTCAACAACTCAAACTAACTCAACTATATATACACTAATATGCCCCCTCAAGCTGAACGTGGATCACCCACGTGAAGCTTGGATCTCAAAGTATCAAAACGAACATGAGCTAACCCCTTGGTTAATAAATCGGCAATCTGATCCGTGGTGGAAACATGTCGAATTCGTAAAACCTCTGATAACACCATGTCACGAATAAAATGTAAATCAATCTCTAAGTGTTTCATACGCTGATGGAACACAGGATTGACTGCAAGATATGTGGCCCCAAGATTGTCACACCACAAAGTCGGTGGACAAGGTAAATCAATATGCAACTCATGTAATAAAGACATAATCCATCGAATCTCAGCAGCTGTATGAGCCAACGCACGATACTCTGCCTCAGTACCAGAACGAGCCACAGTCGTTATTTCTTGGAACTCCAACTAACAAGATTGGGTCCAAGAAAAACACAATACCCAGTAGTCGACATGCGATCATCAGGGCAACCTGCCCAATCAGCATCAGAATAAGCATGAATGTCAAGTCTAGCAGATCGACGTATACTCAATCCAAAAGAACTCGTGCCTCTAAGATATCGTAAGATCCTCTTGACCGCTACCCAATGTCGGTCAGTAGGAGTCTATAAAAACTGAGACACCTTACTAACTGCATATGTTATCTCTGGGCGAGTCAAGACCAAATACTGTAAAGCCCCAACAGTACTCCGATACAAAGATGGATTAGACAATGGAATACCAGTATGACGAGAAAGCTGGCGTCCAGAAGCAACAGGAGTAGGCAAAGGACGACACTCAGAAAGACCCGTATGATGAAGTAAATCAAGTAGATATCGCTGCTGAGAAAGATGTAAAATATCATCGGTGAAAGTAGCCTGAACCCCCAAAAAATAAGATAACTCTCCTAGATCTTTGAGTGCAAACTGTGAATGTAACCGTGCAATCAAAGTAGTAACAAAAGTAGGAGAACTCCCAGTGATAATGATATCATCCACATAGATCAACACATAGCAAACAGTAGAATCAACTATATATACAAAGAGGGATGTATCAGAGACGCACTGTGTAAAACAACTAGTAGTAAGAGCAGAACAAAGCTTGGAAAACCAAGCCCTAGGAGCCTGCTTCAGACCATACAAGGCCTTCTGCAGAAGACAAACATGATCCGGTCTAGTGGAATCAACAAAACCAAGTGGCTGAGACATGTAAACCGTCTCAGATAAGTCACCATGCAGAAAAGCATTGTTGACATCCACCTGTCGAATAGACCATCCTCGAGAGAAAGCAAGTGAAAGGACAAGCCGAATGGTAGTAGGTTTGACCACTGGACTAAAAGTCTCAGTATAGTCAATACCCTCAGTTTGATGAAAGCCCTTGGCGACATGCCGGGTTTTATATCGGCTAACAGACCCATTTGGATTGCGCTTAATCCTGTAAACCCACTTGCAGCCAACAATGTTGGCATCAATGGGTGCCGGAACCAGACGCCACGTATGGTTGGCAGATAAAGCATCCATCTCGACACGCATCGCATCCCACCAAACTGAAAACCGCTGAGCCTGATGAAAAGTGGATGGCTCAGTAGTAGGAACTGTAGAAGCATGAAAAACAACATGATCAAGAAATGGTCGAGGATGTCGAGTGTGATCATGAGAACGAGTATCCATAGGATGACGAGTAGAAGTAGAAGAAGGAGGTGGTGGAGGAGGAGGAGGTGGTGGGGGAGAAGGAGAATGAGGAGGAGGAGAAGGAGGAGGATGAGAAGGACGTGGAGAAGAAGGAGAAGTATAGGATGGTGGAGGAACAAAAAATAACGGTAAAGAGTTAGAAACAGGAGGAGAAGAAGCAGATGAACTGCCAGGAATATCAAAAATCTCCTCATGAAAAAAAAAACATGTCAAGAGGTATATGTACGATCAATAAGAGGACCATAACAAAGATAGCCACTATGGCTAGGAGCATATCCAATGAAAATACAAGGAGTGTATTTGGGTGAAAGTTTATCCAGTCGAGTATCACCGAGAAAAGGATAACACAGACACCCAAACGTGCGAAGAGGGGAATGATGGAGAACCGGTGTGGGTCACCGGTTAATAAAATACGAAGCAGTGGCAAAGGCTTCATACCAAAAACGCTTTGGTAGACAAGCATGAAATAACAAAGCACGAGCAACCTCAGACAAATGTCTATTCTTGCGCTCAGCCACCCCATTTTGTTGGGGTGTATAAGGGCAAGAAATGCGATAAGAGATACCGGCCTCAGAAAGATAACGAGACATGTCACCACGAGTGAGCTCAGGGGCTCCATCACACTGAAGGCTCAAAATAGAACAAGAAAATAACTTTTCGACAAAAGGACGAAACTGTCGAAAAACATCAACAGCCTGTGAACGACACGTCAATGGATACATCCATGTAAATCTACTATAATCGTCAATGAATGTAATGAAATAACGATAACCCGAACGAGACATAACTGGTGCTGGTCCCCAAATATCACAATGAATAATATGTAATGGATCAAGAGAATGTGATACAATCGTAGTAAAAGGTAATCGAGTAGATTTAGAAGTACTACATGCATTACAAACATTATTCATTGTTTTAGTTTTCAAAGGTAAAAATGAAAGTCTAGATGAAACGACATCAGATGGATGTCCCAATCTAGAGTGCCAAATATCTCGAGATGCAGAGAAAGTAGCATGTGGTGGAGGACCTGTCCCGTGAGTGTCTGAAAAGACAATCCAAAGTGAGAATATATAACAGCAATCGGGTGATCTATAACAAGCTGTGTGATGGAAAGTAGGTTCTTGGCAAAACCAGGAACCACTAAAACATAACGAAGTAGTAGAGTACAAGTAGATAAGCGAAGTAAAGCAAAACCAATATGAGATATAGGTAAGGGAGTACCATTACCAATAACAACTCGCTCAGAACCCGTGTAGGGTGTAGCATCAAAAACCATAGATGGATCGGATGTCATATGAACGGACGCACCGGAGTCAGGAAGCCAAGACTCAACTTGTTGACACGCGCTCGAAAGATCAGCATGAAACCCATAATGAAATCCACCATTTTCACCAGTTTGTTTTCCAGCCCATTGCTGGAAATGATCAGAACTAAACCCAGGTCCAGCAGCAGTAGCATTTGATCCAGAATGCAACACATGACCAGGCCCATTTGAAACATGAAAATTAGGCCCAACAGAAGGTCCAGCCCCTAAAATCCCTTGGCCTGCTCCATTCAAACCAGCTCCATTTCCAACCATACCCGATCCAGTGCCAATTAAACCCGGTGCTTGTGACCCATATCCATTACCAGTTCCAGTCGTATGTCCAGAACCCCCAAAATTACCATGCGAACCAAAATTAGGGTTCATGTTCATCATGTTCAATGAAGATTTAGGGTTCCAATTCGAATACATCTGATTACCAGAATCATATTCAGCAAAATTTGCTTGAAATCGACCGCCTCCTCGTGCACCACCACGGAATCCACCACGGAAGCCACCACGGAAGTTATTACCACCTGAACGTCCTCGAAAACCTCTGCGAAATCCACCATTGTTTCGATTTTGTGAAGAATTTGCATAGCGAAAATAGCAATTAGATGCTAGATGTCCAAACTTTGAACAGATCTGACACTGTGTTTGTGTAGATCCAGATCCAGAACCAGATCCGGAATCCGATCGATAAGGAGGACCAATAACATTAGCATTCAAGGAAGTAAGAGGAACGGTATGAATGCTTTTTCGTTGCTTCATTCTTGCTTCATAAGTAAGCAATTTTGATCTCAGTTGAGCATAATTTGGTTTATCAGTAGAGTTTTCAACATTTGTTACAAAATTTTTGAATTCAGGATTAAGTCCTTGTAAAATTTGTAACACAAGCATGTCATCACTTATTGGATTTCCAATAGCATTCAACACATCAACAATTTCTTTGGCACTATTCAAATAACCAACTACTGATTTTGATTCATGTTTTAACATATGAAATTGAGTCATGTACCAGGATTGTTTAGCATAGACTTGTTGAAAGAATGACTCATCAATGGATTTCCAGAGAGCAGATGCTGATGAAGCATTCCGAGCAATATGCATAAGCGATGGTGAAAGAGTAGCTGTGATTAGAGCCATTACATATCCATCTGATCTCATCCATTGTTCATAAGTTGCAGAACTTACCTCAGGAACAGCTGTATCAGCATTCAAGTATTGAAGAAGACCTAAAGTTTTCAAAACTGTTGTTATTTGATGTCTCCAATTAAGGAAATTCTGATCATCGAGCTTTATGGACAAGAAATTGGTGATATTAGGTAGTGTATTGTTTGAGTTTGATGAATTGTTGATAGGAGAAGAAGAATCAGATGTAGTATCAGCCATGAAATCGATTGGAAGAATAGAGAGAATGAAAAAGATAGATCAGAGAAGAAGGAAAATCACTGAAAGAACGAAGGTTGGAGAAAAAGAAATGGCGAATGAAAAGAAAAGAATGATGTCGGAGAAGAAGAAGAGCAGCCGGAATCTTCACCGGAAAAGTTTGTTATACTGCCGGAACCCTAGGTGTAACATCCCGAAAATACAAATTCTTAAATTTGCAATTAAGTTGCAAATAAATTAGTAAAATAAACTAACTAGTAATGACACTAACCTAGTTAGTATTTTACTTATGAGTAGTTAAAGACATAAAAATAAAATAAAAGAAACTAGAGGGACCAAAGGTGTTAAACTTGAAAATAGTTTTAATAAAAACATTTTTATTAAAACATAAACCAAAAATTTAGTACGGGGATCGACCAGAAGCAAGGAGGGGGGCGACCAAGCTTCTCAAAACCCTAACCTTCACTAATCTCAAAAATTGAAGGTTCAAATCTGATCCAAAACGAAATCCGAGCTGAGATTTGTGATCCTCATCGCAAGAGGGTTATAAGGTATGTAAAATTTGATGAGAATTCTCTACTTGAAATTCTCATGAATTTGGGAAATCTGAAATTTGATGATGCATGTTTGTTACTTGGGTAGAATAGGAATGATATAATGTCTAGGAGTAAAACCTAGACAACAATATGTGAAATCATGCCTAAATTTTGAAAATTTCATGAATACATTGAAGGTGATTCATGGGTTTTGTGAGAAAATGATGAACACTAGGATTATAGTGATTGTTCTAGTAATATTTGACATATGTGAAGTGATTTCAGAATTTTAGAGGTTAAAGTTCATGTATGGTAGTTGGTTGATGAAGAATTAGGGCTATATGACAAGTTATGAACTTGATAATATATAGTGTAAATTTCTGCCCTTAAGGTGTTCGCATAAATGCCTCAAAGAAGGCTTAAATCTAAAAATTTGAGTTAAACCGCATGATTGTGATGTTTCGGCAAAATATGCGAACTATGAATTGAAAAGAGTTCTAAACAATGTCTTGGTTGAACTCCATAGGAAAGGATACCGGAGCTCCAAGCGGACAAGCCGGTGGCGACTTGCGTTTGAAAGGCGTGCACTAAAGGTATGTAACTTGACCCGTTACATTAAGTGAATCGTTGTTAAATTATGTATAGTCGTATTGTAGAATAGAAGTTGTGATGATTTTAGTGACCATAATTGTTACTTGAATCAATAAGATTAGAATTGGTAAGAAACCGTTTGGTAGCCATCAAAATGGAGGATTTCCACAAGATGAGCCAACGGGTCGAATAATGGTGTAAATGGTAGTAGAAGCGCTCTTAATAGTTAGTTATGGTGATAACAATCACAAGAGCATTAAGCCATGGTATTGGTAAGGAGATGCTGGTGATGATATACCCCGGATGGTGGGTATAAGGCGCCATAGGCTTGCTAGCGAACCGGTAATAAAATGGGTGCGGTTAGAATGGATCGAATGATTGTATAGTGACTTTTAGACGTATGACATGAAAATCAAATTCTTGGTATGATAGTTGTAATGAGCATGTCCGTAATGAATTTACAGACGTATAGGAAAGGAATCACCTAAAACGACATGTGGATTCGGGAGTAATCAACAAAATAGTCAAAATAGCAAAGTTGCAGGAGCTACCGTAAGTTACGGTCTCCACCGTAACTTACGGTAGAAAACAAAACAATTACGGCAGTTCTATACTGCCTTACGGCAGACCATAGTGAAACAATGTCTACCGTAACTTACGGTGGATACCGTAAGTTACGGTAGAGTCCTAACCTATATGTTAAATTGTGCATATTCTTGTTAATTGAATCCGTTTTTAGCGTAGTTTCGATTATGTAATGTTTCTAAAAACTCTAATGCAAATTTTTATGTAAACATTACAGTTTCTAGGTATTGCAAGAATACGGATGACGGTCAAGCAAGATTTTGAAGAACCGAACACAACTTTTGAAGCTTCCGTGATTTCATAACCTTGTTAAACTATGTTTCTATTTCTTTAGAATGTAAACAATTTGCTAATCAGGTCATGAATGTTTAACTAGTCGTTTGTTGACTAGTTTTGATTACTTAGAACCTTGTTTTTGGTAACTATGTTTTAATTTAGACACCTTTTATATAAATCGTATGAAGTTTTATTAAATCCAAGTAATAATAAGACGGGTGTTACAAGTTGGTAATCAGAGCTTAAGGTTGTCAACAAAGTGTTCGGTTCAAGCTTGATTGATCGTCCGGTAAGAATTAACTTATTATTTTAATAGATTATATCTTATGTAAGAAACGAGAAGTGAATAAACGTGCATGGGAAGAGTGTGTTAATTCACTCAAACCCGGAAAGTGCACCAAAAGTGAACGGTTAAAGCAAGTTAGGAACTTGGCTAAACCGAAGCAAATAAAGCTATGTTATAAATGAAATGTTTAACGTTTAATGCAAACATTTCAGTTAAAAGATGTCGGAAAGAAATGATAATGATACGGTGCCGAAGGTCACCGGACAGATGAAAGAAATGTCCAGTGTAACCGAGAGCGAATTAGCATCTCAATTAACTGAAGTGCTGGAAGCTAAAATTTCTGAAGAAGTCGGAAAGGCAATAGAAGCCAGTCTACCGCAGTTCGCCGAGAGACTACAAACCACAATTTTGCTAGCAGTAGAGGATATGATAACTGAATTAAAAGATAGTCTCTCACAAGAAAAAGGATGACGGGAGTGAGTCGGATGTGGACCCAAGACCCGTAAAGAAATCAAAGCCTGATACCCCGAAAGAGAAGACAAGGTCTTCCCACACGACAGCTGCGGAGGCTAAAGCTGAACCTGATGTTGTTCCAGGTATGCTTATTACAAATTTAAGTCCATTATAAATTTTATTCAATACTAGTGTGAACAATAGTTGCATAGGGGCATACATGAGTAGTGAAACAGGCGAATTAGGTGAAAGAAATATATATGCATAAGAAAATAAATAATGGTGACTTGGTGAGCATGTGAAACCAAGGCAAAAGTAATCACGGTCAATATTGTCATGGGAAGGAGTGCGCGTACACTCGAACCCGGGAACTTAATAAAGTGAATAATTGACGTATTGGGAAGGAGTGTAATAACACCCGAACCCAGAAATTTGCAACTAAATAGATGATAAGGACAAGGTTATAGACTTGGCCAAACCAATAAAAACATGTAGAAACATCGTTCATATTGATAAACGATGAGGGTAAATTCCATACAACGACATGGAATGATAAAATGAAATGAAATGATTTCTATTATTGTTACAATAATATGGCGTCAACCATAGTTGGCGACAATACGGTATCCCTCATGACTGAGGAGATACGCGAAGAGATCTATGGGAAAGTCGGAAAGGCTACTGAAGTCGTTTAATCTAGAATAATGAAAAGGCTACAAGTCAAACAAGATAAATAAAAGAATAAACTATGTGGTTGAATAAAGGCGATGGATTTCGCTAATACGACCAAATAAATCTAAATGAAGTCTAAATGCATGCCGAAATGGTTGCTTTGATAATGATGTTAGTAAAATGCCCGATGGATGGGTATGATTTCAGATATATGCGTAAACAAAGAAACAGGAACGCGGATTAAAAAGACAAAAGACTCGAATTTAGAATTGTGACTAAAAGACAATAAAATTTCGCAAAACATAAATTTTGAAAGTTATGTTCAACTATTTCAATGTTGATAGGACTGAATAAAGTATAATACTTGATATTCCAAGCAAGCGCAAACCGAATAGTGAAAGTGCGAAATATTACTGAATCTATGTGATAGGTCGTAAAAGTGTATGGGAAGGAAAATGCAAACCAATGAAACCGAAGTGTTAAAAATAGTAAGATAAAGAACCCAGGTAACGGGTTGAAAGGAAAGTAGGGGCATAAACCAAACAACGGAACGAGTGGGATAAACAGTCATGAATACGACGTAAGAAGTCAAAGAGTCGGAAAGATAATCCGAAAGAAAATGAGTGTAGCCTTAGACTATGGTTAAGGTCAAATGAATTTCAAAAGTGAAAATAAATTATTCTAAACATAAAAGGGGGAGCCTTAACACCATATGTATATATATATACAATTAAATAAAGACACAAATAGAAAGTGATCTACGGGATCACTATAACCTTCGGGTCATAAACAATATAAAGGTCTACGGGATCAAAATGACCCTCGGGTCACAAATACGAAGAAACAAACTATAGGGTCCCACCTTAAAAAGGTGAAGATCTAATAAAATAGCCTACGAGGCAACGTGAAGAAATCTACGGGTCACTTGGGGTTAAGCATGAGGACTGGTTACGATTCCCCGCGTAATATAATAACGGAAAAGAATAAATTCTTGTCGTCAATTCCTGGATATGAGTAATTGACATAAGTAAAATAGATAGACGTTAAACTAAAATTCAGTTTTAGTAAGAAGTGGCGTTTAACAAATATGAATGTTATAGAGAAATTAGAACATAGCTAATATTAATAAATGTAGATCTCAACACCGATAGGTGTGAGACACTATGTTCGAAAGAAGATTCATGATAATGAAGAACTAATGAGAACTTAGACATGATGTGATGCGATGCGATCATAGTCACAAAAGTGACATAGAAATACAGAATATAATCATGTCGTAATGCGAGTTACGGGATAGGAAATCATAAACTCATGTGAGACTGAATATGACAATATGGAAGACCCGAATTACGGGGCATAAAATGACGGTGATTAATCAATCTAGCCGACAAGACCATCCAGAGTAAAAAATAGTGACGTGATTTATACAAAACACTTGTCAATATAAGATTAGTATGGGGTGAACATGTTGATGAACTCATACTATTGAGTGGTCAATTGACAATAAGGTCAAATAGGTGACAAAATAAGAAATACAAGATAAAAGTTACAGTCCATGAGGACTTACTCGTGAAAGACACATGCGTATGATAACTTTTGACTAGAAGAAACAATGACTTAAAAATGAAACTAAGCTAGTTGGGTCCAAACCAAAGGACTACTTAAGGAAGGTTGTCAGAAGTATATACTAATGAAATAGTGGTGCGACACGGAGTACCGGTATCCATTGTGTCCGACAGAGATACTCGGTTTACTTCAAACTTTTGGCGCGAATTCTAAGAACAAATGGGAACTAAGTTGTTAATTAGCACCGCGTACCTTCCACAAACAGATGGACAAAGCGAAAGAACGATACAGACGTTAGAAGATATGTTACGGGTGTGCATTATCGATCTCGGGGGTAGTTGGGATGTCTATCTACCATTGGTCGAATTTTCATATAATAACAGTTACCACGCAAGCATCGGTATGGCACCCTACGAGATGCTATATGGTAGAAAGTGTAGAACCCCGGTGTGTTGGGGTGAAGTGGGACCACGTGAACTGGCCCATAAAGATGTTGTGCAAGCCACTAATGAGAAAATTGAGGTGGTACGAGCCCATTTGAAGGCAACCCAAGATAGGCAAAAGTCGTATGCCGATAAAAGACGAAGACCGATTGAATTTCAGATTGTCGACAAAGTTATGTTAAAGGTTTCCCCAGGGAAGGGCGTTATCAGGTTCAGAAAGAGAGGGAAACTAAGCCCGAGGTTTATTGGGCCATTTAAAGTCATCGAACGGGTTGGCAGGGTAGCTTATCGCCTTGAACTAACGGAAGAGCTGAATGGAATACATGGCACGTTCCATGTATCACAACTACGAAAATGTCTAGCGGAGGAAACAGCTTATGTCCATTAAGACGATATCGAGGTGGATAATAGCCTGAATTATGCGGTAAGGCCGTTGGAGATTTTAGATCGAAAGATTAAGCACTTGCGAAACAAACAAATCGATCAAGTTAAGATCAAGTGGGAGCATAAAAAGGTTCGGACACTACGTGGGAGCCCGAAGAGGAGATGCGACGTCTCTACCCTACATTATTCGGTACGTACTCTGGTTTCGGGGACGAAACCCTTTTTAAGGGGGGTGGACTTGTAACATCCCGAAAATACAAATTCTTAAATTTGCAATTAAGTTGCAAATAAATTAGTAAAATAAACTAACTAGTAATGACACTAACCTAGTTAGTATTTTACTTATGCGTAGTTAAAGACATAAAAATAAAATAAAAGAAACTAGAGGGACCAAAGGTGTTAAACTTGAAAATAGTTTTAATAAAAACATTTTTATTAAAACATAAACCAAAAATTTAGTACGGGGATCGACCAGAAGCAAGGAGGGGGGCGACCAAGCTTCTCAAAACCCTAACCTTCACTAATCTCAAAAATTGAAGGTTCAAATCTGATCCAAAACGAAATCCGAGCTGAGATTTGTGATCCTCATCGCAAGAGGGTTATAAGGTATGTAAAATTTGATGAGAATTCTCTACTTGAAATTCTCATGAATTTGGGAAATCTGAAATTTGATGATGCATGTTTGTTACTTGGGTAGAATAGGAATGATATAATGTCTAGGAGTAAAACCTAGACAACAATATGTGAAATCATGCCTAAATTCTGAAAATTTCATGAATACATTGAAGGTGATTCATGGGTTTTGTGAGAAAATGATGAACACTAGGATTATAGTGATTGTTCTAGTAATATTTGACATATGTGAAGTGATTTCAGAATTTTAGAGGTTAAAGTTCATGTATGGTAGTTGGTTGATGAAGAATTAGGGCTATATGACAAGTTATGAACTTGATAATATATAGTGTAAATTTCTGCCCTTAAGGTGTTCGCATAAATGCCTCAAAGAAGGCTTAAATCTAAAAATTTGAGTTAAACCGCATGATTGTGATGTTTCGGCAAAATATGCGAACTATGAATTGAAAAGAGTTCTAAACAATGTCTTGGTTGAACTCTATAGGAAAGGATACCGAAGCTCCAAGCGGACAAGCCGGTGGCGACTTGCGTTTGAAAGGCGTGCACTAAAGGTATGTAACTTGACCCGTTACATTAAGTGAATCGTTGTTAAATTATGTATAGTCGTATTGTAGAATAGAAGTTGTGATGATTTTAGTGACCATAATTGTTACTTGAATCAATAAGATTAGAATTGGTAAGAAACCGTTTGGTAGCCATCAAAATGGAGGATTTCCACAAGATGAGCCAACGTGTCGAATAATGGTGTAAATGGTAGTAGAAGCGCTCTTAATAGTTAGCTATGGTGATAACAATCACAAGAGCATTAAGCCATGGTATTGGTAAGGAGATGCAGGTGATGATATGCCCCAGATGGTGGGTATAAGGCGCCATAGGCTTGCTAGCGAACCGGTAATAAAATGAGTGAGGTTAGAATGGATCGAATGATTGTATAGTGACTTTTAGACGTATGACATGAAAATCAAATTCTTGGTATGATAGTTGTAATGAGCATGTCCGTAATGAATTTACAGACGTATAGGAAAGGAATCACCTAAAACGACATGTGGATTCGGGAGTAATCAACAAAATAGTCAAAATAGCAAAGTTGCAGGAGCTACCGTAAGTTACGGTCTCCACCGTAACTTACGGTAGAAAACAAAACAATTACGGCAGTTCTATACTGCCTTACGGCAGACCATAGTGAAACAATGTCTACCATAACTTACGGTGGATACCGTAAGTTACGGTAGAGTCCTGACCTATATGTTAAATTGTGCATATTCTTGTTAATCGAATCCGTTTTTAGCGTAGTTTCGATTATGTAATGTTTCTAAAAACTCTAATGCAAATTTTTATGTAAACATTACTGAAGAATATTATGGCTCAATTGGAAAACTCTTTCATTGATACCTTTAAATATATACAAGATACAATCCCTTAGGGAATAAGTAAATCCCTTAGCTTAGGGAACAAGTAAATACAAAGATAATAACAAAATCATATCTATTATTTACATAAGGGATATTCCATTACACCCCCGCAGTCGAAGCAAGAGGTGGGCGAATGTTGAGACTGGAGCGGAAATCATTAAATAATACTCGAGGTAAGCCTTTAGTGAAGATGTCAGCAATCTGTAAACGAGTAGGCGTGCGAAGTATCCGTATGGTACCACGTTGAACATGTTCACGCACAAAATGAATATCAAGTTCTATGTGCTTGGTGCGTTGATGCTGAACTGGATTACTGGATAAGTAGATAGCACTTATATTGTCGCAATATACTAAAGTGGCAGTGGAGAGGGGTCGACGTAACTCGAGAAGAAGGTTACGAAGCCAGCAAACTTCAGCAATGACATTTGCGACTGCTCGGTACTCTGCTTCAGCACTAGAGCGAGAAATGGTAGACTGTCGCTTCGATGACCAGGACAATAGATTTTGACCCATATAGACACAATACCCTGATGTAGAGGGACGTGTATCCGGACAGCCTGCCCAATCAGCATCGGTATAAGCCCGGAGAGAGATGGCCGCACACGGAGATAGAGAAAGACCATATGTTGCTGTGCCGCGTATGTATCGTATAATACGCTTCAATGCCTGCCAGTGTTCAATGCTAGGATTATGCATATGAATACATATTTGTTGAACGGCATAACTGATATCGGGCCTAGTGAATGTGAGATACTGAAGTGCACCCGCAAGGCTGCGATATAATAAGGGGTTATCAAACGGAACGCTAAATTGAGCACCAAGCTTTGGTTTTGTATCGACAGGGGTGGCGACCAGGTTACAAGTAGACATACCCGCACGGTTGACAATGTCCAAAGCGTACGAGTGTTGCGAGAGAAACAACTTATTACCGGCACGAGAAACTGTAATACCTAAGAAGTAGCTGAGTGGTCCAAGATCTTTTATGGCGAATTCAGCCGCGAGGCTGCCCAGTAGTCTCACACGTAGTGAATCGGATGAAGTAGTGAGAATAATATCATCTACATATATCAATAGATATGCAATGTCACCGCCATGATGATAAGTAAAAAGAGAGTTGTCACATCGGCTTTGTGTGAACCCCATGGATGTGACGAAATCTGTAAACCGTTGGTACCACGCCCTCGGAGCTTGCTTAAGCCCATAAAGTGACTTTTTAAGAAGACACACATGATCAGGATAGTCACGATCTCGAAATCCCATCGGTTGATACATGTACACAGTCTCGGTTAGATTTCCATGTAAAAGTGCGTTAGTGACGTCCAACTGGTGAATAGACCATGACTGTGTTAGAGCCAATGTTAAAACTGTCCGAATCGTAGCCGGTTTAACAACCGGACTAAAAGTTTCCCCACAATCAACACCCACCTCCTGATTTCTACCATCACAGACAAGGCATGCCTTGTACCTCTCGAGTGTACCATCGGACCTGTATTTATGACGAAAGAGCCACATACTACGAATGATATGCATGTCAGGATGTCTCGGGACAAGATCCCAAGTCTTGTTTTTAATTAAGGCATTAAATTCGGTATGCATGGCATTAAACCATTCCGGGTTAGACAAAGCATCTTTGGGAGTTTTGGGTATCGGTACGATAGTAGTGGTTGAAAGGTTAAAAAGCTTTTTCGGTTTAGATATACCTGACATAGCACGAGTATGTATGGTACGAGTGGGGGGTAGAGGTGGATGGTTCGGAATTAGGTCGGGGTTCGGAGGTGGTGAGACGTGGTCGGGTGACGGGTTAGGCAGTGGGTTGTTTGGAGTGGGGGCCGAGTCTTGAGTGGTGTTAGTGAAAGGATCAGGTTGGGCCAATAAGTGATTATGGGCTGGGGATTGGACCGGAGAGGAGGTAGGTATGGGGAAGTGGGCTGTAGGGGAAGTATTGGTGTGGGATTGAGAGTGGGCCGAAGAAATTTGGGCCGTAGGGGAGTAAAGTGTATGGGTAGTGGACTGAGGAGAAAAGGGTGGGGTGGTATTATGCGACGGATTGGGAGGGTCAGGTGGGTCATGTGGGAGGCTCGTATGGGTGAGCTGAAAATATGGATTTATATGATCATTAAGAAATTGATAGGTTGTAGGTGTTGGTTTGTAAGATTTGTGGAATGGGAAAATGGTTTTATCAAAAAGAACGTGTCGGTTAATGGTAATTTTTCGGGTTTTTAGATCAAGGCTTTTGTATCCACGGTGATTGGAGGGGTAACCGAGAAACACACACGGGTAGGAACGGTAGGCTAGTTTGTGAATAGTGGTGTGAGGAATAAGGGGATCGCAAATGCACCCGAACACACGAAGGTGTTCGTAGGTGGGAAGACAGTGATATAGACGTTGGGTGGGGGTTTGAAAATTATGAATTTTGGTGGGTATAGTATTTAAAAGGTACGTAGCGGTTTCGAGGGCATGATGCCAAAAATTGGTTGGTGTAGACGAGTGAGCTAATAGGGTACGTATAATGTTATTGATTGTTCGTATTTTTCTTTCGGCTTTACCGTTTTGTGAGGACGTATGTGGGCACGAAAAACGGAAGTGCATGCCTTGGTTTTTGCAAAAGGTTTGAAATTGGTGGTTTGCATACTCCCGTCCGTTATCGCATTGGAATTGTTTGATTTTGGTGTCAAATTGGGTTTGAATAAAGGTATTAAAGGTTGTGAACATTGTAAAAACATCGGATTTGTGAGCAATGGGATATGTCCATAAAAAATTAGTGTAATCATCCAAGAATAATACATAATAACGATGACCCCCGTTAGAAAGAATGGGGGATGTCCAAACATCACTATGAATAATATCAAATGGTTTAAGGGTATTAGTATTAGATGCAACAAATGGAAGTCGAGTGTGTTTTCCAAAAATACATGAAGTGCAAACATTGTTATTTAAAGATCCACAAGAAATTGAATGAGAAGTTTTTAAAGTTTGTAAAATTGCTGGGCCTGGGTGACCAAGTCTTTGATGCCAAATGTCTTGGGATATAGCAGCAAAAGTGGAAGCATTAGTGAGATTTGTGATGTTGGACGGGTTGAGAGTGTAGAGATCCCCCGAGCTATTGCACCTTAGGATGGGTTTCCTGGTCCGGAGGTCCTTCACAGTAAAACCAAATGGATCAAATTCGACAGATAATTGATTATCAGTTGTAAAACGTCGAACAGATATAAGATTTTTGACTAGGTTAGGTGCGTATAAGACATTATTGAGTTTAAAAGGTGGGAAAGGTGGGGGAAGGGTGATATTGCCTTGTCCGTATACCGGAATGGTCGTGCCATTGCCAACAATAATGTTTCGAATAATGCCAGAATTAAAAATAGATTGGAACTTATCAAATTGAGGAGACATCGTACCTGACGCACCGGTGTCCATTGTCCATGATGAATCATTGTTGTGCAGCGCCAAGTTGTAAAGTGCTTGAGCAATATCGGTCGGGGAATAGCCAGTCATGTAATTCTGGGCCGCAGGTTGGTCAGCTGGCTTTGGGCCTAAAATACCTTGGGCCGAGGTCGACTGTGGTGAAGAAGTATCATGGGATGGGCTAGGGGTAGAAGGATATGGGCAAGGAGGGGGAGCCCATTGGGCCCAACTTTGTGGAGGTTGTTGAGAGGGATACCCGGCCCACATTTGTGGTGGATGGGGCGGCCAGAAGAATGGCGGGTAATAGTTCGGCTGTTGGGTGCGTCCACGGCCGTAGGATGACCGTCCGCGGCCACGACCTCGACCACGTCCTCGGCCGCGACCACGTTCAGAGGAGTTATCAAACCAGTTGTAGGTGCGAGTTTCGGTTTGAGCACGAGCGGGTTGATCCGTGGAGGCATGAAGAGCGGTTCCGGCTGACTGAGCCGACAACTTGGCTTGAGCGTTTTTCCGTTCCTCAACTTGGCAAAGACGAGATCTTGTGTTGTAAAAATCCGGGAGCGGCTGTGTCTGCTGCAAGATGAGTGAGATGTTCTCGTATTGGTCCGTTAATCCAGTAAGTATTTGAAGAACAAGTTGGTTCTCGGAGACAGTCGACCCGAGACTGGTAAGTTGGTCATGAAGCAGTTTCATGTGTTAACAATAATCGGTCATGGTAGAGAATTGCTCAAGACGGGTGTTAAAAAATTTGTTTTGGACTGTAATGGTACGGGTCGCTTGATTGTCGAGAAAGAGATTCTTGAGTCAACACCAAGCGTCGTATGCAGTGGTATTGGTGATCATAATCGTGTGCATGAGGTCCTGAGAGATGGTATCGTAGCTAGTTTTTCTCGAGCTTCTTTCGAGCAAGCTACGAGCCGAGCTACGAGCCGCGAGCTTTATGAACAGCCCGTCAAGATAGGCCTGTTTGGGAGCTTGTTCCTTGTCTTTATCCTTTGCGGTTTCAGTTGAAGAAGATATGGTGGTGACACGGGGTTGCAAGTGGTCGAACACATCATAGGCTTTGCAATGGAGAACGAATAACTCAACCCATGTGTTGTAGTGTTCGGTTTGGCTATCAAGAATCAACGGAATAAAATTCTTGATGTTGTTAACGGTGACCGCCGGGTGAATGGGTGTGTGAGACATGACCGGCCGATGAGGGAGAGAGGCCGGACGGAGAAAGAAAACGACGAGAGAGAGGAGAGGAGGGGGGGCGAAAAATAAAGGTTAGGGTTAGGCTCTTGATACCATGAAGAATATTATGGCTCAATTGGAAAACTCTTTCATTGATACCTCTAAATATATACAAGATACAATCCCTTAGGGAACAAGTAAATCCCTTAGCTTAGGGAACAAGTAAATACAAAGATAATAACAAAATCATATCTATTATTTACATAAGGGATATTCCATTAATTACAGTTTCTAGGTATTGCAAGAATACGGATGACGGTCAAGCAAGATTTTGAAGAACCGAACACAACTTTTGAAGCTTCCGTGATTTCATAACCTTGTTAAACTATGTTTCTATTTCTTTAGAATGTAAATTGTAAACAATTTGCTAATCAGGTCATGAATGTTTAACTAGTCGTTTGTTGACTAGTTTTGATTACTTAGAACCTTGTTTTTGGTAACTATGTTTTAATTTAGACACATTTTATATAAATCGTATGAAGTTTTATTAAATCCAAGTAATAATAAGACGGGTGTTACACTAGGTATCAAAGCTTTGATACCATAAAGGCTTGAATTGGTATGTAAAGTATGATATTATTTTCTGAGTTGTTATTCAAATGAGAGAATACAGTGTATATATATAGGCACTCAACTAACTCAAACTAACTCTAGTGCCACATCATCTAACTAACTCAACAACTCAAACTAACTCAACTATATATACACTAATAGCACGCACTAGTACACAAGTAACCATTAGACGGGGTTCAATTTTGTTTTTAGACGCGGTAATGCACATAACCCCGTCTAAATATACACACACAATCTCATGACATCAGGATCTTAACGAAATATCCTTACGAACCCTGACTTAAAATATGCTTACATAGCTTTAGACGGTGTTTTACAAACCCTGACTTAAAATATAATTTAACACTAATAAAATTCAAGTATTTTGATATAAACCCCGACTTAAAATATGCTTACATAGCTTTAGACGGTGTTTACAAACCCCTGACTTAAAATATAACTAAAGGGCTCAATCCGTGTGCTTCTTCCAGATTTGTTGTTGATCATTGATTAAAAATAGATCCAATGGCCACCATCAACCTCCTGCTCAAACAAACACACATCCCCTTATACATTTTCCTTCCTATACCTTTTGTAATACACATATATGTTATTTTTAAAAAACATTTATATATATCCGTAGGAAATGTGTAGGAAAATACTGACACAATTCCTACGAAATTCGTTTTCATTTTAATCATTAGTAGGAAATGCGTCGGAATCCAATTTATCATAAAAAGTATTTATAATAAATAAAATTAACGATATTAAAATATAAAGTTTTATTATTTAATAAAAATATATGTCATTTCTAAATTAATTCCGTAGCAAGTGTGTTGGAAATTCCGACAGATTACTCACGGAATGGATAATTTTTTTGTCATACACATATATGTTATTTTTAAATCAAATTTGTATATATCTGTAGGAAATGTGTAGGAAAATACTGACACAATTCCTACGAAATATGTTTCATTTTAACAATTCGTCAAAAATCCGTAGGAAAATAATGAATGTAATAGTTTCGTAGAAAAATCGTAGGAATCCATGTCGGCCTTAATACGGTCTATTAGAGCATGTATGACTCGTATTCTTGGGAACCATATAATAGCACTCAATACAATGTGATGTAACCCTTCAATATCGAATGTTACATAATAAAGGTCTCAGCGGACCTTTAAGATATATTAAGGTCCAACACGGTCTATTAGGGCATGTATGACTTGTAAATCTTCATTACGATATAATAGCACTCAATACAATGTGCTGTAACCCTTCAACATCGAATGTTTCATAATAAAGGCCTGAACGGTCCATTAAGATATATTGAGGCTTAACATAGTCTATTAGGGCATGTATGCCTTGTAATTGTTCGTGACGATATAATATCACTCAATACAACGTGGTATAACCCTTCAACGTCAGATGTTGCATTATAAAGGCCTTAATTGGGCCATTAAGATATATCAAGGCCCACATGGTCTATTAGGGATTGTATGACTTGTTAGTGTCCATTACGATACACGATTATTCAACATTACATGATATAACCCTCCAACATCGAATGTTACATAATAAAGACCTTAACGGACCATTAAGATTTATCAAGGCCCAACACGCTCTATTAGGGCATATATGACTTGTAATATTTTGTTACAATATGATAGCACTCAATACAGCTTGATGTAATCCTTCAACATCGAATTTTATACAACGTTCGTTATCACTCAAGACTCACACCCCTCGTCTCTCTCTGATTCCGCTCCGGCAACTGGAGAAGCTCCGGCCACCGGAGAAGCTCCGTCCGGCGACGGTTTGGGTTTACGGCGGCGATAACGTGGAGGAGAGAGAAAGAGTTAGAAAGAGAGAAGTGACGGAGCGAGAGAGAGAAGGGCGGCGTCGACTGATGGCGGAGCCGTCAGCCTGACGAGTAACAACGGCAACGATAACCTCTGGGTAAGCTTTGAACATATATCTTCCTTGATTTTTTTCGATCGGTAAATGGTTTCAGTTAAGGCCTCATCTTCTGATTAATAACTAATAGTTGACCGATTTTAGTAGATGCCTTAGATCTTAATTGGAGCACTAAATCAGATTTGATGTAGGGTGGCTATGAATCAAAGCACTTCAAAACGGATCGAAAAACGGGTTAGAAACGACAGACGGAACATTTTACGTGTTTTAACACGACGACGATCATACGCGTCTAAATACGATATACTACACAATTTTTAGCACTTCGGTTCCAAAAACTTTATTTTTGACACTTGGGTGTGGAAAACGGGCTTCGGGAATGACTGGGCCGCTCAAGACATGCTAACGGGCCCTGGCCCAACCCACTTAATATAACCCTAGGTATAAAAGGGTAGTTATCCCCTTATCTTCATTAAAACCCTAAATTTCTTTTTCCCTGCCCATCTTAGCGCACACCAGACCCAAGCTCCCTCTTCTCCCTCTCGACCCTTCTCTGGTGAAGACCACCGACGGTCGTGCGACCCCCTCCGATCGTCATTAATGCCGGCGACAAGCACACGCGACCTGCACGACTCATCCGCCGTCATCTGCTTCTAGCAAGAGAGAGATCGGAAAAGATGGCTAGCTGACGTCAGGGGAGTCCGACAACCGTGTAATCGGGTGTTGAGGGTGGCTGAGGTGGTTGCCGGTGGCGGTGGGGGTGGTCTTCTCCGACAAGCACAGCCAACACCCCCCCCCCCCCACTCGTTCATTCTCCTGATTTTGTTGGTCGGACCGGCTCCGGCCGTGCTTCTGTTGATGATGATGGTAGTGATGGACGACGGTGTGATGATGATAATGAAGTTTCGACGGCGACGACAGGGTCCGCCAGAGCTCCGGTGAGTGTTCCGATATTTTATTTTTTTGTTTCTCTTTTCTCTTCACCTTCGAGATGAGAGAGATATGAGAATATATTAACAACAATAGTTGATACTTGTTTGGAAACACAGAAAGGTCACGAGATCAACAGGGATTTCTTTACAATATATTAACAACAATCTTGTTGGTGTCAATTGTCATCAACAGGGATTTCTTTACAATATATTAACAATCTTTTTGGTTTTGTGTGTTCTAGTTAATCTAGTTATCAGTTAGCTTCTTAATAAACAAAGAAAGGTATTTAGTAAAATCACATTCATAAAGTAGAATTTGAGTCAGTCAATTTGTTATTGTGTCTTGTAATTGTAATTGGATAGCCGAAATTGATATTATAAGCAAATGTAGGTGGTTCGAAGATACAATCACTACTGTGATTGTTTGCAAATGGTGGTGAATTCTTTTGATTTAGTGAACAGATGCAAATGGTGGCGAAATTGATATGGTTAATGTAAGTTTGTTTTCTATTTTCTAGTTTGATTTTCAAAAATTTTAATAAATAATAATTGTTAATTTATTGTAGTGCAATCAACAAGCTGAGACATGGGAATGCGGCTATATACCTCTTCAATCTATGTTCGACTTTGTCAATGTGTATCAAAAGCAATTTCCCAAGGTAAGTCTATTTCTTAATTATATTTTAGATGTGCATAAGTATGTACAACGTAACATGCGCAAAAATGCTCACACACACATACAAGTAGTTATGTGTTTGTAACAATTTGTTCGTTGATGTTAACTAATTTCTAATAATTATAATATTTTCTATTTTTTAGATGTGGAACGACACGAAAGTGGCTACAGATGAAGATGAAGATATAGAAAAGACGTTGAAGGAATTGATGCCAATTTTATTTGACGGGTTGGGTATTCCTTAGTTTAAATATAGTTTGTTTATGGTTTTGAATAGATTAAGTAGTGAATTGTTATTTTGCCAATTAATATTGTAGACTTTCGGGTTGAATGTGTATTGGGTCACTTTTTACTTGTCCGGATTTGACTACGTTGAATATATAAAAGGATTGATTGGATTTGACGTCTATGTTGGAGTGCAGATTATTTTTTTTACTGCATATTATGTCATTTTTACGTATCTCTTTTTTACTACAGATTTTTATTTGAAATTTGACAGCATAATTTGTTGTGCTTACAACATTGGTCATAAGTCGCGGTTCATCCAACACCGACTAAAACCTTTCTTGAAATTGTAAAACGATTTTAAGTCGCGGTTCATCCAACACTGACTAAAAAGTTTTCCTAAAATTGTAAAATGATTTTAAGTCGCGGTTCATAATGCTGACTAAAAATATTTCTGTAAAAGGATGAACATCTTTTTAGTCGCGGTGGTTTATTTTAAGACAGGGTTCAGCAAACCGCGTCTTATAAACAACCTATTTTTAGCCACGGCATTTTAAGTCGGGGTTTGAAACCGCGACTAAAAACTATTTTAACCGCGTCTAATGCTCACTTCTGTACTAGTGACGCTTGTTTGAGTTATTATAATTCGAAGTGTACGGGCGGAGCCCGTACTCTACGGGGGTTCCAAGGGGGCAGCGCCCCTGGGAGCAGGGTCCAAGGGGCAGAGCCCCTGGCTTGGAAAAAATTTATTTTAATTAAATTGCTTTATGGAAAATGCCTTAGAAAATGAAATTTATGAAAATTCGTCATAAATTTTCAGACAAAAAGTCATGGCAGTTTTTAATGCAATTTGATTGAAAATTCGAAAATAACTGGCTCTGGCAGTTATCTGCAAAAAATCCCAAAATCCGTATTGAGTTTTTTGGTCACTTTTCTCTGGTTCAGACAATTTCACGAAAACACACACTGGTTCATTTTCTCAAAATCAGAGTTGTATCCGATTGAATTATTCGGGTGAACCACCGAAATAATTTGATCTGAGAGTGATTACACGTCTCTCTGATCATCTGGCAAACTGAAATTCCCCAACAAGGTCCATACCTAGTGGCTGGTGATCCTATGATTCTCTAAGTCAAACAGGTTGACGGGGTTGGAAACTGATTAGAACCATAAATAAATTATATATTTTCTAATTTAAGAGGATGACCCGTTAAATTTTAGTGACCTGAGTTTGTGTATGTAATAAAAATGGGTAATTTGATTTTAACGAAATATATGCTTGACAAATGCAAAGAAAAAAAAACAAATTTGTGGCTAAAGCTCGGTTTTCAATTTCTATATTTACATTATCAAACGATGGTAAAGAAAAGCACAATAAAAAGTCAACCACAAATTTGTGTGGTTAAGAGACATAACCAAACAAGGGGCTAATAAACTACCAAGTTTAACGGTCAATAACAAGTATTTTCAAACCTTCCCCTATATAAATCCCACATTGTATCACTTGATTTCATCGTGCAATCATCATACAAAAACAATAAAAATCATCTTTTCAGTTGATTTTAAATAAAGGAAATAAAATGGCCATCAACCGATTTGTTGTTCTTGCACTCATCTTTGTTGCCATGGTTGCATATGTCTCCGCTGCTGATACACCCGCCGCTCCAGCAGGGGATGGCGCAGATGCTGCCAAGGATGGCGGAGCCCCTACAGAGGCAGCTGGGGCACCTGATGCTGCTGGAGCTGCTGAGGGTCCATCCGCTGGTGGTGCAAGTGGTGCAACCAGTGCTGCCGCTCCAGCAGAAGGTAATGCTCCATCGGTCAAGGCTTGTGGAGTTTACGCAGTTGTGGCAGCCGTCGTTGTTGTCGGGTGTTTCTTCTAGATAATTTGTGTATATATAGAAAATATAATAAAGAGTGCGTGATAGTGGACACTATATCCGTCCATTAAACGATTTTTAGATATCATTCATCATTATGGTTAATGTTGTAAAATAATGTTCCCTTTGGATTTCATTTTTTATGACTCCTTGGGATGTATATATGAAAAAAAGCATTTGTATTCATAGCATGCTTTTTATTTTTCCTAAAAGTTGGTTTTAGATGATAGATGTATTACTCGTTAAATATAATATATATAGGTTATAAAAAGCAAACATGGTCATGCCACTTGGTTATAGATTTGGTTTATAACAAACAAACTCGGGTAGGATCTGATCTCATGGTCATCAAACTTTTAGTTTTGGCCGGATAAAAGGACATTGAAATCGTATGGCCCATAAGTTGAACACGTAGGCGGGGAATGTATTACTCGTTAAATATGATGAATATAGTTTATAAAAGCAAATAGACGCGAATGCCACTTGGTTAGAGACTTAGTTTGTAACAAACAAACCCGGGTACAATCCCATGGTCATCAAAATTTTTAGTTTTGGCCGGAAAAAGGACATTGAAATCGTACGACCCATGAGTTGAACACGCGAGTGGGAGTATGTAGACCAACACAGTCTCCACCAGACCACTCTGGTTCCTAGTTCAACATTTGTTTTTATGAGTCTATACTATATAAGCATGTGGCATCGATATACTAGCTCCATCGACCAACCATAGGTGAGTGTTTGTAGATCTAAATGGTAAATGTTATAGTACTATAGGATTTAATCGTGTCGGGAATTCGGTCGGTATCGTGCTATATATTCGCATTCGGTATTGCAACCGAAAAGTATAACTCAAAAAATAAAGGCTTGATATGCCTAAAAGGATATCCACATGTGCTTTAAATCGATTGAAAACTATAAAAACGAATATAAGCAAAGGTTCCAATATTACCCGATATAAGTATCGTTGTTGTTCGGACATAACTGATCCAGATTAAACAAAAATGACTTTAGAAAATCTATAGTTTTCTTGTAATTTCTAAAAATAGGAAAAAGGAAGTTAAACATAAAAAAGGATGTGACTTGTTTATTTAGAAACCATTCTTATTACTCGTACGTCACTAGAAGCTGTAACACAAATGTTTCGTGTCACCTCGATAATTTTTATTACCATTTTACTCTTTTTAAGTTGGTCATATATGGGCTTGCATGATGAACTCTACTTGATTTACTTTATTATATAGTATAAATATAGATATAGATTGTCTTATAATTTAAAATCATATGCATGAATGAAATCTACGTGATTTTTTAGTTGATTAGTTATTGATATTTTAACTTTTTATGAAGTTTGAGTTCAATTGGGTTCTTGTTCTCTTATTCTTTAACATTCGATCATCTTCATGTAGCCGACCTGACATTAGCGCATTTTAAGAACACTTTAAACAATTAGAATCAGTAAAGGTTACATGTGTAAGTATTTTGTGGTTGTAAATTAAATTATTTGTTATGTAATCTATAATAAAACTGAAGATGACTGTGGAAGATGAGTATGAGAATTTGGAACGACACCGATCGATCAAAAGGATACGTTTTTTTATTATACACGCAGAAAATGAAAGAGATGAACGTAAGAATTAAATTTAATCCACTAAAAGAAACCGGAAAGGAGAAGATGGATATTCAAACTCGTTCAATATCAATATATATTTTTAAGTCGGTTTTTGGAAACTAGATCAACGATCAAGGGCGTAGCCCGCACCCCTGTCAGCCACCGATTTTTCGCTTGTATTGTTAATTTTACCGATTTTTTTTTTGTAACGTAAAATATGTAATTTTTAAAGGTCCGGTCCCATCAATTTATATTTTAAAAGTCCAACCCTATTGACCCGACCCGTGCCGGATGGGAAAGACTGGTAAAAAAGCAGCATCGATGAGGAGGGAAAGCAGTTGTGGAAAAATGGCGTGGGCATTTGATGAATACGGGCGGCCGTTTATAATACTCCAGGAACAAGAAAGCAAGAGCAGGCTAAGGGGTTTAGATGCTCAAAAGGCTAACATCGCCGCCGGTGTTGCTGTTTCTCGCATCCTCCGTAAATCTCTTGGCCCCAAAGGCATGGACTAGATGCTCCAGAGCCCCGACGCCTACATCACCATCAGTCACTACTACTAACTCTCTCTCTCTATTTTAAATATCGGCATGATTGGGTGAGAGATGTGTTATGTGATGTTCTTAAGCGGGCCGGGATCTCTGCCAAAAAGGAGGCTCCAGTAAATTTCCTGACTGACCCCTTAGAGGGGAGGTCCACTTTACGCCCGGCGGACATCCTTGTGTTTGGATGGGAAGGGGGGAAACACGCTTGTGTAGATCTAACTAGAGTCTCCCCCTTTTGCCGGGCTCAAGGACAAGGGCTTTGTCGTAGGGCAAGCGGTGCTCAAGGTAGAGGCGAGTAAAGTGGCAAAACATGAGAAAGCCTGCTTGAAGAATCAACATGTGTTTGTCCCGTTTGCGTTTGATACCTTTGGTGGTCTCGCTCCTGACGCTGCTGTGCGACTTTTGAATCGGGTTCAAAAAGTCGTTTATAGTAATTCTTCGTCGCTAAAGGTTTCAAACTTTGTATTTAGGGGGTGTTTGGGTTTCCTTTTTCCTCAAAAGTCCTTTTGAGAAGGAATAAGTAAGAAATTCTTACTTATTCACTTCTCCTTTTTGAAGACAAAATTAAGCATAAAAGGCCTTTTCAAAGTGTGTTTGGGATTCCTTTAAGCTCCAAAAGTCCTTCTTAGATGGATGTTTGGCATTCCTTTTAACTTTTAAGAAGTTAATAAGTCCTTTTAAGCTTCAAAAGTCCTTTTGAAAAGGAATCCCAAACATGCACTTAGTAGAATTGGTTTTTCTATTCAAAAGGGGGTGGCGGCGCAACTTGTTGCCCGACTACCTGTCATTGCTTTGTAATTGCCATTTTTCGTGTGGAATGAAATTGCAACTCATTTATGAGCAAAAAAAAAAAAAAAAATTGCTTTATTTCATCTATTTATTTATTTCATCTATTTATAAATCATTCTAGGGCTAACCACCGTTCATGTTTCTGATTGCATGTTTCACTGAAAACTTTATTATATTATATATATATATATATATTTTATTATTATTAGTTGGGAGCTGGAATTTGAAACTTATTTTATCATTGATATCGCCTGCCTGATAATAATACTATAATCTTTTTACTTCCTACATTTATTCAAAAAGTAGCTACAGATTGATATGATAAGTTAAACAGTATAATTGATACTTAATTTTCACCTTGTAGAAGAAGGAAAATACTGATTATTCAAGGTAGAAAGAACAATGCTGTTGTAAGATTTGCAGCTGCCGATTTATGGTGTTTTGTCTGTTTGCAGCAAATGTAACTGATTTATGGTGTTTTGTCTGTTTGCATTTGTTAATGTAACTGTTATTTTTCTCACAATTAACTTTTAATCCAGCAAATGATGGTGCAACAATCTTGGAGCAAATGGATGTTGACAATCAAATTGGAAAACTTATGGTCCAACTGTCACGAAGTCAAGACTATGAAATTGGTGATGGAACAACTGGTGTAGTTGTTATGGCTGGTGCACTTTTACAACAAGCTGAGAAGCTTCTAGAACGTGGAATTCATCCCATTCGAGTTGCAGAAGGATTTGAAATATCTTCAAAAATTGTTGTTGATTATTTAGAGAAAATAGCACACAAGTTTGATTTCAGTGCCACAAATATCGAACCTTTGGTTCAAACTTGCATGACTACCTTATCCTTCAAAATGTAAGTTCTTGTTATTATTGTAGCTCATGAAATGATTTCTTGCAAAAAAAATTTCTCAATCTGATTAACCTTTGGTCAGTGTAAACTAATTTTATTGGGACATTAATTACAATAACGATTATTTTTTAAACATGTTTTTGTGAGAAATCAGGTAACAAGATGATGATAGAGGAGACCAAACGCAGTATCCATGATGCATTGTGTGTTGCTAGAAATCTGATACGTAATAACTCAATTGTATATGGTGGGGGAGCTGCAGAAATTTCATGCTCAATTGCAGTTGAAGCTGCTGCTGATAATGTTGATGTGTTATGGTTGGATGGTCTAATTTGTCATGATTTTGTATGTTTTCACTTGGAATATGGTCACTTTGTGTGTATTTTGGTTGTGTAGGTTTGCGGCAAAGATATCATGATTTGTTGGAGCTTTACATGTACACAAGGATGGAAACAAAGCAAAGACAAGCATGGACGTAGCCCTACTCTTACTCAAATTTGATATTGGGTGTATTGCATGGGAATTTCAAAGATTCAGGAAAGCTGACTTTAGAGAGGCCGTAGCCCTACTCTCCTGGGCGTAGCCCTACTCCTGCAAACGAACAAAAACGGTTCCAGACGGTTTTTAATGTTTTTCTATGAAGTTTTGACCAAGGAACTCGACATTCAACACAAGGGGGTGCCAAGGGACGACCAAGGAAGAAGAATCTTGAGTGACAAAGCCTTTCTATCATCCTAATCATGTCTTTCACTTCCGAATTCCACACTTCATCATCATTTCACACCATCATGAGTAGCTAAATCATTCATGGTTGCATCAAGGTCTAGGGTTTGATCTCATTTAATATTCAATCTGAATTGTAAGTACATTTGACATGGATTTGCTTTGATTTGTTAAGTACTTGACAGTTTCTTTGTGATTTCATGTGTTTATCATGTTTCAATGTTGAACAATTTACTATTTTGAACACTTCACAACATTGTTTCTTCTATTTGGTGTTTATCATTATAGAACAAGGTGTTTTGATTGATAGCGTCGGATAGTGTTTTGATAATTGATAATAACCTCATCCTACAACATAAATTATTCGGTCTAGAATCGTTAAAAGAGTTGTTGTTTGATTGAAGAGTCCATTGATTATCCAATGTGTGAATGTGGTAAACTTCACTATGTCTATGTAGTGATTAATGTGCTATTGAATTAGATTGTTTATTGAACGTGCAACCCGATCCTTGGTGTGACCATCTCTTAATTACTTGTGATAAAATCAATCACTTTAGGTTTTACTTTTGCGAATTACTTAATCTAAACAACTCAATCAAAGAATCAAGTTTACATTATGTTCATGAATCAATTGAGTCTAAACACTAACCAAAAGCTCTTCGTGGTTCGACACCCTACTTGCCTAACTAAATTAAGGTATTTAGGGAAACAATTCTCTCTATCTTTGATCGGTACATCGACACTGATCAAATTTTGGCGCCGTTGCCGGGGAGTTTCTGCGCTTGGTGTTTTATTTTAGTTGATTTGTTTTAATTTTCTGTTTAAAAATTCCAAAATCCAAAAACATCATAAAGATTGCTACTTTTTATTCACGGTTACGCGAGGTGTGTTGATTGTGCAGGTAATAGGTTTGATGGATGCATACTAGATTATCTGGAAGATCATCACCGTTAGTATTTGAACCAGAGATAGAAAGATTAGCAAGACATAACCGAGTTGTCCATAGAGCAAGCTTGACTTCAAGCCCAATTTCTTCATACATTTCTGATTTGGAAGGAAGTGATACCGAAAGCACAAATATGGCAGGTGGCGAAGGTGACCCACCACTACCCGGAGTAGACACTCATTTCAGGCCGACGATCTTTAGAAACCCATCTCCAATTGTTACACCGGTTTTAAATGGGAGAGTATTTGAAATCCGGCCTCAGTACTTGGCTATTTTACCAACCTTTAGGGGAGTTGCATCGGACGAGCCTTACACACATTTGATTGATTATGCAGCAATATGTAGCACCATTGGGAAACAAGGCTTTACACCCGAAGAGGTAAAATTACGTCTTTTTCAATTTTCACTCAAAGATAGAGCTAAACAATGGTTTTCAACTTTACCATCAAATAGTATTCGAACATGGGATGAAATGCAAAGAACTTTTCTTGAGGAATATTATCCGATGAGTAAAACTAGTGAAGTTCGAAATGCTATCAAATCTTTTAGTCAACATGTTGGGGAAACATTTCATGAAGCCTTCAAACGTTTTAATGAAATGCTTAGAATGTGTCCTCATCATGACATCCCTAAATGGGATTTGGTCAAAAAATTTTATGATGGTTTAGTTACCGAGGATCAAAAAGTTGTCTTTGCATGTAGCGGTGGAACCTTTTTGACTCATGATGAGAATTATGAATGGAACTTTTTAGAAACTTTAAGTAAAGGTTCAAAAACTCAAGCTTCGGCTGATCGGAGTGTTAAACCACATCAAATTAAAGTTGTAAATGACCAACCTAGTAATGAAAGGTTTGATGCATTAGAAAAGAAAATTGATATGATTTGCCAAAAGATGGGAAGGGATGTTTCTTTTGTTTCGCAGGTACAAGAGTTATGTGAAGTATGTGGAGATATGGGGCATGTTGCTTTTGATTGCCCTATGAATTTTGGAAGTAGTGAAGAAGTTAATCAAGTACACGGGGAAAGGAATATGAATTCTAACACGTATCATCCCGGATTGCGGAATCATCCAAATTTCTGATATGGCAACCCCGCTAATCAAATGAATCCTAACTTTCAAGGATCAAGTCAACAAGGTGGACAACAACAATTTCAGCCCCGTCAACAGAACTTTCAAGGTAACTATCAAAGGGGGCAATTCAATCAAGGCTTTAATCAAGGCTTCAATCAAGGTGGGTACCAACAAGGAATACCTCAACAACAAGGATACTCAAGAAATTACCAACAAGGTCAAAGTCAAAATCAAAATCAAGGCCAAGCAAGTTCATCACAAGGAAATGCAAACAATGAAGGTTCAACCAAGTTAGATGAGATTTTAGGAATCTTGAAAGGGGTGGTGCAAGAACAAGAAGTTCAAGGTAAGACCGTATGATCTCTAACCCAACAAGTTGGTCAACTAGCGGAAGAAGTAGCTATAAGACGACCGGGAAAGCTTCCAAGTGACACAACAATCAATCCACAACATCAAGGATCATCATCAAAGAGCAACAAAAATGCACACGTCAATGAGGTATGTATCCTTAGAAGTGGTAAGTCTTATAAGAACAACGATGAATTCTCACCACCACTTGTTGAAGGTATAGTGGAGGATGTTAGTGATGAACCTGAAAGTGATCATGAAATTGATTCAAACTCCACTAATGTCCAATCCAACAAAATTTTTGAAAGCTCAACAAACCAAAATGTTTTGAACAAAGAATCAATTAAGGCAATGGATAAGGGCATGGAGGCTAATACCGTCCCATATCCCTCTGCTTTAGTAAATTCATCAAAAACATCATCTTTTGGGAAAAAGGGGCCCCAAGCTGAAGAAATGTGGGAAACTTGTCGTCAAGTGAAAATAAATTTGCCTTTAATTGATGCAATTCGTCAAATCCCATCCTATGCAAAATTTTTGAAAGATTTATGTACTCAGAAAAGATAACATAAATTACCAAAGAAACTTGATTTGACAGCTAATGTAAGTGCAATTTTATCAAATTCTCTCCCACAAAAACTTAAGGATCCCGGGGGACCCCTCATTTCCATCCAAGTGGGTGATGTTGGCATTGAACGAGCACTATTAGATTTGGGAGCAAGTGTTAGTATTCTCCCGGGGAGTTTATATGACCAACATGACTTTGGTCCACTTAAACAAACTGACATTACTGTGGTAATGGCTGATTTATCACCTAAACTCCCTAGAGGAATGCTACATGATGTAATTGTAAAAATTCAAGACTTTTATTATCCCGTTGATTTCTTAGTGCTTGATTCTACATCAAAACACATAGATAAACAAGCTAATGTGATTCTGGGAAGTCCTTTCTTGTCTACAGCCAATGCTCAAGTTGGTTGTAGGGATGGGACAGTGGACCTCACTTTTGGGAATAGGAAATTGAGATTAAATGTGTTTGCTAATGTTACTAACCCATCTGTTGAAAGTGATTGTTTTGTAGCGGATGTCATTGATGGTTGTGTCCAAACTTACACTTCATGTGTAGAGGAGGATAACAACACCAAAGAAAAGAATTTTGTTTATGACAGAGATGCTTTGGAAGAAATTAGAAGCATGATGGATGAGGAATGCCCGGAAGCAGTTATGGCAATTGAAGATGGGAGGCCACCATGGACCTTGCAAGTAGAAAGCCTTCCTGAGCATATTGATTCAAAGCTCAAGCCATCTCTTGAAGAATCACCAAAGGTAGAGTTAAAAGAGTTGCCTAAACACTTGAAGTATGCATTTTTGGGCGAAGGGCAAACTTTACCGGTGATTATTGCTTCAAACTTGCAACCCGAGCAAGAACATGCATTAGTGGAAATATTGTCAAAGCACAAATCGGCTATTGGATGGACCATAGCTGATTTGAAAGGAATTTCACCCTCTATAGTGATGCATAAGATCATCACTGATCCAAATGCCAAACCAAGTCGGGATGCTCAAAGGCGACTCAACCCAAATATGCGTGAAGTTGTTAAAAAAGAAGTTCTTAAATGGTTAGATGCGGGTATAATCTACCCAATCTCCGATAGCACATGGGTTAGTCCAACTCAAACCGTTCCAAAGAAATCAGGTATTCAAGTTGTTAAGAGTGAGGATGGTGAGCAAATCGCCACTCGGCCCGTAACCGGGTGGCGTGTTTGCATTGACTATAGAAAATTGAATGCAGCAACATCTAAAGATCACTTCCCACTTCCATTCATTGATCAAATTGTTGAAAAACTATCAGGTCAGAAATTCTATTGCTTCTTAGATGGCTATTCCGGGTATAACCAAATAGCGATTCACCCGGAAGATCAACAAAAGACTACATTCACATGCCCGTACGACACTTTCGCATTTAGGCGAATGCCGTTTGGTTTGTGTAATGCCCCCGCCACATTCCAACGATGTATGACGAGCATATTCTCCGATATGGTGGGGGAGTCTTTAGAGATTTTTATGGATGATTTTTCGATATTTGGTCATACTTTTGAGACTTGTCTTGATGAATTAGAAAAGGTTTTAAAAAGATGCACTGAGACAAACCTTGTGTTGAGTTGGGAGAAGAGCCATTTCATGGTTCAAGAGGGAGTTGTATTAGGTCATGTGATATCTCAAAGAGGAATTGAGGTAGATCGGGCCAAGATACAAGTCATCTCTACTCTTCCCCCACCAACAAATGTGAAGTGCGTACGATCATTCTTAGGACATGCGGGTTTTTATAGACGATTCATCAAAGACTTTAGTGCAATTTCAAAACCGTTATGTAATTTATTGCAAAAAGATGCACCATTTGTTTTTGATGAAGCATGTCTTAAGTCCTTCAATGCATTAAAACAACACCTAGTTGAAGCTCCCATTTTGCAATCGCCTGATTGGTCCTTGCCTTTTGAAATCATGTGTGACGCGAGTGACCATGCAATTGGAGCTGTCCTAGGGCAACGAGTGAACAAAAAGCCCGTTGCAATCTATTATGCTAGTAAAACCCTTTCCGATGCCCAACTTAATTACACAACCACCGAAAAGGAATTACTAGCTGTTGTTTATGCTTTGGATAAGTTCCGATCGTACATTTGGGGCAGCAAGGTGATTATATTTTCTGACCATAGTGCAATTCGTTATCTAATGGAAAAGAAAGATGCCAAACCGAGATTGATTAGGTGGGTGCTATTGTTGCAAGAATTTGACTTTGAAGTCAAGGACAAGAAAGGTTGTGATAATGTTGTTGCTGACCATTTGTCAAGAATCCCTGAAATCAAGGATGAAGATACAAGAGAAATCAATGACAAATTTCCGGATGAACATTTATTTGTTGTTTTTAAAATTCCTTGGTATGCTGATTTTGTGAATTATTTAGCTGCAGGTAAGATTCCCGAGTTTTGGACATCAAGAAGAGCAAGCCGGTTCAAGGCCCAAGCAAAGTACTATATATGGGATGATCCAGATTTGTTTAAAGTTGGTGCAGATCAAATTATTCGAAGGTGCATTCCTGAAGAAGAGGTTCCAAGTGTCTTGGCGCATGCACATTCATTTGCATGCGGAGGCCATTTTAGTGGTCGAAAAACAGGTCATAAGGTTTTAGATTGTGGTTTGTATTGGCCTTCAATTTTTCATGATTCCTTTGAATATGCTAAACAATGTCATCGTTGTCAACAAGTTGGTGGCATAACCAAACGAGATGAGATGCCTCTTAACCTGATCCTTGTGGTGGAAATCTTTGATGTTTGGGGCATCGATTTTATGGGTCCCTTCCCAAACTCGTGTGGTTATCTTTACATTCTTGTGGCTGTAGATTATGTCTCTAAGTGGATAGAAGCCATAGCCACAAGAACCAATGATCATAAGGTAGTTTGCAATTTTGTTCGTTCAAACATTTTGTCAAGACATGGAATTCCTCGTGCTGTCATAAGCGATGGGGGTTCTCATTTCAAACATTTTCAATTTGGCAAACTACTAAAACATTATGGCATCCACCATCGTGTTGCAACCCCATATCACCCACAAACAAGTGGGCAAGTCGAAGTTTCCAACCGGCAAATTAAAGATATTTTGCAAAAGACGGTACGTCCCGATCGCAAAGATTGGTCTTCACGTTTAAACGATGCTTTATGGGCGTATCGTACCGCTTTTAAAACACCGATTGGCACAACCCCTTATCGACTTGTATATGGGAAGGGTTGTCATTTACCTCTCGAGTTGGCCCACCATGCCCTATGGGCGGTGAAAGCCGTGAATGTTGATTTTGATGCTGCAGGTAAAGAAAGAAAGTTGCAATTGGCGGAGTTGGAGGAACTAAGAGATGAGGCCTATGATTGTTCGGAAAGTTATAAGGCTAAGATGAAAAAGGTTCATGATGCTAAACTGCGCCTCAAGACATTTGAGGTAGGGCAAAAAGTTTGGCTTTACAACTCCAAGCTAAAGTTCTTTCCGGGCAAACTAAAAAGTAAGTGGACGGGCCCATTTATTGTCAAAAGTGTTGGAAAGTATGGAAATATAGAGATTGAAGACGAGAGTGGAGGTCAAAACCAAGTGGTAAATGGACATCGTCTAAAACCTTACATTGTTGCTATTGATCAAGAAAGTGCACCGATTGAAGTGGTGAAGTTCCTTGTGGATTCACCAACTTATGAGGTCGACTAAACGGGCCAGGTAATGTCGGGCTGATGACATAAAACTTAGCGCTACCCGGGAGGCAACCCGTTTGTTTGTTTCTTAGTTTTTTTTTTGTTTGTTCTTGTCCGTTTTCCTCTTGTTTTTCAATCACCACACCAAACCGTTCATTGTTCACATGGTTCCAAGAATCTAAGTTGGGGAGGACACAGTTGGCGAGTCACAAATATGTTGTCATGTTTTACAAACTCATTTCCACTATGAATGCATTGAGGGCAATGCACACTTCTAAGTTGGGGAGGGGAGTCTTTTTAGATGACAACATATGTCTTTTATGAAAAATGGTTTTAAAATGTAAAAAAAAAATTTTAATTAAAATTAATATGGTTTGAAAATGTCGATAAAAATTGAAACAATTTCAAGAACATTAATGGAGTTGTTAAATGCATTTTGGGTCTAAAAAGAAATTGAAATTTCAGTAAATGAGTTTTGGGAATTAAAAGTTTGGTCAAGAGTATCACGTTGTTTTTTTTAATAGAAATAGAAATATGGCACATTTCACAAGGTGATTTGGCAAAACAAATCATAAGTGTACGCTGGGTGGCGCAAGCATACGTTGAATGCAAAGAAAATCTCAATTTCTTACTGTACTACGCTTGTTGTACGCTGATAAAGTGTTTTCAGAACACCGTAAGCATACGTTTGGCACCGTACAAATACGCCGATGCTGCTGAATAATGAGTTGAAAAAGGGGGCGGTTATAAGAAAAAAAAATTCAAATTTCTCTCTCCAAACACCCCATTATCCATCAATTCTCAGATCATTAACCAACTTTTTCATCATCTATCTCATTTTTTCTTTCAAAACCTCTCAACAACCCTAGCCACCATTTTCATAATTTCTTCAAAACTTAATCAAAATCAATGAGTTTGGTGTCAAAACATTCGTGTTGACGAGTATATCGAAACCCATGGAGTAATTTTTCAAAAATATTCGCGAGTCAAACGATTTCAGTGGTTGAAGTTCACGAATTTGGGTTGTTTTGTGTGTTTTTGGTGCGAGCTTTCATCTAATCACATTCTCACCATCACGAGATAAGTAAGGTAAGAAATTTTCGTTTTTTATTTTGCTAGTGCTTTCACGAATGCTGAAAATCTTGCATATTTATCATGCTAAATAACTAGAAATGGTGTTCATGCTTAGATTATTTACATGAAAAATAATTGTGGGTTAAACATGCTGCATTGTCAGATGTGTGATGGAGGTGAGAAAAGTTGAAAATTTGAAGTTTAATTTTAAGATAGAACATGAAAATGATAATGTGGGATGCTGTGAAGTCAAAAAGAAAAAAATCATATGTTGTGTAATTTTGGGTGAACAAGGTTAGGTTTGGTTGCTGACATTGTGTTATGTTAGATGGATGGTACAGTTGAGTTAGGAAGGAAGTTTGTGAAATTGCCAATTTCAAATGTTAAGTTGTTAAAAAAAATGATTAGACTACTTAGATAGGAAACAAACACACATTTACAATTGATTTTAAGAGAAATCGTTATATCAGGTGAGCTAAATGGTGGTTATTTTCTTCGTTTTCGCAGAATGGCATCCAAAAGGAAAAGTTCAAAGGAAATTGCTGAATTAAGCAACAAGAAGCCATCTTGGGGAAGCAAAAAGTTATCGGACATAGAAAAGAATTGGCGACCACAATTATATAGGGAGAAATTGGAAGATGTTAAGTCTGAAGAGATTCTTGTGCCAGAACGGAAAACTGAATTGGATGATTTTCGTCATTTTGGGTTGGTTGAAGGATTTGAACGTTTGGGATGGTTGGCTGCACTAACTTTCAACAACAAGAATAATCCGGAAGTATATCAAGAAGAGATTATCGAGTGGATGTCTACTTTAAGGAAAGTGGAGGGTGATAATCATCCTTGGGACACAAAGTTAATTGGTACAGTGAATAAAACTGAAGTAACAATGTCTATGAAGTCTCTATTGAAGATTGCTCCCTTTGACACTTTACCTCAAGCACAATATGAAACTCATCCGGATAACTACATATGTCTTGATACAAAACAAGCAAAAGGGCCAGAATGGGCTGAAATGTTGGAAACATTGTTTGAAGTTCCATTTGAGCAATTTTCTGAATCAATGCCTTTGAAGGCGAATGATTTGAAACCATTGCCTCGATTAATCTCGAAAATTTTTACTTGGAACATTATCCCAAGAAGGAGTGACAAAGCTAAAGTAAGACATTGTGATGTGAGAGTTCTTCACGCACTTGTGACCGGTAAACCAATTTTCCCTTTTCGTCAGTTAATCATGTTAAATGTTTGGGAAGCACATGAAAAATCGAAAAGAGCTATCATCCCACATTGTCGGTTGTTATCGTGTTTATTGAAGAATGCAAATGTTATCTCTAAAAGAAGTACACCAAGGATCGTGCCTTTCACAGATTTTTGCAGATCTCAATTGGGAAAAGGAGAATTTGCTTATAAGGAAACTGTGACCCATTTTGTTCTACATGATATGAGTAATAGGCGGGTCCATGAGATAGCTAAAGACGTAGTTATGGGGGAGAATGATGGGGGTCCTAACGGTGCAGAAAGAGAGTATGATCATTTAGGGAGAAATGAGCCCATAAATCCATATCCAGGTCGGCATCCCGCATATAGAAGCTGGAATTCATTTCAAAGAGCAATGTGGGATCGAAGTACAATGGAGTATGAAGAAGCGAGACAATGGAGGAGCGAGCAATGGGAATTGTTGCAATTGTGTGTGTACCAACAAGAAAGGAACTATCAAAAGCTCTTTGATTATGCTGAACAGGTTCGTCATCATGAGGACTATCGTGCAGGTTTGAATTACTTCGAGAATGTTTCAAGGGTGGACTATAGCACTCTACCGCCTTGGGATAAGGATGATGAAAACTTGACACTCCCGTATTACCCACGGATGCCATTTCCTAGTTGGAGATCAATATTTGCACCAGCTCAAGTTTATGATCAAGGAGAGAGTTCAAGCAATGAGCAACATATGGATCTGTACGCGACTCGGCCTCTTGCGCGTGGTGTTATGGAGTCTTTCTTTGGCCCCAATCGTGGGCCAAACTGATCAGAGCACTCTCTGATCTCAATTGATCAAGTCCACGTGCACTTTCTATCCCTTGTACTTTATCGTTGAACTTTTTAGTCTTTTGTGTGTTGGTGTTTGGTGAACTTCTTTGCTTTAGGTTGTCATGTTTTTAAGACTTAGTTAATTTTTTTAGTTTAAGTGACTTCATCAGTTTGAATATCATTGAAGCCCCTTATGCATGATGCAACTGAATGATTCAAAACCCCATTCGCACATACTTTCTAGCTTACATAATATACATTGGGGACAATGTATGACTCAAGTGTGGGGATGAGGGTAAATTTAAAATTTTTTTTTGAAAAGTCCTTTGAGTAAATCTTAATTGTGCATGAAGGGGTAAGGTCCCAAAAACCTCATAAAAAGGATTTGAGACCATACCACAAACTAGGCCTTTCAACCTTTTTAACCCTGCGCGGCCGCGCATGGATCTTACTAAAGGAAGAAAGCAATCAGTAATTTATAGTCGCGCGCCCAAAGGAAAACATGAATCCTTGCGCTTTCTCCCATTTAACAAAAGATCAAAATCCTTTGTTCAATACTTCCGCTTAAATATCCAGACTTGGATATTATTCCACCCAGACTTGGGATTTATTTGTCTGTGTCCACACAGCAAGGTGTCACACCAGATTGCAGCAGTAATCTTCTACAAAGAAATACAATCGTGCACCACCCAGACGGTTATAACCGTCTGGACACGTGTCATCACCACAAGCAACTCTGGAATCACAACAAAGGCATGCAATTGGAGAGTAATCTCCACTTAATCACTTTCCACGTGGCAATCCCCCAGCCATAGATCAAACCACGATCCGTGTGCATTCACATCGGATCGAGGCAACTTAACGAAGGATCAAAGAACTTAACAGAAGAAAATATAACCGCTACGGCGTTAGCATATTCCGTCATCTTTTCAATAACAGGTTTTCCCTCCCAAACTCCCGGTTATAAATAAGAGAACTATTCAGGTATAAACTCAGTACACACTCACTTATCAAATACTTTCTCTTCTCCATTACCAATACTTATTCTCACACCGGAGTCGGGTCAAGGAGAGAACCCTCTTCTCCCCTTGGCGAGACTAACGGTGTTCTTTTTTGCAGAACCACCGGAGAAGAAACTCAATTGCAACTGAACCAATCGAGGAAGAGCTAACCTTTTTATGCGGATTCAAACCCCCTAACTATCTCGGTTCTGACCATTTAGTTAGTGTTTCTTCATTGGCGCCCACCGTTTTCTCAGTTTTTCTAGTTTCTACCTCGTTTCGATTCAGTTCATTCCGTTTTCTGTTCTTTGCACATGGCAGAAAATTCGTCATCTCACCGGCAACCTGGTTCTCGACCAAACGTCGGAAACAATTTACAACTAGAAGAATCCCCAGAACATTGGTTTCGCAGATGCCAAGCTGTTTTAAACACAATCGTTATTCAAATCGCCAGATCTGATTTCCCAAACATCAGATCTGGAAAAGAAATTAATACCACAATATTGGATCCACCAACACTACGTAGGGGGGACATCCAATCCAGCCAATATAGCAGTTATCAGAAACAAATACACATGGTTCAAGGAGGTCCGTCACGAAGACCAAATAAACGAAATTATGATCAACATTGGAGAGAACAGCAAGTCGTGTTCCCTGTTGTTCCTGGGGGCCCTCAGGAAGAACGACCAGTGATTATCACTGGTATTTTCGGTCATTACCGAACCAACTATATGTTCATAGATCCAGGGAGCTCGATGGACATCATATACGAACAGTGCTTTAAACAGCTCGATTCAGAAGACAAAGCACGTCTAGAACCAGTCGATTTTCCCCTCACTGGATTCTGTAATGAAGCTGTATTCCCATTAGGGCAAATCGCTTTCCCGGTGACTTTATCAGACGGGGAACATTCACGAACAGTTACAGTCAATTTCATGGTCATGCCGGCAACATCACGTCATGATGTCTTGCTCGGGAGAAGGTCACAAAGGGAATTTAGCATGATCACTTCCATTCCACATGCTGCTTGTGGATTTCCGACAGAAACCGGAGTTGCAATTCTCTATTCAAGCAAAGAAGTCATGTCCGTAGACGACGAACCACCAGCGAAGGTAGTCAAACCTTCGGCACCAAACGAACCAGAGAAATGGGTCTTGAACAACGAATATCCAGAACAGACCATTCTGTTAGGACAAGCCATTTCCCCAGCAACACGCATACAACTGAAAGAATTATTGTCTAACAACAAAGATATATTTGCCTGGTGCCCAGCAGATATGACTGGAGTTCCACGCGACATCACGCAGCATTTTCTAAACATCAAACCATCAGTAGAACCCGTTGCTCAAGGAAGGCGCAGTTTCAGCGAAGAAAAAGCAAAAGCAATGGATGAGCAAGTCACAGAGTTACTCAGCGCAGGAATCTTGCGCGAAGTAAAATACCATACATGGGTTGCCAACCCAGTGATGGTACAAAAACATAGTGGAGGGTGGAGAATGTGCGTCGATTTCAAGGACCTGAACAAAGCATGCCCCAAAGATTGCTACGCACTTCCAGAGATAGACAAAAAAGTCGACTCTCTAGCATCATTCAGATGGAAACGCTTTCTTGACTGTTATAAAGGTTATCATCAGGTCCAGATGAAAAAAGAAGACGAAGACAAAACCGCGTTCCGCACAGATAAAGGCATCTACTGTTACACGAAAATGCCGTTTGGCTTGCGCAACGCTGGCGCAACTTATCAACGACTAATGGATACAATCTTCAGCGGGGATATTGGCAAAACTGTCGAAGTATACATGGATGACCTCGTCATCATGAGCCATGAAGAAGAGACAATGCTCCACAATATCCAGCGCACGTTCGACTCCTTACGCAGCGTAAACTTAAAACTTAACCCAACAAAATGCTCCTTCGGCATGGAAGAAGGAAAATTTTTGGGTTTCATAGTTACAAGAGATGGCTTTAAGGTTAATCCAGAAAAGGTGCAGGCCATCCAGCTAATGCCATCACCTGCCACAGTCAAAGAAATGCAAAGGCTCGCCGGACGATTAGCAGCCCTGAACAGATTCTTGGCTAATCATGCGGCAAAATCTTATCCATTTATCAGTACGCTACGAAACTGCGGAAAGAAAACTCCTTTTCAATGGACGCCTGACGCAGAAGCAGCATTCAAGCAAATGAAAGAATGTTTAATTCAGCTGCCAACACTGACCGCGCCAAAAGAAAAAGAACCATTAATCTTGTATCTGTCAGCAGCGGAAGTAGCAGTAGGCGCAGTATTAATGGTAGAACGGGAAAACATCCAGACTCCAATCTACTATATCAGCAAAATGCTCACTGGCCCCGAAACTCGTTACTCAATGATAGAAAAATTGGTTCTAGCGCTAATACACGCGTCCAGACGCTTGCGCAGGTACTTCTCCGGCCATGTCATCACAGTTCTCACGAATTATCATTTAGGCCAAATCTTGTCAAAACCTGATGTGGCGGGAAGATTAGCTAAATGGGCCATTGAGCTAGGAGGTTACAACATTTTTTACAGACCAAGACCCGCAATCAAAGGGCAAGTTCTAGCAGACTTTGCCACTGAAGTTCCTATCGATAAAGTACAAGAATGTGAGGCAATCCAGAACCCAACACCTGTTTTCGACGATAGGGTCTGGACCTTGCACACAGATGGAGCGTCCAATGATGACGGAGCTGGAGCAGGTCTCCGATTAATCAGCCCAGACAACCACGAGCTCACATATGCTATACGCTTAGATTTCAAAAGCACGAATAACGAAGCTGAATATGAAGCCTTCTTAGCAGGACTTCGCTTAGCGCTAAAAATGGGGGCAAGAAATCTTGAAGCTAACGTTGATTCAAAACTGGTAGCCGAGCAAGTTAATGGCAATTACGATGCAAAAGAGGCTATGGCATTATACCTTGAACAAGCGCGGATGTTAATCAGCCAATTTCAAACATTCAAAGTTAATCACATAAACAGAAGCGAAAACAAACACGCTGACGCGCTAAGCAAGCTAGCCGCTACCAGCTTTAAGCACTTAGCAAAGGAGGTACGCATAGAGGTATTATCCAACCCTTCCATTCATCTCAAACAAGTAAACGTCATAGAAATGGGAGATCCATCTTGGATGTCCCCAATTATCTTGTACCTTCAGCACGGAAAACTACCGGAAGGAAAGGCAGAAGCCCGAAAAATACAACACAAAGCAGTAAATTACGAAATGGCGGATGGCGTCCTCTACCGAAAATCATTCATGGGCCCATTACTACGTTGTGTCGATAAAACAGACGCCCAGTACCTTGTCAGAGAAATCCACGAAGGATTATGCGGGATACACACGGGGCCGCGCATGGTCGTGGCAAAAATAATGAGCGCTGGCTACTACTGGCCAGGAATGCACATGGATGCAGTTGATCTATTAAGAAGATGCGAGGCATGTCAACACCACGCACCAAAGACACTCCGACCCAAAAATCCGCTAATTCCCGTTACTTCCGCCTGGCCATTTCAACAGTGGGGCATCGATCTTGTCGGGCCATTTCCTGACGCGCCAGGTGCAGTAAAGTTCATCATAGTCGCGGTAAATTACTTCACAAAATGGGTGGAAGCTAAAGCTCTGGCCTCAACAACAGCAATGGTAATCCGCAAATTTATATGGGAACATATCATTTGCAGATTTGGATTACCATTGCGCATTATTTCCGACAATGGTACAAACTTCGCCGCAGAAGATCTTCAAAAATGGTTTAAAGAAATGAAGATCGAGCATACCTTTGCGTCTGTGGCGCATCCTCAAGCGAACGGACAGGTAGAAAGTGTAAACAAACAAATCGTTGACGGCATAAAAGCGCGACTCGGGACAGCGCGTAGAGGATGGGTTGACGAACTTCCCAGCATCCTCTGGGCGCACCGAACAATGCCAAAGACTAGCACCGGCGAAACTCCGTTCAGTCTAGTCTATGGGTCTGAGGCCGTCATTCCAGCCGAAATAGGTTCACCGTCACCGCGCATGATAGCCATGGAAAAACAGAATAACGAGCAAGAGCGAATGATGGATTTGGATCTTCTAGAAGAGAGGCGTGAGAACGCTGCCATAACAAAAGCAAGGTACAAATCCAAGCTCGAAAAATATTACAATGCGCGCATTCGTGTTTGCACATTTGTCCCTGGCGATTTCGTCTTGCGTGACAATGAGGCGTCAAACGCTGAAAAGCCGGGCAAATTAGCGCCAAGATGGGAAGGACCATACGTCATTAACGAGGTCCTAGGCAAAGGAGCATATACCCTAAAAAGGATCGATGGGACCCTAGTCCCCCGCACCTGGAACGCACAACAGTTGCGCAGGTGTTACATATGAACTAAATCTTCAAAAGCGGAAAGAACATACAGGCAATGTATTTCTTTATTTAGCCTTGCGCTCTTATCTATACAAACATCATTTTTACTTATCTCACTGTTTATTACAAATTGCATGTAATTTCTTTGGTTCGCGCGAAAACAATATGGTCAAACATTGTATACCTCATGAACAGTCTAAAAACAAGGCAAGCTGTTACGCCTTTTAGACAAACGTTCAAACATGAGCACAATACCATCTCTCATTCGCCTTACCTATCCAAAAGCAATTAAAAAACATGCAACATATTGTAATCCAAACACGTAAGAAGTAAAAACATTATCAATGTACATATCATTAAGTGTAACAAAACACTTCATAAACAAGATCATGACAATGATCTTCAAAATTTTAGTTCCAGAAACTAAAATGTTCACAAAAGCAAAAAACTTTGTTTCTACAAAATAGCAGGACGATTAAACAACAGCCATTAACAACAATCACACCCGTGATCTTCAAAAAAGGAGTTTATGCTAACAGACTTATATATACAATCAAAAGAAGGGATGAACAACTCCCAAACCTAACCAACAATAGGTTCGTCTTCAACATCCGTTTCCCCCGGAGATTTTTTCCGACGATGGTATACCAACCGGCAACCTCCCCTCCGGATCGTTGAAAAACGAGCAGTTAAACCATCCGCATCCAGCACAGTAGCACTATTAGCAGCAATTTCCCCTTGCTGGAGAATTTCATCATCAGAGAAAACCACCATAGAAGGATCAACAGTTGCCGGAATATCAGTCTTCACCGGACTCTCTACTGCAACAGCAGCTAAAGGGGGAGAACGAGATAGAAGCACAAGGCCTTCGGCAGCCTCGTAAACCCTAAAAATATCCAGCAAACGACGAGTTTGGTACGAACGCTTCATCTTTCTTGCTCAAAAACTAATCGGAAGATAAGACATCTGGAATATGCATATATATAAACGAACCCAGCCTCGGGTAAAGAGAAACCCACTTATCATTAATTATATCACATCCAAACGGCGCTACAGGAACCAGGGTCATATCCTCATTAATGAAGTCTGACAAGCGCCATTACAAATCTCAAGACAAAAAGAGAAAAATACCCATTCTTACTGCCAGCTGACGTCATTACACGTCAGAGTATGATTACCAAGTCATATTTTGTCACTTTCCTCAACAAACTAAATCTTCTCATAGAAGCTTTCTTATCTTTTCGCGCCCAAAAACCTTTCTCTCTCATAAGTCCAGTGCTCCACTTATTTGCATAAGTACAACACTAAACTGGGGGGACTTGAAGGGGTAAGGTCCCAAAAACCTCATAAAAATGATTTGAGACCATACCACAAACTAGGCCTTTCAACCTTTTTAACCCTGCGCGGCCGCGCATGGATCTTACTAAAGGAAGAAAGCAATCAGTAATTTATAGTCGCGCGCCCAAAGGAAAACATGAATCCTTGCGCTTTCTCCCATTTAACAAAAGATCAAAATCCTTTGTTCAATACTTCCGCTTAAATATCCAGACTTGGATATTATTCCACCCAGACTTGGGATTTATTTGTCTGTGTCCACACAGCAAGGTGTCACACCAGATTGCAGCAGTAATCTTCTACAAAGAAATACAATCGTGCACCACCCAGACGGTTATAACCGTCTGGACACGTGTCATCACCACAAGCAACTCTGGAATCACAACAAAGGCATGCAATTGGAGAGTAATCTCCACTTAATCACTTTCCACGTGGCAATCCCCCAGCCATAGATCAAACCACGATCCGTGTGCATTCACATCGGATCGAGGCAACTTAACGAAGGATCAAAGAACTTAACGGAAGAAAATATAACCGCTACGGCGTTAGCATATTCCGTCATCTTTTCAATAACAGGTTTTCCCTCCCAAACTCCCGGTTATAAATAAGAGAACTATTCAGGTATAAACTCAGTACACACTCACTTATCAAATACTTTCTCTTCTCCATTACCAATACTTATTCTCACACCGGAGTCGGGTCAAGGAGAGAACCCTCTTCTCCCCTTGGCGAGACTAACGGTGTTCTTTTTTGCAGAACCACCGGAGAAGAAACTCAATTGCAACTGAACCAATCGAGGAAGAGCTAACCTTTTTATGCGGATTCAAACCCCCTAACTATCTCGGTTCCGACCATTTAGTTAGTGTTTCTTCAGTGCACGAAAACAAAATTTTTCAAATCATCAATTCATTACTTGCCGGTGCACATGTATAGGTCCTTAATCATGGTTAATTCTTTAAGCTACAATCTAAAGTTTCTCAACAAGTTGTTTTCAATATAATAAGAAATGCCTGATTAGGGGTAACATACTAAGTGGGGGACAAATCTACATGCTTCACATCGGCAACCCTATTCCACCGTTTCCGTGAGATTTTGAGCCTATTCACATTTATGTGTTCGCTTGGATTCTTTGGTTTGAGTGTTGCCATTATGTATTTCAATTTCAGAACTTGTGTAGTTTGATGCATATCAAGATCATGAACCAAATGCTTGCACGAAAATGATAGAGGCACTAGGATTAAACCTTTGTTTGAAAGCCTGTTTCTTTGTTTTATTTTACCCACTACCTTAACATGATCCCTTAGTTGCCACTATTGAGCCTTTACCTATTCGTTTGTTAAAACCCATTTACACTACCCATTTAGCCTTTAGCCTTTTTTTTTTAAACCTTGTGTGGTGAAATCCGAGTAAATTTAGGTCTAGTAGTTATGTATTTTTGTGTATTTTGTTTAGTCAAAGAAAAAAAAAGTGATATATTGGGTCAAAAGACCAAAGCGCAAAAAAAAAAAAAAAAAAAAAGAGTGAATGAGAAAAAAAAAGGAAGAAAAAAAAAAGTAGAGCTACGTGTATGGGTCACATTGATCCAAAGTTTAGTGTTCGTGTGTTTAGATTGTTTATATAGCCTAACTACTTGTATTTTCACCACCTTAGCCATTTTTTCTTCTCTTTCTATATTCCTTTACCATACCCTTAACCTTAGCCAAATTACAACCCAATAAGTCCTCTTGATTCGCGCATTGTGTTTGTGTTATTTGGTGGCGATTTGATTGCTATACAAGCTTATGGTAATGATGTGCATATTGGTTTTGAGTGTTCACATATATACTAGTGCATCTTGACTAGTCCAGAAATAAACCGAGTGGTGTGATTAATTGTGAGGGGTGTGAACGCATGTAGACTAGAAACCTGAAGTATGTTAGGCTTGGCCAGGTAGTGTCTTGTTTATATCAATATAAATTGCTTGTTGGGTTATAATTATGTTTGTCTTAAGAAGTGGGCATGACTTTGGACCTTAACTCACATATGGTAAAGAGATGTTTTGATGCGTTTGTCTAATTATTGTCATAGTGTTACAAGAGAGTTTGCTTGAGGACAAGCAAAACATAAGTGTGGGGATGTTGATGTGTTATGGTTGGATGGTCTAATTTGTCATGATTTTGTATGTTTTCACTTGGAATTATGCTTGGAATATGGTCACTTTGTGTGTATTTTGGTTGTGTAGGTTTGCGGCAAAGATATCATGATTTGTTGGAGCTTTACATGTACACAAGGATGGAAACAAAGCAAAGACAAGCATGGACGTAGCCCTATTCTTACTCAAATTTGATATTGGGTGTATTGCATGGGAATTTCAAAGATTCAGGAAAGCTGACTTTAGAGAGGCCGTAGCCCTACTCTCCTGGGCGTAGCCCTACTCCTGCAAACGAACAAAAACGGTTCCAGACGGTTTTTAATGTTTTTCTATGAAGTTTTGACCAAGGAACTCGACATTCAACACAAGGGGGTGCCAAGGGACGACCAAGGAAGAAGAATCTTGAGTGACAAAGCCTTTCTATCATCCTAATCATGTCTTTCACTTCCGAATTCCACACTTCATCATCATTTCACACCATCATGAGTAGCTAAATCATTCATGGTTGCATCAAGGTCTAGGGTTTGATCTCATTTAATATTCAATCTGAATTGTAAGTACATTTGACATGGATTTGCTTTGATTTGTTAAGTACTTGACAGTTTCTTTGTGATTTCATGTGTTTATCATGTTTCAATGTTGAACAATTTACTATTTTGAACACTTCACAACATTGTTTCTTCTATTTGGTGTTTATCATTAGAGAACAAGGTGTTTTGATTGATAGCGTCGGATAGTGTTTTGATAATTGATAATAACCTCATCCTACAACATAAATTATTCGGTCTAGAATCGTTAAAAGAGTTGTTGTTTGATTGAAGAGTCCATTGATTATCCAATGTGTGAATGTGGTAAACTTCACTATGTCTATGTAGTGATTAATGTGCTATTGAATTAGATTGTTTATTGAACGTGCAACCCGATCCTTGGTGTGACCATCTCTTAATTACTTGTGATAAAATCAATCACTTTAGGTTTTACTTTTGCGAATTACTTAATCTAAACAACTCAATCAAAGAATCAAGTTTACATTATGTTCATGAATCAATTGAGTCTAAACACTAACCAAAAGCTCTTCGTGGTTCGACACCCTACTTGCCCTAACTAAAATAAGGTATTTAGGGAAACAATTCTCTCTATCTTTGATCGGTACATCGACGCTGATCAATATCCAGGAGTTGAACAAGTATCATTAATATTATTATAATCATGTTGCACTTGGCGTTTTGATTTTGTGGGTCTAGTATATACTGAATTTGGTTTTCGTTGACGACAGTATGTGATCAGGGCATTTGCAGATGCTTTGGATTCTGTCCCCATGTCTCTTGCTGAGAATAGTGGTCTGCAACCCATTGAAACACTATCTGCAGTCAAAGCCCAGCAAATTAAGGTATTTATCACTCTACTTTCTAGCATGAGGGAGGTGGCAAAATGGGCACAATGGGTAGGTTTTGGGTAATGAATCAAAACATGTAGTATTTAGTGTGGGTTAAAATGCATCGTGTCGGGTTGACCACTCATTTTTTTTCTGAATTTATTTAACGTATTAATATAGTTATAAAAGCTCTATTGTCATAATAGTTTTGCCGATTTATGAGTTTTAAGCATTTGAAAACACTTTTGATCTTTCTCAACCGATTTGACCTTTTTAGCTAATTTGTTTTATTTTCTGTTCACTTGACTAGTTGGTTAATTGCTTTCAGAACAATGTTTGTGTGCTGTCCTGCTGTGTTGTAATATATTTGGTTTACTTGTGTAGGACAACAATCATTGCTGTGGTATAGACTGCAACGATACTTGTACAAATGACATGCGTGAGCAAAATGTCTTCGAAACCTTAATTGGCAAGCAACAACAGATCTTGCTTGCTAGGCAAGTTGTCAAAATGATCTTGAAGATTGATGATGTCATCTCGCCATCGGAATATTGATGTCTGTGGTTCCTACCTTCAAGTTTTGCAACTGATTTATTGTTGATGAACCTAGTCTGTTTCGTACTAGGTCTGCCGTCATTTTTCCGCAACCATGTTTGCATTTCCCTTTATTCTAAGAAATAGACATTTTATTCTAAGAATTGATTCTTGGTGGATTATAGTGGCATTAGAGAACAATTAAATAAAAGCAATGTCTTAATTAATAATAAGGATGGATGCATATGATAATCATATAAGCAGGCAACTTATTAGAATAATCTTGTTATAATCAAATGAAACTGAATATTTACACCTTTAGTATTTTCTACACACCTATCAACAATTTTACATTCTATACAGATCCTTCTGTTTCTATGTACACATGGAAGGAAGTTACAGACACCAGACTTTAAATAAAAAAAACAAACAATTCATCATATGTAAAGATTAGCAGCAGTCATCATAGGATTCTCCTAACTGAGATCAATCTCGACCCGTTCAGGGGTCGGCCTTTCGGTTTGGTTAGCCACAAGTTCCACACCGAGCTGACCTTTGTCACCCGCCCCAAATGCATATAGTTTCCCTGTTTCTGTTAGTGCAAATGTGTGTGCATTCCAATAGATGGAGTTTGTAAGGCTGACTTGTACCACCCTTTCGTTAATTTGCTTTAATGATGTCACTAACTTTGGGCTCAATATTTTAGCATGCTGAATCCCCTATGTATCAAACACGCAAATATAATTTAAGAATTCGACACAAAATCTTAATAAAACTGGAAAATGTAAAGGATTAAAAGGAGTGCAAACCTGTGCATCAACATCTGCAGTATTATGCCCGAGACTCGACGATTCACCACATCCAAAAGAATAAACATCGCCATCATTAGAAACAACAAAAGTGGTATAATCCCCTGTAGCAACATGTACAGCTTTTACATTGCTTAAAGATTCAACCACTTTTGGAACCGAATCACAATCTTCATTCCCATGGCCTAAGCAACCGTATCGGCCCCAGCCCCATGTGCACACCCTGCCATCAGTCCCAACCACGGCTGCATGCCATGCACCGGCTGCAACCACCATCGGTTGTAGGTTTAAAGTTTGAAACTGTTCTATCAGTCTTGGCTGTTTCTCATCGCTTTTCGTCCCATGCCCTAATTTTCCTCCTAACCCACATCCGACTGAGTACACTGACCTGTTTGAGAAACCAATTTAACATGATAATTAGTGTCGGAATCAAGATTTTTCACCAGCATACGTACTACAACCTAAAAGCAGCTTTTATAAAAAGTAACAAAATTATTGAAACTCACATGCCAGTAGGTTGACAAGCCAAAGCAAGAAGATAGCAATATCCAGCCACAATCTGAACCACAGGTATATTTTCAAGTGGGCCCAACAATGGGCGTGGTTCAAGATCGGTTGCTTCGGTCTGGTGACCGAGTTTATTCTCTTTACCCCAAGAAAACGTGTAGACTCTTCCTTCTCGTGATAATACAGCGGTAAAGAAATTTCCAATAGCAGCTTGTACGACGAATATGTCTTTCAAAGACTCGACTATTTGAGGAGTGTTGACTTGTTTACTTCCTTGAGCTCCATACTCTGCTTCCCCAAATGAGTCTTTTCCAAAGGCGTAAACCTGCCCTGAATCACTGATTAGCATTGTTCGACCTGCCCCTGCTGCTGCGTGTATTATACGTATTCCTGCCAAAGATCTACAACATACGCAACTAATTAATACAAAGGGATTGGTAAAGACAAAAGGTGGCAATTTCGACCCAAAGGGTAAATGGGTCTATATAAAATCACATTTTATTTCCATCTGGTTAAATGGGTAGAACGTAATAACTTGGATAAAACGTGAAACGATTCAAACGGGTCAAAAGTCACATAATAGTGATTTTTTAATGGACAACTCTTACTGTATCCTAATTCACTTTATTCAGAAAAGTAGATTAGCATCAAAACAATGCAATTTTGCTATTATATTTAACATGCTAATTATTTACAAAATGTTGATAAAATGAGTTATAGGTCAACCCAACCTATACCAAAAATGCCATTTTTGACCCATTAACCAACAAGGTGACTGATTCGACCAGTGTATTAGAAATGGGTTGATTTTAATTGCAATGTTCTATGTTGTTCAAATGGGTGCATACACGAATAGTAAAAAATCACCGACATCATGTTCAAAAGCTTAGACTTGAATAAATCATTTTTTAGAATAATAGAATTTTATTATAATACTATACTTTTTATAACCGAATTTAATAGACCCAACCCAGCCTGTTTAAAAAGAACCAGTTGTGAACCGTTTAACCAAATGGCCCGCCCACATCGTTATTGTCACTCCAAGTAGAAACAGGTCAAAACTTTAATGAATCAAGAATTGAAACCTGATTAAGCGAGGCCGAGACTCCTCTTCGGTAGTTCCATGACCTAATTGGCCCGAGCTATTTGACCCAAAAGTATAAACAGACCCTTTTGAAGTCACGGCAATACTATGGCCCGGCCCGGCTATAGCCTGAGACTTTTCCCTTCTAGAACATGTTTCTCCAGCCAACAAGAATCTCAAAACCAATTTCCAAGAACCCCCACATCTTAGTTTCAAATCTTCGCGTTTTTCTAAATTCATTGGTTTAAAAATTGCTCTTTTTTCGCACATATCAAGAGCCGCAAGCTCAGATAAACAGAGCTCATGATCAGGGGCAAAATGGGCAGGTTGCCTAAAGAAAGAACATGTAGCCTGCAAACAAACACAAATTTTCACAAAGAAATCTTTTTTATCTTTAAAATATCAAAAAATGTTAACTTGCCTCTAGTTTTGCTAGATCTTGTGGGTCAAGATTACAACCAGTGAGAACATGAAGAACAATTGAAGGGTTTGCAGATAATGGAAATTCTCCTGGTGTTGCATCTCCGAAACAATGTCGGGTTTGTCGATTTAACGATGGACTTGTGGGCATGGAAACGGGTTGATCGGGAATGTTGGGGTATTGAATACTTTGCGTTCCACTCGTGGTGGCATCCATGGGCACTGCTCAATTCTGCAGTGCCCGAATTAATTAAGATGAGAAGATTGAACTGCTAGAAGTCACATAAAGATATGTTAAAAATAAACACATTATTATTTCTTTTGGTCTAAAACTGGTAGAATAACATTACTTCTTTATTCAATTTCCAGAATTTAGAGGGATGTGCATCTTTACAATGGATTCCATTGTAGAAACACAATCCAAACACCCCATTAGTTTGAAATGAGAACGATAAATACCTTGAACTATTGCTTAATCCAGAACCCTCAAGTCCCAAAAACTACAAAAAAAAAAAAGATCTAACATCAGAAACAATTAAAAGAATTTAAAAAATACACACCCATTGCATATAAAATACAGAAATTGTACTAAATTAATCAGAAAATTTCAGGGAAAACAATTCTCATCAATCAATCAGACAGACGTGTGTTGTTGAATATGATTAACAAATTAAGTCAAACAAAGGGGGGTTGTTTATATAAATAAACCCACAGAGGAAACAATACTGTTGCTTCACGAAAGGATATTCTATAAAAAAGAAAACTTTCAACCAAAGCATCAGATGAATAATAAGATTGGTTGGATTCAAGCAAACAAAACAAAGAATCACGGAATCTGTGAACAAAAGCATGATCAATATTTATTCAACCACAGGAGGCATCATCCTGATCATCCAGTGAACACGTGTAATCAAAACAGAAACATATTATTAATCAAAACAGGGGTAAGTTTGATTTCCAGTGGGATAACATAAAGGTTGCACATTTACGACCATGAAAGATAAAGAAAACAGAAGGAATAACATTTGATTGATAAAGCATAATCCGTCTGAAAAACCCACCAAGAAAAAAAGAAACTTTATGCGGAAGTGTTGATGATTTTGTAGGTTAAGAAATGATTGTTGGAAGAATTTAGGAGGGAGGGAGAGAGAAAGAGGGATTTTATTTATCGTTATTGATTGAATGAATGAAAGAATAAGAGAAGGAAGGAAGGGGTGGGAGAATAGATAATTTAGGAAGGAAGGAGGTTTTGTTGTGTATGTTGTTATGTAATGGATATCCAATAAATATTGGGGTTCTGTTTTTGTATACGTTTCTATTCTATGATTCAAGATCACCACCTCCTAATCCTAATCCTAATCCTAACTTCTATTTTCTTTTGGATAAAAATAGATAAGACTTTTTATTTTGATTTTTTATTTATGATACATTTTTTTAACACCAAACTAACATATTCATAGAGACTTATATCTATACATTTGAACCCGTAGAACTAAAATATAAACATGTTAATTGGGATCTATAGCTCCTTCATCATCATCGACACTGTCACAGTCTTGCCATCACTGTCACCCGCTATTGCTATTGCTACCATTATCGTGGTTGTGGATAGGCCCATTACGGACACCATCAAATTCTAATTTGTTTAACAACTTAATAAACTAAACATTTTTATTATTATTATTTCAATAAAAGTGTAACATAAATTGCAATTTCTTTACGATTTTCAATTACTTCATGTTCCAATATTATTTGATAAATTTAAATCTGAAAACTAATTTCCTTATGTTCCAATTCTTTTGAGGGATTACAATTTCTCAATAAATGTATATAAACCGACCTTAATCAAATACGTAGATCAACTTATATGAAACGTCCTTTATTGCCTGCCACGGTAAGTGAAATGTACTTAAGAACCTTGGAAGCAACTTGAATATACTTTCAATCAACCGAATTAACAATATTTAAAGTATTTATTGTATGATGATAAGTTAAATAATAAGAAATTGATTAACGTATTGACATGCATACGTTTCATGACGAAAGTAAGCAATCATATTAAAAACATGGATAAAAGTAAAATATATTCCACTTTTTATTATGTTATTCCACAATTATTCGAATTCAATACTTTCTTTAAATACCCTTTAACTTCTCACTCTTCAACCATGACACCCTCTCGACTTCTTGTAAACCAACTAAGAGTCATCAAGCAACCACACATTTGATACATGACGATGCCAAACTTATACCCCTTATACGCATTATATTATTAATCAACATATACCCCTAATACACATTATTATCAACATAACATATATCGGTAGCAACTAGCAAGAGAATGTAAAGACCGAACCATAAAATTAAATTATTGAAATCTCTTATAAAAACGGGTTAGCTTTCTTCTAGACCTCAAAAAGGTGCTTTTTAATTATCTAGTGTTCGATCGTGACTTCTTGAGGAATGAACCCTTATCATGCAATTGCCGAGACAATACATCACATATTATAAAATAACTATACATGTTACTTTACATTTAAGAGACGTTAGCTTCCTTTTTTTTTTCTTCCTAACAATTTTTTACCTCTAAATACCACCTAATCTTGTACTTGAGAATTTGAACACCACTTTTGTGAAGGACAATCACCATACCTCTAGACCACTAAGTGTCATGGATCTTTAATTTTATTTAACAAATCAAAATTTAAATTTACATGTTTATATGATTTGTAATCAAAAGATGAATCAATTAACAATATAATAAAAGAAAATGCTTATAGCCATTTTATGATACCGAATTCACATCCTTTTGTATAGCATCAGTAGAACTAAAGTTGATAGAAATGAACTGAAATATTTTCAAGTTGGAGGGTCCAAATATGTTTGAAGACCTATTTGCTGGTACTTAAAGGTAAAACTCTTATTATATTTCATTCGTTAGATGCTCACTCCACGAGACTTGACGTAGACGGCAACCCATCGAGCTTTTTTCTCCCTCAATCATGTTATGGGTACGAAATATTAGTAATGTAGGAATTCCGTGGTATAATTTTTTCTTTTATTTCATGAAGCCGGTTCATAATATTTATGTGTTTATTTTGTTACAAGGATTAGTCAAAACACTTTTGACAAATAAAAATACATGTATATATATGTCATTCAAAATAAACTTTAACTAGTTAAAACTATATATACATTTTTAAGCAACGGAAGCGTGTGTAACAAATGTAAGATTAAATATATTATGGTATAATATTTAATCTAGTAGCCATTATAATCATTTACATTATATAGATCAAAATATATAACAACCTATTAAATAATTAGTTGGTAATTGTTGATGGACCATATTACCCTTATTAACTAATTAGGTTTCCTCCTGGGTGCTTATATAAAGGAGTCTTATGCTGAGGTTGTAGGGTTACACAGTTAGACACAAAACCCATAAGCATAACATCATCATCGACCTCCTCTCCTATATCGTTTCCCTTGTCGGTTTTCTTAGTCCCCATAATTAGATTGCACCCTAAGGAGGAACCAGATCAAGCTGACAATCATGTCAAACACTACTGCTTGCCTGTCTGATGCAATCAAAGGTATGTTTTCATGTTTTACATTATGTTCAAAACAGAACTGAACCAACATGTGGTATCAGAGCGTATGTTGATTAGTCAGTTCTGTTTTGTATCCGAAATTTGGTATAAAAAACTGGAAAACAGCTTTGAAAACCCAATAAAATTCCGTTTTTGCCATCCGAAATCCTCATTACGGATGATTTCGGATGATTACGGATCTGGGTTTCATCATCTCGAATGCATCTCGGATCATTACGGATCATCTCTGATCATTACGGATCATTTCGGATCATTACGGATGATTTCGGATCTGGGGTTTCATCATTACGGATGCATTTCGGATGAATATTTGAATGCTTTATCTTAGGGTTCATCACATGTTCATAAGAAAATTCGAAAATTCCTTAAGTTTTGGAATGAATTTGGATTATTGGGTGTTTTTTTCCTGTTTTGATCTATTTTATCTACTTAACAATTTTCGAAATCTGTTAATTTTATTAATGGATATAATTTTTGAAATAAACAGATAAATATAACTAACTTTTAAACAGGAAACATAATCCCATAATCCCAAAATTTGGGGATTTTGAACCTTATCAATTAATAACTGCTTAAATTAAGGATTTTATGGCTTGAGGAACACATTTCGGATGATCATTCCGGATGACCATTCCGGATGAACATTTGTTCGTCCATCACGGATCAATAACTAACTGATCATTCCGGATGAACATTCTGGATGGACATTCCGGATGGACATTCCAGATGAGCATTTGTTTCATCCATTACGGATCAATAACTGCCTGATCATTTCGGACCATCTCGGATTTAGTGTCACGGATCATTTCGGACTAAGCATCACCATTTCCGATGAATCCAAGACATAATTCATCCGAAATCATGCGTCTTGGACACATCCGAAATCATCCGAGATCATCCGAAATCTTGAGTGTTCATAAAATTTCAAGACTTATTCGAAATCCTATTACTTTATTAAGCAGCTAATATGAACTAAATTTTAGCTCGGGGCTTCGCCCCGAACCCCGTGCAAGGGGCAGCGAACTCACCGCGGAGTTCGATCCGCGCTAACAGGTAGTTTGCTATTAAATGATTGGTTTTGTAAATACTTAGTTAATTAGTAAGGATCAAATAATGTTTTACAAAACCAAAATGGCTTTACTTGAATGAGCTTCTGATGTATCACTTCTGGCCAAAGCTGACCTGATGCATCTACTTATCGTTCAAGTATTACGAAAGCTATGTTAAGTGTGCATCATAAACATGAATGTCTTAATATCTGGCCAAAGCTGATTTAATTCCTTCATAGATGACATACTTAACAAGTGCATAACTAAAGTGATTGCCTCAATTTCTGGCCAAAGCTGATTTGTTACAACCACTTTGCACACATGCTTAAATGATTACACTTCTGGCCAAAGCTGATTTGTCTTCGTTTAAGTAGAACTTTAAATAAGTCTATTATTTTGATGTTAGTAATAGACATATCACAACCTCTTCACACAATGATTCTTATATTAATAATCCTTAATTAATTTTTATGATCATTTCGTCTGCCTTATTCTTAGTACCCATAATTTTACTCACTATAATTTTCTTCTATAAGTCTATATCTCATCCACTCTAATTCCTAAATCTAATATGTTTTGCTTAAAGTTTCTATAAGAATTAGCTCTTAAATTAAATCCTTGATTATCTCTTAAGACACGATAATCCTATTGCTCTCTTCTGATAAAGCACTACAGATGAAAAGTAGAGCATGATGATTAGGATAAATCGAACATGATGTCTCTTATGATAATCAAGAATAAGTGATGTCACTAAAAGGTTATTCCAGATTAAGTCTTTCCTAAGACTAATCTATAATTGTGGAATAATCACTAGAACTCCTAAGATGCATGCCTTCATTTAAAATTATAAATTATAAAGCTAAGTGGTATATGTGAATACATAATAATGTACAATACCATGACCCATAAAGTTAAGGGCTTACGCATGGAAATAAGTACATTTTTCCAGTACATTACATACTAAGATTTTCACTTGTACAATTTGATGCATTATAAATCAACTATAACACTCAAAAGTACCAAAGTATAATGAGTGTGTTGATAAGCAACATATGTACAAAGAAATAAATGTTTGAAACTGGAAAATAAGATGTTATTCACCTTACAACCACTAATAGTTTAAAAGAGGATTGTTCTAAGGTCCATAGACAAATTACAAGTAAAAATTCCAACTTTAAGGTTCTTCAAGGGAAAATCTCAGTGCATAATTATGCCATTAGACTAGACATAAGCAACGAGACTATCCATTATTCAGAAGAACAGTTGGATAAATTAATTAGGTAGTCACTTACTAATGATATTTAAGTCTGCTAATTTTAATATTCCTATTAACACATGATTAGTTGACTCTAGTTCTAAACGTTTCCTTACCAGAAGTCAAACAAATAATTAACATGAGAGTTAGTGACAAAATTAAATGTTAAGGCTATAAGAACCATAATAAGCAGTCTTCTAACAACGCTTTTCGATACCTTATATATTCTGAAGATTAATCAGAATATAGTATCATAATTAAGCAAAGTTATGAACGTTGTGAGGTTTGCATAGTCAACATAAAGTCACACTTACCTTAAACTCTCATCTTATTTGTTCTAAATATCTGGATTGAAACATTACTAAGATGGAACTAGATGATACCTTACACTTTCACAACTTTTGTCATCATGCAAATGAGAATTTGACAAAAGGAAAATGAGACTTATAAATTTCATCCATTATAACCAAAATTCATGAGAAATCATAACATGGTTAATGAGGATGATTTTTTATCCAATCTCATTCTAAGTGATTTTAAATCATGACGTTACAGCCCTAAATATTACTTGGCTTAAGGAATAAGTATGGGTCCATCATAAGTCATTCATTGACATTCGTGGAACTTATTCCAAATGAAATATTCGGACATAATTCATTTATCATTTGAAAGACTATCAACTTGTATCTAAATTTTGTCGCATATGGCCCACGGTCTTAGAAGAAATCTATTCATATATATATATACTTAATAAGATTTCTATTAGATATGTCCCTAAAGTTTCTTTTGATATCTGGACATTAAAGAAATCAAATAAAGTCTAACGTATATGTGATAGGTTCCCACGTCACGTAGCTCATTGAAACTTTTCTTGTAGCATTCTAGAGATATTAAAGATCAGTGGGAGCATTAAGTGTTTTAAAACAACTTGCAATAGTTGCAAGAGGTGGGGAGTGAAAATTTTACATTACCTCAATTTGCACCTCTTGTACAAGACACCACTCCATCACGACACTGTTCTATCAAAACTCATCTCCTTAAATCTAATGCTACTCTTACAAAAGTTTCATTGTTGCTTAATTGTGGGCACACTTAGATTTCTTACCTGAACTAACATAATCCTCAACAAGAGAAATCACAACGACTAACGTCATTAATTTATGTTTCTCTATTAGAATTTGTTGGTCGTTACATATTGACCCTAAGCATGCTGAGTTCCTAAAGATTTCTAAGGTCGGTGGGAGCAGTCAAAGTCCTTATTATGACTTGCAAGGAATACAAGAGGCGGGGGGAAGAGTGTCATTAAATTTCACTCCGAATTTAACTCCGATTACACCTCTTGTACACCATACTGCACCAAATCTTACAAACTTAGAATCCTGAAAATGATAGCAACCTAACCAAGAGCTAATCCATAAAACTGAAACTTTTAAAACCCAATAATCAACTCAGTAGGTCATCTAGGTTTAAAAGCCTACTAACTTTGATGATTACATAACCTCCATAACTGAAGTTGAAATGGATTTTGGAAAAAATTACTGATCCTATCTCTTCTAATTAAGCCATTAGCGTCAATTAATCTTCTGAATGGAATAAAACAGTTTTCTAGTAAAACTGATTTTATGTGTTCGTATAACGTTTGGGATTTGATTGAATTACCTTAGAGTGTTCATAACAAAACCAAATCCTAATATAAACGTTAAGACACAAAGGAGCATGATTGATTGTCAAAGGTTACACTCAGAAAGAGATGAATTATCAAAGAGTCTTTCTTACCTATCTTACAGAAGATTTCTTTGAGGATCATCACTGTTCTAGTAGCTTATAATAGTTTAAAGCTACATTAGATGAACATTATTAACAATTTTCATAACAAATGGCTGACACATTTACATGTTCATTAGATAACAACCTAAAGTTTCAAACTGAAGGTTAAAGAACACTTTATTTGTAATCTAATAATATCCATGTATGGGTTAATGCAAACATCATAATGTGATGAAAAGTTAACGTAATTATTTTCATCAACAACCAAGTGGATTAATGTACCTACCTCAAAATGAGTGGGAGCAACTAAGATAAACTTGTCTATATAGATGATATTCTTTTGACAAGTATATGTTACATAAGTCAAAGCATTGTTAACACAAACTTTGATATAATAGATCTCAGAGATATCTCTTATGTAATAGATATCATAACACACCGAGATAGACCCAATGGGACATTAGTTTCGTTCCATAAGTTTAACATTGAATGGGTCCTTACATATGTAACAAACATTAATGCTCGCTTTTAGAGGATAATAGGATAAATGAGATTATTTCCTTACGCTTCATTAATTAGAAGCCTTATTGTCACACCCCGATTTCCACGTGTCACCGGTGGGCCCGGTGGGGAGTATCGTGACGTGGTTGGCAACGTAATAGTCAAACAACACAATAATCAATATGCACAGCGGAAGCAATTTTAAAAATATGATACAACCGAATTTAATATTGTAATATCAAATGTCACAATATTCGGAAGTTTATCCACAGATGGATCGAAAAGAAAATAGTATTAATGGTTCAACAGACTTCAGGCATCTTAAGCTTGCGAGACTTCTAGTGATGCTAAGGAGAAATCCCAGCCAATTTCGCTTAGTACCTGCATTTAATCTTTTTGGGAAAATACGTCAGTTTACACTGGTAAATACATTCAACTGACTCATTTTGGAAAATGATTGAAAATTGGTTTGGATGCACGTGGCATAAACATTTTATTTAACTTGGGAGAATTATTTAATATTATAATCTTGTGAACGAATTACATGTTCCTTGTGCGTTCAGTAGCCCGGATCTTGTCCGGGTTAAAGATCAATAGACACACCACATTGTTCTTTTGTGCACTGACGAGTGTACGCCTACACCCCGCGCTTAAGTCGTGGCCATTTCGTAAAATGATGCCGAGGATATCCGGGACATGGTCATTAACCCCCCAAAGGCTTTAAGTAACAAGACTGTTTAAACGAGCCGATCAAATTATTCAACTACCCACCTAACGGTGGAGATTTGATGCCCGATCAAGCGGTATGCTATATACCGTAACCCAAGCCCGTATAGGGAAAATAAGTTAAAAGTATTTACCTGAGTAAGTATTAATCACAATAAGCAAAATGCACGTAGCTTTTACTGGTTCTCCTAATCTGGAACGAAGGTTTAATATAACCTATTAGAATCCTAACGGGTCTTTAATTAAGCTTAGGCTTAGACCGGCTAGTTTCAAAGATACGGTTCGTACGCACGATTAAGCGAAGACCGGATAGAATGTGATTTAGACCCGACAAGTTTGAAGACTTGTTTAATATGGGTTTATTATTCACATTCTGGATTTTGAGATAAAACCGTTAAGGTTTGACCCGTTTCGGCTAATTTATGTAAACTTGTTACATAAACCGAACCGTACGCGTAATAAGCGTGACGGGTATTCATGAGAGCTATATACAGGTTTCCTAAGTTAATTATGCTTCAAATATGTTGTGACATCAGTAAGATGTCTTTCATTATGCCCGAAACGTGTTTAAACACAAACTAGGCCCCGTAGGGGTAGTTTGGTCATTTAAAAGTTTATAAAAGAGTTTAAGTAACAATCTGAGTTACAGGTCTGATGTAATCAGCAATTATACTCAATTTTCTAAGTTATATCAGTAGGTTAAAGTATATGTGTGAAATCTATCAGTTATAACCAATTATGCACCGTAGGGGCATTTTGGTAATTTCACATAAGCCGAAAAGCTAAAAACTGAAGTCTGAGTTTATCAACCTTAGCTTACTGTTAATATGTTCCAATTTGCCTCTTATATCAGTAGGTATCAACCCGGGTATGTTCAATATAATTTTTAATACATACTATGCGTTAAAAACGCTAAATAAGGCGATTAAAGGCCATTCCTGGGTTCGATACTTAAATCTGATATTTTTATATTTCCAGAAGGCTTAAAATAATTTATTTATCATATGTGATCAGTAGCAAAAGGTTTGGAGTCGTTTAGATATGTAAAACTCATTTTATGGCCCGTTAGGGCAAAACCTACAATTACCGGATTAAGCCTACGACTACTAGTTATGCTCAGCCTAAAATTAATTAAAAATCTTTAAAAATCCCAAAATAATATATTACATCAGTGGGTATTTAGTTTGATACCAAAAAGTAGGCTTAACTAGGCTATACGCTAATTACGCCGTTTTATTAACATAAAGCTTTAAATTTGCGATAATGATCATAACTCTTAATCTACAAGTCAAACTAATGTCGAACTTTGCATACAAGTTTATATATCAGTAATTAATGTTTCTACTCTTTTACATTTCCAAACATCACGTTTTAAGGTAATAAGGGCATAACGGTCAACATATGAGCAATTAACGGAAACATGCATATTAATTGGATAACTAATGAACCAAGGTGTAACATCACAGAGGGTTATTCTAACATGTAACCTAGTCCAATTAAAGCTCTGAGGCATTTCTAAAACATGCCTAAACGGGTCAGAACTGAAGGTCAAAGTGAAAGTCAAACTATGTGACTTTCGGTTCCGAACCGGGTCTAAACAGGAAATTGTCGGGTTGAACATGTTTAGACATATTCTTACACTTATTACCAAGTTATAACAATGATCAATCAGGTTGTATATGGTCTACATTGCTAATTATGCATAAATCGCTTTTTAAACTTTCTGTTGACTTTTTAAGTACACGTTTGACCCGACTTTTGACCTGGTTAGAGTGGTAATCAGGGGGAACCCTTTTGAGGGTTTATTACCCACATAAATACCAACTGATACCTACTTTTAATTCAAGATATGACTGAGCCATTGTTGACTAATCTCGAAGTCAAACCGTAATTACGACGGTTTGACTTTTAGCTAAATAACTAAGCTAAACTCAATTTAGAAAGGATTAGAACACTTACTGAAGTCCTAAGCTTGATTAGGGAACACTTGAGAGGAAGTTGAGCTCCAGAAGTGATCCACAAATGCAGATGAAGGTGTGAAGAAAGTGTTGAACACTTGTGGCCTTTTATAGTGAATTCAATCACCACAAGGTGTTGACAACAAGGTCTAGCACACACCACAACCTTCCCACATGTGTCCTAGATGCTTAGGGGGTGTTTTAGGGGTCAAGAGATGTGGAGAAACGAGTTAGAATCGAGCAGATTGCACTCAGCAGGCAACAACCCAAAGTTTTCGGAGCTGGGCACCCCTAGCGTGACGCTAGGCCCCCCTCGCGTCGCGCTAGGCGTCCTCTGATCAGAACTTTTGATTTTTGCGATTTGATCCTTGGCTCTTCAAAATTTGATTAGGCACTTGTTTTCTTGCAGTTTAAACCCTCAATGTTGATCTATAAGGGCTTTAAAACATATACCCACTTTGTTAGGTCCCCGGTTAACTTCGTTGTCACCCGAAAAGTCCTAACATTCAACGTTTACGCTTTAACCCTTCGCACACGAATTTGATCATAACTTTCTCATACGATAACGAAACTTTATGAAATTTTAATCGTGCATTCTAGTGAGCATAATTTACCGTTACAAAGCTTCGGGTTTGTCAAAAGGTCACTCAGAGGTATAATTTAAACATGTTGACACATTTAGCCCCTGTAGTTTGAAATCTCTCACTTTTAGCTTCGTATGATCCATGATTTATTCATTTGAAGGTATGAGCACCATGTAGGGTTAATGTACATTATATTTATTCACAGTTGACACTTAGAATACGTATATTCACATACTTTCCATGTTTGTCAACTTTAGTCCTTCTATAATATTTCTTTCACACGTTTAAACATTTGACACGTGTCTACACATTATAGGACGTGAATTTTCGAGGTGTTACATCCTCACCCCCTTAAAATAAATCTCGACCCGAGATTTACTGAAATAAGTAAGGGTACTTTTCTTTCATCGTGGATTCAACCTCCCACGTGTATTCGGGACCTCTACGGGCATCCCATTTGACCTTTACAATAGGTACGTGCTTCCTTCGAAGCTTCTTTACCTGTCGATCTTCAATCGACAAAGGTTTTTCCACAAACTTCAAGCTCTCATCTATATGCACATCCGTATGTGGTATAACCAGTGATTCATCAGCGAAGCACTTCTTCAGATTGCAGATGTGGAACACATTGTGAATTCCACTGAGCTCTTCCGGTAAGTTTAACTTATAGGCAACTGACCCGACACGTTCGATAACCTCGAAAGGTCCTATGTATCTCGGGCTTAGCTTGCCTTTCTTACCAAACCACATCACTCCTTTCCAAGGTGACACTTTAAGTAGGACTTTGTCACCTACTTCGAAGTGAAAATCCTTACGCTTAGGATCAGCGTAACTCTTCTGCCTATCTCGGGCAGCTTTGAGACGGTCACGAATCTGGACAATCTTGTCTGTTGTTTCGAACACGATCTCTGGTCCTGATAATTGGACATCTCCAACTTCCGCCCAACAAATAGGCGATCTACACTTTCTACCGTATAATGCCTCAAAAGGCGCAGCCTTAATGCTGGTATGGTAGCTATTGTTGTAGGAGAATTCGATTAATGGTAGGTTCTTATCCCAACTACCTCCCAAATCGATCGCACACGCACGTAGCATGTCTTCCAACGTTTGAATAGTACGCTCACTCTGACCGTCAGTCTGAGGATGGTAAGCCGTACTAAAATTCAAACGTGTGCCCAAAGATTGTTGGAAACTCTTCCAAAAATGTGACGTGTATCTAGTATCTCTATCAGAGATAATAGCCACAGGTATGCCATGTAAGGCTACAATCTTATCAACGTATAATTGGGCTAACATGTCGGAGCTATAAGTCTCCTTGATGGGTAAGAAATGTGCTGACTTAGTCAGTCTATCAACTATAACCCATATTGTATCATTTCCTTTCCTTGTCTTAGGTAACTTGGTGATAAAATCCATAGTTACCATTTCCCACTTCCACGTAGGAAGTTCAGGCTGTTGTAGCAAACCTGACGGTTTCTGATGCTCGGCTTTGACTTGCGCACATGTCAAGCATTTAGCGACATGAGTGGCTACAAACTTCTTCAAGCCTATCCACCAATAATTTGCCTTTAGATCCTGGTACATCTTATCAGCTCCAGGATGAACGGAGTATTTGGAACTATGGGCTTCTTGGAGGATGACATCACGAAGTCCTCCATAAATTGGAACCCATATTCGTCCATTCAATTTCAGAAGTCCGTCCTTGCTAAGAGATAACTGCTCCTCAGTTACTCCTAACTTTTCATTAGGATAGTTAGCTTCCAACACAGCTTCCTTCTGTGCAGCTAACAACCTTTCCATCAGACTGTTCTTTATCTCCATGCGCTTGGCATTGATTCGGATGGGTTTCACCCTCTCCTTTCTACTCAAGGCATCAGCGACTACATTCGCCTTGCCGGGATGGTATCTGATTTCACAATCATAATCATTTAAAGTTTCCATCCAACGGCGTTGCCTCATGTTTAATTCCTTCTGATTAAACAGATGTTGAAGGCTCTTGTGATCAGAATAGATCACACACTTAATCCCATAAAGATAATGCCTCCACAGTTTTAGTGCGAATACAACGGCACCCAATTCCAAATCGTGGGTGGTGTAATTCTTTTCATGCACCTTTAACTGTCGTGAAGCGTAGGCAATAACTTTGCCTTTCTGCATAAGCACACACCCCATGCCAGTGTGCGAAGCATCACAATAAACCACAAATTCTTCTATCCCATCTGGCAATGTTAGTACTGGGGCGTTGCTCAGCTTTTGCTTCAAAATATCAAAGGATTCTTGCTGCTTAGGGCCCCAAACAAACTTAACCTTCTTCTTAGTTAAAGAGGTTAGGGGTGCAGCAATCCTTGAAAAATTTTCAATGAAACGCCTGTAATATCCTGCCAATCCCAGGAAGCTACGAATCTCTGTAGGCGTCTTTGGTTCTTGCCAGTTCATAACTGCTTCAACCTTAGCGGGATCCACTTGGATACCACGCTCACTAACCACGTGTCCAAGGAATTGGACTTCTCGAAGCCAAAATTCAGACTTGGAGAATTTGGCATAGAGCTTCTCCTGATGTAGAAGTTCGAGAATACACCGAAGGTGTTTCTCATGGTCAGCTTGATTCTTCGAATAGATAAGAATGTCGTCGATGAAAACGATGACGAATTTATCTAAGTACGGCTTGCAAACGCGATTCATGAGATCCATGAACGCAGCCGGTGCATTAGTGAGCCCAAAAGGCATCACTAGGAACTCGTAATGACCATAACGAGTCCTAAATGCTGTTTTGTGCACGTCTTCATCTCTGACCTTCAGTTGATGGTAGCCTGACCTCAAATCAATCTTCGAGAAATAACTTGCCCCTTGTAGTTGATCGAACAAATCGTCGATTCTGGGCAGAGGATATCTATTCTTGATCGTGACCTTATTAAGCTCACGATAATCGATGCACAGACGCATCAATCCGTCCTTCTTCTTGACAAACAGGACTGGCGCTCCCCAAGGAGACGAACTAGGTTTTATGAAACCCTTGGCTAGCAATTCGTCTAGCTGTGTCCTCAACTCCTTCATTTCTGTGGGTGCCAATCTGTATGGTGCTCTAGCAACTGGTGCTGCTCTGGGAATGATATCGATTCTGAATTCCACTTGTCTATCTGGTGGTAAACCAGGTAGATCTTCCGGAAACACTTCTGGGTAATCAGAAATGACAGGGATGTCTTCTATCTTTGGTTTAGGCTCTTCAATTATCACTTACGCCATGTAGATGACACACCCCTTCTTCAAACACTTGGAAGCCTTGAGCATAGCCACTTGCTCAGGTAGCCCATACTGGGTATCTCCCCGAATGGTAAGTGATTCACCAGACGGAGTCTTTATTACCACTTGTTTCTTGTTACAGACAATTTGGGCCTGGTTATGAGATAACCAGTCCATACCCAGAACTATGTCAAAACCGGCCAACTTAAAGGGAAGTAAAGACAGAGGAAAAGAATGGTTCTTAATGGATATAACACATCCATCTAACACAGTGGAGACGGTTTCTAGAGAGCCATCTGCTAACTCCACCTCATAGTTCACTTTTAAGGTTTTGACAGGTAATTTCAACAGTTCACAAAACTTATTGTCTACAAACGACTTATCAGCGCCAGAATCAAAAAGTACTCTAGCATATACGTCATTTACAAGGAAAGTACCTGTAATAATGTTGTCGTCTAGAACCGCTTCTTTTGCGTCCATTCTGAAGACTCTAGCATTAGTCTTCTTGGCCTCTTCAGGCTTCTTGGTGTACATAGGGCAGTTGGTTTTAATGTGGCCCTTTTCATTGCAACGGTAGCACGTTGCGTCTTTTATCCTCTTGCAATCCAGGGTTTTGTGATCCGTGGACTTGCATATACCACAAGCATAGGTTTTCGACTGAGTCTGTGAGTTCGACTCAAGTCTGCACTTTCCATAGTGTTGTTTCTTGCAAATTTTGCATTTGGGCTTCTCACCAGAGTGATGCCCTTCTTTCCTTGACTCCGATCCTTTCTTGTTATCACCGTTCCCACGGTGTTTCTTGTTCGATCTACGTGAACCATCATCTTCACGCTTTCTCTTCTCAGCCTCCTTATTCCTCAGCGATCTCTGCCTGACCGCATCCAGAGTGAGGGATAAGGAAATGTCAGCTACTGATCTAAAAGTAGCTGGCCGAGAAGCTTTCACGCTTGCCTTGATCTCGGGGGCTAAACCACCGATAAAACGAGTTATTCGCTTTGGTTCCGGGGTTACTAAATATGGAACCAACCGAGACATAGTGTTGAAGCTCGTTAGGTAAGCTTGACAGTCGAGGTTTGTCATCACCAAGGATAGAAAATCGGACTCTATCTTCTCCACCTCGTGTTGAGGGCAGTAATTTTCCCTGATAAGGGCAACAAATTGATCCCATGACATATTGTACAATGGGATTTTCCCGGTGGCTTGAATCAGAGATCTCCACCATGCTAACGCTTCACCCTTAAAGGACTGTGACACAAACTTAACCACATCCTTTTCAGCGCATCCGCTGATATCTACCACCGTGTCCATCTCGTCAAGCCATGTCATACAATCGATGGCTCCTTTCTCCCCATTAAAATCCCGGGGCTTGCAAGACACGAAGTACTTATAGGAGCAACCCTTGTTACGGGGCTCTTGATTCAGCACTATCTGCTGAGATGGGACACTTTGATGGTTGGTGGACTGACGGTCATCACCATCTTTCTTGGGTCCATCCTTTTTGGGAGGAGGCTTGCTATGAGCCTCAGAATGTGTCTTGGGCTTTGAATGCGGTGCAGATTGGGTCCTACTTCGAGTACCACTATAATCATCATACTGCCGCTCCAGAGCCTGTGTAACAGCGCCGTCTATGATCGCTTTTAATTCAGCACCCGTTAGATTGATTCGGGCGTCATTATTAACCTCCACTGGATGGCTATTAACCTCGTCCGAGTTAGCCATTTAAATTGAACTGTTGCAGAAAACAAGAACAATAGTTTATTTGGGAGTTTATTGTGGAATTGTCTTTTATGGCAATTCATTAACCATGGTAACAGAGACCATATTTGGTTAGTTTATAAATCATATTTATTTAGGATTTCTATAATAATTTATCCTAATTATAAAACAATAACAGTTTTATTTGTGGCACAAAAGGCCTAGTCGCGTGGACATTTTTAATTTAATCTATGATTTCAGAGAATCAAAACATTAAGGTATACTGGCACAATAGGCCTAGTCACAAGGACAATTATAAATTATATGCTCGGATTTCAGAGAATCAAAGCATTTGAGGTTTGAACCTAGTTCATTACCTTTATTTGACAGGGAGTCATAGCTACCACTGTCTTTTGGCTCATATGGAAATGAGCAGGGCCCGTAGGCACTATATTACCAACGTATGGTAAAATATGATCATCTTAATTGATGATCTTAACCCATGATTCAGAGATCATTAAATTGGGTTAGGAATCTTCTAAAGAACCCTTATACATATAAAAATGACATGTGATTTTAACGAATCACGTCTGCCAGGAGTGTTAACATGTTTTCAGATGTTAACTTAGATTTGAATCTTTTGAACAGGTCTTACCATCTTGGCCCGGTCTTATAATGACCAAAAGGCTAGGTTTCACACTTTAAGATTCTTAATTAGTAATTGCATAGGCAGATTATTTCAAAAGGAATGATTTTAATTTATTTATTTCATTTGTAATTTATATACGCACATAATGGAAAACATGAAATTTATAAAACAAACATTCCATTAATTTATTCAAAATATTATACACTGCCCTAAACGGGTCTTTTCAATAAACAATTACCCACGCAGGGGTCAATCAACATACTTGTCCACGCAGGGACTTTAAACTAACATAATAGTCCACGCAGGGACCTTAAACAAACAAACTAGTCCACGCAGGGACTTTAAGCAAACATCATACCCTCGTAGGGGTTAACGGAAAATAGACCCACGCAGGGGTCAAAACAAATACACATACTTACCCACGCAGGGGCTTAAACAGATACAACAAATACAGGCCCACGCAGGGGCTCAACAACAATGGGAAGGATTTAGTGATCCTTCGTGTTCTTCCCTTTGATCAAGCTTGCCAATCCTTGGAAGAAAGTCTGTCTCTCCCTACGGTCACGGTGGAAGCCTCGCTCTACTTCATCCAACCTTTGTAGGATTTCCTCCCTTTCTGGGGGAGAAAACCGTGGCGGCTGCGATTGCGTCCGGATAATGGGTCTAGGAGGTATCGGATATCCCTGAGTCGGGTAACCTACTCCCCATGGATCCCCATAGGGTCCTTGGGTGTTGTAGTTCGCCGCTACCATGTACGGGTCGGCCTCCGCGTAACCATAGTTGTGATGCGTTGGGGGTTCAAACGGGTTGTATGCCATGGAACCCGTATACGCTGGAATTGGGTTGTCAAAACCCATTGGCGGCGGCTGCGGCATCGCTGGGTTGGAAGGCCCACCCATTTGTGGGTCCTCCTGATGTGGCGGGTAGTGGCTGCCACTGGATTGACGTGGGGAACTGAAATGGAAGTCCCCTGCTCGCGCCGACATGCGGGCACCGGTTCTCCTACGCCTTGGCGGTTGAGGAGGTGCCGGCTGAACTGGTGGCGGCGGAGGTGGTGGCGTAACTGCCACAAATCGGGGGTCCCCAGAGGAATCTTGATGATGCTGCTGCTGCTGCTGAGGAGGCGACGAATGGTGAGGAGGTGTATAGTACCATTCGTGCCGAGTGAACATAGCTTGAAAGCTATCCGGACCAACATAGGGTGATCCGTGGAACGAAGATCCGTCGGAGATCTCGATCGGGTGGTTCAGCGTACCACTGGCTGGCTCGACGGGGTCCGTATCCTCGTCCATGTCGTCCGCATTATCTCCAGAGAAGTGATCATCTGGCCCTAGTGGGTTAAAACCCACGGGTTCTTGTATGTAGCCTACCGGATTAAACCGGCCCCGAAATGCAGGTGTAGGGTCACCAAACGAATGATGCGATAGAGATCGCTGCAACGGTATATAGGACGGTTGAGGGTTGTTCGCTCGTAGTCCGGTTGTGGCCCATACGGGTTTTGGACCGGCGGTGTAGAGCTGTGTGATACCGATCTTCTTGCTGGTTCAAACAGGTTTCTCCTGTTCTGCCGAGGGTCGTCACTCTCGGTAGTAGACGGAGCTCGCGCGTGCGATGGTCCAGCTTCATTGTCATTGGGGGCGGTGACTGGCCCCTTGCCTCGTCCTCTCCTTTGGAAGAATCTTGGCGGCATTTTCAAATCCTGTCATAATAATATGAGATAACAAATATAAAATTTAAAGGACAAAACAAAAACCGAATAAGGTGGAATTTGTCCTATGTTATATGTCTAGACTCGAAGGTTTAGAAATGTGCAATTGTGCAACTGAGATTAAACACAAAAGGCTAGTGTTTAATTCACTCAGTGTTGGCTCTGATACCAACCTGTCACACCCCGATTTCCACGTGTCACCGGTGGGCCCGGTGGGGAGTATCGTGACGTGGTTGGCAACGTAATAGTCAAACAACACAATAATCAATATGCACAGCGGAAGCAAATTTAAAAATATGATACAACCGAATTTAATATTGTAATATCAAATGTCACAATATTCGGAAGTTTATCCACAGATGGATCGAAAAGAAAATAGTATTAATGGTTCAACAGACTTCAGGCATCTTAAGCTTGCGAGACTTCTAGTGATGCTAAGGAGAAATCCCAGCCAATTTCGCTTAGTACCTGCATTTAATCTTTTTGGGGAAATACGTCAGTTTACACTGGTAAATACATTCAACTGACTCATTTTGGAAAATGATTGAAAATTGGTTTGGATGCACGTGGCATAAACATTTTATTTAACTTGGGATAATTATTTAATATTATAATCTTGTGAACGAATTACATATTCCTTGTGCGTTCAGTAGCCCGGATCTTGTCCGGGTTAAAGATCAATAGACACACCACATTGTTCTTTTGTGCACTGACGAGTGTACGCCTACACCCCGCGCTTAAGTCGTGGCCATTTCGTAAAATGATGCCGAGGATATCCGGGACATGGTCATTAACCCCCCAAAGGCTTTAAGTAACAAGACTGTTTAAACGAACCGATCAAATTATTCAACTACCCACCTAACGGTGGAGATTTGATGCCCGATCAAGCGGTATGCTATATACCGTAACCCAAGCCCGTATAGGGAAAATAAGTTAAAAGTATTTACCTGAGTAAGTATTAATCACAATAAGCAAAATGCACGTAGCTTTTACTGGTTCTCCTAATCTGGAACGAAGGTTTAATATAACCTATTAGAATCCTAACGGGTCTTTAATTAAGCTTAGGCTTAGACCGGCTAGTTTCAAAGATACGGTTCGTACGCACGATTAAGAGAAGACCGGATAGAATGTGATTTAGACCCGACAAGTTTGAAGACTTGTTTAATATGGGTTTATTATTCACATTCTGGATTTTGAGATAAAACCGTTAAGGTTTGACCCGTTTCGGCTAATTTATGTAAACTTGTTACATAAACCGAACCGTACGCGTAATAAGCGTGACGGGTATTCATGAGAGCTATATACAGGTTTCCTAAGTTAATTATGCTTCAAATATGTTGTGACATCAGTAAGATGTCTTTCATTATGCCCGAAACGTGTTTAAACACAAACTAGGCCCCATAGGGGTAGTTTGGTCATTTAAAAGTTTATAAAAGAGTTTAAGTAACAATCTGAGTTACAGGTCTGATGTAATCAGCAATTATACTCAATTTTCTAAGTTATATCAGTAGGTTAAAGTATATGTGTGAAATCTATCAGTTATAACCAATTATGCACCGTAGGGGCATTTTGGTAATTTCACATAAGCCGAAAAGCTAAAAACTGAAGTCTGAGTTTATCAACCTTAGCTTACTGTTAATATGTTCCAATTTGCCTCTTATATCAGTAGGTATCAACCCGGGTATGTTCAATATAATTTTTAATACATACTATGCGTTAAAAACGCTAAATAAGGCGATTAAAGGCCATTCCCGGGTTCGATACTTAAATCTGATATTTTTATATTTCCAGAAGGCTTAAAATAATTTATTTATCATATGTGATCAGTAGCAAAAGGTTTGGAGTCGTTTAGATATGTAAAACTCATTTTATGGCCCGTAAGGGCAAAACCTACAATTACCGGATTAAGCCTACGACTACTAGTTATGCTCAGCCTAAAATTAATTAAAAATCTTTAAAAATCCCAAAATAATATATTACATCAGTGGGTATTTAGTTTGATACCAAAAAGTAGGCTTAACTAGGCTATACGCTAATTACGCCGTTTTATTAACATAAAGCTTTAAATTTGCGATAATGAGCATAACTCTTAATCTACAAGTCAAACTAATGTCGAACTTTGCATACAAGTTTATATATCAGTAATTAATGTTTCTACTCTTTTACATTTCCAAACATCACGTTTTAAGGTAATAAGGGCATAACGGTCAACATATGAGCAATTAACGGAAACATGCATATTAATTGGATAACTAATGAACCAAGGTGTAACATCACAGAGGGTTATTCTAACATGTAACCTAGTCCAATTAAAGCTCTGAGGAATTTCTAAAACATGCCTAAACGGGTCAGAACTGAAGGTCAAAGTGAAAGTCAAACTATGTGACTTTCGGTTCCGAACCGGGTCTAAACAAGAAATTGTCGAGTTGAACATGTTTAGACATGTTCTTACACTTATTACCAAGTTATAACAATGATCAATCAGGTTGTATATGGTCTACATTGCTAATTATGCATAAATCGCTTTTTAAACTTTCTGTTGACTTTTTAAGTACACGTTTAACCCGACTTTTGACCTGGTTAGAGTGGTAATCAGGGGGAACCCTTTTGAGGGTTTATTACCCACATAAATACCAACTTATACCTACTTTTAATTCGAGATATGACTGAGCCATTGTTGACTAATCTCGAAGTCAAACCGTAATTACGACGGTTTGACTTTTAGCTAAATAACTAAGCTAAACTCAATTTAGAAAGGATTAGAACACTTTCTGAAGTCCTAAGCTTGATTAGGGAACACTTGAGAGGAAGTTGAGCTCCAGAAGTGATCCACAAATGCAGATGAAGGTGTGAAGAAAGTGTTGAACACTTGTGGCCTTTTATAGTGAATTCAATCACCACAAGGTGTTGACAACAAGGTCTAGCACACACCACAACCTTCCCACATGTGTCCTAGATGCTTAGGGGGTGTTTTAGGGGTCAAGAGATGTGGAGAAACGAGTTAGAATCGAGCAGATTGCACTCAGCAGGCAACAACCCAAAGTTTTCGGAGCTGGGCACCCCTAGCGTGACGCTAGGCCCCCCTCGCGTCGCGCTAGGCGTCCTCTGATCAGAACTTTTGATTTTTGCGATTTGATCCTTGGCTCTTCAAAATTTGATTAGGCACTTTTTTTCTTGCAGTTTAAACCCTCAATGTTGATCTATAAGGGCTTTAAAACATATACCCACTTTGTTAGGTCCCCGGTTAACTTCGTTGTCACCCGAAAAGTCCTAACATTCAACGTTTACGCTTTAACCCTTCGCACACGAATTTGATCATAACTTTCTCATACGATAACGAAACTTTATGAAATTTTAATCGTGCATTCTAGTGAGCATAATTTACCGTTACAAAGCTTCGGGTTTGTCAAAAGGTCACTCAGAGGTATAATTTAAACATGTTGACACATTTAGCCCCTGTAGTTTGAAATCTCTCACTTTTAGCTTCGTATGATCCATGATTTATTCGTTTGAAGGTATGAGCACCATGTAGGGTTAATGTACATTATATTTATTCACAGTTGACACTTAGAATACGTATATTCACATACTTTCCATGTTTGTCAACTTTAGTCCTTCTATAATATTTCTTTCACACGTTTAAACATTTGACACGTGTCTACACATTATAGGACGTGAATTTTCGAGGTGTTACACTTATGAAAGTTCAAGTCTATACTCGTTTATATATTACTCACATTGCAACACACTAGATATGTCTAGATTAATGTGAAGCATCTAATGGAGTACTACAATATCTTTAAAGGAAACGAGAGACTATACCTTAAAGAAGAAGTGAGAATTAAAACCGGTTTATTACTTTAACTTTGAAATATTCAAAGATGATAAAATGTAATTTCGGGTATATCCTTATGTCAGCAGACAAATCCATCTTATGGAGGAGTCATAATAAACTGATATTAACAACCTAAGTTATAACGACATAATATAGTCACTAAATGTTGTTGGAAATTTATCAGTGGACTCATAAGCTCATTAACTCCATATAATTAATGTTTTGAAGACTTAGTGTGATAAAGTCAGCTATCGTGACTCCTTGAACAGTAACAGTTCGAGAGGTGCTGCATTAAATTTCGATACGCAATTAATTATTCGTTTATGAACGAATTGAGGAAACTAAGTTTTGTATCGAATACATTCATGATATGCTTAAGGATCCTATAACTGAAGGGCTATTACCCTTAAGTCTTATTAAGAGAGCTCATAGACGGGTATTAATTAGTGGCCATGCGCAACTGCATATCGTACTATGAATGACTAACTATTAGTTAATTTTTCCTCATCAGTTTGATTTTGTTTGTCTCTAAGAATATGTCAAGCTAGCATAATGGCATATAGACAAATAAAGTTACAAATCAAACAAAGGGCTTATGCGTTGATACGTGGTTGAAAACCGGTGATCGTTTATGCTTAAGTTGATGTTTTTACATAGCTTTTAATCTTAAATAGCCTACTTTTAATGGGATTTGTGTTTTACAGGTCTAAAAGAGTTTAAGGAGCTAATCGGGAGCTTTACGGAGCACCGGGAGCGAACGGGATCAACCGGGGATATGAAATAAACAAAACCGGGTTAATCACGAAGATTGGATGTGTTTTGGGGGATGTTAATGGATTTAAAATGAATATATTGGAAGATGGCATGATAGAGGACTGAATTACGAGTACGTGGGCGAAAACGGTGCGTAAAACGGAGCTATAACGAAGAAGTTATGAAGAAAACAGTTTCGGACAAAACAAGAAAAACTAGAGGCCGTCGGGGACGGGCTCTAGAAAGTCCCGTCGTCCAAAAAATGCCCGTAAACAGCCAAACAAGCCGTCGGGTGATTTCAGCAAATGGGGAGGCCGTCGCCGACGGGTCCCAGGCCGTCGCCGACGGGTCCCAGGCCGTCGCCGACGGGTTGTGGTTTCCTGAAACGCGAAAATTGAGTATCTTTGATATAGGAACGATTCTAATTGGTCTTGGGGCATTCAATTCGTAAGTTACACCTGTTTTTGAGTTTTAAACTTATTCTTGGAGCCTAATTCACCTATCATTCATTCCATTCCATGAGACTACACACAACACAATCCGAATCATCAAGAATTGAAGACCATCACCATCTCACCAATCCATCATCCGCAAACCCTAATCCTTCCACCATCATCATCTTTCACCAAACCTTCATCATCCACCATTCCTCCATCCTTCAAGCTTCAAGATGATCTCCATCAAGTTCCAATCATTCGGTGAGCAAGCTTCTTCAACCATGAGCGGCTAATCATCTTGGTTTCACCTCGGTGTAGGTAGTTGTTAATTTTAGGGTTTCGAATTGTTCTTATTTTAACTTAGTGACAATTTGTGTTTGATTTTTGAAACCTTTGATAATAGTGTTACATTTGTTGCGAATTCGTAAATTGTCGAACGATGTTAAAAGTTATGACTTTGCGAAATGGTGATATGTAATTGTGCATTGTCGTGGTTAGGATTTACTTGTGTTGATTACAAAGTGTATTCTTGTCCGTTCTTCGGGACGTTGATAGTTATTAGCACCTAAGTCACGGTACACTAAATCCGCTAATCATATGCATTTGAGTTGAATCTAAAACTTGTAGAAATCCTAGGTTAGCAATTACCGAAACCGGGTGTGAACCCTTTTTATCATTATCGTTTATTAATCAAATTTTCTTGCAATCGTTAATTAGTAGTTGTTAATTAATTAATCCAATTCCAGTAGTTCAAATTCACATCTTTCTACTAAACAAAAATACAAAAATATCTGGCAAGCTTCATAATTGTGACAATTCTCTATAATTCAGTCGAATCCATACACAAACCACATACTCTTCGTGGTTCGACCCCTTGCTACCACTAGCTATTTGTTAAGGGTAATTAGGGCTTATAAATCTTATCTTTGACCGGAGCGCGACACTCCGATCATGCGTATTTTGATCATAACGATTAGGTTTTAAATTAAGGCTATAGTATGACTAATGGGGGTCCTGAGTCGCATAATGATTCAACGACTGTATTTCTCTGCTATAGTACTTGTTTAAGGCTAAAATGAGTGTTAACTCCTGATCAGGCTTATCTAATACTCATAGTAAATGATTACTCGGCTAAGTGGGAGAATGTAAGATTAAATATATTATGGTATAATATTTAATCTAGTAGCCATTATAATCATTTACATTATATAGATCAAAATATATAACAACCTATTAAATAATTAGTTGGTAATTGTTGATGGACCATATTACCCTTATTAACTAATTAGGTTTCCTCCTGGGTGCTTATATAAAGGAGTCTTATGCTGAGGTTGTAGGGTTACACAGTTAGACACAAAACCCATAAGCATAACATCATCATCGACCTCTTCTCCTATATCGATTCCCTTGTCGGTTTTCTTAGTCCCCATCATTAGATTATACCCTAAGGAGGAACCAGATCAAGCTGACAATCATGTCAAACACTACTGCTTGCCTGTCTGATGCAATCAAAGGTATGTTTTCATGTTTTACATTATGTTCAAAACAGAACTGAACCAACAACAAAATTAACATGAACACTTTTATACCAAGGAATACCCGTAATGGAACAAGGTCACCGACATGCAAACACGAAATATAAACGCAAACCATAGGGGGTTTTAGATATACCTTCGGTTAGTAATAAACCGGTTGAGACACCGAGGTTCAACGAACAAGTGCTAGTTACGAACCAACGAGATGCGAGTGTGGGCCGTGTAATGGCGGCGGCGGTTGCCGGCGGTACAGGCGGCGAGCAGCGGCTGCGGCAGCGGGGCGGAGCCGGTGGCAGCGTCGGGCTGCCGACGATGGCAGTGGTTGTGGTTGTGAGTATTGAGAGTGTTTTTTCCAAGTTCTTACACCCAAATGCAAGACTAAATCCCAATTTAAATACGACATGGAGCTTTATGCATGTGCAATACTTGGAGGTCATGCATGAGAAGTTGGACACTTGTTGAGAGGTTTGTGCATATGTAACAAGTGGCATAGCACGGGTGTATGTGCGACAAATGGCGAGATGATTATACCCGTCTCACCCCGGTCCATGTACCCGTCTCTCAGTCAATACCCGCGTATCGTTCGTAATTACCAGTTAAATTAGTTAAGTGGATTTTAGTTCGTTGACCACGGTGTAACTCTTACGGGTCAAGACCCCGGTCGGCAGCGTTGACTTATCGAACCGGACATAAATATCCAACAGCTCCCACTTGGACGGTCTCTGATAAGATCTCAATGCAGACAGCCAGCGGTGCTCTAGCTACACATAGTTGTCCCCGACAGGTCATGACACTTTAAAGTCACTAACCAAGGTATCTTCCCTTTAGCAACGGCTTGCTACTTGAAGATAATAGACTTATGGCAATCGTTGTCATCTATCCCTTCTGTAAAAGACATCAATTGAACAATGAGACATGGATCAGATTCAATCTCATATGGCGTTCAATCATTATCGTTCTCGTTCGCAGAATTAAAGTGGTCCAATCAAACACACAGTAAGTTTGGGTAAGGCCTTACACTTCACCAGTTTGAATCAACGAGGGCGCCCGATGTCTAACTGTTACATATAATGTAAGAGTACAGAATTCCATCTTGACAACATACAATTTCCCACTGAACTTCAGAACCACTCCCAACCAATGCCTTTATGACTGGCAGTTACGCGACATCGGTTGACACTGATCAAAGAATAGTCTTTAGTAAACGAAAGTTCTAGTATGTATCTCAGGTCAGAGGATACTAAATGAGTATGCTTAGATCAAAAAACATCTTATGACTAAGATCCATGAAGATGATTTGATGCGAGTTACATCCAGCGTCATTCACAATGAGGCCTGTGAATTTGGAAGTCAACTCCTTGAGTCCAAAATCAGAATAGTCTTAATTCAGAGTCGTTCCCAGGAGTCTGACGGACTACGGATAATTTAGAATACAAGATTAATGGATTAAACATATCAAATTCGAACACAGTTGTAGGATTCAAGAATTGCATTTAACTAGTAAATCAAAATGAATACAGGAATACAACTGTTTGATGTTCGTACATCCAAATACTAAATCAAAACATTTCACTAGCTAATCTAAGCCCAATAGCGTCCATATGACGGTCATGTTTCTCTTGAGTCATTGGCTTAGTAAATGGGCCCGCTAAGTTTTGATCTATGTCAATTTTGCTTATAACGATGTCTCCACGTTCCACAATCTCATGTATGTAGTGAAACTTTCTCAAAATGTACTTGGCTTTGTGATGTGATCTAGGCTCCTTGGCTTGAGCAATAGCACCTGTGTTATCATAAAATATCTGGATGGGTTTCATGATACTTGGAACCACATCGAGATCAGTTATGAACTTCTTCATCCAAGCAGCTTCCTTTGCGGCATCCGATGCGGCAATGTACTCGGATTCCGTGGTGGAATCAGCTACAACACTCTGCTTGGAGCTTTTCCATGAGACAGCTCCTCCGTTGAGAGTGAACACGAAACCCATTTGTGAGCGAGAGGTATCTCGATCAGTTTGAAAACTAGCATCAGTGTAACATTTTACAGTGAGCTCCTCATTGACTCCTCCAAATATCAAGAACATATCCTTTGTCCTTCTCAAGTACTTAAGGATGTTCTTAATTGCAGTCTAGTGAGCAATCCCAGGGCTCTGCTGGTAACGGCTGGTCATGCTCAAAGCATACGAGACGTCTGGTCGAGTACATACCATAACATACATGATAGAACCAATCGCTGAGGCATATGGAACTGCTTCCATTTGCTTTATCTCACGCTCCTCAGATGGAGCTTGTGATTTGTCCAAAACGGTTCCTTTAGTCATTGGAACACCTCTTTTCTTGGAGTTTTCCATCATGAAGCGTCTCATTACTTGATCTATGTATGTGCTCTGAGTTAGCCCAAGAAGTCGCTTAGATCTATTCCTATAGATCTTGATTCCTAGAATGTAAGCGGCTTCTCCAAGATCCTTCATAGCGAAGCAAGATCCCAACCATTGTTTAATCTCCTTAAGCATGGGGATGTTGTTTCCAATGATCAATATATCATCTACATACAGAAATGATATAGCACTCCCACTAGCCTTTCTGTAAACACAAGGTCATCTTCGTTCTTGACAAAACCAAACTCTTTGACTTTCTGGTCAAAACGAAGATTCCAGCTTCGAGATGCTTGCTTGAGTCCATAAATGGACCTGTTTAGCTTACATACCCTATTAGGATATTTTGGTTCGATAAAACCGTCAGGTTGAACCATATAAACATCTTCGGAAAGATGTCCATTAAGAAACGCGGTTTTAACATCCATTTGCCAAATTTCGTAATCATAGTACGCAGCTATGGTAAGTAATATCCTGATCGATTTGATCATAGCAACGGGTGAGAAGGTTTCATCATAGTCAATACCTTGAGTTTGAGTGAAACCTTTCGCTACTAACCGTGCTTTATAGGTTTGTATATTTCCATGCATGTCGGTTTTTCTCTTGAAAACCCATTTGCTCCCTACTGCCCGAGATTCGGGGGGTAGCTCAACCAAGTCCCAGACTTGATTGTCACGCATGGATTGCATCTCGGCTTTCATGGCTTCTAGCCATTTCGCAGAATCTGGATTAGAAATAGCAGATTTGTAACTAGTAGGCTCGTCATCAGACTCGGTTACCGTCAGGACTTCAGAACCCTCAACATGCCAAAGGTATATATCGGGTTCTTTATGAGTCCTGATGCTCCTGCGAAGGCTTGTGTTCGGGTCTGATTTGGTATCAACAATTTGTTGTGGTTCAGACGTTCCGACCTCGTCAACGGTTGTTTGTAGTCCTTGAACTTCTTCAAGATCTACTAAGTTACTTCCAGTTCCTCGACTAAGAAGTTCATATTCAAGGAACCTTTTAGCCTTCCTTTTGATGGAAATCGTATTTGCATCAGGATGGTAGAAGTAATAACCGCATTGGTTATAGTATCCAACGAAAACAACCTTTTCGCCTCGAGGGTCGAGCCTGTCATCAGAGTCACTTGTGATGTAAGCATCACACCCCCATACTCTTAGGTAACTCAAATTCGGCTTATGCCCATGCCATATTTCATATGGAGTTTTGTTTACCTTTTTGGTCGGCGCTAGATTTACGAGTCGAGCAGCAGTCATAAGAGCAAAACCCCAAAAGAAGTGAGGTAAATTTGTTCTACACATCATCGATCGAATCATATTTAGTAAGGTTCGATTTCTCCTTTCACACACGCCATTAAGTTGGGGTGTGCCTGGTGGAGTGGGTTGTGAAACTATTCCACGTTCCTTTAGATGATCGAGAAATTCCAAGCTGAGGTATTCACCGCCTCGATCTGAGCGAAGCATTTTAATCTTTCTATTAAGTTGGTTTTCAACTTCGTTTTGAAACTCTTTGAACTTTTCAAAAGTTTCATGCTTATGCTTCATGAGATAGACATAAGCATATCGACTATAATCGTCGATGAACGTAACGAAGTATCTCTCGTGATTCCTAGTCATGGTTCTAAAAGGACCACATACATTTGAGTGTATGAGTCCTAGTAGATCACTAGCTCGTTCACCAACATGGGTGAAGGGATCCTTGGTGAGTTTGCCAGCTAAGCAAGACTCGCAATCATCAAATGAGCCTGTTCCGGTGGATTCAAGAATCCCCTCAGATTGGAGCCATTTTACGCGTGCCTTGCTTATATGGCCAAGTCTACAATGCCATAGGAATGAATCACTAGCACCATTTTTCTGAAATTTAGAAATGTGATATATGTTACTGCTAGGCTGAACATTAATTTCATAGATACCGTTTCGAGGTTTAGCCTCAAAATAGTAAATACCATTTAGATAAGCAGAAATAGCAACACCATTAAAAACATATCTCCTTGTTCAAAAAGCAACGAAACTGAAATGATGTTCCTGGTTAAACCAGGTGCATAAAGACAATTGTTCAAAACAACAACAAGACCAGAAGGACATGTAAGATTAAATGTGCCAGTTGCCAGAACTGGGACTTTTTTCCCATCGCCAACAATGAGCTCCATGTCTCTCGGCTTCAGTTTCTTCCACTTCTCAGGCTCCTGCAAGACATTAATGATGTGATAACCACACCTGGTATCTAATACCCATGTGTTGCTTGAAACAGTGAAAAGTTCGATAACATATATTAGAATACCTGAAGAAGTGCCTTCTCCATTAGCCTTCTTCACTTTGAGCTTGGCAAGATACTCGGGGCAGTTTCGTTTCCAGTGCCCCATCTTGTTACACTCATAGCATTGCCGCTCTTCTGGAAGAGGGGCTTTCACAGCTTGCTTGCTCTTGTTGGTGGCAGGTTTGGCAGCAACAGGAGCCTTTCCTTTGTTTTTGCTGTTATAACTTTTCTTCTTTGTTTTGGGCTTTTTAACACCATCAGATCGAACCATTAACACTTGGCCTACTTTGTTGGAAATGTTCATCTCTGCCGTTTTGAGCATCCCATGTAGCTCTGCCACTGTCTTTACCCAGTCATTCATGTTAAAGTTCATAACAAATTGATCATAGTGACTGGAAAGAGAGTTAAGAATGAAGTCAACAGCCATCTCATCTTGGAGAGGATAACCAAGTTTGTTTAATTGGTCGATGTAGCCTTTCATCTTGAGGACATGAGCACTAACTGAGGAACCATCTTGCATTCTACAGCTTATGAGCTGTTTCATGGTGTCATAGCATTCCTGACAAGCTTGTTTCTGAAACATGCCCTTGAGTTGTTCAATCATGTCGAAGGCATTCATGTCTTCCATATTTTTCTGAAGATCTGGAGACATGGTGGCTTGCATGAGGCAAGCAACTTCCATGGCATCTTCTTTATGTTTGTCGAAAGCCTTCTTTGCAACCACAATGTTGTTCTCGGGTGCGGTTGGGATCGGGGTTTCCAAAACATAAAGCCTTTTTGCCATCTTGAGAACGATTCTCAAGTTGCGGTGCCACTCAAGAAAATTGGTGTTATTCAGTTTGTCTTTCTCAAGTATGGACTTGAGAGCAAAAGAGGAGTTGTTTTCAGATGACATCTGTTAAGCAAACAATTATTTAATTAGTATTTTTAATGTATTTCCTTATTTAGTGAGATGAGACGATAAGGAACGAGAATCCGGTTAGAAGCTCTTTCTAAAGGCAGCTGGGGCATGTAACATTAGCAAGAGGTTCAAGCGGACTGACAACGATTGTCAATTGTGAGAAAAGCACAACTCCCGGGGTTTATGAGGCTGCGAGGACAACCTATGTCCTTGCATTGATACGTTTGGCATCATCTATGCCACTTTTGTTCTCGAGATGGCTGGGCCATGCAACACGAGAAGAAAAGTAGTAGTCGTCGTAAAACGTTCACATGTGGAAGGGATGGATGTGTCGACGGAACCCTTGCACCTTGGAAGGATAAACTAGACACCAAGTGTCGTGCTGTGGCTCCAACACTGATGGTTCGCATTATGCCCCAAGTGTTACTAGTAGTAGGATGACATAGACCATTGATTTTAATTTTTACCAAATAGGGTCGTTATAGTCGGTTTTAATCTAAATATTAAATTTGCGACATAACCAAAAAGACCCTTTCATCTCTCGGGACAATTAGTTTTAGATAACCTACAAAACTAAGTTTGTCGCGACTTGGAATAACCAATTAAAGTTAATAGTGAAAACTATTAAGTTTATGAGTTTTAAAGATGTGAGAAAAAAAACATGTTATAAAACTCTAGTGGTTACAAAATATGCAAGTTGCTAGAACTTGCTTTTTCCGATTTCATTTTAAAAAAAACTTTTAAGAATACGTTTTCGTATTAAGTTGAAGTGTGATAACATTTATCAAAAGGCAACCATAATAGCAAAAATGAATATGTAAATCATATGGGCATGAATATGATCTTGCTAGAGCCAAGTAGCAAGATCAAGGGGTCACGGCCACAAAACACAAAACAACCACAAGGATGGACTTGAGTGCATCTTGTTGTCTTGAGCGACTCCCACTAACTCCAAGACTCCTCTTGGCATTCGGTTTTGCTTCGGGTCTTTGTATCAACAATATTTAACAAGTAAATATAACAAAGACAAAGAACTTTATCTATTACAACTTTGAACCACAAAGCGGGCCAAAACTATGAACAAAACCAAATATAAACACAACCACAAGGTCGGGCCCGATTTACATATTCAACATAACCAAAAGTATGTTTGGGCAATTTTGGTCAACCAAATATATAACAATTAAAATATGACCAAAAAATATATATAACCCAAAGATAAAAATAAATCAAAAACTTTAGACTTTTAAAGTTTGTGATTTATTATTCCGGTGAAAAAGACCAGTTTCGATTTGCATGTGGTGAGCATCGGCTCTGATACCACTGTAGGAAGTCCGTGGTATATTTTTTTCTTTTATTTCATGAACCCGGTTCATAATATTTATGTGTTTATTTCGTTACAAGGATTAGTCAAAACACTTTTGACAAATAAAAATACATGTATATATATGTCATTCAAAATAAACTTTAACTAGTTAAAACTATATATACATTTTTAAGCAACAGAAGTGTGTGTAACAAAATTAACATGAACACTTTTATACCAAGGAATACCCGTAATGGAACAAGGTCACCGACATGCAAACACGAAATATAAACGTAAACCATAGGGGGTTTTAGATATGCCTTCGGTTAGTAATAAACCGGTTGAGACACCGAGGCTCAACGAACAAGTGCTAGTTACGAACCAACGAGACGCGAGTGTGGGCCGTGTAACGGCGGCGGCGGTTGCAAGACTAAATCCCAATTTAAATACGACATGGAGCTTTATGCATGTGAAATACTTGAGGTCATGCATGAGAAGTTGGACACTTGTTGAGAGGTTTGTGCATATGCAACAAGTGGCATAGCACGGGTGTATGTGCGACAAATGGCGAGATGATTATACCCGTCTCACCCCGGTCCATGTACCCGTCTCTCAGTCAATACCCGCGTATCGTTCGTAATTACCAGTTAAATTAGTTAAGTGGATTTTAGTTCGTTGACCAAGGTGTAACTCTTACGGGTCAAGACCCGGTCGGCAGCGTTGACTTATCGAACCGGACATAAATATCCAACAAGTAATTGTTTCAATTAATTACTAAGATAAGCATACAAAAAAGTTATATCATAAACCACCATTAAAAAATTAGTGAGTGCTCAATTGTATAAAAATATATAAACGGAAGCTTAGGCTCCCTCCCTATATTTAAGGGATCTCCAATTAATTCAGGACTTAGATTTTATTCAATTCTTTCGTTTCACAAACTGAACGTGAATGTGTGATTGAGGGTTTAACTTCGTAATTATAAACTTAGAGCAACATTTTATGAGAAGTTAAAAACCAGTTATGTTAGGTCGAAACTAGAGGGAGATCTAGAGAGTCCGTTGATGCTCCAACCGTCCATATATTTTTTATTAATAAGGGTATCAAATATCGTTGGCACATACAACTTACAGTTCTGTTTTCACAAGATATAACTAATAAAAACAGTCATGTTAGAATTTAAAGGGGCAGACTTTGGAATATGCTTGGAGAAGAAGATGAAAGAATGCACGTGTTTATTCCAACCCATACCCTCAAAGAATGAATGCAGTAAGCTTTAAGGTTTGTTTTCATATCATATGGTTTCAGTTTATATGGTTAAAATTGAAAAGTCAACATCTGTTTGCAATTTTGGAAGTTTAAGAAATGGTTTAAGTTTATATGGTTAGAAAAGTCAACATCTGTTTGCAAATTTGGAAGTTTAAGAAATGAACAAAATTCAATCTTCATTTCTAAGAAAGCAACCCCATACCAGATTCAATTCATTTATTGTATGGAAAAAGTTGGCTGGCTACTTCCATAAAATTCTAAAAGATGACACAATTAATGTAGGTGTTTAACTTGCAATTGAATGCATTTGAAATTAGAACTAAAAAAAAAAAAAAAAACAGCTTTGATATGATCCATCCACCGGATTTATGTTGTTTATTAGGCTATAGGGTGTGGTTGGAGCCCCATGGGGCCACCTAAGCTCCACGTCAGCGCCATGTCACCCCTGGGGCTTTATCATGATCCCCTTTAAATTGCAGTGTGTGGATGGAGGCCCATGTTATGATTACATAATTATTTATTTATTTAAATATATATTTTTTTAAATTAAATGGCATTTTTAATAACTAGAAAATAAAAAAAAACATAATTTCATTAAAAGAAAACATAAGATACTAGAAAAAAAAAAAAGACAACATACTAAAAAAAACACAACATACTAGAAATAAAAAAACTACATATATTTGGCTCGAATTTGTGCCTTACGAGCCTCCAAAATGACTCGGTCCTCCTCTGGTAGATCTGACACATCCCTTGCGAGAAAGTCCATGTCTCTTTGGATTTGTTTCTCCATTCTCATTTCTTAGTCTTTTTCCCTAATGGAGATTATTTGCTTGAGACCTGCCTCGATCTCGCTCATCTTTGACGGGCCATCTGATTTAGTAGACTTTCCACATGTCTTGGCCTTACTTTTATCCCTACCAGTTGGACGAGGCAGCTCTTGTGGTTCTTCAAACTCGTCAGCATCCTCGTTTAGATTAATTACTGTACGAGCATCGGACCCAGATGGTTCGGTGGTGGATGTCGATTTGGACCGTTTGGATCTAGGGCGGGTTGGGTCGAACGGTGGCACAAGATGCCACTTTGGAGATTTGCGAAGAAGCTCCCATGTGGTTACCAACGTAAACATATGCCCATGGTGCATTCTATAGTCGTTGTGGGCTTCTGTCAAGACATTGACGTCGCTCGCACCACTTTTCCTTCGAGTATTATTGACGAGATTATTGTATATGTTGTTGAAGTTGCTAACCTTCGTCCTCATAGCACCCCACTTTCCCGAAAAAAAGTCGGTGGTTCGATACACGCCACGACCCATTGCGGCGAAAAACTTCTCGCGTATACGACCCCAAAGTACCTTTATGTCTTGGTCGTCTCCTAAAAAAAATTATTTACAAAAGCATAAAAAATATTATTTACAAAAGCATAAAAAAATATTTACCAACAATCTCGTCCTCCGACACGTCGAGCTAGGGCTGTCCAAACTGCTCGACGATCGAAGATCGCTCGAAAAATGCTCAAAAAATGCTCGTTCGATTCCCACTCAGTTTGTAAATGAGCCGATCGGATCGGTTCGATTCAAATTCAATCCGAGCATGAGCATAGCTCCGCTCGCTCGTCGATCGCTCGGTTTCGCTCGAATTATTTTTATTAATAATTAATATATATATTTTATAGATAAAAACCCAAAAAAATATAATAGCCCAAAAAAACTAAAAGCCCAAATAACATTCAACCCAACTTAATATTTAATATATAAATCTAAGTATCTAACCCTAAATCTATTCTTCCCTAATCAGTCGTATTCAAATTGCCGCTCTAATCTCGGTCTCACTCTCCGGTCTCCACAGTCACAGACTCACAGTCTCCATCTCCGACCCTCTAATCTCCGACACACATATCGCCGCTGTCTCTAGTCTTCAATCTTCGGACGGTCTTCAACAGTTCTTCAATCTGCTGTTTTTTTTTAATCTGCTGTTTTTTTAATCTGCTGTTTGGTATGTTATGTTTCTGTTTGGTATGTTTGTTATAGTAGCATAGAGCAAGATGGAGATCGATGACATTCGACAGTTGGCAAAATTTTGATGTAAACATGGTTGGTGATTAGCTGTTGTTTGTCCCAGGTCCTTTCTAGCTTCTTGCTAGTTGGGCCTGGTTGGTTGTATTCGCACTTTATTTTGTGTTGCTTTTGTATTCGCACTTTATTTTGTGTTTCTTATGTATTCGCACTTTATTTTATGTTGCTTTTGTATTCGCACTTTAAGTTAGAATTTGTTTTTGTTGAACGAAGCCTTATTATTCAATCGAGCGAAAACGATCCGCTCGCTTTTTTTTAGGATTTGATAAAAACCGAGCGAAACCGAGCCGATCGATTCAAATTCAATCCGAGCATGAGCATCACTTTTGCGATCGGTTTTACAAATTTGATCCGCTCGGATCGGATCGGTTGTAACTCAATCCGAGCATGAGCAGACCCTCGATCGGATCGGATCGGATCGTGAACACCCCTACGTCGAGCCATGCTTTTGCCAACTCGAACTCTTCCTTAGGCGACCAAAATTCTACCTTCTTAGGGGTACGCTTTTCGATCTCATCCTTCTTTTTATGACTTCTTTTTTTTATAGAAGAGGATTCGACTTGGGTTTCGGGAACGTATTCGGTTTCGCTTGTGTCTTGGGTATCGGGTATGTTTTGGGGCATGTTTGAATAATACCCGATATATGGGTGCATCGGTTGAGTGGTGGGATGAGGAGAAGTTGGTGGCATTGGATAATATCCAACCTCACCCGTACGCGGGTCTCGGCGATAACGGTCCTCTTGCTCGTTGTTTTGCATATTTTGCCAAAACAGATTGGTCGGGTCCCATGGGTTGTTAGGGTTGTTGGGAAACATTGTTGAGAATTTTTTAAAAATATGAAGAGAATTGTATAAAAAGTGAGGGAGAAAGTGAGAGGAATGAGGTGAAAAAGTTAAAGAATAATGGGTATTTATAGTGTTAATTTATAAATAAAATGGAAAGTAATTTTTTTTTAAATTATGACCGTTTTCAACGGTCAAATTTTTAAATGCTCCTCGGTCAAAGCGAATGAAGCCCGTTACCATGCTCGCGAGCCTTCAATGGCGCCTCGGCATAGCGCCAGGGGTGTGATCCGATAGCGCCGTGGAGCGCTATAGATGCCCAGTGGCTTGGGTGGCGCCCCCACACCTGCCTTATAGACTAAGCAAGATCAATAATGAGTTGATGATGGTGAAATGAAGACTTTCACCCTGTATCAATGACGAACTACAAGACAACTGATATTTAGAATCCTTCTTTTCATGACGAACTACAAGACAACTGATATTTAGAATTCTTCTTCTCTTTAACCTATTACGAGAACCAAAAGAATTTGTACAGATATAGTGACTTCTTCTAAAACTAGCTTAAAACCCCAGGTTCTCTCACATGAAAAATATATATATTTTTTTATTTACCATGTAGTTTAGTTTTTCCTCTGATATTAATAACTAGAAACCTAAATATACATTTTTGTTCAGTTAACTAGCTAGAAATCTAAATATACATTTTTGTTCAGTTTCTTTTGTATCTAGATTAAAGTTTTTTTTTTTTTAAATCTTACAAAACTAAAATTTACGATAATTTTGATATAATTTAGCTTTCAGTAGAAATAGACAACTGAATAAAACTATATTTTTACCTTTTATTCAATTACGTAGATATTATAAGTTATTAAAAGAAAATTAAACTATTTTTAAATAAGAATTAAAAACGACAATAACGATTTTAATGAGATGCCAAAATAAAAAAAATTGACATGTGAAACCCAGTCTAGGGCTGTAAACGAACCGAACGTTCAGCGAACAGTTCGTGAACCATTCGGCGGGAAGTTCGTTTATGTTCGTTCGTTTAATAAACGAACGAACATGAACAAGAAATTTCATTCGATTAGTTAAATGAACGAACATGAACAGAGGTCTCGTTCGTTCGATTGTGTTCATGAACGTTCGGTAAGATGTTCGTGAACATTCGTTCATATGCGTTCGTTTATGTTCGTATGTTTGTGTTCTAATTAAAGATTTTTGTACTTTCATATATTTTATCTATACTTTTTATATTATTAAACTTTTATTTATTTTATTATCCTAACAATTAAACTAGGAAACCCTCTTTCACATTGTTTATACACCATTTCCCTTTCTTTTCTCATTATTTACATCGGCGAATACGATTGACCTCTATTCCACAATAAGGGAATCAAGTTCCAGTGATACTCTCTGGGCCATCTACCTTTATCCTTCGTCGCGTTCGCCAAATTTATTTATGTTCGTGAACCGTTCGCGAACACGCTCATTTCCTTAATGAACGAACACGAACATAACATCTCGTTCGGTAAGTGTCCATGAACCGTTCGTGAACACATTTATTTCCTTAACGAACGAACACGAACAAGGCATTGTTCGTGTTCGTTCGGTTCGTTTACAGCCCTAAAACCCACATATATATAAACACGTTCATCTAGAAACCACAAAAAATATTGAAATGATTAAAACCATCATAATATTTATGTTACTTTTTAGACTCTTAGTTATGGTGGTGGGGCGGATTACTCAGGTCTCTCCTAAGTTTGGCCGACTGCTTCAAGTAGGGGTATACCCTCCCCCCAACCAATGCCAATTCAATATCCAACGTACTACCCCCAGCCTTCACCTGCTCCAAACATGCACTTTTCCTTTCACAAAGTTAACAAGTTTCTAGCCCGGTACTTGTTTTTGATGTGAGAGCTCGGCATCATTATTTGAGAAAAAACCCAAATCCACTTTTGTAACTAGATGGTTTTTTTTTTTTTTTTTTTTACCATTTAGCATTTCAGTTGGTTAACATATTAGTATTTGCAGTGAATTTTGATAACTTTATTTTCAAAATTTTGACAACTTGTGCAAATGTCGTTGGCTTTTATGTTATGAAGGAGTTTTTCGTTTTCATTTTTGAGATCAATTTCTCTTACTAGATTTTTTCGTATCAAGTTACAAAGAGTTTTTCGTTTTTATTTTTTAGATCAACAACTGTGAATTAAGCTCACAATTTGTCAAATGAGGATGTTCACAGTTCCCTCATCATGTTATCTTCGCTATAATAATTTGATTCGGAATGTGGCTCATCTTTAGTTATGGTTGGATTCGAGATTAAAAACAATTTAGAGCTAAGATAAGTTATTTGTTGTTCCATGGTTCCTAAATAAGTCCCATAGCACTCATCAACATTTGACGATCTGGATTTCCCTTTTAGTGAAAAAACAGATTAAGAATACATAAAATAAAACCATAAATTGGCGAAAATTAATAACAAAAGTTAGTTAATGGATAGAGTAGTGTAGTGGTGCACAAATCGGGTTTTTTTAAAAACCGGGTTTCGGGTAGGATCGGGTTCGGGTAGGATCGGGTTTTACAAAATCAGGTTTTTTTAAAAACCGGGTCGGGTCCGGGTCCGGGTTCTCTACCAAAAATGTATACCCTATATACCCGGGTTCGGGTAGGGTTCGGGTCGGGTTTTATAAAACCCGGGTATTATAATACCCTATTTCCGGGTTCGGGTATTCATCGGGTAGGGTTCGGGTATGCATCGGGTTGGGAAAAAACCCGCACCGGGTATTAAAAAAACCCGACCGGAACTATGCTTATAAAATGTATCAAACATAACTCTCACACATAGACATCAAATCTATTGATAAACAGATGCATAATTTATAAACAGAGGCACAATTTATAGTTCTTCATGTAGTTATTCTTGAACTTTATAAACAGAGGCACAATTTATTAAATACAAAAACTAATAATGATATTAAACAAACAAAGAAAATAGAAGGGCCAACATATATTGGCATATTTGTTTCCACTTGTAATGAAATATACTAAATAATTAAGTAGCGGTGACAAATATCATTAGAAACCTAATAATTAAACAAGATTACATCAAAGTGCATACATAATTAAACAAGATTACATCAAAATCGGGTTTTTTTAAAAACCGGTTCCGGGTATTTATAAAACCCGGTTCCGGGTTCGGGTTCGGGTATTTATAAAACCGGGTACAAAAAAAACCGGTTCCGGGTTCGGGTTTTAGATCAAATATGCATACCCGGTCCCTACCCTACGGGTAGGGTCGGGTTCGGGTATAAAAAACCCGGGTTTTATAATACCCGGTTCCGGTTTTTTTTTTTCGGGTCCGGGTCCGGGTTCGGGTTTTTTGTGCACCACTAGAGTAGTGTATAAATCAGATGGTGTGGTTTAAGAAAGTTCTCGGGCTTTACAGGTTGGGCTGGCCTTTTGGGTTTAGATCTTTCAAGGCTAGTTTGTGGGCTTACATTTGGCAAAGGTTATTATGCAAACAAGAAAGATCAAAAGCAGTAACTCATAAAACCTCTTAGCCCTTAGGTAGGGCCTGGTGACCGATGAACTTATGAGTTATGATAATGGTGTAGAGAAAGCGGACTAGGCTGGTTTTCATTCCAATTTTACTGGTTTAGTATATTACCCGATGCCAATGAGTTGTAGTTGATCTGGCATTGGAGGGGAAGTGAAGATTTAGGATTAAGGCCACAGGTCACAGGTTCGAATCTAATCCCAACCAGGTTTTACTGTAGTGAGCCTTCAGGCGGGTTTTTCCCAGAACAGAAGATGGTGGGCTTTGGCTACATAGCGTTGTATGACGATCATGGGCGTATAAGGTTGCCTTTTGCCATTGAGTTACCCGGTAACCAGGCATTTATTCGTTGGCCGTTCACAAAAAATATATTACCTAATCCAAGGCCTCCCATAAGGTTGTAAGGGGTGCACCCCTAATGAGTTTGGGGGAAAATTTCACCCACCCAATCATAATATGCGATGTCTAACCTCGGGATTTAAACTCTTTGTGAGGCAAACAATCTAACCACCATAATGTTTTCTTGAGGACACCAACTTAGTTATATATTAGAAATGTAAAATAGAGTTTAGCAAGTAGAAACCTTGCTTTAGTAAATTTATCACAGACCCATGAGCTTATTCACCAGTGTCTAGTGGTTTTATGTTTACCCTACAAAGTGATATGGGTTCAAATACTTGCAACTACAAAGGTAATTGATATTTTAACTGTAAAAAAAATTGCTGACAAAAAAAAAAAGTAAAGACAAAGTTACAAAAAACATCCTTTATGTTTATATAGAATTGTAGGTTTCATCTTTATCTTTAATAATCACGTTTAACATCCTTAATGTAAACTTTTTGTAACAACCTATGTAGGCTTGTAAACGAACCGAACGAACACGAACATAGGCATGTTCGTGTTCGTTCATTAACTTTAACCGAACACGAACATATAATCGAACACATTTTTTTGTTCGTGTTCGTTCATTAAGAAATCTGGCATGTTCGTATTCGTTTATGTTCGTTCGTTTAAAGCCTAAACGAACAGTTCACGAACACAAACGAACATAAAAAAATTAACTAAACATATTTGAATAAACATAAATTAAATGATTGAAGAAACAAGTCTAATATATTACATTTAATCTGAAAACACATCTAAATAAGCGTTCATAGATATAGTAATTAGTTATATTTATATAAGTAGTTAGAAAACCTAATATTTATATAAATATAACTATTTATGTATTTATTAAAATTTAAACGAACATAAACAAACGTTCACGAACATAAATGAACGAACATAAAAGAATGTTCACGAACATAAATGAACGAACACAAGGTGTGTTCATGATCGTTCATTTAATTAAACAAACAAATATTTTTGTTCGTGTTCGTTCGTTTATTAAATAAACGAACTTCCCGCCGAACAAATTCATGAACAGTGTTCGGTTCGTTTACGGTACTAAACCTATGTCTTTTACACTAATTTAATTGTTCATTAGAAACTACAGTTACCTTTTTGAAAATGCAAATATAACCTTACTCTTAAAGGGCCAAATCTATATTTCTTAATTCTTTTTCTTTTCTTTTCTTTTATTTTCTTTTAATTGTTTTTCTTTCTTTTCTTTTTTTTTTCATTTTTTTCTTTTTATTATTTTAATCACTTTTATTTTATAAATAATTCTAAAGCTAATTAACTAGTTAAATGAATTATTATTTTAATATACTTTTCAATATAAATTTCTTTTATTTTATATTTATATTTTCTTTCCTCTATTTTACCTATTTACTTTTCTATTTTCTTGTATTCAAAACAAAATAAACACTTAATTTCGGGGTAAAAACAAATTAAGTTGAGTCTGAGCTCATTTAAGGCTGTGTCAGGTCATTAACGGGGTAAAAACAAATTAAGTTGAGTCTGAGCTCATTTAAGGTTGTGTCAGGTCATTAAATATTTTGCGATATTATATACTAATGCTCGATGGTCCAGATCAGGTAAGGTTTATCACATAGCAAAAATACGATCCAATAATTAGAAAAAAAATAGCAACAAAGTTTTAAAAGTGTTCCAATTAGGTCACTCAAGTTTCAAAATTGTTCCAATCAGGTCAATCAACATTCATTTTTCATTAAAATTAAGGGGTTTTCATTCATTTCATAGGTAACCGTGGTTATGTGGATTTTTGTTTATTTTTTCTTTTTTATTTGATGCTAACTTCGAGTGATGACGTGGATTTTAACTTGTTTTTTTTTAATTTTTATAGTATTTTTATAAATATAATTTCACATATTAAAATAATCCGACCCCAACATCTTATGCTCCATTTTTTTCTTGACACGTGGAAAAAAGGACATGGCTCGATTTGAATTTTAAGTTATTTAATTGGGACAAAAACGATACGTGTGACCTAATTAGAACACTTTTAAAACTTGGTTACTATTCTGTAACATTTTCCAAAAAAAAAACATATGTTGATCATCTGACTGCAACTAATGTGAAAGGCTGGCTACACTAAGAAACATTTACATTAAATGTCAGTTTTGATTATCAACTGATTAGTTTTAATAGATAGAAACCACACACAAATTGAATCTTAAGGGTCTATTTGGTATGTCGTAATTGAATGGATGGAGGCCCATTTTTAAACCCCCCCCCCCCCCCCCCCCGTGAGTAGGAACAATCATGATGGGTGGCCTCCTCGAAAGTTTTAACTTGGATAACGAAAAACAAATTGTAAGCTTCCCATAGGCAGAGCAGACAATAATGTGACTGGAGATTCTAACATTACAACTCAAAGACTAAACATCCGTATACTCTAAGGGCCAATTATGTTACGACTAACATTTTGCTCATTTGTAATAAGTAAATTAACAAAAGTGACTTTTGACGTTACCACAAGGCCACGAGGGTCATCCGTGTATATATAAAGCCCAACTAATTTTACACACCTAATATTATATTATGGTCTTAACTTAAACAAAATTAACATGGACCAATTTATTTGTGCTTGTTCGTTTAGTTCTAACAAACAAAATAGAACAATTAATGAAAGACAGTTAATCTAAACCGAACTCGCTGTAGTCAACCGAACTACCAAAGATCAACCATTTTAGACGTTGTGGCTTTGGATTTTGGAAGGTTTAGTAGTTGAGCAATTTGCTTTGTAATCAATATTGAAAATAGGACACAATGCATCCAAGTTGTTATTATAATTATTATATTTTTTATCGTTTAATTATGCATTGCGCAAGTGATAGATATATCAAGGACCACTTATTGACGAAAGCTTGATATAATATTATTGAATAATTAGCATGAGATGGCTCATTCACTTTTACAAAACATAATTTCTAAAACAAGTTTTCGTTCATTTATGCATTAGACAACTATTCTAGATGGACCACTTATCCTCAATAGCATGGATGACCCATCCAAACGTAGGTAATTCTAAAAGAAACATTATCACAAGATCCAAAATAAAAGTTTTTTTTTTTTTAATAAAGTCCATGCCATGCGTACGATTCTAAGTCTTATATCCCCCACGTTGAATGCCAATTGAAAGACGCCATGCATCTAGTAGAGAATCTGGAGCCATTGAAGCAAAGAACCATTGAATGGAGTGAGCCCAGTATGGCATGCAACGAGATTCATATCCTATTTGTCGTATCGCGGCTTTTACATACTCTTCGGCTGTTGGTATGAAGAAAGATGATTTTTGAACCATTGCAACTTGTGATGCCATTTTTGTAGATACATATAATGGTACCTAAAAAAACATTCTTTTGGAGTAAAATGATCTATAATTATACATGGAAACCCTTGGGAAACATAATTTTTATGTGATTAATGCATGGCTCACACAACTAAATCCTGAGTTATAGAAGACTAAACGTGTGAGTAAATATTTCAAGTCATGCATGAATTTAAATAAATTTAAGTATAAAAATAATGGCAAAAGATCAAATACAAATAATCTTAACATACTAAGGGGCTGTTTGTTTGCCTCTGAATGGCTTCATTCAGAGGTAAACCTCTGAATCGGTCAGAGGTATCCTTGTTTGGTTCACTAAAAAGCCTACCTCTGAACTGAACCATTCAGACTTAATGGTTCAACAACTTTTAAACGCTGAATGAAAATTGGACTTGTATGCCCTTTGCTCCTTCTTCACGAGTTCTCCACAGCCACCACCTCCACCTCCGACACCACCTCCGACACCATCTCCATCATCATCATCATCATCATCATCATCATCATCATCATCATCATCATCATCATCATCATCATCATCATCAACTCCGACACCACCTCCGACACCATCTCCATCATCATCATCATCGTCACCGACGCCACCACCTCCACCATCTCCGCCACCTGCACCTCCACCATCTCCGAAACCCCCAAATCAAACCCTAATCGATCCCATCATCGAACATCATCGTCATCATCTTCATCGATCATCATCATCTCATCAACATCTTCATCTTCATCGATCATCATCATCGAACGCATCACCATCTTTCAACCACAGCCGCCGTGTCACCGCCGCCGCTCACGGCGGCGAGTCTTTATCCGCTGCCGTCATCAGAAACGAGAGGGGGAGGTGTGGCTGTCGTCGGCCGGTTCTTCACGGTTCTTCACGGCCGATTTGAAACCCAAATGAAAGAGATGAATGATGATGAATGATACTGATGAATGATGAAGATAATATTGGTAGAAAAAAAAGGGGTGTTAAAGTTTGGTGGGGGTGATACTGATGAATGATGATGATATATTGGGTTTTATAGAAAAAAATCTATAATGGGTTTATTTTGTGGGGAGGGGTAAAAATGTCATTTTATACTGTCACTCAGATATAGAACCAAACAGCACTTTACTGGTTCAGCACTTACCCATTCAGACCCTCTTACTCATTCAGACCTCTTATTCATTCAGCACTTATTGGTTCAGATGTTGCCAAACAGCCCCTAAACATACAAATTGAAGGAAAACCCAAAAAGACAAGGTGGCATTTTTGTAATTACCACCAACTATCAAAGTTACAACCAAAAATACCTAAAAAAACACAAATTTTTTTTTTTTAACATTTTTTATTAAAAAATCGCTACATTTCGTTAGCAAAAAAAAAAAAAAAAAATTTTTTTTTTTTTTTGCTGCTACTAAAAGTAGCGATTTTTTAATAAAAAATGTTAAAAAAATAAAATAAAATAATTTGTGTGTTTTTTTTATTTTTTTAGGTTTTTTGGGGGTTTAGTTTTTAGCATTTTAGCTTGGGGGGGGGGGGGGGGGGGTTAGGTTTTTTTTAGGTTTTTGGGGGTGGGGTGGGGTGGGGGGGGGGGGGGGGGGGTTAGGTTTTTTTAGGTTTTTGGGGGTGTGGGGGGGGGGGGGGTTAGGTTTTTGGGGGGTGGGGGGGGTTTAGGTTTTTTTTTTTGGGGGGGGGGGGGGGGAGTGGTTAGGTTTTTTTAGGTATATTTGTAGAGTAACTTTGATAGTTATTGATAATTACAAAAATGCCACCTTGTCTTTTTGAGTTTTCCTTCAATTTGTATGTTTAGTATGTTAAGATTATTTGTACAAGAACTTTACCCTAAAAATAATTACCTGACATTGAATATCTATACCAAACGACTTGTATTCCACGTATAAAGATCTTGAAAGTTGATCGATGTACCTATTTTCAGTTAATATACATCAGTTCGAGTTAGGTTACTCCTTTTACTTTAGATTAACAAGTTTTAAAGGATTCCTTGTTTTTGAAGTTAGTATAATTAAAATGCATGTTATTAGATGTTTTAATGTTTTTGAAGTTAGATAACTAAAAGGGATGTTATTAGACTAAAAAAAAATACGTAAATTAACAAGTAAATAATTCCTGCTGTACCCTTGTTTGGAAGCAAGCATGTGGTCCATTATTATCATCTTATTATTATTGAAGTAAACCCATGAATGTGATATTAACGTACACAACCCTCCTAAAGTAAACATGGAGGGACCCTCAACCGTATCATCCACGGTGGCCCACAATTTTAATGGTTTTACCAAACAGCGGTTGTTTCTGCACACACACCCTCCATCTAACATTACCTACCAAATTGCCGTCAACTCCATCAATGAAAATAGCAACCCTAATTTCTAATAGCATCGGCAATAGAGGACGGTCATGCGGAGGAGGTCACATGGAGTATGGATCTACTAAGAGAGCTCATGGGGTACCCGTGATACCCTTGGTGAAGGGAATTCTTTTCTTGGGATACCTTTTAATTTTTCTTTAAGATCTGTCACTTAGAACATTCATAGTGGGGTTTTTTGGGCGTGGATTGGACCAAAAACGCCCGACACACCGCCCTCATGGGCGTTTGATTTCATTTTTTTTTGCTTGGGCGTGGCCATTAAAACACTGGATGAAAAATTGAATGGCCAATAAGAATCCTTCAACTCATCCATCATAATATAATTTGTTTTAGTTTTTTAAAAAGATAATAATTGGGTAATCATTGCTCGGGCATTATGGGACATTATACCACAACATCCTGCTTGATAATGCCCTTTTGTTGACTAGGGCGTCACATGTCGGACAATGTTCAAGGCTGGAACTTCAAGCCCCATTGTCGGAGAGAGAGGCCGGCCAAGGACTTAGCCGGATTCCAAGACAAAACTTAATCTTGGCTACTAATATTGTCCTTGGAGGAGAGAGAGTTTCTATAATATTGTCCTTTGAGGTTTGTTGCCTCTCTAAACACTCTTTTCCAATGAACATGTTAATACTCTTTATTTAGATTCCAGTTAGAGATGTCTCACTTTAAAGTTAAGTAGAAAGGGAGAGAATGAAACAAAACAAGTAATGAATGAACTTACTTACGCTTTGCTAGCAGCATAGATTGCATATAGAGGATGTGAAGGTACAACAATAGCAGCCCCAGAACCAATATTAACAATGGCTCCTCTCTTTCTCTCAACCATTCCTTCAATCACAGCCTTTGTTACCAAACTTGTACCTTCCACATTCACTTTCACCACTTTGATCCAAACATCTTGTTCAACCTCATGAAAATACCTAGCAACAGGATAAGTCACCCCTACATTATTTACCAAAACACCCACATCAATATTTTCACCAACAATCACTTTCTGCATCCCCCTAACTCCAGCCACCACATCCTCTCCAGAAAAATCGATAGCGAAAATCTTGATCTTGGTCCATGGATACGCCGACAAGATCTCATCGGAAACCTCACTAAGCTTGGCTAGATTTCTGCTAACCAAGATTAGGTGGAGACCCTTTTGGGCTAACTGAAAGGCAAAAGCTTTACCTATGCCGTCTGTGGCTCCGGTGATGAGAGCCCATGAACCGTAGTTGTTGAGGTTTTTGGGTGGGCGGAGGAAAGTAACGAAAATCCATTTACAGAATGTGAAAGATAGATTTAAAAGGGAAAGAAAACCAAGCAAAGAGAATAAAAGTAGCCATGAAGGTTGCATGGTTTCACTTGCATACCACCATCAACAAGTGCCCACCCTGTATATATTATACTTCCCAAACATCTCATTTTGGACTTTTTTTTAAATGGTGCACCTATAATTTTGATTTCACCGGTACACTACGGCTCCCTCATTCCCAAAATTAATATATTAAATTTTATTATATATATTATTCAATTAGTTTTTTCATTCTTAGAATAGTTATCTATATTTTATATTAAAAAAAAAGGAAAGAGTTAAAATTTTACATAGAGTAACTGTGCTTATAGTTATCTACTTTTCAATATAAAATAAATTGCGAAACCGAGTTCTGAGTAAAAATATATAAATAATTGAAACATAAACGTACATGTTATTAAAACTACTTCACAATCTTTTATGATAAAATTCAAGTCTTTGATTCATACTTGCCAAGTTACATCAAAACAATATCGCTACCAATACCGGCATTCGCTTTTTTCTCCTTTGGTTGCTATACTAAGGGACGGTATTGTACCGATATTGTAACGAAACGAATTAATTTCGAATGAAAGCTTGTCACAAACGTGTTTATTATTTTTCTAGACATTCTGGTATAGGTTTCGTTGAAAACGAAGTTGTATTTAAAATAGAGAGGTTTTTTTTTCATCATAAGCTATACAAACGATGTTGTAGACTTGGGCTCGAGCTCAAACTCATTTAAGCTTAACTCGTTTCGAGGGTTTTTTTTTTGAGCCGAGCTCACGAGTAGCTTGACTCGAGCTTGACTCGTATCGAGTTTTTCACCCGCATTTAATCCTCAAAATGGTAGTGAGAGTTAGTTGGTTTATCAGGAAAAAGAACTTTTTACTTGAATTTATAAAATATAAATTTTGTTCATATACATTTGGTAGTAAAACGCTAAAAACAGCATAACTAACTGGATTAATGTTTGCATATATGTGGGTGGAACGAACCTCTTACATTATTGGTAAATAAATGCACTGGATACGCGTCCATGACTCGTGATCGTTTAATTTTTTATTTATTCATTTTTAACTGGGGAGAAAAGACTTTTAGTTTGAAAAAACAACCTCATGCAAGGAGCTATCAGCTATGTTACAACACATTACATTATAACACTCCCAATATTAAACATACGCCAGATATACCAATCTGAAAACATAATTTATGTGGTTGGGGATCAAATAAACTTATATTTTATATATTATATATGCAATATCTATATAAAAAATTAATTTTTAATATTTTACAAATTTTGTACTTGTTAGTAAAGTTACCGCTTTTAGTCATGGTCTACATAGACTTCTCACATTTTGTATAAAAAATGTCATTTGTAGATTAATTCTACCCGCAATAACTATATAAATATAATAAAAACTAGTGCATGAATAATGAAATTAATATTTGTTTATTTGTATTTTCACTATTTTAATATATATAAAATACAACCTTAACTTATTTAATTTTTTAGCAATATGATTTTTCTTCAATAGCCAACGTTCGTTAGCTTTTAAAAAAATAAATATGCAGTTGTTTATTTTTTTTCTCGATATTCCAGTATAAATTTTGTTGTGATCAAAATAGAGTATTTTTATACGGTAGACTATAGCGAGTACTGATACCGTGATGAGTAAAACCAATATAAAAAATCATTTGATTTAGCACTCATTTGATTTTTCCAGTAATAACTTCCAAATAAAGTATTTTTTTGGTCCCGTACACGATATATACTTGTATTGGTAACTTTGATGAAACATGTTTACACAATTCGACAGTCCAACAAAGATAAACACTAGTTTGTATCTTACGTTTGTGTTTTTTTTTTAAACGGAAACTGGGTTGTTTTTTTTAATCTTATTTTTGGAAGTTGTCATTTGTTATTTTAGTATTTTTATTTTTTATTAATATTTTTATGTAATGTATTAAATTATTATGGGAAATCATTATATTAATTTACACTTTTTTTATTTACATATTGTTATAATAACATAAAACTATTATTCATGTTTAAAAAATAAAAATGATCTAACGATAAAAATAGTGTGGACAGTGAAAACTCAAATGGAAATTTCCATGATGTAATGTGACAATATTTCTTTTCCTTCCACAGATGTATAAGGTTTCCATTCACATGTGTTTCAATTAATGGCGAACGGTTAATACTTAATAGACAGAAATGGTAGAATAAGTGACAATACCTTGTACCTCATCTACAGGGAAGTGAAGCCCAGCGGTCCAACAATACTTTTTTTTTTTTTTTTTTTGAAAGGCAAAGATTACATACATTACTATTTCTAAATTACATAAATTTTTATCCTGCCACTAATTGAACATTGGTCTCTCTAGAAGAGACACAAAGCCTGTAACACCTCACGAAAGTGGTGAAACCTTGTCTCTCCAAAAATACTTCTTCAACTTTCAAGTAACATTTCTAATGGCAATAAATTATAAAACGATAATTCTTTAATAACGTGTACCTTAAGTAGCAAAAGTAGGACTATAATAACTCACTCTTTTATAACAATATTGTTATTCTAACTAGTATCTCCCAAGCTCTCACAATAACTAATCAAGTGCAACAAAACTTGTCTATCCATAAAATTAAATCTATACACCTTTGGTAATTTCTCCATGGGGCACATCTACCGCAACAATGCTATACAAACTTGTACATTTATGCATTCACAAATGTGTGTTGTTAAAATGTACTTTGTGAATTTGGTACAATACATTAATCCAACATGCATTGGGTACTCAATTTATAAATCAGTGCATAAATTATTGTACCGGGTATATATAATAATAGGTTAGTTTCAGTGGCGGATCCAAAAAATTTTCATGTGTATTTTTAAAGATTTTAGGCCCCTAGGTATATAAATAAAAAATCCGGTTCGTATCGGGTCGGGTCATGTAAAACAAAAGAACATCAAACTAAAATTTATATAATCATCAAAAACGCATCAAACGTTGTTACAAACGTATTTAAAATGTCGCCCTACGGGTTTTCATTTTTTGAAATCTATCCAAAACATCATATATAGCTACTTTCTTAAGCAAGTCTTTCTCTATATAACATATACAACTATCACTTAAATTCTCATCGCCAATTCGATTACGCAAGTCGGTCTCCACGTTCGTCATTGCCGGAAAACATCTTTCAACGGTTGCGGTTGAACCGAGTAATACGAGAACAACCTTCAATAAACGATATACCAATGTAAAATTTACGTGAATATTTGTTGAAACCATTAAATCAATGTAGTTTTCGAGTTGAACCGAGGATTATGTTTTATTTCACTTTTTAAAGGTTGACGGATAGTATAGTAGTATTCTTGTATGAGGTGTTAGTCTTATCCTTGTACATACATATAAACAAGATGCCCATTGTTGATTGTTGTGATGCGATTTCATATTCTTTTTAATATTATTTAGATCAAACATATAATTTTTTTTATTTAAACCAATTATGTCAAATAGTTATCACTTAGGATCAACTCTGTTCCAGGTGCGTTATACATGTAGCGTCGATTGACCATCTTTTAGTTACATGTTTGTCGATGAGATTCATTTGGTGGACTGTTTAGTTTGGTTGAAGCTCCTGACCTCGATTTCGTTTAGTTGAGTCGTTTGTGGGATCAAAGGAATGGAAGAAAGTGGTAGGTATGGTCTTTTTCACAACATTTTGGCAAATATAGAAATCAATGAATGAAAACAAGTTCAATGGGAATTACATTTCGGGAACTAGAACGGTGAAAGATATAAAAGCAAACTCATTTTTATGGCTCAAAGATAGATCAAAATATCAAACCTACATTGGTTGGAAAAGATGGTCTGAGTTCAACAATAGAGATGTAATCATATAAAATGTTTTACCCTTGGTGTAGGTTTTTACTTTTTAAAAGCATTTACCTGCCATTTTTGTGTATATCACACAACATTTACGTAAACTCATTAATGTAGGCTAAATACAAAACATGGGTAAAGATCTTGTATAAATAGCCTTATCGTACAAAACGTACGAAAGACATGAAAAGCTAACAAAAATGTGGTGGCATTTTCGTGATTATTTTACTCGTAATTACCCTACCGGATCAAAATTACCCTACAAGATCATTTGTAGAGTAATTATGTTACTCTACGAAATTATCATACAAGATCAAAATTACCCTACAAGACTAAAATTACCCTATAAAATCATTTGTAGAGTAATTATGATATTCTACAAAATTACCATACAATGTCATTTTACAAAATTACCCTACAAGGTCAAAATTACCCTACAAAATCATTTGTAAGGTAAGTTTGATAATTACTTTACGAATAAATAATTATGAAAATACCACTGCTTTTTTTTACATTTTCATACCTTTTGCACGTTTTGTATGTCATAGGGGTGAACAGAAAACCGAAACAACCGAACCGTAACCGAAATAACCGAGGAAACCGAACCGAAAAACTGAACCGAAACAAAAACCAACAGTTCGGTTTGTGGATTTTTAATGACTGAAAATTTTGGTTCAGTTTTCGAAAAATCGTTTTCAATAACCGGAAAAAAACAAACCGATAAATTACAATCCATATATTTTTATTTTTAAGTTAAAAAATTTTAAGTGTTTAGTCTAATGCTGTTATAAATTATTAATTTTGAAATGTTAAGTGCTTATAATAAAAACATATTACATGTTTATTTATAATTCTAATGATTTATTTACTACCTACTAGGTATAACAAAATTTAATATAAAAATTAAATGATCTTCAAATTATTGTAAAAGACAATGTGTTAATAAATTTTTTAAAGAAACATCTATATCTATACTATACAATAAAATAAACCACTTTGGGGACACTTGTAATCATATTAGGCCATCTCTTATAGATAATTATTATTTTAGTTTAATCTCTTCTAATTAATTATAGATAATCCTCCTATTAACTATTATTTAGTTTAATAACTTATAGATAATTATTCTTTAGTTTAATCTCCTTCTCATTTATAATATTATTTATTTGAATTAATTAGAGTTAATTATTGTATTTGTCCCTGTGATTTGTCAAAAATCACTATTCAATCAATTAGTTTAAAAATTACGATTTCAGTCCCTATGGTTTCACTTTCGTAACTATTTCAGTCCACGTCGTAACCATTTCAGTCCCTGTAATTAACAGAATAATGGATTGAAATTGTTACGAAATTGAAACCATAGGGACATAAATGGTTACAAAAGTGAAACTCCAGGGACTTAGATCATAATTTTTAAACTAATTGACTGAAATAGTGATTTTTGACAAACTACAGGGACAAAAACTGTAATTAACTCAATTAATTATTACTATTATATTTCTCTATTTACTTCAAATTCAAACTTAGTTATCTAATTTGATCTTAACTATATATTTGAACGTTTTGTTTAGTTTTGTATCAAATAGATTTTACGAAAGTTGAAATAAAATTAACTAATATTATTTATTATTTATATATTTACGGAGTTTTAAATAAAGGTTTACATTATTGAGACTTCGTTTTGTTTAGTTCGGTATCAAATAGATTTTACGAAAGTTGAAATAAAATTAACTAATATTATTTATCATTTATATATTTACGGGGTTTTAAATAAAGGGTTACATTATCGAGACTTCGTTAACAAATTTTGCAACAACAAAATAATCTATTTTTATTACGAAAACCAAACTTTGTATTAATATATTAAATATTTTTTTTTTCACTATACAAAATTATATTTACTCGACCCATGTAATACATGAGGTGTTTTAAGATATAACTTTTTATTATTTGATATATAAAGTTAGATTTATTTAATTCGTACAATACACGGGGTTTTTTAGAATATATTTTTTTATTATTTAGTACAGAAAATTACATTTATTCAAACCGTGTAATACTCATATTTTTAAAGATGTATTTTTTTTATTATTTGGTATATAAAATCACATTTATTCAACCCGTGTAATAAATGGGGTTTTTTTAAGATGTATTAGTTTACTATTTAGTAAAAAATATTACATTTATTCAACCCATGTAATACACGTGGTTTTAAAGATATAACTTTTTTATTTGGTATATAAAATTACATTTATTCAACACGTACAATATGGTTCTTATAGATATCAATGTTTATTATTTAATATATAAAATTATATTTATTCAACCCGTGCAATAAAGTAGGTTTTTAAATATATATTGTTTTATTATTTAGTATATAAAATTTATTTATTCAACCCGTGTAATACACGGGGTTATAACCTAGTAAAAGTAGATTAGAATGTTAAGCTTATGTAAACAATATTAATTAAAAGAGTAAAATGCACGGATAGTCCCTGTGGTTTTGCAAAATAACACCTATAGTCCCCAACTTTTGAAAATTACATCGGCGCTCCCTGTGGTTTGATAGTTTGTTACTCGGATAGTCCCTGGAGTGGATGACGGTTAGTTTTCTCCGTTAAGTTAATGTGAAATGACAAATTTACCCTTTATCTTTTCCACTCTATAGAAACAAAAACAAACCCACCCAACCCCCCACCATTCTCTCTGTTTCTCCCCACCATTAACCACCAACCACCACCCACCTCCCACCTACAATTATCCAGCCATCATTCACAGATTCAGATCAACATCAGTTAACAACTCATAATAAAATTGGTATCAAACTGAAAAACACAAACACAGTTACATAGGGCAACTGAACAACAATCATCAACAAAATCAGGATATGTAAATTCAAAAGATATGATAAATCGTCGATTTTTTTATATGAATTCTTGAGCCAAAAAATGCTGAAAGTAAAACAAGTATTAGAGAGATCAATCTTAAACATCCACTTAACGGAGAAAACTGAAAGTAAAACTGAAGGGTGGGGTTGTTTTGTTTTTATAGAGTGTAGAAGATGAAGGGTAAATTTGTCATTTCACATCCACTTAACGGAGAAAACAGACCGTCATCCACTCCAAGGACTATCTGAGTAACAAACTGTCAAACCACAGGGAGTACCGGTGTAATTTCCAAAAGTTGGAGAATATAGGTGTTATTTTACAAAACCACAGGGACTATCCGTGCATTTTACTCTAATTAAAGAGGTTAATTATAACTTAAATGTAAACATATTAGAAAGATTCATATATTTTAAATTATAACTTTTATTTTATGAATCTTACATAATTTGTTCCAAAAACGGAAATAACTGAAAAACCGAACTGACAAAAAAACCGAAACCAAAAAAACCGAAACCGAACAGTTTAAAAAACAGAAAACCGATATTTCAGTTTCGGTTTTGGCCAAAAATCGAACCGAACCGTTGACACCCGTGACAAGCGTATTTGATCTTTTGCTAACATTAATAACTAGGAGAATTCCCACTCGCGCGCTGCGCGAGGGGCACGACACTCTTTTTTCTCTTTCGTGGCTGGGGAAAGGAGTTGTTGCTGCCTGTTCCAATTCCATGTCATCTGTTAACACGCGGTTCATGGTGATGTCGCTTGACCCCGGACCTTGCTGCCTGGGGTATTGCACCTGCATAAGCATGAGTTAAAAGAAAAGATAAGGAATCATAGTAAACCAAAATGGAACTTTCAGAAAGATGATAAAAGCATACCCAATTTGCGAAAAAACTCAAGAGATGCCAGATAACAACTAAGAATGCATGCTTGTCTTTGCACAATTCACAAGAGAATCCCTCCAAGCTTGTCAACCTAAACAAAAAGAAAACAAAAGAACCCTTAAGATCATCATAAGAGAACGTAAAATCTGTAGCGTCTTCAACATAAAGGTAAGAAAATCCAATTCTAGTAGACGTACTTTTGCCGTATTTGACCCGTGTCAATCACACAAACTTAAGCCTCTAGATACCTATTAACATACTTGCAATCGTCCAAAAGATTGGTCTTAAATTTACAAATCAAATAAACCCCATTTAAATGTAAATAGTATCCATCATGCACGATATGTAGACATTGGTACGTCTACAGATGCAAAATCATATTTCAATCAACACAATGCACATTAGAAACATCACAACAATTAGTTTATTAAAGTTGACCTTTTCTCATAGTGGGACCTCACCGTCTACTAAACGCAACCCTTATTGTCGATTTGAGCTTACAATAAAAAAAAAGCCAATATTTAGACTGGTAGAAATAGCGATCTTCAACTATAGTGTAGATGCATCTGTCGATTTGAGTTTACAATAAAAGAGCCAATTTTTAAAACTGGCTAAAATAGTGATCTTCAACTATAGTGCTGGCGCATCTGTAAGTAACTAATTCAACAACAAACAACTCTTGGTGTAAAACAATTATAACCTTATAAAGACGCAACTTATATGTGCATATATATCTTGTATCTTTAGCTTTGGGAGGCTTTCAAAAAAAATGGAAAATTTCCTTTCTAACCCTAAACTTTTAATTTTTGACAATTTAAGTTTAAAGTTTTAATTTTTGTTTCCTTTTAAACCCTAAGGTTTTAATCTTTGACAATTTACCCTAAAGTTTTAATCTTTGGCAATTTAAGTTTAAAATTTTAATCTTTGTTTCCTTTTTAACCCTAAAGTTTTAATTTTTGACAATTTAAGTTTAAAGTTTTAATCTTTGGTAATTTAACCCCTTTGATTAATTTGATTTTTCACTTCTAATTCAAAAGTTTCCATCTTTTGCGATCTAACCACTTTGATTTTTTTTTACTTATGTGTTGTAATATTGGCTTTGGGGGTTTTTCAAAGAAAAAATGGTTATGCATATGGTTATTGTAACCTTGGCTTTGGGGGTTTTTCAAAAAAAAAATGATTTTTTTTACTTTTCACCCAAAAGTATTTTATAAATTACTTATAATCCAAAACTATTTGTTTTTTTTTTACTTTAAACACAAAACTTTTTATCTGTTGCAATTTATCCTCACAATTTTTTTTACTTTCAACTTTGGTCCTTTATATTTTTCATTTTCCGCAAATTTTTAGCTTTATCATTCGTTCTAAATTTTGTGACTTAACACACCACAACGTGCGTCTTTGGTTTAACGTTTTTACATTTCGTTCTAAATTTTGCGGGTGAACGTTTTTACATCTTCTTTTTTTCCTGTTTGATAGGTTCAACATAACGTGCGCGCACTAAATCGACTTAGTTATCACTAAAGAATCCCCGCCGCATTGCGGCGAGTCTTAATTCTAGTTGGACATAAAAAAAAAAGATTATGATTCTTGAACTGGTGTGTATATACTATTTTTATGTTTTGGTTAAATGCATATTATTCCATATATAAATTATCAACTTTTTTGTGCATCATAACTTGTATCCTATGCTTGGGGAATTTTTCAAAAAAAAAAAAAACTTGATTTTTCACTTTCAACCTTAAAGTTTTATCTTTTACATTTTAATCCATTACTTGATTTTCCACTTTCAACCTTAAAGTTTTATCTTTTACATTTAACCCATTTAAATTTTTTACTTTTAACTCAAACTTTTTCATCTTTTGTAATTTACCACAACACTTTATTATTTACTACTTTGGTCCTCCATACTTTTTATCTTTTGTAGTTTACCACAACACTTTATTATTTACAACTTTGGTCCTCCATACTTTTTATCTTTCGCAAGTTTTTCGTTTTACATTTCGTTCTAAATTTTGCGAGTTAACTTATCGTAGCGTGCATGTGAGGTTCAACGTTTTTGCTCTATTTCTCCATATTTGACAGACCCGTCGCAACGCGCCCATTTTTTCCCTTTTGAAAACTTTGCCGCAACGGGCGGGTCCTAGATCGACTAAGTTATTATTTTCTACGTTTTACGTTTATAGTTAATTTCTTCGCATTAACACACTGTAACGGGTGTGTGTGTTCAACGATTTTAGTCTCCTTTTCGTTCAGTGTAATTTTTACCATTTTATCTATTTTATTTTTACGATGTTGAGAGTCGATGTCGTTGTGGCATTGGTGCTACTTGGCACGGTTTTACGAACATTTTTAACCTATTAAATTTTTTACTAATATTTTGTTTCGGTTTCCTTTACATAAAAACTATTTTTACGTGCATATTTTATGTACGAGTATGTATAAATATGATTTCTTCTGCATTCCGACGTAAACTTTTTTTATAGACGAGTCAGGTCAAGTATAATACATTTTCGTTTAAAGAAACCATTTTTACGTGCATATTTTTATGTACGTTTCGTATAAATTCAAGTTATTGTTTGACATGAATTCCATTTACTTTACGTTTGATCCAATGACAATGCTTACACAAGTTACACTGAGTTCAACTGGATACGTCGAAATGTGTGTTTTCATATGGTTAATGCATCATATAACGTTTGGAGTAATCCATTCAATATTTACGATGTACCCGCGCCGTAACGCGGGCGGGTCTTAACCCTAGTTATATACAAACAATAAGAACATAGGAACAAAGCAACAGTGGATACCATTTTCTACAAAGAAAAAAACAAAGACTATAATTCATTTTGCCCAAGTCACTAAAGAAGGTATAGCAGCTATACAAAGCAAATTCAACTGGGAAAACCCAAATACAAACAGTAGACACCATTATTTGATAGTGAACCATGGTTTTGAAGTTGGAAACTCTTTCACACGGCACAAATTTATCACTATAAAATGTTTTAGACACCGATTTTCTTAAAATCAAACGACCACCAAACAGTGGCGAAGCTTGACGTTTTCGACTTGGGGGGGGGGGTCGAAATCGTATATACCCAAAATTTTCTATATGAAAACTACATATATAACACTACTGAGCGAAAAGTTCGGGGTGTCGGGCGCAGTTTGATACTGACAAAAATTTTGGAGCACAATTTCAAGGTAAATAAATCATGGCAGTATTGTAAATAATCCTAAAATTTTGGTCTGTTATTGTACTGTTCACAAGGATCTACGTAATTGTTATATATTTCAAAAGACGCCTTAGCTGGCTTCATTCTGCATGTGCCTTTGCCACAACCATCACCACTGACCGTCATCTCCCACCACCGCTACGACTTTACGTCAGCCACCACGATACACCTCCCTAACCAACATCATGTGGTTCACCATAAACACCACATCTTCACTATTAACAACAACCATCATCATCATCATCATCATCGTAAACGTAGTCCATTGACAGTCCCCAAAACATTTTTTAATGTCAATCTAAGCCAACTATGACTATTGGTCACGGTCAATGATGCCTAAGAAAATGGAACACTAAGCCTATGAATGTAACACCAGATGATTATAACTCCTCATACTTATTGTTAGTGAAAACTAATCCAACTAAATACATATACAAAATCTGTTCTAGCTGGCACTTCAAAACACTTGGACATATGAAAATTCAAGTTCAATTCTATTCAGCAGATTCTAAATTGCCTTGATGAATATCAAGGTACCTATCCCTATATTGATTTGTAGTGAAAAACAAAATAACTAAATAGCTATACAAAATCTATTTTACCTGGTTTAAAATTGCCAAAAAAAATTGTTAATGAAGGCTACTGCTACATATGTGGGTCTGATAGATGTGCAGAGTCAATGAAACTAAGAAATACAGACTCCTAATCATCCAAATAAAGAAAGTAGAACGATTGATTTTTACCTTTTTCTTCTATCAATCAACACCTCCATGGAAATGTCTTTTGTAACAACTCTCATCAAAAGTCATATTCATTATTCTAATTGTCCAATAGGAAGCCCTAATTGAGACACCCAAGTGATTCTGTACAAACCCTAAAATTTTCAGAATTTTAAGAATCAGGATTAGGGCCCCTAAAACTCAGGGGGGGTAAAACCCTAGTTACGATTATCCACATAACTATCTGTAGAAATCGAATTTCACGAAACAGTCAACTCAGCAAGCCTACTCATACACGAGGCTACCCTATGAAACTAGGTTAGCAGTCGCGTAGCGCGACGACTAAAGGGGTAATCAGTCGCGCTACGCCACTGGGTAAAATTTTCAGTATAAATAGAGGATGTTGGGACTTGAATCTGGGCACTGAAACGACGAAAAAATTCCAAATACACGCTGAGATATCATAATTTTACTATCAAAACACACACGGATCACTAATCGACGCCGCAATCAGGGTATTAACTCGATCGCTATTACGATTCATTTTCCGATCGATCAATGTACTCAATGGATGTTTAAGTGCTGCCCACATTAGGGTGATGCTTTGTCATTAGTCGTTAATTCGATGGATGTTAAGCATAGCACTTTGTCATTCGTTGTGAGGGTTGATCTCGTGAGTTATCGTAAATGCTGTATTGATTACTAACCCAGGATTGTGTGCCTGTTATTAAATTTAGGTTAAAAGGCTAATCAGTAGGCTAAACTCTGCCCAAATTAAATCTGCAATGTGAGTCATTCTCTTTTTACCAAATTACTTTCCAAAGTATGTTTATGTTCAAAGTTATAATTACAGGGATTAAGTCTTTGTAATCACCATATTACAGCCGGTATGTGGGGTTTTGTATACATTACTTGATAATCTTCACCATTGGACAACGAGTTAGCCAATGGGTGATATGACCATAGTCACAGAAACGAGTCGAGTGACAAATACCGAGGGTAGTTGGTTGATATCTGAAACATTGTAATTGCTCTTAATACTGTAAATTATAACAAATGTGTCGTTTTAGTAAATAGAATGATTCACTCAGTATTTCCCACTGACAAGACCTTTTTCAAACATGTTTCAGGTGATCTGTTGTGATCCAAGAAAAAGTGCCGCGAAGCACTATCAGCTTAAGGAAGTGGCTCAGTATAAAATAAAGAAACATGTTTTGTAAAATAAAAGATTTCTTCGTGAAATCTCAAGATTGTAAATTACCGGGTTTTATCCCGAGTTGTGAAATAAAATAATCGGGAAATATTTCAGTTTTAAAAAGATCCTGAAGAAACTTCCGCTGTTAATTAAAATACCACGGGATTTCTGTCCCGCGGCTCCTGAAACGGGTCAAACCGGGTCGGGGGCCGTGACATCTTTCAAGTCATTCATCTTCGATGAAAAGCAAAGAGAATTGCGGAATCCTACAATCAACCTAAGTGAGACCCATAATGCGTGTCAATTTGTACATGCAATCTGAAAACAAAAACGACATACCTCAAATTGTAAACATTTACCCATAAGTAATTAAAATTGGAGCCCTAATTGCTGAAACATACCTGCCAGAGAACTTTCAGACGACAAGCATCAAGCGTGGATTCCGATGGAGGGTTCGCCGGAATCGAAATTGAAGGGAGCGACGTCTCTTAATGGACAGAAGAGGGAGGACATCAACGCTGTGGCCGACCGTAGGCGATGTCCGTTCCCCTTCCGTTCAGGCTCCGTCTTTTTTCTGTTGCTTTGATTCTCTCTCCTCTCACTCTACTAAACCAAAAAGAAGCCATGGCAATTATGTAAATAAGACCTAAAAGTTTGACTAATTATTCTATTGTTCCTAAGAATATACGCAAAATCTATCTATTCTAATATAATAAAGTGGTTTTGACTTATGTGTCATCTATACATAAAACCACCCCACTATTTTGACAAGTGGCTTTTCTTCTTTCATTATTTATAAAGTTTACTTCTGACACGTGTCTTTCTTAACCTTGCGAGATTTTCATCAGGTAAACCCACGGTTCTTTCCAAACCCTATTCAATTCTACGCCTTCATACGTTCCTAATCTATCCATTTATTCATGCGTAATCATCTTCGCAAGATCTTATAATCTTCTCCATCGCCGTCCAAGAAGTTCCTGATTCTCGATTTTTAGTCAAGATACCACAGGTAAAGCTTCTTTAGTTTTTGATTTTGCATGCTTTTTGAGGTTTAATTTCAAGATTCTATGATCGTTTTGTTTGAATTTATACGAAACATTCGTTTAGGGTTCGATTTTCATATGATTTAGGGTTCGATTTTCTGGTTGTTATTATTATTATTTTAATTTTGTATGAATATGTTACGATCTGATTGTGGGATTGTGGATTTGGATTTTCGGTTTTGAATCATTAGTGGGATGTATGTATGATCTTTTTTTTTTGGGAATTTTAGTGCAAATTATTATTCAGGTTAAGGTACAATTTTGCAGTTTTTTCTTTAATAATGTATAATTAGGTTACGAACTGATTGTGGGTTTGGATTTTAGGTTTTGAATCTTTAGTCTGATGCATATATGATCTGTTTTTTTTATAATGCATATTATTGTTCAGGTTAAGACTACGAATCCGACGAAGTATTGTGTCCGTCTCAACACCGGAGTTGTTTCACCTAAATCAACATGTGAAATTATAGGTGACATTTTTTTGGATGATGGAGGTGTTCTACGAAGTCTACACTAAAAGACGTGCATAATAAATCCCTCTATTGTGACCGTTACTTGACTCTTCCCATTCGCAGAAAGATAATGTAGCAAACCAGCGGGAGCATCTGATTTTGTTGCTTGCAAATGTTCATATTCCTCAAATTCCTAAACCTGACCAGCAGCCCAAGGTCAGTCACACATTAAATCACTGTGCAGTTAATCGGTGTTATAAAATGAGGATCTGCTAAATGATTATTTATAACGTGTCAGTTTTCCTGAACTTGAACTAGCCATACATGTTTAGAAATAGAATTACATGACTGTTTACTCAAAAGCATATACTGTCACAACATGATATAGAAACAGTAAAGATTATACATACTACTAAATCGTTACTTCAGTGAAGATGATTATGGTATTTGATGGTTATGGTGATGGTTTTCTACTTTTCTTCATATATCATGGTTAGTTTCTAGCTTTTTATAGTACTATTCATATTGGTTTGGTTAATCACTGATGAGCTCACCTTCGTTGGTTCCATTGGACAGGTATGTCAGGTGATTGGTATTGTTGATGTGAGGGATTACTGCGGTTTTGGAGGTTTTGAAAATGATGAAACATACTGAAACCTTTGTTCAATACTTCAATCTGGGCACACATTCCAAATCTTAAAAGCTAACAATGAATAGACAAAACCAACTATTCGGTAATTCACCATGACCTCCAACTGATTTAAAACGAAAAAAGAAGACATACACTGGATGTTAGCTGTAATGGAAATAATAATTACCAGGCAATCAGTATCTGTATTTATTTGGTGCAAGCATACGCCCGAGGAAGGTTTTATTTAGTACGATTTGTACGCTGATAGATCTCAGATCATGGAAACTTTAATGTTGATGGGGCCGAAGCATACCAAATGGTTAGTCGTATTATAAACTTCCTTTTTTATTCTTTTAATTAAAATCTACAGGTTTATAAATATTTTTGTAGGAATTTTGGATCAGACATATTGATGGATCACCTTCAAGTTAGACGCAGAGAGACAGAACATGGTCCTGCTGCATCTTGAAGCAGCAATAGAGCGAGGAGTTCCCGGGATGATATATAATATCTTCTTTTCTATGAGTTAACATAGATTGAACTGGCTGGCAATACAAGGGGGGGGGGTGATGATAGAGATACGCACAAAAGACGAGTTGAATTATTATTTGATGTCCTGTATCTTCAATCTTTTTTTATGATTGAACTCGCAATACAAGAGTTTATTCCATTTGAGGGGTCAAGAGGTCGAAAAAATCAACATGGCACAAGCGGTGAGTAGTCCCTGGGTGTTTGAGTTTGCTGCATACAAAATGGGGATGGCGGCGGTGTTGCCGCATACAGTGATGGGTGGTGGTTTTGGTCGAAGTCAGTTCACCGGAAAGGCGGCGGTGCCGGAATAACTCGCGTTCAAGATTTAAAGTCGCCGGAAATTAATTTCGCCGGAAAAGTTCACCGGAAAGTGTGGTGGTGGGGTTTTTCTCTAAAAATGTAGAAGATGCCCGGATAGTCCCTGTGGTTTGGCCTTTTAAAGGAAAGGGTATTTTTGTCATTTCACACCCACTTAACAGAGAAAACAAACTGAAGTTAGACCCAGGGACTATCCGGGAACAAAAAATGAAAAGTTGGGGACTATTCAGGTAGTTTTAGAAAGTTGGGGACTATAGGTGAAAAAATGCGAAACCACATGGACTATCCGGCCATTTTTCTCTTTAAGAAATGAATACCTTCTGTGTACTATTTGATAAAACTAAATCAGATAGATCTTTTATTTCAAAGTTGCATATCTTTAATAACACATGGAAACTATATCGTTAAAATTCAAATATATAAATATCAACCATACAGAATTTCAATCATAAATATTTAATGGCTATGAAAACTATAACTGTAACTTTATATTTCATTATTATTTTAATCACAACTACTTTTTGAGATTTCTGAATTTTATCGTTTTCATCCTGTAACGCAGAGTTAACACCTTTTTTGCTAATCTTTTGGTCCTATCTTTACAATTTTCATTTTTTCCTTATTAAATGTATAAAAGGTAATTTTACTTATATGATGTATTTACAGATTTATGATATATCATTTTTATTATTCATCCCGTGTAATACACGGGTTACGAACTTAGTCTTTACTATATAATAAAGAGAACCACCTTGGAGACATTGTGTCCTCTTATAGCAGCCTCTTATCTTTGATTTCCCGCCCAATACCCGATAACCCGAAATCTATTTGGCGGATTCTGAGGTGTGTGAATTAATTCGACCCGAAATATCACTTTAGGTCATTCTTTTGACTAAAATTCATCTTCCCCTTTCCATCTTTCCTTGGCGAAACCCTAATCTGAATCAAGGTCAGTCTATATTTGCTATTCTTTTATTTTAATTTTTCTCTCTGTTTCATAGTTTAATCGTTGGTCTGTTGGCCAATTAGGCTTTTAGTTATCTTATTCTAACTGTGGTTTCAGCCAAGAGGTTAGTATACTTATTTTGTTTATATATTTGATAATTTGAGTTCCGATTTTGGTTTTTGTTTCCATTAGGGTTTTGCTTATCGTAATCTCATTGTGGGTCCAACAATTTCTGTTTTGCACATTACTGTACTTTAATTTTGTTATCACAATAGCTGGGACAAAGTTGTATATACCCTACTTCCATCCATATAAGGTTGTTCTAATACTTTGTTGTAATATGCTCTTTTTTTTTATTATAATTATAAATCTTATAAAAGAGCATCTACAATTATTTTTGTACAATAACATCAATAGTTTGTACTAATTTATTTGGTTGATGATGTTGAGATGACAAGAAACCTGGACTTTTTACTCACTGGATCAATTTTTAGGTGTGGAGAAACAGGCTCCTCTCCCTTGCTTTTGTGTAATGCTTTTCAATAAGCAGGCTCCTCTTCACTCTTGCAATCTTGCATTAGTGTAATGCTCTCTTGGCTGTAATTGAAATCACTTCTTTGAGCACTTCAGTTCTTATTTGCCTTGTGATATGGTGAACTAAATTGAAAGCATTTCATTCTTTTTAATTTATTTTGTTTTGGTCTTTCCCACAGGTATGTATGCATGCATGGTTTGCTGCTTTCTTGACATGTGTTATTCAGTGGTTGTCCCCATCATTGGTGTTTAGGTATGTCTTAGTGAAAATTAGTGGTGGAGGTTTCAAGAGAGTTACTTAAGATTTGGGCCATTTGGCCCCTTCGGGCTATGTATTATATTGAAGGGTAGTCAAACGGGTCCACTTGTGTACAAACATAGGTCAAACGGGTGTGTGAAATGGGTTGAACGATGGAAATCCCCACACAATGTTTATTTAGTGCATTCAGTTGATTAGATGAGAATGATACTAAAAGAAGTTGAATGTGATATGGTTGTGTAGAGGTTTCGGTGGGCCATAGATAATGATCGATGACAAGCTCAAGTTGAAAGTATCAGGTAGATGCTGTGTTTTAAAAGAAAGACAAATTTATATTTATATGTTTTCACTTCTGTGGTTGGTAAATTGCTTCTTCCGTTTATGGAACGGTTTTTTCTTTAATTATGAACCAATTCTTTTTATAAAATCTGGCTTATGCTATTGTTTTTTGGATTTTTTAAGATTATTTTCATGATTTTGTGATTCTCATTTTAACGTTGGTTTGTTTCAGAAGCATATATTGACTTAGGGAAGAGTGTCATCGACAAGAAATCGTGGAAAAGGTGTGTTTCTATCCTAATAAAAAGGAAATATTTCTTGGATAAAGAAATAATTTCTACTAATGACCAAGTTTGGGACAAGATAGCTCCTGGCTTGGCATGGGAGTTTGCTTTAGAATATACAATCCCACTCATTGCGCCACACCCTTTATTGATTTTGAATGGTGAAATGACTGATCTACCATTCTTATTGATCTGAAATATATATAATGTTGATTTATATAAGTTGACATGGGAAAACTGTGTAAAAGCACGCAGGTGCAGAAGATCCCCGTTGCCCAGTGATAGGTTTGGATGTTACCAAATTAAAAAACATGCAAGGCTTATGAAGAACTCAATTGATCAGATATCTTCAAGGTATTTTGATCAACAAATCGTATTTACAATATCAGAAACATGAGCGGGTTGGGTAGAACATCAAAATGATTAATGTTGTATGGGCCGGTTGGAACCTGAACACATCTTGTCCAATATTTTGATTAGCAATTGGGGTGTCATCTTGTAATAAAATGATTTAAGTAGTTCTAAGCATTATAATTGCACTAATTTGACCAGTTTCCTTTTTTGTTTTGCCCCTTTTACCTATTTGTCTAATTATGAATGTACAAATCTAACCGAATCAGTAAGTGTTGGTTATGAAATTATGGTTAGTTGGGTTAATATTTTGGTGTTGGGCATCAGATGACATCATTAATGGTTAAGGAAGCTAGCAGTTACTTTAACAAGTATTTCAAAGCATTGTTTTAAAATCCGATTTTTATATCGTACCGGATTTGGCTTAAAAACGGTTTAACCGGGTGTATCGGACGATTCAACCGGGTGTACCGGGCGGTTTAACCGGTTTTACTGGATGGTTCAACCGGTACAATCGGCCGGTTTGAATCGGTTTATAAAACATTGTATCAAAGCATAAAATTAATTTGCTATGTGGATTAAATAGAAAAAAAAGTGCATTTGATTTGTGTATGCTTTGTTGCTATGTTAATTTGTTTTGTGGATTAAATAGAAAAAAAATTGCATTTGATTTGTGTATGCTTTGTTGCTATGTAACATATGGTTTGTGCATGTTTCACTAAAGCTAAGTTATTTGTATTTATAAAACTTTGCAACAACTTATTTGTATTTTTGGAAATTTGTGAGCAGTGATTGTAGGTAATTCAATCATACCAACTTTTTATAGATCTATATATTGTATTGTTTTTATTATTAACTTCTTATTTTTCATAATATGTGATTACATATAATAGCTAATTCAATCATACCAACTTTTTAAATATCTATAAATTATAGCGTTTTTATTATTCAACTCGTGTAATACAACATTGTATGTGATTACATATAATACGTAATTCAATCATAAGAACTTTTTAAAGATCTATAAATTATATCGTTTTTATTATTCAACCCGTGTAATACACGGGTTTCTAACCTAGTGTTATTATAGATAATATATTCCCTCCAAGAGAATAGGCGGGAAAACACTCTATTATATTATTGTTATTATGTTGGCTTTCATTTTTTCTGCCGCAGTTCGCCGATGGACAACTCCGATTCAGACTCCGACGGATCTCACATCTCCTCCACGCCTCCTCGTCAACCGCCACCACCACAGCCACGGCCTCCGCAACCGCCGGCAGCGGCGGCTCGTACTCTTCTATTTTCAAATAAGCTACGAAAAAGCCCTAAATCGAAAGCCAAACCTAGTTCTTCCAGGCCGATTCTGAAGATTAAGCCGTCCACCAAGAGACCTAAACCACCGCCTGAACCTCAAATCGACCGATCTGTCCCGTGTGAAACCTCTGATGCTACTCTACCTTCTCAAATCTCCGGTTGTGATTCATTTGATGCCACTACTACAAGTAGTTCTGATGTTAACCTACCGTTTCAGATCCGCCGCACCTCCGGTTGTAGTTCGTTTGACTCTTTTTGTCCTACTGAGATTCTTCCGGCTGGTGGCTCATGCTTATCCAGATTCTCGTCCTTTTCTAAGATCCGTATGTCTTCCTTGAACTTCAAACCGACTGAAAAGGATATTGATGATCATGTTAATGTCAATCATTTGGAAAGAGTTACTAAGAAGCATCCGAATTTGATTGGTTCTAATTTGGAACAGCAGAATATGCCTGATTCTGATAGTGTAAATGTAAATGAAACCCTAAGTTGTAGAGATTCGGGGAAAGTTGCGAAGAAACACCCGAACCTAATTGGAAGTTGTGTTTATGTTACTGAGCAGGTGAGCAAACCTAAACCGGTAAATGAAGGTAACTTTGTGAGATTGAACATCAATGGTCATGGCGGTCGCAAAAAGTACGCAAACAAAGTTAGGAAAAGGAATCCGAATGCTTATATTGGAAATCGGAAGTCATATAAGAGGAGCAAAAGAAAATTGAAAAGTGTTGGTGAAGGTGAAGAAGATGAAGATAGGTTTTGTGATGAAGGTTTGCCTATGGAGGAAAATGAGAGAACCGAAACAAGGCTTGATTCGGAGGTTATTGAAAAGGCGGTGTTTGATGTTCGGCAGGATCCGTCTGATGATAATTTAGTTAAGTTATTGAAGCTAGTTTACGGATACGATTCTTTTAGAGATGGGCAACTGGAAGCAATCAAGTTAATACTTTCCGGGAAATCAAGTATGGTGATTTTGCCTACGGGAGCTGGGAAATCGCTTTGCTATCAGTTGCCTGCTATGATTTTGGAGGGAATGTCACTTGTCATAAGTCCGCTCGTGGCGCTTATGTATGATCAACTTAGACAGCTGCCACCTGTGATTCCAGGAGGTTTGTTATGTAGCAGTCAGGTATTATTGATCTATATGTATGTTTGTACTTTGTGCTCTATCATTTGTGCTAAAATGTGTGATGCTTGCTGTTGTTTCAGACACTAGAAGAGAGTTCTGAAACACTTAGTCGGGCTCAAGAAGGAGCCTTGAAGGTGAGATTCCTTAGATGTTGAAATCGTTTATAACATATGTTTTGTTATTGTCTGTAACAGTACACAGCATTGTGTTTCAGGTCCTTTTTGTTTCTCCAGAGAGATTACTAAATACAGAATTTACATCCATATTTTCTGCAAATTCACTCATATCGCTTGTTGTGATTGATGAAGCTCACTGTATTTCTGAATGGTGAGTTGACATAGTTATGATTTGTGAATTTTGTCAAACTATTAAGATTCTGTTTATTGTATCACCATTAGTTTACATTAATTGACAGGTCTCATAATTTTCGCCCTTCATATATGAGACTTCGGGCATCCTTGCTTCGTTCTAGTCTTGGAGTAGGTTGCATTCTTGCAATGACAGCAACTGCAACAACCAAGACTATGCATGATGTGATGCGTTCTCTTGAGATTCCTCCTACTAACCTCGTTCAAGCAGCACAAGTTAGGGATAATTTGCAGTTATCTGTATCTTTGAGTGGAAATAGGCAAGTGAAGTTTTGCTTACTTTTTGCAACTGCCTTTGTTTGTTTTTTTTGTGATTCTAGTTTGTTAATGAATTCAGAATGAAGGATTTGATGGCATTGCTCAAAGCTTCGCCTTACACAGAGGTTAAAAGCATTATAATTTACTGCAAGTATCAGGTATGCTTGGGTGTGAGACCTTTTAGCCCTTGCAACTGTATAGAATAGAAACAAACTTTACAATTTTTTTCCTGATTTTTGCAACCAATTTGAAGCTTAGACGCAATACAAAAACAAACTTATACTTACTCATTTTAGCAAGCCAATTTTAATTGCAGTCGGAAACAGATATGATCAGCAAGTTTCTATGTGATAGTAATATCCGAGCAAAGGTTAGCATTTCATATGCCCTAGAATTTGTCACATGATTGACAACCATTTTGTGTTTTTGCCTGACATTATGCTTTGTTTAAATATGATGCAAACAATAAAATGCCATTAGAGTTACCATAGTGGGATCCCTGCTAAAGATCGAAGGCGTACACAAGAGTTGTTCTGTTCAAACAAGATACGAGTGGTATACAGTTATTACAAGCGTTTTAGTATAAAGGAAGTGGACTATAAACAAATACCGTATCTTTTCTTAACATCCTTCTTTTCTCTTTGAAGATTGTTGCAACTGTTGCGTTCGGTATGGGGCTTGATAAAAGCGACGTTGGAGCTGTAAGAACAACTCTTTAGTATTCAAGATCTTAAAAAAATTCACATAAAGATGCTGATTCCTTTTTTCTTTTGCATATTTTACAGGTAATTCACTACAGTTTACCTGAAAGTTTGGAAGAGTATGTTCAGGTTTGTACAATTATTCACTACAGTCTACAGGTGGCAACTTTGACCCATTTATTTATGAATTGGTGATTTGGGTTGTCTTTTATTTCAAATGGGTCAAAAATCAAATTTAGCTAAAAAGGCAGACAACTCAAATGGGTAGGGTCACCCAAAGTCTATCTGTAATTTTTAATTGCTTACAACTTCCAAAGTAATTTTTATATGAAGATATAGATTACAATTGTAATGATATAATTCAGCTTGATCAAACTTATTAATTATCCATTTTTTAGGACAGAACAATATTTGCAGGTCAACCCAACCTGCCCAGCTCTGTTTTGAGCTGCACTAGAACTGACCCACTTCAACCTGAACTTATTTGACCCGTTATTCAACCCTTTTTGGCTCACCAATCTTGCCACATCTATTATCCACCAGGCGGTTTCCGTGGCGATTATTATATCACTCAATTGATAGTATGCTATATTTATAGGAAATTGGACGTGCTGGGCGTGATGGGCGAGTATCTTATTGCCATTTATTTTTTGATGACACTACATACTTTAAGCTCAGAAGTCTTATGTACAGGTAACTAAGGCCAAACTTTACCAAAAAAAGGTAACTAAGGCCAAACTGCAAGAAATGGGAACTAATTTTTACTCTTCTTTATTTTAGCAATCTAACTTAATTAAGGTGCAAAATAGAAGTCAACTCACAGTTTATTACTGATTTTAGCAACCGATTACATTTAATGATTTTACCCGGTGCACGAGGCTCCCACTGTCCCACATAAGCGGGGTCTGGGGGTGCGTCCCGCACTCCCGCCAACTTGGGCCTAATGCAAACCGAATTGAAAAATTAAATTCTTTTACAAGTTTGAAAAAATGATATTTTTTTTGTAACTTTATATTTAAAAAATGTCACATTTGAAATGACAAATAAGTTGCCACAGCAACATATTTTGAAAAGTCAGCAAAACATTGTCTGTTGCTACTTGTTTCCAGTTGACAGGCCGTTTATTGCTACGGTCTTAATAAAATGTAACTGGTTGCTAATTAATAATAAAATCCAATTTGGCTTCTGTTTTCACCTACTTTAAATTTGGTTGCTAAAATCAGGAAAACCTGTGAAGTTCCTTTCTCTTTTGTGCATTTTTCCCAGGCAACTAATTGCGATTCACGTCAACAAATTATTTCTGGTAACAAAAATGTACAACTTCATCATATGTCTTTTTCAGTGATGGGCAGGATCAATACACAGTAAATAAGTTTCTCTCTCAAGTTTTCAGTGGAGATTCACATTCACAAGGAAGGATTTGCACAATAGTCAAAGAATCTGCATCCAGGAAATTTGATATGAAAGAAGAGGTCTTTAAAAAAAGCTGTTATTGTACTAAAGTTGTAATACTTTTATTATGTTATGACCCGTTAAATTGGAATTTATTTAACTGTTTCAGGTTATTCTAACTATCTTAACTCGTTTGGAGTTAGCTGAAGAGCAGTACTTGCGTTTACTTCCCCAAACAAGTGTAACATGTGTGTTAAATTTTCACATGGTGGGTCCCTACTTAACTACCAACTTGTACTTTCTCTTTCTTCTTTGACTTCAGTTATAGTTTGATCTGATATTTTTCTCATTATAATGTTGATGAGTGCAGACCTCCCCAGCATTACTTGCTGCTAAGGATACTGTAATTGAAACAATTTTGAAAAAGTAAGTGATTGAATATGGCCACTACTAGAGGAGTAAATTTTGACTCATTTATTTATGAACGGATTGATTTGGGTTTTGTTTCATCTCCAATGGACCAACGGGTCAAATGAGTAAAATAAAAAAAATAGCTAAAGAGGAAATGGGTCGAATGGGTCAAAAGTTTCCTAAATACTGATATATAAATATCAGATTATTATTGTAATAAGGTATTTTGTTGTAATTTAGTTAAATGTATTAATTGTTTTCATAACGCTATTTCCCATCCACCTCATTTTTACTTGGGGTAAAGTTACAAGTTTTTGCCTGACACCATTTTGACCTGTTACTCACCCACCCATTTGCCACATCAGCTATGAAACACGCAATCTATACATAACAACTGGAATATGGTTTTCAGGTCTGAAATAAAAGATGGACAATATGTTTTTGAAATACCAACTGTGGCTTGTAGCATTGGATTTCAAGTTTCTACTGTAACTAATCATTTGCAGAATCTGAAGGTTTGATTCTGCATATGCATATATATTACTTAAAATTCTTGTTAGTTGTTTATGGACTTTTCTTGATTATTGTTTATCTCTTATTTAGTTGAAGGGTGAAATTACATACGAATTGAAGGATCCAGCTTATTGTTACATGCTTGTAAATTTCCCAAGAGATATATGTTCTTTGGCTGCTGATCTGGCTAAATGGTTATCGGATGTTGAAAGTTGCAAGGTATTTATTTAATATAAATATTCACAAATACACTAATCCATACCACCATATATTTGTTATATATTTTTAATTTTTTAGTTACGTAAACATTGCAAGTTATTTATTGACACAGGTGCGCAAAGTAGATGCGATGTTTAATGCTGCACTTTTTGCGGTGAAAACATGTGATAGAACAAATGGCTGTACTGATTCCCAACACACACCTTGCTTGCAAAAGAAGATATTGGAATACTTTAACGCAGATGATGACAACAGTATACCCAATAAAATGGTCCAAACCAGGTTAAGAAAATTATATATTTTAGCTGACTTACGTATAATATGCAATGACGTCGAAAAGACAAAAATACCTTTGATAACGCATCATCATATGGGTGGCATATGGACTAGTTTCAGTATATGGGTGGCTTTGAGGAAAAGGAAGTATTTAGACCTACACATGCGTTATACCTTTAGTTTCTTATTTTTACACTACCAAAAAAAGTCATGTCCATTGGTGGTCTTAAATGTTTTCAAAGAGAAAAATAACGAAATTATACTGAGCTGTTTTGACGCATGTTGGATGATTGTATCATATTCTGACGTCATATTTTATGCCTTTGCAGCCGGTTTTTGAGGGCAGATATCAAGGTAATGCATATCACATGTTACATAGTCTGTCTTGTTAAAATACAAAAAGTGAACTTTTTTACTTTAATGTGTGATATTTGGTGTTATAGGTGTTTCTTCAAAGCAACTCACACGCCAAGTTTACTCCCCGGGCAATTGCTAGGATAATGCATGGTATAGCAAGTCCAGCTTTTCCTTCTTCAACTTGGTGTAAAACCCATTTCTGGTAAGTTTAATAATTAGTACGATAAACTGTATTATTATAGTAATAATAAGCTTTTTTGAACAAAACCATCTGAAGTTCTATGAATTAAAATACACTTTGGGCGACTTTCAGCCCATTTAACCACTTTTTTTAGCTATTCCTTTATTTGATTGGTGAAAGATTTAACATAACCTAAATCATTCAGTTTATAAATGAATGGGTCAAAACTGCCACCTCTAACTAACTGAGGATTACTGTTGGGTTCGCAAATGGGTCACTCGTATGGTCTGCTCAATAATGGGCTTTCAGCCCAAGGTTTGGTGTCTGCATGTTTGGCTTCCAGCCCATGCTCAATGTTTACGTTATCTGTTTATTTACTAAGTCTAGGGTTTCCAGTATTGTTGGTCAAAGATTGTTGCTAGTCGTATGTGAGTTGTTGAGTCTTCCTATTTTTTATGTTTTTAGCCGTTGGTCTCTTTTGTATTTAATCAGTTGATGAGCATGAATAAAAGTTAACGAGTGATCAATTTTCTTTGTGTTCTTGATAATACTTGAGTTCTTTCAAGTGGTATTAGAGCCTAATTCCTGGGAGTTCACATACAAAGTTTGAGAGAAATCGATGGCAGAAGAAGGATCAGGTTACCAAGTTCCAAGCGTACCAAAGTTCGATGGTGATTTCGAACATTGGAGTATGGTTATGGAGACGCTGTTGCGGTCAAAAGATTATTGGGTGGTGATTGATCCAGGGTTCAACGAACCCAATGCAGGAGAGCAATTAACTCCAACTCAGAGGACGACACTGGAGACTATGAAGATCAAAGATCTGAAGGCCAAAAACTATCTGTTTCAATCAATTGATAAACAGATTTTGAAGACAATCACGCAGAAAGGAACTGCTAAGAAGATATGGGAGGCAATGAAGATCAAGTACCAAGGTAATCTTCGGGTGAAACGAGCACAACTCCAGCGTTGAAGAAGAGAATTTGAGTTGTTACAGATGAATGAAGGAGAAGGAGTGAATGAGTACGTTGGCCGAGTTATGACTGTGGCAAATGAAATGAGGTCGTATGGAGATGACATGACTGAGGTCAAGATTGTTGAAAAGATACTTCGCTCTCTTACTGAAAATTTTAACTTTGTGGTTTGTACTATTGAGGAATCAAAAGACACAGATTCTTTAACAGTGGATGAACTACAAAGTTCTCTTCTTGTTCATGAACAAAAACTAAAAAAAAGGGTCAATGGTGATCAAGTATTGAAGGTAGAGTATGATGCAGCGAGTGGACGAGGTAGAGGAAGAGGACGAGCTCCTATGGGTCGAGGACGTGGACGAGGCAGGGGAAGAACTCGTCCAGACTTTGATAATTCGGTTGTTGAATGTTACAAGTGTCACCAAATGGGACACTATCAATATGAATGTCCTAAGGCAGAAAAATCAGTGAACTATGCTGAGTTTGATGAGGATGAAGACATACTGTTGATGGCATATGCAGAAGAAAAGAAAGAAGAAGTAAAAGGGATTTGGTTCTTAGACTCAGCTTGCTCAAATCATATGACTGGTATGCGAGAGTGGTTTGTGAAGTTAGACGAAAACTTTACACACACAGTCAAGTTGGGCAACGATATAAGGCTGATGGTGAAGGGAATAGGTGACATACGATTTGAAGTAGGAGGAATAACACAGGTTATTACAAAAGTGTACTATGTACCTGAACTTACTTCAAATTTATTGAGCTTAGGACTCTTAGCCGACACTAATTTAGGAGTTAATTATATTTTTGTATAATTGATATTATCTTGTAATTATGTATATCAGTTCCTAAAATAGGTCTAGGGTTATCTTTGTATTTATCCCTATATATTGGGATCGTTGGCTTTGTATCAGTCATTGAGAAATAATACGACAGAGAAATTCTCATAGCTTTCATGGTATCAGAGCTTCGGTTCTGACTACCCGGTTTCTTTTTTTCTTCTTTTTCAAGAGCTTCGGTTCTGACTACAGCCCCCTGCAGCCGATAACCCAGTAACTTTTGCTGGTCAACTGCAGCCGATACCCAGCAACTTTTGCCATCCCTTCTGATTCGATCACTATCCTACCCCTTTTCAGCCTGTTTTAGCCGCACCCATGGATTCCAAAGCTGATGATAAACCAGAAGCCTCTCAATCAGCCAAAACCTTACACCCAGCATATTCTGTCTCTAACATAAACACCAAGATCCGTACTCTAGACGGAACAAAAGTCACATACTCTTCTTGGGTGAAACTTTTCAAGTTTCACGCCATAGCCTATAAGGTTTTAGATCATCTTGACGATACCCCAGCCCCCACCAAAGAAGACCCATCCTATGATTCATGGAAGGAACTAGACGCTCTAGTTTCTCAATGGATTTATAGTACCATCTCAGATGATCTTCTAGGTCGGTTCCTGGACACAGAGGCGTCTGCACGTCAGACCTGGCTTCGGCTCGAAAAACACTTCTTGAGCAACAAGCAAGCAAAAGCCGCAGCCCTTGAAACCCGGTTCGTCAATCTTACCCTCGCTGCATGCAGTTCAGTTGATGATTATTGTCAACAACTGAAAGACTTGGCGAACCAACTTGTTGATGTTGACCAACCTATTACCGACCAACGACTCGTGCTGCAACTTGTTCGGGGATTATCCCCAGAGTTTGACACCACCGCTGCTCTTATTCACTCTCAAGGGGCCGACTGGGATCTTGCACGGACAATGCTTACTGATGAAGTAATCCGCCAAGAAGCACGAAACAAACAATCATCTTCCATTCTTGCAGCCGCCTCAAACCAGCTACCGCTTAATCAGCAGCCGCAGACAAATCAGCCTCCGGAACAATGGCTGAATCAGCAGCAGAATAGTTCCCAACAGCAGCAAAACTCTCAGCAGAATTACTATCGGGGCAGGGGCAGGGGCCGCGGACAGCAGACTCGCGGGCGCGGACGCGGTAGGGGAAATCGGAACTCTCACACGAACTGGGCTTTTCAAAACAACTCTTACCCCCAATGGGCTTGGTGGAACACTCCACCCTGCCCTTATCCAACCCAACAATCATGGAGGCCAAACCAACCACCGACCTACCCGTCTCCTAATACCAACCCAGCGGCCCATTATGCAGGTTTTCCCTCGGGACAGTTAGGCGGCCCTCAATACACCGGTTTTGATGCTCTCAATCCATCAGCACTGAGCGCCGCGTTCAATGCAATGCAGCTCCAATACACGGACCCGAATTCTTACTTTGACACTGGTGCTGAGAAACATATCACTGATACTCAAGGTATGATCAAACACCCTAGTTCTTTTCCTGTACATACTAAATTACTTGTTGGCAATGGTCATGTTTTACCAATTGAGGCCTCCAGTACGGGCTTTCTCCCGATTCATAATCGGACTTACATCCTACCCGACCTACTTTATAGTCCACAAATCATTAAAAAGCTTTTATCTGTTCGTAAATTTACCCGTGATAATAACGTTTCAATAGAATTTGATCCCTTTGGTTTTTCTTTGAAGGACCTCAAAACGGGACGCCTCCTCTCCCGCCACAATAGCACGGGAAACCTTTATCCAGTCACTCCACCAACACTTCCGCCTCAAGCTTGCTCTATCACCACAACTACCTTACCATGGCATGATCGACTTGGACACCCCGGCGCACAAGTCTTAGATCTTCTTAGTCATCATTTTAATTTTTCATGTAATAAAAACCATGGTTCTAATTTTTGTGATTCTTGTCAACTGTCGAATAGTAAACGATTGCCATTTTATGAATCAAATTCTTTTACTTTTACTCCTTTCGACATTGTACACTGTGATTTGTGGACCTCCCCAATACCCAGTAAAACCGGATATAAATATTATATGGTTTTAATAGATAATTTTTCCCACTTTATCTGGGTTTACCCATTAAAATTCAAATCCGAAACATTTCCCACATTTGTTAAATTCCACAAGATGATTGCCACCCAATTTAATCGAAACATCAAAACCTTCCAGTGTGATTTGGGTGGTGAATTTGACAATCATGCTTTTAAGAACTTTGCAATTCAACACGGCCTTCTATTCCGTTTTTCTTGCCCTCAAACATCATCCCAGAATGGTCGTGCTGAACGAATGATTCGTCGCTTAAACGACATCATTCGTGCCTTACTCATACACGCACATCTTCCACCTTCCTTTTGGGTGGAGGCCCTACACACTGCCGTTTACCTTCACATCCTACCCACCAAACGCCTTAACTTCTTTACACCAACATTTGCCCTATACCTTCGTCACCCAACATATGAACACTTACGCGTGTTCGGATGTGCGTGTTACCCCAACTCTTCGGCCACCGTACCTCACAAACTCCACACCCGTTCCGTTCGTTGCATCTTCCTTGGCTATCCTCCTGATTTCAGGGGATACCGGTGTTTCGACCCTACAACCGGCAAGGTCTCTATCTCTCGTCATGTCACCTTTGACGAGCACACCTTCCCTTACACAATCCCTACACCCACCACAACTTACAACTTCCTTGATGACCAACCACCACCCGGCTTCACTTTTTCTCGACCCAACCCATCACCACATCCACCCAACATTCACCCGGCCCAACCTAACATACCTTCTATATCTCCCTTCCCCATTACCTATACTCGCCGTCCCAAAAACCGCCCTCCGCCCGGCCCCACAGCAGCTCCCACAGCAGCTGCACCAGCTTCGGCTGGTCCCACATCGGCTGCAGCATCTTCGGTTGGCCCCACCGCAGCTGCTACAGCCCCGTTTACGGCTGTTCCTTCTGCTCCTACAGCCCCACCACAGCTTAACACCCATCCCATGACCACTCGTTCTAAATCAAAACATACCCTCCTAACCACACCAATCTCTCCCGTGCCTACCTCCTACTCGAAAGCTTTTACTGATCCTCATTGGTTACATGCCATGCAGGCAGAATTTAGTGCACTACAGGTAAATGATACTTGGGAATTGGTCCCCCGCCCGGTTGATAAACCGGTCATTCGATGTATGTGGTTATTTCGCCACAAATTTAAATCTGATGGCTCACTTGAAAGGTACAAAGCACGTTTAGTCGTTAACGGGAAATCTCAAACAGTAGGAGTTGATTGTGATGAAACCTTTAGTCCGGTTGTTAAACCGGCAACTATTCGCACTGTGTTATCAGTTGTTGTTTCCCGTTCGTGGCCTATTCACCAGCTTGATGTTAAAAACGCTTTTCTACACGGTAATTTGAATGAGACTGTTTTTATGCATCAGCCACCAGGTTTCGTTGACAAACGATACCCCACATATGTCTGCAGGCTTAAGAAGTCCTTATATGGACTTAAACAGGCCCCTCGTGCTTGGTACACCCGTTTTGCCACATACATCTTATCACAGGGGTTTCGGAGCAGCGCTTGTGATAACTCTCTTTTCATTTATAGCAGGGGTCCTCACACAGCATATTTGTTATTATATGTTGATGATATTGTGCTTACAGCTTCCTCAGACATATTTCTACAGGAGATTATTCGCTTGCTCTCACGAGAGTTTGCTATGACAGATTTGGGTCAGTTACACCATTTTTTGGGTATAAAGGTTACTCGTGAGTCTCATGGTCTTTTCTTAGATCAATCTCAGTATGCGCGTGACATCATTGCTCGGGCCATAGTCACAGAATTCGCCCCTGAAGCCACGAATTTCGTATTGGTACGTTTCGTACCATACGGAATTCGTATGAGTATTGTACGGTTCCAATTCGCGAATTACAGACATCAATTCGATGTATTCAACCATTCAATTCGGTGTATTATTAAGGTACAATTCAGCGAATTTCGTTTTCTGAAACAGAGTATTCCGGATTTCAAATCAGCGAATTCCGATTTCATGTATACGAATTTTTATGTTCTATACGTATTAGGGTTGGAAACGGCGGGAATACGTATTGGTACGTGTACTTGGCGGGATTGTGAAAAAGCGGGAAACAAACCTTCCTAGATTACGTATGGTCGTTTCCATAATTCTGACCAGTTACCAAATCCCAGAAATCCATAATCATGTTTATATATACGCTGATTTGTTACTCAATTTCACACAATCACACCTTCAATTTCACTGCATTCATCCTCAATTCACACCTTCACAATCAAATGGCTTTTGCTAATATGAATAATATGTTTTGAACTTTTGATCATTTGGATTTATGAAATTAGTAATTTTTGCTTTAATTTGTGTATACCGGACCGGGCGTAATACTACACCGAACCGAATCGTACCGGATCGTACCGAAATGAACCTACCCCCCTCCGAACCGAATTCGCACCCACTAGCGAATCGCGAACCCGAACCGCGTACCCGAACCGGAGCGAACCGCGAATTAGGTGACATTGGCTCGGGCTTCCATGTCCACATGCAAACCATGTACTACTCCTGTGGATCTCTCTGCTAAATTAAGTGCTACAAATGGGGCTTTGTTTTCGGATCCTACGTTGTACCGAAGCCTTGCAGGTGCTTTACAGTACCTCACCTTTACTAGACCAGATACCTCATATGCTGTGCAGCAGGTGTGTTTATTTATGCACGAGCCTCGTGACCCACATTACGCTTTTCTTAAGCGTATACTTCGGTATTTACAGGGTACAATTGACTACGGAGTTCGAATAATTAAATCTGCAGCGCATTCATTGGTTGCATATTCAGATGCAGATTGGGGTGGGTGCCCTGATTCACGTCGCTCAACGAGCGGTTACTGTGTTTTTCTTGGAGATAACTTGATTTCTTGGTCTTCTAAACGGCAGCCAACAGTTTCTCGATCCAGTGCTGAAGCAGAATATCGTGGGGTTGCAAACGCAGTTGCGGAAGCTACTTGGATTCGAAATTTATTACTCGAGCTACAGATCCCTCTCAGGCAAGCATCTGTGATTTATTGTGACAATGTCTCAGCGGTCTATTTATCTGATAACCCAGTTCAACATCAACGGACTAAGCACATTGAGATTGACATTCATTTTGTGCGAGAAAAGGTTAAAGTTGGGGATATTCGTGTGCTTCATGTTCCATCTTCACTTCAATACGCTGATATTTTCACTAAAGGACTCTCCAAGCAGTTATTTCAGTCCTTTCGATCCAGTTTAAGCGTCTGTCCGCCGACCGCTCAAACTGCGGGGGAGTCTTAGCCGACACTAATTTAGGAGTTAATTATATTTTTGTATAATTGATATTATCTTGTAATTATGTATATCAGTTCCTAAAATAGGTCTAGGGTTATCTTTGTATTTATCCCTATATATTGGGATCGTTGGCTTTGTATCAGTCATTGAGAAATAATACGACAGAGAAATTCTCATAGCTTTCAAGGACAACTTCAAGAGAAGGGACTTACTGTAGTAATCAAGCAAGGTATGTGCAAGATATATCACCCACAGCGTGGGCTTATTGTGGTTTCTAGTATGACTCGAAATAGGATGTTTCTTCTCAACGTAGTGATGAAGTCAAAAGAAAGTCATTGCATGAAGGTAGATGTGGAACAAAATTCACAATTATGGCATAGAAGACTCGGACACACTCATCAAAAGTCTGTTCGAACAATGCAATACAAGGGTTTGGTGTTAGGGTTACCACGGGTAGCTGAGCAGACTAAAGTATGCGAAGTTTGTAATGTGGGAAAGCAGCAAAGGGAAGCTATTCCCAAGAAGAGTTTGTGGCGTGCTACAGAGAAGCTTCAGTTGATTCATGTGGACTTGTGTGGTCCTATTTCACCCATGTCTCCGAGTGGTAAAAGGTACGTCATGGTACTAATTGATGATTTATCTTGAAAAGGTTGGGTATATCCTTTATCAAATAAAAGTGAAAGCTTTGAAACATTTAAAAGGTTTAAAGCATTAGTTGAAAAGGAATCTGGGGTGTTGATTAAGGGATTAAGAAGTGATAGGGGTGGTGAATTCACTTCAAATGAGTTCATGGAATTTAGTGAAATGCATGGTATCAAAAGACAATTAACCACCGCCTTCACTCCCCAACAGAATGGGGTGGCAGAGCGAAGAAACAAAACATTACTGAATATGGTTAGATGTCTTTTGAAAGAAAAATCCATGCCCAAGTGGTTTTGGTCTGAAGCTGTTGTGTGGGCATGCCATGTTATGAACCGATGTGCCACTTCAGTTTTGAAAGATAAAGTCCCTGAAGAAGAATGGTCAGGAATAAAGCCAGATATAGGATACTTTAGGGTGTTTGGGTGTATAGGGCATGTCCAGATTCCTGTGCAACACAGGATCAAGTTGGATGATAGAAGTCATAAATGTATTTTTGTGGGGATCAGTGGTGAGTCCAAGGCATATAGGATGTATGATCCAATTCAAAGGAAGGTTATCATCAGTAGAGATGTTATTTTTGAGGAAGAGAAAGAGTGGGTTTGGAAGAAAGAAGATGTAGGTGCTGCTGAACTGTTGATTCCCGATACCAATTATGAAGAAGAAATTGCTGAGAATACAGATCCAACACTTGAAGACTCTGATCAACTACAAGAGGCAGGAGGTAGTCAGTCTCTTCAAACTCCTTCAAGTAACAACGAAAATTTAGGTGGCTCTATTGGATCTCAAAGACAAATTGGTGAAACCTCTCACAGAAATGAAGGCACTTCAAAAAGGAATAGCAGGGCTCCGGTCTGGATGAGTGATTATCAAAGTGGGGAAGGGCTCTCGGACGATGGAGCTGAGTTTGCCATGTTTAGCACTTCTGATGACCCGTCTACATTTGAAGAAGCATCAAAAGAATGCAAGTGGGTAAAGGCCATGAAAGATGAAATTAAAGCTATTGAACAGAATCAAACTTGGGAGCTGGTTGAATTGCCAAATGGTGTAAAGGCAATTGGAGTCAAATGGGTGTTTAAGACAAAGCTGAATGAAATAGGAGAGGTCGATAAGTACAAGGCCAGACTCGTGGTGAAAGGTTATGCACAACGAAAGGGAGTGGACTACAATGAAGTCTTTGCTCCTGTTGCTCGATGGGATACAATAAGAACTTTAATAGCAATTGCAGCTCGAAATAGTTGGGTAGTATACCAACTTGACGTAAAAAGCGCGTTTTTACACGGAGAGTTAAAGGAGACTGTATTTGTTGAACAACCACAAGGGTTCATCAAGCATGGAGAAGAGCATAAGGTTTATCGTCTCAAGAAAGCGCTATATGGCTTAAAGCAAGCTCCGAGGGCGTGGTTCAAACGTATTGAAGGGTATTTTCTGCGTGAAGGTTTTAAGAAAAGTGAGTTTGATCACACTTTGTTCATAAAGAGGGATTGGAATCAAATACTTATCGTAAGCTTATATGTGGATGATTTGGTATACACGGGAAATAGTGTAGAAATGTGTGAAAGCTTCAAGAAGTCAATGAAAGAAGAGTTCGAGATGACAGATCTGGGAAGGATGAAGTATTTTCTAGGAATAGAGATTAATCAGAATGAGAATGGTATTAGTATGTGTCAAAGGAAATATGCTAAGGAGATTTTAGAAAGATTTGGAATGTGGGAAGGTAATTCTGTGAAAAATCCTATAGTGCCTGGAACTGTTTTAACAAAAGAAGGTGGTAAAGAGGTTGATGCAACAGAGTTCAAGCGACTGGTAGGAAGCCTGATGTATCTCACCGTAACAAGACCGGATCTAATGTATGCGGTATGTCTTATCTCTCGGTTTATGTCTGACCCGAAAGAAGAGCATTTGCAGATTGGAAAAAGGATTCTTCGATATGTGAAAGGGACTTACTGTTTTGGGCTGTTCTATGATAGAAGTTCTCAGGAGAAGTTACGGGTTTACACTCATAGTGATTTTGCTAGGGATCGGGAAGATAGGAAATGTACATCTGGGTATGTTTGCATACTTAGTGGAGCAGCAATTTGCTGGAGTTCAAAGAAACAAGAAATTGTAGCTTTATCGTCTACTGAAGCTGAATATGTAGCTACAACTATGTGTGCATGTCACTCGCTTTGGCTGAAAGGGTTGCTAAAGGAGTTAGGAGATAAACATAGTGGGATAGTCGAGATCCAGTGTGACAATAATTCAACTATAAAGCTTTCTAAGAATCCGGTTATGCATCGAAGGACCAAGCATATAGATGTGCGTTATCATTATTTGAGGGATTTGGTGAATAAAGAAGAGATCAAGCTGGTGTTTTGTCCTACTGAAGACCAGTTAGCAGATTGCATGACGAAACCACTGAAGTTGGAAGCATTTGAACGTATGAGAAGATGGCTTGGAATGATGGATCTTGGTGAAGTAAACTGATGGGTAAACCCTGATCAGTTTAGGGGAAGGTTTGTTGGGTTCGCAAATGGGTCACTCGTATGGTCTGCTCAATAATGGGCTTTCAGCCCAAGGTTTTGTGTCTGCATGTTTGGCTTCCAGCCCATGCTCAATGTTTACGTTATCTGTTTATTTACTAAGTCTAGGGTTTCCAGTATTGTTGGTCAAAGATTGTTGCTAGTTGTATGTGAGTTGTTGAGTCTTCCTATTTTTATGTTTTTAGCCGTTGGTCTCTTTTGTATTTAATCAGTTGATGAGCATGAATAAAAGTTAACGAGTGATCAATTTTCTTTGTGTTCTTGATAATACTTGAGTTCTTTCAATTACTGCAGGGGTAGGTATATACAAACAAACTTTGATGTTATCATGGAAGCAGCAAAGGCAGAACTGATGGCTTGTGCAGGGAAATCTGCAGTTTAACTGGTTTCCTCACTGGTTTTCATTTGACAGGCAAGGTATGCGGTTTGTGTTTGCAACATGGTTTCATAGTCTATTAATGGTTTGGTACAAGCAAGACATTTTGTGACATAACCATCATAATTGGCCGCTTATGACAAACTAAGAGTCGTTTTTGTGGAAAACAAATAAAAAATATCAAAAGGAAAAGGTATATATATATATAAGTGTAAAGATAGATAATTGTGTAGCGCGTCTAAAACTTAAATACGGTCCTGTCCATGGCCACACTACAACATAGTTGGTGGTGGTAGGTACCAACTGCTTTCAAAACATGGCATGTTGTGATCATATGTTCTGCCTTTGTTTTTGCTTTAAAACATGACACATCGTTGTCCTTTTCTTGTAGCTAGAATTCAAGTACTAGAGTTTCTTCAGATTGTTGCTCCTAGCTGCCCCATGAGTCCCCTAAATCCCATCTCTTATGCATGCTGCCAAATGTATAGCCTCAAAGTCCCCATAATTTCAATTTTAGCTTAACATGCTTATATTCATGACCTGTAGTTGATAATTTTTTTGTGCAAATTAAAAGATTTTTTTTAAACTAAATATTTGTTCTGCCAGTATCTTTATTGTACAATACATAATATGATGTGTGTTATTGTGATGTATTGCAGGTCAGATGAAGATCGGACATAATGTATAACTCAAATTGTAAAGATGTGAACATTAAGTTACAAAAAAACTAAAACAGGAAACATGGCAGGCTTTATATCTTGCTTCAACACCATTTGAGCAATATCGGTTAGAGGAACTTTTGTAACTTGTAAACAAAACTATGAGGCTAAGGGGTATGGGGGCATGGGATGGGTCATGGATTGCCATCTAGGATGGTGGATGATGTGCTACACCACCCCCTTAGGGAACCACCATGGTTAGCATGGATTAAACCATATAGGGTGGTGGATTTGAGTGGGATGATAAGGCGTTGACGTGGAGGGTCAATTTGTTAATACTATTTGCATCTGCATTTTATTATTTACTGAGTTATGGGCTAATGTCATTGTACTTGGTTCATTTCACCATTTTAGTAATGATATCTTTCTTTCTTTTTTATATAGTTAATGCATATTGTTTTGACTATATTGGGAAGGCATAAACCGGTTGATTGACAGAGATTAAAAAGAAATTTGCATTTAAAAAAAAAGATAGATTAAAAAAATGAGACGGTTTGATTAAAGGGTTGATACAGACTCTTCTTTTTTTTTTTTTTTTTACTAAAAACATAATAAGCTAATTTTGGTATACTATATAGTCTTTTAACTTATATAAAATACATGTTAAAAAACACTTAAACTAGCTTTTTTTATATTAAAGTCACTTGACATGTAAAACAACGTATGTATTTTTTTTATTATAGGGGCTTATTAACTCTAAAATTGATCACAATTAGATGATATAACTTATTTATTTCTGTAAAAATGTTGATTGCCACTTTTTTTTTTTTTTAATTGATCAATTTAAGAGTTAACAAAGCATTATGTTAATTTTGTTTACAAGTATGTGCATATTATTTAGAAGTTTAATGTATAAAACTTTGTATATTGACTTTTGGGTGTATTTTTTAAACTTGATGGACTTTAATACATCATAATTATGTTGAGTGACTTTTCATGAAAGTGAAGAACATATCTCGGTTTTTATTGCTATTGATCGGATGTATTAAGTTTATATTTCAGGCATAATTTCGACACATATTTGTTTTTAGATGTTTTGTAATCTCATTTCGTTTGTCATTCTAAACATTTAATCATCATGCTTAGCCCGACCCTAGCTGATAGTTTATGACTATTATGTAGATATGTATTGCGTACCTAAAGTAATAATGTTACAATGAAAAATATGTTGACAAGTCTTTTATATGTTAGAAAAAGAATAGTAACAAGTTTGTCTAATACCATTAACTTGGCTCAAATAAACAAGTAGGACCGGTTTAATTTGAAAATTGAAATTGGTTGTAAGGGTTTGGTGGTGATTTGTACGTTGTGATCAAATTGTATAATAGACCTCTCTGTAACTTATTTTCTTACGATTAGGGCTGTAAACGAACCGAACGAACACGAACAAGGCCATGTTCGTGTTCGTTCGTTAAGGAAATTAACATGTTCGCAAACTGTTCACGAACGTATACTGAACATAAGTTTATGTTCATGTTCATGTTCATTCGTTAAGGAAATTCAGTTGTTCACGAACAGTTCGTGAACACTGGTCTCGAACACAAACGAACGCAAGCAAACACAAATGAACACAAGCAAATAAAAAAGAACGCAAACGAACATTTAACTTGAAAACTAAAAAAACAAAAATATTTTTATCCTTAAACATTGGATATAAGTAGTTAAATATGACCATCAAATGATAAATCAAAACACAAGAAGTCTAATACACCACCAAACGATGAATCAACTTTAACTAACTTAGACATAATTATCCCCAAAAATGTCTTAGCACGTCCAAATTTTAGCTAACTTAGAAAAAAATAGGGTTTCAAGTTTTCAATATGTTTAGATAAAAGGTTTATTATTTATTATTTTTTAATATAATCTAACGTACACGGACGAATGCAACCAAACATGTTACCGAATGTTCACGAACGCAGTCGAACGAACAAGACTTATGTTCGTGTTCGTTCGCTAAGCTAACAGAACGAAATTTTTTGTTCGTGTTCGTTCGTTAAGCTAATCGAACGAACATAAACGAACTTCCCGCCGAACGGTTCACGAATTGTTCGCTGAACGTTCGGTTCGTTTACAGCCCTACTTACGATTACTGAATATGATTAGACTATGGTGTCTTAATTAGACGGTATTATAAAATGAAAAAATAATAATAGGAGGGGGGGGGTGCCCTGGGATGTAGCGTGGTGCGTGGGTGACCACGCGTGGAACACTGCCGCCGGTCCTTGTGACCACGCATGTTGAAAGTATGGTGTCCAAAGCTGAGTTCTTGGGTTGGGTTCTGCATGCTCCATTATTTGATCTTCAACCCATATGAAAACCATGCAGTTGCATACACTGAGTTATGACTAGTGATGGACACTCCCACTAAAATCCATCACTAGTGATGTAACCAAATTCGATTACGTGGCGGAACATGATTGGGTGTGGTGAGTGATAGAAAGTGGAGCACCCCCACCCCCTAAAAGGAAGAGTTAAATGTCTAGTTGGTCTCTGTGATTTGCAGATATTACAGACTTGGTCCTAGTGCTTCAATAATTACGAAGTTGGTCTCAGTAGTTGTATTTTTCGCACTCGGGTGATCCTTATCACTAACCCATGTTAAGTTTCTAAGCTAAAAATGTACGAAATGACTAGATCCTTAGCTCATTATGTATGTAATGGGGGTGGACCATCTTTATATTTTTTTTATTGTTCAGGGACAACCTAGTCATTTGTCACACTTTTAATTGAGAAACTTAACATAAGTTAGTAATAAGGATCATTTGAGTGTGAAAATTACAACCACTGGGCCAACTTTGTAATTATTCGGCTATCGCTCCGCAAACACGGACGGGGCTTCACCTAGTTTAACTCTAAAAAGAAACATGGGACAAGTTGTGTTTGATGTGAAGGTATCTAACAAAAACAAGAGAGCATATTCTATTCTATTTTTCTATTACAAATTTAAAAACAAGAAAGAAAGAAAGAAAGAAAGGGGAAACGAGACGAGACGAGACTATTCTTCCTCTTCTTCTTCTTCTTCTTCTTGTTCCCCCTGCGTGCACACATACACAAAACATAACCCTTAGCTTACGTTTTCCCCTCACTAAATATACGTACGAAGATGAGGAGATCGGTAATGTCTGGAAATTCAATAGTTGCAACTTCTTCTTCAAAAGAAGAAGCAGAAGGTGTTTATATGAACTACGTTCTCTTTTCTGCACTGGTCGCCTTTGCTCTCGCCCAATCCATTAAGGTCTTTACCACCTGGTACGTCCTTTTCCTTATTCTTCTTTTGCTGTGCTGCAATTTCCTTTAGATTATTATTATTATGATACTACTTCCTTTCCTGGTCAATTTTTAGGTACTCTTTTCTTGCTTTGCTACAACAAACATCATCTCAGCTTTATTATGCTATGCTATGCTATGCTATGTTAGGGTTTTATACAACAAACATCATCTCAGCTTTATTACGTTTTCCCCTCACTAAATATACGTACGAAGATGAGGAGATCGGTAATCTCTGGAAATTCAATAGTTGCAACTTCTTCTTCTTCTTCTTCAGAAGCAGAAGGTGAAGGTGTTTATATGATGAACTACGTTCTGTTTTCTGCACTGGTCGCCTTTGCTCTCGCCCAATCCATTAAGGTCTTTACCACCTGGTACGTCCTTTTCCTTATTCTTCTTTTGCTGTGCTGCAATTTCCTTTAGATTATTACTGTATTATTATGATACTACTTCCTTTCCTGGTCAATTTTTAGGTACTCTTTTCTTGCTTTGCTACAACAAACATCATCTCAGCTTTATTATGCTATGCTATGCTATGCTAAGTTAGGGTTTTATCATTTCTTATAAATATCATATCACGCTTTTCTTCTCAGTTGCAATTTACTAGACATAATTGCATGCATCCTCATTATTCTGTTTATCTTAAATTTCCATTTTTTATAATTCTAAGTTACTTGTAACCATAAATAAATAAATATAGTAACCGAATATTGCAAAAACCTGGGTGCCTCAGTCAGTCCCCTCTATCCTATTAGTGGAGGCCTCCAAGGTACAGGGCCAGTATTTTAAGGCTGTGGGGCATTGATCGACAATTGACAGCTGTGGGGTCACATGGTGTTGGTGCGGCGTGGCGGGGCTGCCGGCTGGATGTGGGTTGGCGTGGCCAGCCATGTGTCATTTGTTAGTTTTTTTTTAACTATTTAAAATTTCATTTAACTAAAACAGAATATTACATATAATTTTTAAAAAACTACAAATAAGAAAAACTACATAAAATAAAAAAAAGCTACATAAAAAAAAGATTAAATACTTCAAGATTGGCCCATATCATATTTCTTCAAGATTTCTTGTTTCATTTTCAACGTCAATTCCAATTCTGGGCCGCTAAGGTGATCGACGGGCATGGCTAGAAATTTCATATCCTCACGTTTTTCTTTGTTATATGTTTTTTTATCGTACGCGACTTGGATATTTTTCCTCATCTCGATCCTTTGTTGTTGGATGAAATTGAATGCTTGGTTTTAAAAAGCGCGCCTAGGCGCAACAAGGCGCAGGGCCTGGGGCTTTTTTGCTTCTCGCCTTGTGTAATTACAGGAAGCGACCAAAAGGCACATTTTTTGATGATTTTTTGTGGGCTTTTTGGCCTGAGGCGCGCGCCTCATGTAACTTAGGCGTTTTACTGCATAAAAATGTTGTACCTTGGGTTTTTTGACTTGTACATGTAATTAAAATGGTATAAAAGCCTTACTTATAGCTATATTTTGGTTAAGGTAAGCTAAAAACCTATGGAATATGTATGGGATATATAAAAAAAATTATATAAACATCTTGCGCCTCGGGTACGAAAAGCCCACCGCTTTTGCGCTTTGCGCTTCGCGCCTCAGTTTTAGACCTCGTCGCTTTTGTGCGCCTCTCGCTTTTTTAAAACCAAGATTGAATGTATCGATTTTCGTTCCAATTTCTTCCAACTGGTCGGTGTACAACCCTTTACTCGAGGCCGAGCTAGGGGACGAACCCGATCTCCCTCTTTGAACCCACTTTTTTGACGTGTCTCTACCTGGTGGGCAAGGAGAATCATCAAAATCATCTAACTTTAGATCAAGCTCCTGATCACGAGCATCTGATTGAGCTTGGGACGAGGGTGTTCGTGCTCTTTTGGATGAAGTTGATTCGCTAGCAATAGGATCTCTCGCCCATTTAGAAGCGTACCTACATACATCCCAACAACGCATGTACTTGAACTCGTGCTTCTTGTTGTCTCTGTATGCTATAATGGCATTCTTGATAAACTCCGCCTTCATTTCACCGCTCCTTGGCGAGTTCCTCGCCTTATGGAAAAATCCGTTGAACGCGGTGACTTGTGTATTTATGTCAGTATGTCACCCCACTTGGACGAGAGGCTATCATTTTCACGATACACCTCCTCGCTTTTCATTTGCGTATGAAAGGATCTTTAATGCAATCCCAAAAATCTTTGCGGTGTCATGAATTCCCTATTCAAAAAAAAAAAAGGCATTATAAAAAATTTATATTAAAACTGAAAAAATAATATTGTTATATAAAAAATACCTTGAATCGGATCTTGCGATTCATCGATGTAACATTTTGCCAACACGGTTTCTTCTTGAGGCGTCCACTTTATTTGTGTTCGCTGAGTGGCCGCTAGTGCTTTCTCCTCATCCGTTTTTTTCTTGTGACTTCCTTTTTTGGCCGGTTTGGATGACGAACCATCAACGTCTTGCGGTTGTGTTTCGGGTACGGAATCGGGTTGGGAAAGGTTAACAACGGGAATAGATGATTCGTCGTATGGAAAGTTCGTGTAAACACGGTTTCCTATATACGACGTGATTCCCGCTAGTTCAGGACACGGTGGGTAGACTAAAGGGCCGCGGTTTGCTGGTTGACGGTTTTGTGGCGGGCTAGGGTTCGGGGTTTCTTGGTATCCAAAGGGGTTGTTTGGGTCGTAACGACGGTTAAAAGGATGCATTGTAGAGGATGTTGGTTAAATTTATAAAAATATAGAGATAAAAGAAGTAGAGATGTAGAGTAGTGGTAAAAAATTGTAAAAAAGGGGTAGTATTTATAGGGTATAAAAAATAATTGTTTTTTAATTAACTAGCCGTTGGCTAACGGCTACTCCAAACGGTCGAATTTCAACAGCCAATCCCAGCTAGCCAACTAACACTGCCCCCCGCCCAACGCCGGGCTTCAAAGCGACGCTAGCTGGGCAACGCCGTGGCCAACGCTAGCACAAAGTGGGTTAGCCAGCGTTGCCTGGCATCCCCCTCCCCATAAACGCCCCCACTCCCCGCAGCCTAAGAGTAGGCTAGTTTGACGTAAAAAAACAATCACACAATAAGTTCGTCTGATAATTAGGTGAGCGGTTAGGGATGGTTGTGTTTTTCATGTTCAACACATTTCCTTACAAATCCTTCTGAGCTTCTATAAATCTCATTATTTTGACCCTTAATAAATAGTTACAAAATTAAAACCTTGCTAGTCTTTGTCAAACACTCTAAAACTGTTTGTTACAACTTACAAATAACACCAAACACCCCATTATTCAAATAATTTGAAAGTGATTGATGATTTAGTGATAGTGATACGTCCTAAGAGTCTTCTTATTATTATTTGGTAGATATGCAGGTATAGGGAACACCGTTGGGATCTTAAGCAACTTATTGGGTCTGGTGGCATGCCATCATCACATTCCGCAACAGTCACTGCTCTTGCCGTTGCTGTTGGTTTACAAGATGGCATTGGGGGCTCAACCTTTGCAACTGCCTTCATTTTAGCTACTGTCGTATGATTATTTTCCCTTTATCATTTGCCATTGGTTAAAGTGCAACTACCTAAAAATGAAATTTTTGGCAGGTGATGTATGATGCAACCGGTGTACGATTGCAAGCTGGGCGCCAAGCAGAGGTTCGTTTATGTTAGTGTGTACTGAAATTAATAAATTTCTTACATTTTACTAGCATAGATTGAAACATGTTGATAAATGGTTTTAAACATAGGTAAATATGTCATTGTCATGTCTAAAATTTGTAAAATCTTGCAGGTTCTGAATCAAATTGTGTATGGACTTCCTGCTGAACATCCCTTAGCTGAAAGCAGTCCATTACGTGAACTTCTCGGCCACACCCCTCCTCAGGTCTGTTTTCATTATTGTGTCGATTTGAGTTGTTATTTATGTTAAACATCACAAATGAATCTTACAAAAGAAACCTAGCTACAAGGGGAACATGTCATATGGGTTGAAAGTGACCAAAAGTCTATTTATGGTGCATACAACCTTCAAAATTGGTTTTCAAAGATTTGGATTATTATTGAATACAGTTAAAAAGGTACAGAGTGAATACAAGCTCTTGTTTGTTTCATTCAATGATTAAACTTTTATTGAATTAATATATTTTTTTTTTCTGATTGCTCTTTGATTTACAAACTGATTGGAGGAAGGAGTGGTTGAGCACATTACAAAAATTCTTGAATAATGTAATGATCATTGTTTATTTGCAGGTTATTGCTGGTGGGTTATTGGGAATAATGACATCAACAATCATTTACTTAATATCTCATTCTGGTAATAATACTTGAAATCTGTTAATACGTGCCTCATAATCAAAGACTCATATGAGCATTTCAATGTGAAGGTGTTAGTTGTTTGAATTATGAGGTACCATGTTATATTTCTTACCTATGTGTGATGCATTTCTTTTTTAAAGTTTGTAGATCTGCTTTTCATGATCATTGTATATGTTAAATGGCAATTTAGTGTAGTGAAAGTACTATGTTGTCTGGATTTTAAGCAATTAGATATTTAGATGCCAATGTTTCACCTATGCTTCTATAGAAACAAATTTTATGTTGGTTGATGAATATAGTTGTATGTATATACCTGTTTTAACAAATGTTTGATGAAATCATATGTATGTATTGTTTTAATTTGTTGCCATGTATACACAGCCCCAGCTATTTAAGTAGGTCATCAAATATAGGATTAGATAGCAGTTAAAAAAAACCTAAATATAATATCCTGTTTCGTGGGCGGAACCCGAGGGGGTTCATGAGTGTCCACGGACCCCTGATAAAGAACTTCTAGTTTGTTTAAATGTGACAAAAGTGCTTAATAAGTTAATAAGATAATTTTCTTGAATTATTTTACCGTTTGATACTGTGTATTACTTTACATAACATAAAAGAAAAGGCCATCTTTGTTTTTTCAGAAAATTAATGGTACATTTGTTTTTTAGCTTTTTATTGGATTTTGTATAACAAATGTACCCAGAAAATCTGATTTACAGTTGGCTAAATCACCCACTACAAGGTAAAATCAATGGTTATTTATACCCCCACTTAGGTTGAGTCCTTGATCTTTAAAAACTACATTGGATGTATTTAGACTGATGGGTTTGTAACGAGTTACTTCATTTTGGTGGATAACCATTGCTTTTGTTTGTTAACTCTGTCCTCTTCTACACTAGGACAACTTGGTTTTTTTAACCAATACAATATGACTGACTATTTATGTAACTCTAATTCTATACCCTAACATTTTCAAAGGGCTTGTACAGTAGCCGTATTTATTTATTTATTTATTTATTTTATTTATTTTTTTTTTGACGTTTTCTTTTCTTTATTATTTTTCTTTAAACTTTTACCCCTTTAACTTTCAATGTTAACAATTTCAACCTCTTAACTTTCTAAAACTTTTGTAATCAAGCTTTACGTGTTTATTTTTATGTACGTGTTTCTATAAATTTAAATTGATTTACGTTTAGACATAAACTTTTTCCCGTTAATAAGTTAGGTCAAATATAATATATTCCTAATGCTTATTATTATGTACATTTTCTGTTGGTTTACGTTTTGATGTAATTTTTTCTATAAACGAGCCGGTTAAAATATAATATGTTTTCATGCTTATTTTTATGTACGTGTTCAAATGGTCTACGTTTTGACGTAAATTTTGTTAGGAAACATGTCGAGTAAAATATAATAGTTTTCATTAAATGCTATAAGTTCGAGTCACTTTACGTTTCGACACGCCGTAACTGTTTTCTTACGTGCTTATTTTTATGCACGCGTCGGTATAAATTTAAGTTGGTTTATAATTCGACGTAAATTTTCTTCGGAAATATGTGTCAAATATAATTCGTTTTCATGCTTATTTTTATGTATGTTTTCAGTTGGTCTACGCTTTAACGCAAATTACAATTAGCAAGTTATGTGGATAGTGCTTTTATCCAATTAACTTTTTTGTTTCTTTTTTGATTTTTTTCTGGACTTTATTATTTTTATTTTTTAGTTTTTTTATGTTTAGTGTTTTAGTTTTAGGTTTCCTTTCATTAAAGCTATATTTAAGATAACATTTACGTTTCCACTTACAATTAATTTAAAATCAATTTTTCCCGCTGTCCAATTTAAATTTATTTTTATGGTTTTCGGTCGATGTAAAACATGTGTCGGCATTCTTTTGAGCATATTTCTTTTGGTTGGTATGCTGAACCAAAATAGATATCGACCAAATCCCCGCAGCGTAGCGCGGGTATTCCTACTAGTTTTTTAACAATCACATGTCTGGAATTCCCAATAATAACAAATACCGGAGTTTCCGATTGATGCCATCGATGCTTGATATTCCTTTGGTGGTGATGATGGATGGAATAATAACAAATCACGAATTTACCCGAAAATCGGATGGAAAGTAAACTGAAATCATCGAATCGAAAGGGAGGAGATATAGAATGGAAAGATTGGAGAAAATTTAATTTTGATATTTAATTTTCCTTGTATTATGTTCTGTTCCTCTTTCTTTGTATTTGCTTCCATCATGGTACCTTGCTATGATGAGATTGTTTTGAGTAATAAAATAATTCTGCTGCCGTTCAAAAAAAAAAAAAAAAAAAAAAAAGTAAACTGAACCCGAGACCGATATGTTAGACTAGCAGGTGTGGGGCGTTGCTTTTTGGCGTTTTGCCCCTTTAACGTCGGCTGCTCCACCCCGGGTTGGCGTTGGGCATAGCGTTGCCCCTTTGGTGTGTGAATTGAGCTTGACATGGGGCGGGGAGCTGGCTGACTTTGGTTGGCGGGGTGAAATTTTAAATAAAAAAATCCACATGGCTGGCCACGCCACACCACACCCCTATTTTTTGAGTATTACCTTGTGGAGCCCACTATCGCCACGTGTCGAGCAATGTCTCCAATCCAAGCCCATCCACATCCCATAATGTTAGGGGCTGTTTGGCAACATCTGAATGGTTAAGTGCTGAACCAGTAAGAGGTCTGAACCATTAAGTGTTGAACCAGTAAGAGGTCTGAACCATTAAGAGCCTGTATAATGCTTAACCATTCAGAGGCAAATGTCTGACCAATTCAGATTAGAGGTCTTAACCATTCAGACTCCGTATAAATCTTAACCATTCAGAGGCAAATGTCTGAACCATTCAGACATCTGCTCGTGAAACAAACAGCCTGAATCATTAAGTGTTGAACTAGTAAGAGGTCTGAACCATTAAGAGCCTCGTTAAGAGGTAAACAAACACCCTCTTAATATGGGTTGATTTCGTGTTCCCGTAGACATTTGCAGTGCAATACAATCTAGGCCCAAGTCCCAATACAGTGAATTTTAGTTGATGAATACTAACGAGCCCTGATACCATCTTACGCGGAATGAAAACGATAAAAATGCTAGATACGTTCTAGCAAACATTTAGAGAAAACCTTAATGCGGGAGAGTTTATTACAAATAACCCTTTATTTATAGCTATTCTAGTAGCCTACACATTAAATTCAGTCAAAGTAACCAAAATATTAACTAGAGACAAAATGAAAATAAACGACCATAACTGAATATTAATTTGGTGAAAATAACCAACATCTAGACTTAATTAAAATAAATAATAAAAACTAAAATATTAAAAAGATTTTATGATGATTATTTTGTGAGTCGTGATTTTTTTCACTCTTCTTCCGCATTCCCAATCGTCCATATACGGTAATTTGTGAAATCAGCCCCTCATAATAAATGTAGTAATTAAATAACACACTAGTTGGGCCCGAGCTCGCTTAGACCTTGAGTTTTAGACAAAGAACTATATATGACTTGAACTGGCTTAAATGAGTTCCAGATCGACTCACTCATTTACACCTACATCATCACAATCAAAAAAAAATCCATACTACTCCTCTAAACACGACATCGATTCCAATTTCATAGTTCAATTAACAAATTGAATTAAATATATAGGTCGGTTGACTTTGCGTGCATATTTCACCAAACATTTAGAGATATAAACCACCAATATCGTGTCTTGTTCTGTTCCCATGCCTGTGATCTAAGAAAGCTAGCTTAGCTACTTGTGAATCTTGTTCCAATTCAGCGACTCTATATCTTCATGCTAGAATTTACTCTCTTGCATCACGTAGATCCCAACACTAACAATGTCGGAACTCATCTAACAAATTTGGATTTTAAAGAATGTGTGATTCAAGACCCCGTCAATACCTCATAACACTAGACAGTTTCAAACGTCATATCAGCTGTCACATCAGATTAATTTCAAATACACGTCTCCTTCAAACATCAGATTAAACAAACCACTATTTACATGACTTGAGCGTTTGAGAAGAGTTATTTATTTTGTTTGTACAAACAAATAAAGTGAAATATTAAATAGAATGCTAAGCCTAAACAAGTAAACACCAAGTTTATTTAAGACAATTTTAACATCAAGATATATTTTTAGGCAAAAGATCAAATACAAATAATCTTAACATACTAAACATACAAATTGAAGGAAAACCCAAAAAGACAAGGTGGCATTTTTGTAATTACCACCAACTATCAAAGTTACAACCAAAAATACCTAAAAAACACAATTTTTTTTTAACATTTTTTATTAAAAAATCGCTACATTTCGTTAGTAAAAAAAAAAAAAAAGTTTTTTTTTTGCTGCTACTAAAAGTAGCGATTTTTTAATAAAAAATGTTAAAAAAATAAAATAAAATAATTTGTGTTTTTTTTTTTTTTTTTAGGTTTTTTGGGGGTTTAGTTTTTAACATTTTAGCTTGGGTGGGGGGGTGGGGGGGGGGGGGGGTTAGGTTTTTTTTAGGTTTTTGGGGGGTGGGGGGGGGGTTAGGTTTTTTTAGGTTTTTTTTTGGGGGGGGGGGGGGGGGGTTAGGTTTTTTTAGGTTTTTTTTTGGGGGGGGGGGGGGTTAGGTTTTTTTAGGTTTTTTGGGGGTGGGGGGGGGGGGTAGGTTTTTTTTAGGTTTTTGGGGGGGGTGGGGGGTTTAGGTTTTTTTTTTGGTGGGGGAGTGGTTAGGTTTTTTTAGGTATATTTGTAGAGTAACTTTGAAAGTTATTGATAATTACAAAAATGTCACCTTGTCTTTTTGAGTTTTCCTTCAATTTGTATGTTTAGTATGTTAAAATTATTTGTACAAGAACTTTACCCTATACTTTTAACTTCTAACAGTTATCGACTAATTAAGTTTGTGAATTGACTTATAACCAGGGGCGAAGTATAGTGGGTGCCCGGGGATGCACCCGCCCACCCCAATGTTTCGGTAAGTTTCCACCTTAAAAAAATTGTTAAAAATTAAGTTATAACCACCTTATGAAAAAAAAAAAAAAAAAAAAGAATTGTGAAACAAGTTATTATTCAGTAAGTTTCCACCTTAATTTTTTTTTGAAACAAATTAAAACACCAAAACGTGCATTAGTTTAACGTGATCTATATATAATATACGTTGTCATGAAAAATCTGTTTCCTAGTTTTACTGAAATAAAATAAAACAAAACAAAAGCAATGTGTATGTTATCTTAAGCGCATAAATGTCCATTGTGACCAAAAGTGGCATACCAAATTAACACCTACGTAATAAAATGATGTTTAATAATTTTACATTTTTACGGACTGGTTATCAGTTGTGGTAAAAATAAATAAAAAATTGTTTTAGTAAATCTATTAGAGGAAAAGGACAAATAAGCACTGTTTGAAAAACGTTTTTTTCCCCCTCTTGTCACATGCATTGGTCTCCCACACCACACATGCATGTGATTGTGATTGAAAAATTAGCAATAACCAAACTTTTTTTTTTTTTTTTTTTTGTATCTTTTCTGCAAATGCCAAGAACTAAAAGCAATTAGGCATTTTCATAATTACAAAACATGAAACTAAGACTTTATTAGCAATAAGTTTTGATAATATCTATAATCAATAATGGCGTATTTTGTTTTAGCTATGATACATGTATGATATAGTTATGCAACCGGTTAAGTCACTCTTTTTTTTTTCTTTCTGATTCTCACCATATCTAACACCATGTACAATTGTATTAAACGGTTATCGAAATTCTTTAGTTAAAATATATATATATTTTTTCTAATATGTATTATAAATATCTACAAGAAAGTAGTTGCACCCGACAGAAACTGCTTAAATGGTGAAGGAAACATTAAATTAGAAGCCATGCCATACTCCTCAGTACATTCCTCCTCAAACCCCATGCGAAACTATCGCAGGGACAACCAACCCCACAATATGATACTCCAATTAATCTCCTCTGTACACGTGTCACTGCACCCACTCTGCTACTCACTCTTAGGCTATGGGGTGTGGATGGAGCCCTATGGGGCTTTATAGGTGCCACATAGGATCCACGTGTGCCATGGACAGTGGCGGATCTAGGATTCACGCCAAGCAGGAACGTTTTATAAGAAAAGCGGTAACGAAATCGAAAAAACGTCAAATTTTTCCAAAATTTACACTAAAAACGTCAAATTTTTCCCCGCCAAGCGGTAGCGGGCGCTCCCCCTTGTGTCCACATAGGTCCGCCCCTGGCCATGGAGCCCCCCTTTAATTTGGAGGGTGTGGATGGAGCCCCTATTAAACAAAATAAAAAAAAAATCATTGGTTAAAAATGGAGAAGATGGCGCTACCGGGTGTTACCACCATGGAGCCCCATCAATGGCACCCCTGGTGGGTGTGGTGATGGGCGCTATAGGTGCTTATGTGGCGAAGGATGGCGCCCCATGGAGCCTCACACCCCATAGCCTTACCGTTAAAACTTTATACCCCATCAGTTAGAGTTGTAGAAATCGGTTTTTTTTTTCAAACATCGGTTTCGGTTATTAACCGAACCGGTTTTTTTCATCCAAAATGAAAACCGGTTTTTTCTATAACCGGTTTCGGTTACTAACCGTTTTTTCAAGTCCAAAACAATAACCGGTGTAACCGGTTGGGATCAGGTTTTAACCGGTTTTTGCCAAAAAAAAAAACGGTTTTTAACCGGTTTTTGCCAAACCGGTTTCTCAGATTTCGAGAGTACAGTCAAATTACTTTAATATGAGAGTGGTTTACATGATTCAAACAATTATCCATACAACTACAAACTATAAAACTTGCATTAGGAGGTTAAACATCTAATACTACTTAGTCAAACGGCTAATACATGTTCGGGTTTTTTGAGACATGATATTAATTCCTAGTAAATATATTTGAAAAAAAAAAGTGGAAGTAAATTGAAGAAATAAAGAAAGAAATCTTGGAGCTTTCTTCCTATTATTTGATGAACCAGATCTTCATTTAGCAATATTAAAATAAAATGTTGCAAATCTCAAAAACTCTCAGTTTCCTAAAAGAGTTAAAGGTGTTATTCTCTCTACCTTTTCATCCTTGATTCATACACAATCCTCTGAGCCTCACATATATCTCTTTCTACTTTGTGTCACACTTAATAATCTTTTTGCCTTTAGAATCTTGTATTTAAAGTGGGTTGCACTTAACTCACTTCAGAGTTCATTATGTCTGCTAACAATATTGATACTCTGCTACACCTGATCTGCTACCACAGCTCCACTTTCTGCTAATTGTTCAGCATATTACTTTCTTACCTTTGAATTTGCAGCTTTAGTGTTTGATTCACAACTTCCACTTCACTGACTTGTTTTGACTTTGACCTCTTTTATCTTCAATTTTGATACATGTGACTGTCAACTTCATTCACATTGATTTATTTGATGTTGTATAGGAGTGTCTTAGATCTGTGTGATTAATTTGGTCAATCAATCTGGCATGTGGGTGATTCATAGTAAGCCAAAGGTGTATTGTTATTGAGTAAAAAATTTGATCTTGAATCAAGGGAAGTGATTATGAGGTCCATAGAGGATAAGGGTTGCTTGAATCTTGGATCACCAGGTCCAAACTTGGAGTTTCAGAAAGGAAACCGCAGTTCGCACCACCACCGGACCGCTCTAGGCAAACCGACACCATCAAAATGGGACGATGCCCAAAAATGGTTGGTTAATCTGTCTAGAGGCATAGATAAGAGCCAGTCCAACAGCGAGCCCCGTGATTCCAATGCGGACGACAGGAGACTTATCGCACCTCTTCCCGTCCCAAGCAGTGAAGATGAACTAGTAGTTATAGAAACTAAAAAGGTTGATTTTGGTGATTCAGTTTATGTAAGAGACATGGGGACCGAAATGACCCCTATGGCTAGCCAAGAGCCTTCAAGATCTGCCACACCGGTTCGAGCCACAACCCCGGCTGCACGCAGCCCTATGGCCTCTGGTTCGTCAACTCCTGCAAGACCACCGAGTCCACCACCAAGAGTTGATGCCACAAGGTTTGGCCGAGAAAATGAAGAAAGTAATATTGGTGAAGGTGTGGTTGAAAATCAAAATAGAAACCAGCCTCGTCAAGATCCTAAGTTAAATCCTCTTGAAACCCGAGCATTGGCTTGGGATGAGGCCGAACGTGCTAAATACATGGCAAGGTAACTCAACACCATAGAAAGGATTACTATTTTAGATTAATTAACTCGTTGAATAGTCTAAATTCGTTCGTTTTGTCACGTGTTATTAGAAGTATGCCGATCTAACATTTTTACTGATAGGTTCAAGCGCGAAGAGGTGAAGATAGAAGCTTGGGAGAATCATGAAAAGAGAAAGGCCGAGATGGAAATGAAAAGGATGGAGGTAACTTATCATACATACAATTCCTTTTGTTTCACGAAAAAATGAATTGGTTTAGGATAGAGGTTTTTGCATAGTTAAAAGTGTAGTCATGATTTTGCTTTTGTATGAGCCTAGTTATGAAATGTGCAATACTCTCTTATATAGTTATATTGAATAATGTCCTGACACTCAACTAGTATGGCTTATAAGGAAGGTGATGTGTGGGCTAATTTGGTAACTTACTTGAAAGAAATGAACTTATTTGCTAATTATAACAATACTGTGAAATAGACTAGTGTGATAATCTACTTCTACTGATAAACCGCCTCATAGAAAAATCACAAGCAAGAACTCGATGTGTGACGAGTTGATCAAATTAACAAGTTATTCTGTTAACAGTAGCCAACTTCATAAATAGTTTTGGGTGGACCACCACTAGGCGACCCTGGCTGGAAGGGTCGGCTTTTCTATTGCAATTTTGCAAAGTGAACCCATAGTTGTGTAACTGTTGTTCATATTATGGTTAGGCTAAGGCGGAAAGGATGAAATCTCGTGCGCAAGAGAAGTATCAGAATAAACTCGCTTCGACAAGGAGGATAGCAGAGGAAAAGCGAGCAAAAGCGGAGGCCGTTTTGAATGAAAAAGCTGTAAAAACTTGTGAAAGAGCAGATTATATAAGGAGGACCGGTCACTTGCCCTCTTCTTTCTCCATTAAGCTGCCCTGGTGTTGTTGGTAGCACCACTCTGCTGCCTGTGGCCACTCTCCATCTCCATTGGTTGTTGATTCATGTTATGTCCATCATGCTTTTTTTCCTTATAATGTTTAATTCAAATTGATTTCATTTGTTCAAAAAAATGATAGTTTCGTTTTAAAGTAGTATTGTGTTTTAATATAGAAAAAATGATTATGATAAATTTTGGATGCTAAAAAATAATTATGATTATTTAACTATTACATTAATTTTCCGATCACTAAAATAGTATGACTGTCACAGCTTTAAACAGGAGAAATACATGCATCCAAACATGTATGTTATCCAAATCGTTGTGATGTCATCGGCTATGGGTCAATCAATCTAACCTAGCCCAGTACAAGAAGCAACACATTTCAACCCGCACTCTTTTGTCAACCCAACAACACGTTCAACCAACTTATCTTGCCACCTCAACCCGAACTCACATGTTGATACGCACCCTTCCTTACCGCTTTTTTTTTCAATTGAATAATACAATTTATTAATTATTGGTTTGATATTTACAATTCATTCATTTAACAAAAACCAATTTGTTGGAAAAACTTAAAATATACATAAAATGGAACAAGTAACTTTTGGTTTAAATGAAGAGTTAGCTTTGTAGTTGCCCCCAAAACGGTCAGTTAGTAACATGTCAACCTCATTGGTAAGTTATTAAACCCCCTTGGGTTATTGGGTAATATCATAGAAGGCCCTTGCACCACAGAAACTTCCATTAACACACCTCAATTCAACAATCTATACTTATTCTTTCAAATTTCACCATTTACAACAGCAATGAAGTGAAACAAACCGTCAAATATTCAACAAAATCTCTTAAAATATTGAATGATCATAAAGCAAAACGGTTATATGGCACAGGTTGCGAATTTCGACATCGTTTAACTTTATTTACAAACACATGGAACTCCCAAACGAATGTGATCGGAGCACTAAACTATAAAAATGCCATGAAACAGACTATACAAACAACAATAGATAGATTGCATGATCTCATATACACAGGCGCGTGTTGACTGTTGACCTCAACTGCATGCTCATTGTCAAAATTCTGTTGATGATAAATAGGAGCTGGGTATGACATGGAGCCTTCAAGAAATCTTGATTAACTCTTGAACTTGCAGAATAAATATCAAGAAAATTAATTGGTTGTAGTGAATACGGTTGTTCTTCCAAAGACAAAGAGAACAAGTGACAACTCGATGAAGAAGATTGTGTTTATAAGACCTCGGTCAACCGTCCAACCGTACAAAGTAATGCCACCTGGATTATTCTGCAAATACATAACTGCACAGAAGTTTAAAATCCAATTATGCAAAAAGTACATATCTACAAGAGAAACTACATCTGATCAAATCTGTCGGCGGATCCTATCAAGAAAAACAACTTTTTTTCCCAATAATACACTTAAAATAATAAATCAAATTCTTTTGTACTTACGAAATGCTTGTCGCCTGTGGTAAGAAGCCAAATAAGATGTGAGTTGTGCATTTGTTGGAAATGGAATATAATTCATTGCTTCCATATCACTTTCTGAAGAAACCGATCTTAATAAAGTATGTGCAGCCTCAAAACTTGCATTTCTATTTGAAAATCTCATTTGAGATGCATCATCGGGCCCGCATGAAGCAAAAGCATGCCACCTACTTGCTAAAGATGCAATGCCTTGTGCCCTATGGGAAATCTTTGCTGCAGCATTCAAACATAGAATTATCCCCACAACTTGTGCAATTGAGGAAACCTGTTGAAAAAGAACAATTACGATAATGGGACAATAACACAAGTTCTTTCTCCTTTAGTACTTTCTTGACACTTACCGCAAAATCACCACCATTAATGAATGTTACTTTATCCCTAAACTCTGTAATCTGGAATAAAGTAGCAAATTGGCTTGAAGTGACAAGTATGAACACAAGTAGAAGATAAATCCGAAACCTGTGACTTATTTTCGACAAATGATGGCGAAGATTTCTTCAATAAATACCAAGACGTCAGTTTCTCTTTCCAAAAGATTTCCGTAATCATCAAAATGTATAATTTGTAAATTGCAGACCAAATGGAAAACTAAACATGATGATAGAAATATTATGGTCACATAAGTCCATGAGAAAGTCAAAGTGACCAAAATGCCACAAGATTGCCACCATGACTCATGTTGTATGTACATCATGCGAATAACTTCACGGACAAGTTTCAAAATAAGGCATGGAAGAAACCATAGTAATAGCGCTCGTTTGGATTCCTGAAATTATGAGTAGAATGTTCTTATTAACTGATTGCATATTCATACTCCAAAAATATGCATTTTGAAATGAGATATTATTTGGTTCGTTTTTTTCAGGTAGCCTGGATGTTAAAGCATCTAGACGTCGTCTCTTAACTTTCAAATTCTACTCAAATGATTGTCAAAAGTTAACAGACCCTAAAATGGTCATGCCATACTTGAAGTGAAAATGAATTTCAAAAGGTAACTTGAAGTTGGTTTCAATTGGATTCCAGACGAAGAACACATAACTGTTAGGTAAATAAATTTGAAGATTGGTATAGCTCTCAAGCAATTGTGGTTACATTAAATTATACAAGTAGAAATGGAATCTAAATGTGATGATTTACTAGCAAGTTTATTTATCAATTGTAAAAGGAGCAATTCTATGGTTGAGTTTGAAGAGGGGATTAGGGAGATGTTTGGATGTATATTTTTGAAGTAAACAGAATCAGAATCTGAATTTATAAATCAATCTTTTAAAGCTAGAGAAAGGGTGATGGTGATTATTCTACTTCAAAACTGTTTAATAATAATAATCCTAGTAACTTTTACTCAAAACAGAATACTATTTGACTTCAAATTTCAAAACACCCATCCTATTAACAGATCAAATCCTCCATTGGACAACACTAAAGTTATGTATGTATTTGTTAATAAAGAATTAGTAATATATTCAAGAACAGAAGCAAAGAATCAAACTTTATGCCTAAAGAAAGAGTGACCCAAAAACAGATTCAGTCAAGCAAGCAAGCAAGGAAGGAAGCAAAATATATGTAATAAAACAGTATATGATGAATTACTACTACTACTACTACTTACAGAAATCTTGTGAAGGTAGTGGTTTGAAAATCTTTGAACATGACCGTGATACTGATCAACAAACAGAAACTTTCGAATTCCATACTTTCTGAGATTATGTGAAAGGCAAAGCAGAGCAGAAGCAGCCAAAGAAGCATGCGAAGAGACAACAAGAAGCTCAAAGCCTTGAACTTGATACAGGTCACATTTCAAACAGTTGGTGATCATCAAAAGTACCACCACAGGAAGCACCACCCCAATCATCAAAAACGTCACCCATGAAATCCCAAATCGAATGTAAGAAGATTGATTGAATCCCAACAATAACAAATACAAATCCAGTTGTTGAAGGCATCCATCAAGATCACCTTCATCTTCTGACTTAGTGAGGAGTGGTTGCTGTTCTTGTTCTAATTCTAATTCTAATTGAAGGTGGTGATCTGACATTTGCACCAGCAACTGGTTGATGGAGATTCTAATTTGGGTGATGTGTGAAATTAAAGGGAGGGAGAAGACCTATTATTATTATTATTATTATTATTATTATTATTATTATTATTATTATTATTATCATTATCATTAGAGTAAATTACGATGTTGGCCCTTGTGGTTATATCACTTTTACCCTTTTAGCCCATAATTTTTTTTTTAACATCTGAGCACCCAACGTCTTTTTCTCTTAACCCTTTTGGCCCCTAACACTAACCTCATCCATTAAATGTTAGGGGCCAAAAGGGTTAGATAAAAAGACATTGGGGGCTCAGATGTTAAAAAGTTTTTTTTGAACTAAAAGTATAAAAGTGATATAACCACAGGGGCTAAAATCGTAATTTACTCTCTATCATTATTAATTTATTAATATTTAATAATGGGGATTCTATATGGAAAGTTGCAGTTGTCTTGATCTTGAAAATGCACATTTTCTATTTGGGTTTTCATCACTTGACACTGACGCCAACCACAAGGGGTAACATGAAATCGCTACAAAATATTTTTATAAACTTATTATAGTTAATATATAAGAAAATTACAAGAATATGATCTTTACGTTACATAATTTGTTTAATAATAATAGTAAATAAGAAAAGCTAACAACCTAATCAAACAAATTTACTATAAATATTCTTGTGAAATATATAAGTTGATTGATTAGTTAATTAAATTAAAAAAAATACAAATTAAAAGTTAGAAATAGAATAAAAGAAAAACATAAAATATTAAGACTTCTGGAAATTTTCACATTTTGTTCTTTAGTTTTTTTTTCTTCACTAATATATATTTCATTCCAATCATCAGGGCAAATTACATAAGAATAGTAGGTAGATAAGCAACAAACTGTGCCGCCATCCCTTTCTAAATAGAAAACCCTAATCTACTAAAAACAAAGCCTCGTCTCTAAGAAGTCGAAAAGTTGCTGTGGAAATGTGTATAGAAAAGCTTACATAAAGACAAAACATGTATTTGTTACCACTTTTGAAATGAATGATGATTTCTATAGTTTTCATAGTTTAAGAATGAAACTCGCAAATTGTTAAACCGGTATATATATAAAGGATAAAGTGTAATTTACTTTGAGATTTCTAACATTATTCAAAAACAAGTCTATTAGAATATTCTGAAATAAGTTAAAACATGGTTAACTTTGAGACTCTGATACGGCCTTCAATGAAAACATATTGTATTTTTAGAAGTGACGGATAATATTTTAATATTCTAAACGCATGATAAGTTGTATTTTAATGCTTTATAAAAACAAACAAACCTTACTCCATTAGTTTGTATGATACGATGGTAAAGAAGAATTCTCTTTTGTTATATTATCCTGAAGCAGAAACAGAAACAGAAACAGAAGCAGATATCCCTCTTTGTTTGTGCCGTTAAGGATTCTATCTTTAGCAATAAATGCATACAACATGTTTCCTGAAATGATTTATGACTCTTAATGAGGTTATATTTTCTGAAACAGGTAATCCTAGAAATGTTTTATAGAAGGTTAAAATAGTGTTAATGCAAACTAAAATCTGTAACTATATATTGAAACCATATCGACAGACATCGACATTGAACCAATAGCTTGGCTGATACTACTGGGGTTGGTGGCCCAATTATGGGAGAAGGAAAGTTTTTTAAAGAACACCTAAGTTGCATGGGGAGGTCATAAATTAATTCAAGTCGTACAAGAAGGAAAAAAATGAAATTTAGCCGGTTCAAGCCGCGGTGAACTTGTTCTAAATATTGGCAGGGTTGGCCAAGTATCATGTGGTAAGTAAATCACTGTATGGTTATAAATTATTTTATCAGTGGTAGTGATATTTATGAGACTCCCCCTTGTCGGGCTCAAGGACAAGGGCTTTGTCGTAGGGCAAGCGGTGCTCAAGGCAGAAGCGAGCAAAGTGGCAAAACATGAGAAAGTCTGACTGGAGAATCAACATGTGTTTGTCCCCTTTGCGTTTGATACCTTTGGTGGTCTCGCTCCTGACGCTGTGCGACTTTTGAATCGGGTTCAAAAAGTCGTTAATAGTAATTCTTCGTCGCTAAAGGTTTCAAACTTTGTATTTAGTAGAATTGGTTTTTCTATTCAAAAGGGGGTGGCGGCGCAACTTGTTGCCCGACTACCTGTCATTGCTTTGTAATTGTCCTTTTTCGTGTGGAATGAAATACTTTCTGTTTAACAAAAAATAAATAAAAATAAAAAAGAATTGTTAAAAGGAAAACTAATAGAATAGAATTGTTGTAACCATCCGTAACGGTCTAAAAAGAAAAGTATTGCTGCCTGTCTCAACCAATTAATTGGCTCAAAGTCTCAATCAAATCAAACTCGCCTACTGATTTTTGTCAATTTCACTGGTTAGATTTAGCCTACCCAGTTTTGTCGAGTTAACCGGTTATCGGTTTTGCCGATATTTTATTATCATATGGATAAAATTAAAACACACACATCCTTAATGCTAAAAACTAAATTAAAATATAAAACACTAACACCTAAAACTGAAAGAGCATATAAAATCATAAGATCCGAATGCTGCTTATATAATAAAAATATTGATTCCCGCGTGGCCAAAATTTAGATCCTGAATGTGTATATATAATAAAATTGAGTTACTTGCAATAAACAATTTCAAAGATGAAATAAAGAAATCAATCATTGGTGACTTATATCTGTTTGATTTTGGCGCATGCCTAAACGACGGCGTGACAAGCATACCTTCTTCAGGTCAACATCAGTGTGAAGGGGTTTGAAAATGAGACATTATACGACACGCGGATCACGCGTCAGAATGGGATTTGCTGTTAAAACGGACGGTGTGGCCCGGAGAGTGAAAATGTGACGTTTTTCGACACGTGTCACACACCTTTTATATTACTTTATAATTAAAATTATATAAAATGTAGAGAAAAGTGCCCGGATAGTCCCTGTGGTTTGCCTATTTTTCACCTTTAGTCCCTAACTTTCTAAAATTACAGCTATAGTCCCTAACTTTTGCAATTTTGTTCTCGGATAGTCCCTGATGCGGATGAGGGTTAGTTTTCTCAGTTAAGTGGGTGTGAAATTACTAAATTACCCTTAATATAAAACAAAATAAATTAACTAAGTATTAAACCAAAAGAATATATTTGTGGGACCCACTTATAACAAAACAAATAACAACCCCAACCCCACCCAACCCCCACCTTTCTCTCATTCTTTCTTTTGTTTCTGACCACCATCAACGAACACCACTGTAAAAGATAAAACCAAGAACCAAACACCTTGGTCCACCATCAATGACCAAGCACCACCGCCTTTCACCACCATCAACCACCGGAAAACCCAACCACCATTGAACCACAGTAAAACCGACCAAGTACCACCGCCTTTAACCACCATTACACCACCGAAAAACAAAATCGTAACGGGGTAATCTGACTAGCATCGACGGGGAGTTGCGGAGGGCGGCGTTACTTGACTGGTTCGACGGGGAGTTGCAGAGGGCGGCGTTAGTATTTTAAGGTGAAGCAAGAATCCGGCAGTAGCACCGCCGGAAGTGGTAGCAGTGGCGGAGAGAGTAGTGGCAGTGGTAGCTCCGGCATTAGCACCACCTCTCACCACCGCCGCAATCATCACCACTACCATCATAACCATCGCCACATCATAAACAAAATCAGAGTGTACGGAATTTCGTAAATTTTTGTTTGTAAGTTGAGTATTACTGTGTTTGTTATTCGTTTTCGTTGAATTTTTCTAACTTGCGCGGTGAGTTTTGTTAATTTTCGCTGTGTTTGTTACTCGTTTTCGTTTGTCTTGCAATGCAGGATTTGATGAATATATATACGGAATTGATTATGATTATGTTTTAGTTGATATTTTGATTGTAATTTAGATTTGATTGATACTATATATAATTAATTAATTATGATTTTGTTTATGAATTTGTAGAGATTATTAAAAGGAAGAACGTTGATTCAGCTTTATAATCTGGAGTTTTAATTCAATTATGGCGCAGAATTGGGAAGCTGATAAGATGTATGCCTTATTTAGGAGATTGATGAAGTTGTGGCAGTGGTGGTTATGGTGAAGTGGGGGGTAGATGGTGGTGGTGGTGGAAGGTGGAGATGGTGGTGGTGGTTGTGGTGGTGTGGAGTGGGGAAGATGAGATGGGTAGGGTGGGTGGTGGGTCCCACATAAATTCTAAAATATTAATAATATTTCTTTTAAGTTTCTGATTATTAATTTGACAATAAGGGTATTTTTGTCATTTCACACGCACCTAACACCAAAAACTAATATTCATCCACGCTAGGGACTATCCGGGAACGAAATTCAAAAAATTGGGGACTATATGTGTAATTTTAGAAAGTTAGGGACTAAAGGTGAAAAATAGGCAAACCACAGGGACTATCCAAGCATTTTTCTCTAAAATGTACTAAAAACTTATACAAATAGTACTAGTAATTAAACAAATACATAACACTAAAAAAAAAAAGAGTAAACTGCAATTTTACCCCCTGGGGTTTAGGCCAATTGGCACTCTGAACCCCCTAACGAAATAATTGCAATTTTACCCCCCCAACGTTGGTGTTATGTCGCGATTTTACCTCCCGGCGTCAAATTTGTTAACAGATCTGTTAACATAACTTGAAATGACTATATTACCCTTCAATTTTACCCCCAACATTCCTATTATATCGCACAATTACCCCCCACTGGTAAATTACTAATTTGTCGTTTGTTATTACCCCATGTACTTTGTGTTAAGAAGCAACATTACCCCCTGCAACTTCCAAAACCCTTCCCGCCAAAATCAGAAACCTGTTCTATGTTTCTATACTCAAAAATCAGAAACCTATAAGTATACTAAAAAATCAAACTTGTTCAAACCTGACCATGTATCAAACCTTCAATGTTTGGCTGATCAATGTGTTCTATACTCAAAAAATCAAACCTATTAAAAAATCAAGCATACCTGCTAAGTTTACAATTATACCCCTTAGCTAAACAAGTTCTAGGTATAACCACCTATAACTACCAACTTCCAGGTATTCAAACCTGTTCAACACTTGTATGATCATGTAACTGTCATCAACTGCACATGTTGATCCTAACCTGTATGATCATCAACTGTATGATCATGTAACTGTATGATCATCAACTTTATGATCATCAACAAGAAATCTGATTAAGCACACTCACATTCAGACATTGTAATTAACAAAATCTGATTTAACACATACGCATGATCAAAATCAGTTTAAACACCCCTATCAGTCCCTTCTCTTATGGTTGCTGCTGTTATGACTATTAGCAGCAGCAGCTAATAACAGCAAACAGTTTAAACAGGTTGTTGACAGCAGGTTAATGCTTAAACAAAATCAGTTGAAACAGGTTGTTGACAGCAAACAACTGCCAAATCTCTCATTATATATTGATTAGCAGCAGCTAATAACAACAAACAACTGCCCTAACAACTGATTAACAAACTTATTACAAAAATGACACTATGCAGAAATTACAGATCTGCTGATCAATCTGATTAACAGGATTTATGCCCTAGCATATGTATGATCATATATGGACTAACCACTGTCATCAAATGCAGATCTAACCTGTGTATGATCATCAAATGGACTAACCACTATCATCAACTTCACATTTTGATCCTAACCTTGTAACACCCGACTTAATTAATCAAGATTTTAATAATAAAATACACATTTTAATGCTAAAATGTGACTTTACAAAAACTTTTCATACTAACATTCCCACATGTTTACAACATTTCAAAAAAATACAACTTAATGTAATTGAATTCGTCGTTTAAAAGATACGACGAAATGTCGCGCGGAAGCTTGTATTTTATCGTGTTCGGTTCCTCATCGAGCTTGATCTTCATCCGGGCACTCTTGGCGATCACCTATGATCAAAACCAACTTAAAAGTTAGTTTTGATAGTTAAATAATAAGTTTAAACAAGTTACATGGGTCAAACAAACAAAATTTAATAATTTTCCGGAATTAGGGGGCGTCGCGTAAAGCCTAGCCCTCTTTTTCACAGAATGTTGCTTAAACTGTTGCTGTACATACCCAGCATGACCCGATTTCACGGAAACGAGCATAACTCTCTCGTTTTTAATCCGTTTTACCCGATTCTTTTTCCTACGCGTCCGTAATTTAATTATCCATCATATGGAGTTAAAATCCAACCTCCAACATAATAAATTTTGAGACTTCTAAGCCTTCGACTCGTTACCTTTTTATTGACTTTTAACCCGTTTATGCATTTTATCAAACAAACATATTTGTTTGATCTTTATATCACATACACTTCTTCAAATTGAGGTTATCTACCATATTAGGTTCTAATCACAGGTTTATTACACAATTTAAACCCGTTTTCGCTCGTATGCTTATTTTGACCCGTTAAGGGTATTTAAGCACTTTAAAGCTTGAAATCGCTTTCATTCATTTCTAGCATCTTATTCCTACATTTCTTATCAAGTAATCTTCCAACACAACTATATGTGCTTTGGATTTAATGTGGATATTTATATGTTCCGAGTTTTACCCCTCGGATTATCATTTTACGGCAAAGACACATATAAAGTCTTTTGACCAAAGAATTACCTCTTTTGCTTTTTGTACTTATTCTAAGTATCTATTTGCTTGTAACACTCATTTTCAAACAACCTTTAAGGGTCGTTAGCTCGATTTAGCTCACAAGGGCGTTTTGGTCAATTTTAGTCTTTCTTTTACGACGAGTGACTTTTAAATACTTGTTTGACTTAAAATCCGACCCTTTTAACTATGATTTTGTTTAGAAACCATTATGTTTCTAAAACACCATGTTTATGACTCAAATTATTCGGTTTACCTAAAAGATAACCGAATATTCATTTTGACCTTGTCTAACACTTATAGAATCTCGAGTTCTAAACAATGAGCTGAATCATTATACATACCTGACTCGGATCATTATATTGACCATTTTTTTATACCTTGCTTTAATACTCACTACTTAATAGCGATACAAGTTATCCTTCCGTATTTACTCCTGTGAACACACAACTCGACAATATTCATTAGTCGATATTTTCAAATGGTGGTATTTTCACCATTCGACCTGTTTGGTCTAAGTGACCGTTTATCTTTGCAAGGTGTTATTTAGTACCATCTCGTCTACAAGACCCGCTTCGGTTTATACCATGTAGTCTTTTTTTACTTATAAATCATTTCTTAACACTTTTTGGCCTACTATGGCTTACGTCATAATTGTCTTTTTCGTAATTAACACGACAAAAGGATATTCTAAAATATATGACTAGTGTAAGATATACTTACCTTGCATCCGAATTATGCTTTTCCTCCATTCTTGATTTGTTTGACCCGCTTCTTTTCCAAAGCCTCCACCTAGCTCGTTAGGCGTCAAACTATTTTCAATCATTTACAAGGCGGTTAAATTAGTCATAAAAATCACGACTATTCCACCTCACTTATTTTCTATGCCGAAGCTACTATTCGACTTCATGATTAGTTAACTTAGCTTATCTAAAGTTAACTACTTTTTTATCACATGGGTTACAACATTAAGTCTAAATCAACATAATATTTAGAACCCTTATCACTTCATATTACGCATAATTGCCATATCATTCAAATACACATTTTCACTCTAATTTCAACACTTTAGTTCTTATTTAGGCATTTTAACAAACACCTAATGTACATAAATTTTTACACATTTACAACTAGTTCATAACTAGTTATTTCTACTAAACATAAACATAATTTCAATTCCATTATGTCTAGCATGCATACTAATCTCAGATTCACCTCGTGGAAATCCGTTAATCACCATTTTAATAGTCATAATTCTAGGGTTCATCTTATTTCTACAAAACCCATTTAACACATAAATGGATAATCATGAAATTCACAATTATGAACCTCAATTCAACAAGTTAATGACTAGGGTTTACTCCTAGACATAAAAATCATTCCTAATTTCATCCTTGGATCATAATCCATCAATTTATTTGAAAGTAACCTACTTGTCTCAAATTTCAACTTCAACCAATCTAGGTTTTGTGACATACCTTGTGATCCCCATGACTTGGTGATCGTTTCTACGCGTTCATGCACGAATTTGAGACCCAAATACTCCTTCAATTTGGTGATTTGTTGAACTAGGGTTCATCCCCTTTTCTTTTGGTCTCCTGGTCGATCACGTACACACACACACTCTTAGTGTGTGTGTTGTGTGTTATTACTTGTTTTTAATTAAAAAAAGTTTCCCCACTTGGCAATTATTAGTCCCTCATGTTTTATCTTGGTCAATTGAAGCTACAACTTACCATTTATCACTTAGGCACATACTAGTAACTAGGTTAATTATTCCTAGTTAATTTAATGGGTTCGGGAAGTCGTAACCCGTTTTACTTTAAGTCCCGTTAAATCGGGCCTTTTATCCATCCTATTTTCTTGAAAGCTCTTATTCAATTTAAATAAATATTAGGATTATTCACTTAATTCCTAATATTTGCCGGTTTACTTTTACCACTAACGGTACTTTCCCCGTCTTTAGTATTAACGGGGTTTAATTACCAAACCCGTTTTCGGGGTGTTACAAGTCTACCCCCCTTAAAGAGGTTTCGTCCTCGAAACCTTTTCTTACATAATTTATCGAGTTTAACTCCATGCATTTGCTCTCGATAATCAATTGAGCATTGCTCATATTTTAACCGATTGTTAGTATTACCAGAAAAATTATGGTAATATCTTTTTGGTTACAAAACATCTACGTACCTCATACGACATAATGCAACTTGAAATAACGTAATTTCGTTATTTCTACTAGTTTAGTTAACTTAGCGATATCCATCACTTTTATACATTATCGAACTCTTTGTGAATCCGTTACCTTGACCCGTTTAAAGGTCTTTAGTGAAATCTTTCACTTTTAGCAACAATTTCTTTTGTTTTCAAATTCATTTATTCGGTTCAGTTATACCGAATCCACCGCTTACAAGCAACCAAATTTATTTAAATGACCTTAACCGGTCTCACTAACTAGACTTATTAGTCCAGTTACTCTTTACCGCTCGCTTGGTTATAATGTGATTCCACTTCACATTGCATTTCTTGACCGTGATCGTGTCACGTCATGTTTAATTTATATCAACGTTTCTTTATCATACTTCTTCTTTTCGAATGTATTGTCTCGCACCTATCGATGTTAAGACCCATACTCTTTGATATTTGTTATTTCCGAATTCGTCTTATAGTATTCATATTTGTTAAAACGTTATTTCTTACTAAAACTGAATTTTAGTTTAACGTTTTTCTCTTTAACTATGTCAATTACTCATATCAAGGAAATTGACAACCCATAATTTATTGTTTTCCGTTCTCGTTTTACGCGGGGAATCGTAACAAGTTCCCTCACCTTACACTATTGACCCATAGGTTCCTTCACTTAACCTCGTAGGCTATTTCCTTAAGCTTTCACCTCTTTAAGGCGAGGCCCTTATGATCCCTTTTGCTTCAATTCATGACCCGTGGGTCATTTTGGCCCCGTAGACCTTTACACTAATTAATATCCCGTAGGTTATGATGATCCCGTAGATCATCTTTTATTCTAGTCTTTATTCAAATGTGTATACGTTTATATACGCATATGGCGTTAAGGCACCCCTGTTTATGTTTAGAATTATTCACCTTTACTTTTTGGATTTCGTTTGACCTTGACCGTAGTCTAAGGCTACATTGTTTTCTTTCGAATTATCTTTCCGACTTCTTGACTTCTAACGTCAATTACACGTCGGTTTGCCCTACACTTACCGTTACCCGGTTCTTACCTATACTTCTTTACGTCCCATTACCCGGGTTCTTTTATTTTAATGTTTTTAACGCCTATAACTCCTTTACATAGGTTTATTAACATTTCGCACTTTTATTTATTCGATTCGCGCTTACTTACTTTAGCAAGTGTCATCCTTTATTAAATTTGTTTGACTTGTTCGTGTGAAAATTCATCACTTATGAATGTCAAACTTCAGTCTTTGTTCGACCCGTTCAGCTTTGAAATAGTTGAACGTAATTTATCAAAATTTCTATTTGCAGTATCTTATCGTCCTTTAGTCATGACCCAAAACCCGAGTCTTTTTGACTTTCCATACGCGTTCCGGTTTCCCAGTCTACGCATGCGTTTAATTCCTTACTCATCAACCGGGTGTTTTACGGAAATCGTTATCATTGCACCCCTTCCGGTATGCATTAAGACTTCATTTCGATTTACTTGGTCATCTTAGCGAAATTCGTCGCTTTTCTTCGACCATGTCTTTTATTCTTTACGTGACCACCATTGGCGGCCTTATTAATTATGAGTGACGAGTATCATCGTTATCCTTTCTTTACTACGACTAAAGTTAACAACCTTGATTATCTTTTTCGTGTGGGCAACACCTTTGTTTTTATGACCCGGCGGATCATCTATACTTTGGTTTTACTTGCCCATTTTGTTCACCATGGCCCTTTCGTCCAAGATGACTTATTTTCGTGAATTTATTTTGATCATTCATTTATATCATCATTTACATTAATCCTTGTCCCTTCTCTCGGGCTCATTATCCTAATGTAATACGCTTCCGTCACCCGGTTGTGCGTTTACATTATTATCAACTATTTTGTTCATTTGTTTCATTTGGGTACTTTTTACTTTGTCCCATTCACCCCGTCCTTACTACATCGGATGTAAATGTGTCCGCTATAAGAAGTTCATGGTATCATATGCCACTACTTACTTGGCCAGAGTAAGCGATTAACACATGACACGCATGACCTTTTTATAGTTTTCACATAACGCCCTATGTAAGTAATGCCTCTATTTGTTTCTCTTGGAAACAATATCCCGAATACATTTTCTATTCGGGTTTTTCCAAGTTTTTAATCTACATATGCAACTTTCAATTTCTACATATTTGTTGCATATTACTATTTGTGCAATTAATTTAAAATGTGCACCTGGTAATGCTTGCCCTAACGGGCTTCTCTTGCCATTAGCCTTGTTCGTGACCGTTACGCGATTTAGGTCCTTGATGAGCATACTCTTTGGACCGTTCCTCTGTCAAATCTGCGATTTGTTAAACTCTCGATATCTTCATATGCGAGTGTCCTTCAACTAAAACATGTACAAAAGTTAGTAATTTCGACATTAAAGGATGCCCGTATTATAATACAAGGCTTTTCTACTATACGCATCAACGCGTGTAATTTCGTTGACTATATCTATTCTATATCATTTTTATTGGTGAAACGTGTATTACACGATAACCATATGTGTTGTTCTCAACACTTTAATCATACTAAACCATTGATATACATGTACTTACCGGATTTGCGATCAAGCCTCGAACCGAACACTTTATTCTTTTAACCATGAGCTCTGATTACCAACTTGTAACACCCGACTTAATTAATCAAGATTTTAATAATAAAATACACATTTTAATGCTAAAATGTGACTTTACAAAAACTTTTCATACTAACATTCCCACATGTTTACAACATTTCAAAAAAAATACAACTTAATGTAATTGAATTCGTCGTTTAAAAGATACGACGAAACGCCGCGCGGAAGCTTGTATTTTATCGTGTTCGGTTCCTCATCGAGCTTGATCTTCATCCGGGCACTCTTGGCGATCACCTATGATCAAAACCAACTTAAAAGTTAGTTTTGATAGTTAAATAATAAGTTTAAACAAGTTACATGGGTCAAACAAACAAAATTTAATAATTTCCGGAATTAGGGGGCGTCGCGTAACGCCTAGGGGCTACGCGTGACGCCTAGCCCTCTTTTTCACAGAATGTTGCTTAAACTGTTGCTGTACATACCCAGCATGACCCAATTTCACGGAAACGAGCATAACTCTCTCGTTTTTAATCCGTTTTACCCGATTCTTTTTCCTACGCGTCCGTAATTTAATTCTCCATCATATGGAGTTAAAATCCAACATCCAACATAATAAATTTAGAGACTTCTAAGCCTTCGACTCGTTACCTTTTTATTGACTTTTAACCCGTTTATGCATTTTATCAAACAAACATATTTGTTTGATCTTTATATCACGTAAACTTCTTCAAATTAAGGTTATCTACCATATTATGTTCTAATCACAGGTTTATTACACAATTTAAACCCGTTTTCGCTCGTATGCTTATTTTGACCCGTTAAGGGTATTTAAGCACTTTAAAGCTTGAAATCGCTTTCATTCATTTCTAGCATCTTATTCCTACATTTCTTATCAAGTAATCTTCCACCACAACTATATGTGCTTTGGATTTAATGTGGATATTTATATGTTCCGAGTTTTACCCCTCGGATTATCATTTTACGGCAAAGACACATATAAAGTCTTTTGACCAAAGAATTACCTCTTTTGCTTTTTGTACTTATTCTAAGTATCTATTTGCTTGTAACACTCATTTCCAAACAACCTTTAAGGGTCGTTAGCTCGATTTAGCTCACAAGGGCGTTTTGGTCAATTTTAGTCTTTCTTTTACGACGAGGGACTTTTAAATACTTGTTTGACTTAAAATCCGACCCTTTTAACTATGATTTTGTTTAGAAACCATTATGTTTCTAAAACACCATGTTTATGACTCAAATTATTCGGTTTACCTAAAAGATAACCGAATATTCATTTTGACCTTGTCTAACACTTATAGAATCTCGAGTTCTAAACAATGAGCTGAATCATTATACATACACGACTCGGATCATTATATTGACCATTTTTTATACCTTGCTTTAATACTCGCTACTTAATAGCGATACAAGTTATCCTTCCGTATTTACTCCTGTGAACACACAACTCGACAATATTCATTAGTCAATATTTTCAAATGGTGGTATTTTCACCATTCGACCTGTTTGTTCTAAGTGACCGTTTATCTTGGCAAGGTGTTATTTAGTACCATCTCGTCTACAAGACCCGCTTCGGTTTATACCGTGTAGTCTTTTTTTACTTATAAATCATTTCTTAACACTTTTTTGGCCTACTATGGCTTACGTCATAATTGTCTTTTTCGTAATTAACACGACAAAAGGATATTCTAAAATATATGACTAGTGTAAGATATACTTACCTTGCATCCGAATTATGCTTTTCCTCCATTCTTGATTTGTTTGACCCGCTTCTTTTCCAAAGCCTCCACCTAGCTCGTTAGGCGTCAAACTATTTTCAATCATTTACAAGGCGGTTAAATTTGTCATAAAAATCATGACTATTCCACCTCACTTATTTTCTATGCCGAAGCTACTATTCGACTTCATGATTAGTTAACTTAGCTTATCTAAAGTTAACTACTTTTTTATCACATGGGTTACAACATTAAGTCTAAATCTACATAATATTTAGAACCCTTATCACTTCATATTACGCATAATTGCCATATCATTCAAATACACATTTTCACTCTAATTTAAACACTTTAGTTCTTATTTAGGCATTTTAACAATATGCATAAATTTTTACACATTTACAACTAGTTCATAACTAGTTATTTCTACTAAACATAAACATAATTTCAATTCCATTATGTCTAGCATGCATACTAATCTCAGATTCATCTCGTGCAAATCCGTTAATTACCATTTTAATAGTCATAATTCTAGGGTTCATCTTATTTCTACAAAACCCATTTAACACATAAATGGATAATCATGAAATTCACAATTATGAACCTCAATTCAACAAGTTAATGACTAGGGTTTACTCCTAGATATAAAAATCATTCCTAATTTCATCCTTGGATCATAATCCATCAATTTATTTGCAAGTAACCTACTTATCTCAAATTTCAACTTCAACCAATCTAGGTTTTGTGACATACCTTGTGATCCCCATGACTTGGTGATCGTTTCTACGCGTTCATGCACGAATTTGAGACCCAAATACTCCTTCAATTTGGTGATTTATTGAACTAGGGTTCATCCCTTTTCTTTTGGTATCTTGGTTGATCACGTACACACACACACTCTTAGTGTGTGTGTTGTGTGTTATTACTTGTTTTTAATTAAAAAAAGTTTCCCCACTTGGCAATTATTAGTCCCTCATGTTTTATCTTGGTCAATTGAAGCTACAACTTACCATTTATCACTTAGGCACATACTAGTAACTAGGTTAATTATTCCTAGTTAATTTAATGGGTTCGGGAAGTCGTAACCCGTTTTACTTTAAGTCCCGTTAAATCGGGCCTTTTATCCATCCTATTTTCTTGAAAGTGTTGTAAAATAACGACATACTAGCAACCAACACATAATTATTAACATAAAGAACAAGTATTATAGAAAGTGAGAGAGAAAGAGTGTAACACCTCGAGAATTCGTGTTCAATGATATAGCGACACGTGTCATGTAAGACAAAAATGGTTGTAAACCCGGATTTAATAAAGATGTTTTGGCAGGATTTAAAAGTGGCGTCATGTTAATTTTTACCTCTGAACGACCTCATTTATAAATCCCAAGACCCAAGTATATATACCTTAAACATCTAATATATCTTAAATCCAGAAATTCTTGACAATAATTGAAATGGTGGACTCCTACGAAGAAAAACACGGTAAACCTTCTTGTTCGGCACTTTCAAAATGAATCCAAGCAAACAATTCAAAATGGTAGGGTATGTAACTGTTCAAGGCCATTTTGGGAGGTCCCTAACTGATAATTGAGGTCCCAAAGTCGGAATATGAGGTTGCCCTTTCGAAATCCTGAAAGAACAAAGTTTTTTTGGCTGCTGAGGAAGCCTTGCGCACCGCAAGACTTGACCCTTACGGTGCGCAAGGGGTGTGCCAGCGACAGAAATGTTACTGTTTGCTGTTTAAACGCGATTCTTGAACTTTAAACGGTTTTCTTCATATCCCTTGGCCCCTAAACAATCCCTAAACATATAGGGACACATGTTGGTAACTTATGGTCAGTAGTAGACTTATTTGTCAACACATTGTGGTGATTAAATCCACTATATAAGGGCCATGAGTTGCAACTTTGCAATCACACCTTCATCTGCATTTTTGGATCACTTCTGGAGCTCAAGTCTTCTCTCAAGTGATCACTAATCAAGCATAGGACTTCAGTAAGTATGCCTAACCCTTCTTAATTAAGTTTTAGCTTAGTATTAGCTAAAAAGTCAAACCGTCGTAATTAACGGTTGACTTTAAGATTAATCACTATTGGTCTAGTAATTTGTCGAATCAAAAGTAGTGATATGTTGGTAATTATGTGGATAATAAACCCTTAAAAGGATTCCCCCTGATTACCACTCTAACCAGGTCAAAAGTCGGGTCAAACTTGCTAAGAAAAAGTCAACAGGATACTTAAATTACAATTTATGCATAATTAGCAATGTAGAACACATACAACCTGTTTGATCATTAATATAACTTGGTAATTAGTGTAAGGACATGTCTAAACATGTTCAACCCGACAATTTCCTGTTTAGACCCGGTTCGGAACCGAAAGTCGCATAGTTTGACTTATACTTTGACTTTCAGTTCTGACCCGTTATGGTATGTTTTAGAAATGCCTTAGAGCTTAATTTGGACCAGGTAACATGCTAGTATAACCCTCTGTGTTTATACACCATGGTTGGATAGTTAACCAATTAATTCGCATGATTCCGTTAATTGGTCATATGTTGACCATTATGCCCTTATTACCTTAAAACGTGATTTTTGGAAATGTAAAAGAGTAGAAACTTTAATTACTGATATATAAAATTGTATGCAAAGTTTGAGATCAATTGGTGGTGTAGATTGAGAGTTATGCTCATTAGCGCAAAATGAAAGCTTTATGTTAATTAAATGGCGTAATTAGCGTATAGCCTAGTTAAGCCTACTTTTTGACATCAAACTTATTTCCCACTGATGTGATATATTATTTTGGGATTTTTGAAGATTTTTAATTAATTTTAGGCTGAGCATAACTCATAGTCGTAGGCTTAATCCGGTAATTGTCGGTTTTGCCCTTTAGGGCCATAAAATGAGTTTTACATATCTAATCGACTCCAAACCTTTTGCTACTGATCTTAAATGATAAATAAATTATTTTAAACCTCCTTGAATAATAAAAATATTAGATTGCTATATAGAACCCGGAAACGGCTTCTAATCGCCTAATTAAGCGTTTTTAACGCCTAGTATGTACTAGAACTATTTTAAACATACTAAGGGTGATACCTACTGATATTTGAGGTAAATTATAATATTTTAACAGTAATCAAAAGTTGTTAAACTCAGACTTCGGTTTTGAGCTTTTCGACTTATGTGAAATTACCAAATTGCCCCTACGGTGCATAGTTTGCTTATAATTGGTAAATTTCACATATATACTTTAACCTACTGATATAACTTAGCAAACTGAGTATATTTGCTGATTACATCAGGCCTGTAACTCAGGTTAACACTTAAACTCTTTTACAACCTTTAAAATGACCAAACTACCCCTACGGGGCATAGTTTGTGTTTTAAATTCATTTCGGGCATAATAAATGATATATTACTGATGTCACAACATATTTGGAGCATATTAACTTAGGAAACCTGTAAATGGCTCTCATTATTACCCGTTACGCTTATTACGCGTTCGGTTCGGTTTATGTAACTAGTTTACATAAATTAGCCGAAACGGGTCAAACCTTATCGATTTTATCTCAAAATCCAGAATGTGTATGAAATACCCATATTAAACAAGTCTCTGAACTTGTCGGGTCTAAATCACATTCTATCCGGTCTTCGCTTAATCGTGCGTACGAACCGTGTCTTTGAAACTAACCGATCTAAGCTTAAGCTTAACTAAAGACCCGTTAGGATTCTAATAGGTTATTATAAACCTTAGTTCCAGATTAGGAGAACCAGTAAAAGCTACTTGCAATTTGCTTATTGTGATTTATACATTGCTCAGGTAAATACTTTTAACTTAATTCCCCTATACGGGCTTGGGTTACGGTATATAGCATACCGCTTGATCGGGCATCAAATCTTCCATCGTTGGGTGGTTAATTGAATAATTTGATCGGCTCGTTTAAACAGTCTTGTTACTTAAAGCCTTTGGGGGGTTAATGACCATGTCCCGGATATCCTTGGCATCATTTTACGAAATGGCCACGACTTAAGCGTGGGGTGTATGCGTACACCCGTCAGTGCACAAAAGAATATTGTGGTGTGTCTATTGATCTTTAACCCGGACAAGATCCGGGCTACTGAACGCACAAGGAACATGTAATTCGTTCACAAGATTATAATATTAAATAATTCTCCCAAGTTAAATAAAATGTTTATGCCACGTGCATCCAAACCAATTTTCAACACTTTCCAAAATGAGTCAGTTGATTGTATTTACCAGTGTAAACTGACGTATTTTCCAAAAAGATTAAATGCAGGTACTAAGCGTAATTGGCTGGAATTTCTCCTTAGCATCAATAGAAGTCTCGCAAGCTTTAGATGCCTGAAGTCTGTTGAACTATTAATTCTATTTTATTTTCGATCCATCTGTGGATAAACTTCCGAATATTGTGACATTTGATATTACAATATTAAATTCGGTTGTATTATATCTTTTAAATTGCTTCCGCTGTGCATATTAAATGTTGTGTTGTTTGACTATTATGTTGCCAACCACGTCACGATACTCCCCTACCGGGCCCACCGGTGACACGTGGAAATGGGGGTGTGACAGGTTGGTATCAGAGCCAACATTGAGTGAATTAAACACTAGCCTTTTGTGTTTAATCTCAGTTACACAATTGCACATATCTAAACTTTCGAGTCTAGACAGATAACATAGGACAAATTCTACCTTGTTTGGTTTTTGTTTTGTCCTTTAATTTATAAATATTCTTGTCGTTATCTCATGTTGTATTGACAGGATTAACAAAATGCCACCAAGATTCTTCCGAAGAAGAGGACGAGGAAAGGGGCCAATCACCGCCCCCAATGACAACGAGGCAGGACCTTCGAATGTGCGAGCTCCTTCGACCACTGAGAGTGACGATCCCCGGCAAAACCGGAGGAACCTCTTTGAACCGGCTAGACGGTCGGTCTCACACAGTTCACCACCTCTTGTCCATAACCCTTATGGGCCACAGCCGGAGTATGAGCCCAACAACCCTCAACCCTCGTACATACCGTTACAGCGATCCTTATCGCATCATTCTTTTGGTGACCCTACACCAGTTTTTCAGGGCCGGTTTAACCCGGAAAATTTTATACAAGAACCAGTGGGTTTTAACCCATTGGGGCCAGAGGATCATTTCTCGGGCGATCACGCGGACGATATGGACAAGGATACGGACCCCGTCGAACCTGCCAGTGGTACACCAAACCACCCGATAGAGATCTCTGATGGATCTTCTTTCCACGGATCACCCTATGTTGGTCCAGATAGCTTTCAAGCTATGTTTACCAGGCACGAATGGTATTATACACCTCCTCACCATTCATCACCTCACCAGCAGCAGCAGCAACAACAGCAGGATCCCTCTGTGGATTCCCGGTTTGTGGCAGTCACGCCACCACCTCCTCCGCCACCAGTTCAGCCGGCACCTCCACAACCGCCGAGGCGTAGGAGAACCGGAGCGCGTATGTCTTCGCGAGCAGGAGACTTTCATTTTAGTTCTCCTTGGCAGTCAAGGGGCAGCCATTATCCGCCACATCAAGAAGATCCACAACTGGGTGGACCTTCGCAACCAGTTGCACAGCAACCACCTCCTATGGGTTTTGATAACCCGATTCCAGCATACACGGGTTCGATGGCGTACAACCCGTTTGAACCGCCGACTCACCACAATTATGGTTACGCTGAGGCCGACCCCTGCATGGTAGCGGCGAATTACAACGCCTTTAACCCAGAAGGACCCTATGGCGCTCCTTGGGAAGTAGGGTACCCAACTCGTGGGTACCAGATACCTGCCAGACCAATTATTCAGACGCAATCTCAGTCGCCGTGATTTTCTCCCCCAGAACGGGAGGAAATTCTTCAGAGACTGGATCAGGTTGAACGAGACTGTCACCGCGAACGCAGGGAGAGACAAACTTTCTTCCAAGGATTAACGAGCCTAATTAAAGGGAAGAGCAAGAAGGACCACTGAATCCTTCCATTTGTTGTTGAGCCCCTGCGTGGGCCAGTCTTACTGTATAAACCCCTGCGTGGGTATGCTTGTTTGTTTTGACCCCTGAGTGGGTCTATCTTTCTGTAAACCCCTACGAGGGTATGTTATTTGTGTAAGTCCCTGCGTGGACTATTATGCTATTAAGCCCCTGCGTGGACTATTATGCTATTAAGCCCCTGCGTGGGTATGTGTGTTATTAAGCCCCTGCGTGGGTAAGTACTTGTTTAAACCCCTGCGTGGGTAAGTTGTTTGTTGAAAAGTCCCGTTTAGGGCAACATGTAATATTTTAAAAATTAATGGAATGGTATGTTTATAAATTTCATTTTTGCTTTACTTGCATAAATATTATATGAAATAAATAAATCAAAATCATTCCTTTTAATAATAATCTGCCTATTTAAATATTGAATAAGAATCTTAAGAGTGAAACCTAGCCTGAGTGTCATTATAAAGACCTTGCCATGATGGTAAGACCTGTTTAAAAGATTCAAATCCCGGTTAACATCTGAGAACATGTTAACACTCCTGGCAGACGTGATTCATTGAAATCACACACGTCATTATTATATAAGGATCTTTTCAAGGATTCCAAACCCAACTAAATGATCTCCGAATCATGGGTTAAATCATCAACTGAGATGATCATATCTTTACCATACGTGGTAATATGGTGCCTACGGGCCCTGCTCATTTCCATATGAGCCAAAAGACAGTGGTAGCGATGACTCCCTGTCAGATAAAGGTAATGAACTAGGTTCAAACCTTCATGCTTCGATTCTCTGAAATCATAGCTTATAATTTATAAATGTCCTTGTGACTAGGCCTGTTGTGCCAATATACCTGAAAGGCTTGATTCTCTGAAATCATAGTTTATAATTTAAATTGTCCATGTGACTAAGCCTTATGTGCTAATATATATTGTTATTGTTATTATAATTAGGATAAAATTTTAATTGAAATCCTAATTGAATACGATTAATAAATTAACCAAATATGGTCTCTGTTTACCATGGTTAATGAATTACCCTAAGGGGCAATTCCATAATAAACTCCCAAATAAACTATTGTCCTTGTTTTCTGTAACAGTTCAATTAAAATGGCTAACTCAGATGAGATAAATAGTCATCCAGTGCAGAACATTGATAACGCCCGGATTAATTTAAAGGGTGCGGAATTAAAAGCGTTGGTCAACGACGCAGTTACAAAGGCATTGGAAAGGCAGTACGAAGAGTATAGTGGGACTCGTAGTAGGACCCTATCTACATAGCCTTCAAAGCCACCGTCCAAGAAGGACGAACCAAAGAAAGATGATGATCGGCACTCCTCGAACCACCACAGTGCTCCATCTCAGCAGGTTGTACTAAATCAAGGACCCCGTGACAAGGGTTGCTCGTATAAATATTTTGTTTCCTGCAAACCCCGGGATTTTACTGGGGAGAAAGGAGCCATCGACTGTATGACATGGCTGGACGAGATGGACACAGTTGTGGATATCAGCGGATGCGCTGAAAGGGATATAGTCAAGTTTGTGTCGCAGTCTTTCAAGGGTGAAGCTTTAGCATGGTGGAGATCACTGATTCAAGCCACCGGGAAAATCCCATTGTACAACATGTCGTGGGATCAATTTGTTGCCCTTATCAGGGAAAATTACTGCCCTCAGCATGAGGTGGAGAAGATAGAATCTGATTTTCTATCCTTGGTGATGACAAACCTTGATTGTCAAGCTTACCTTACGAGCTTCAACACGATGTCCCGGTTGGTTCCTTATCTGGTGACCCCGGAACCAAAAAGGATAGCTCGTTTTATCGGTGGTTTAGCCCCGGAAATCAAGGCAAGCGTGAAGGCTTCTCGGCCAGCTACTTTTAGATCTGTAGCTGACATATCCTTGTCCCTCACTTTGGATGCGGTCAGGCAGAGATCGCTGAGGAATACGGAGGCTGAGAAGAGAAAACGTGAAGATGATGGTTCACGGAGATCAAACAAGAAACACCGTGGGAACGGTGACAACAAGAAAGGATCGGAGTCAAGGAAAGATGGGCATCATTCTGGTGAGAAGCCCAAATATAAAATTTGCAAGAAACAGCACTATGGAAAGTGCAGACTCGAGTCGAACTCACAGACTCAGTCAAAAACCTATGCATGTGGAATATGCAAGTCCACGGATCACAAAACCTTGGATTGCAAGAAGATGAAAGACGCAACGTGCTACCGTTGCAATGAGAAGGGGCACATTAAAACCAACTGCCCTAAATACACCAAGAAGCCTGAAGAGGCCAAGAAGACTAATGCTAGAGTCTTCAGAATGGACGCAAAGGAAGCGGTTCTAGACCTGCACGCCTTGTAGGATAGTCACGCCGACTAATACACCTTGTAGGATAGTCACGCCGACTAATAATTTTTGAGAACTTTGATTTTTGTTGACGACCTGCATGTGAATTACCAGAATTTCATGTTTAGAGTCTCGTGCTGATAACATGTTGTAAAACAACGACATACTAGCAACCAACGTATAACTATTAACATAAAGAACAAGTATTATAGAAAGTGAGAGAGAAAGAGAATATGAGAACTCATTCTTATTCATGTTTGTATGAAATACAAAAGGCACTATTTATAGGGTCATCATTCAACACAACTTAAATGCCAATGGGAGTTAGGCATGTGGATAGTCATATCATAAAATATATTTATAACAGAAAGCTCTTATTCACTTTAAATAAATATTAGGATTATTCACTTAATTCCTAATATTTGTCGGTTTACTTTTACCACTAACGGTACTTTCCCCGTCTTTAGTATTAACGGGGTTTAATTACCAAACCCGTTTTCGGGGTGTTACAAACCTGCTGCACATTTTGATCAAATGGACATCTAACCACTATCATCAACTGCATATATTCAACAACTAACATGATGCACATTTTGATCAAATGGACAAAATGTAATCCTAATCAAACATCAAACATCAAAACATCAAACTTCTGGGATTAAACAGCATTTTCATCAACATACAAAATGATGATTGTCTAACTTGCTAAGCTGCTGCAAATGTTATCCTACTTCAAAGTTAAGTTAACCTACAAAATACACATTACTATTCCTACATAACTACTAACTTATCATCTGCTCAACTCTCCGGTAGATAATGGAAGTTGAGGACAGGCCTCCCAAACACGGAGACCACCAGGTGGACCACCAATGATGAGCTTGATAAGCTCATCGTCAGGTCAACTGTAAAAAAACCACCAAACGTCACAAAATTAACATGGAAATCAGATTCAATCAAACTAATAACTAACAGTGAACCAAATCTGACTCTGATTAACTAACATTGGGCGATTATACCTACGGTGTGGCGGATGACATAGCGGATCAGCCAACAAACAACCGGCATTTGTAAGGTCTGAAGAGGTGTCAACGGAGGAGGTTGTGTCGCCGGAGGACCTGATGTCGCCGGAGAAGACTGATCGCAGGAGAAGGTGTCGCCGGAGAAGCCTGATGTCGCCGGAGAAGCCTGATCGCAGGATCGAAGGAGGATGGTGGGAAGGTGGGGGGGGGGGTAATTATGCTTTCATATGTTACAGGGTGTTGTAATGAAGAAGCTTCACAATAATTGCAAAATTACCTATTTACCCTTTGACCCTCACATTTTTATGTTGACTGTTAAGCAAATTTGACGCCGGGGGGTAAAATCACGACATAACACCAACGTTGGGGGGTAAAATTGCAATTATTTCGTTAGGGGAGGTCAGAGTGCCAATTGGCCTAAACCTCAGGGGGTAAAATTGCAGTTTACTCAAAAAAAAACATTACATAAATTTTAAAAACATTACATAAAATAAAAATACAAATCTAAAAAACAAATAATTTAAATAAAAAATCTAATGATTTCCCGCGACGAACGGAGCTTGAATTCACGGTGGTGTTCGTGCCTAGTGTTGACAGATTGTCCTCCAAAAAGGACCGCTCGAGCGCCTACCTGGCGTGTGGTAGCTCAAAGCTTCGACCCACGACTCGCAAAGTGCAATTCTTCTTCTTCGGCCCACACACATTTTTTTTTGTGAAGTGGAAATGGTTGTGAGTTTGTATAAATTTGGATGAAGTGGTGGAGTTTGTAAAAAATGAAGAAGTTGGTTGTATTCATAGTGTAAAATTAGAATGTTTAAAAAGTTAGGTTTTTAAAATTTTAAAAGTTATTCGTTAGGGTTAAACGACTAGCATCCACGTCCATTAACCACGTGCCACGTTGACGCCAAAAACTCTTCCACGCCGGTGGAGATTTCCCCGCCTAATCAATAACGCTGTCCTAAACGTCGTGGACGGGACGGTGTGAATGACGTTGAGAAGCAACAACGCCATTTTTGAACGCCCACACCGTGTGGTCTAAACATCTTACTTTAGTTTAATACGGGATAAATCATGAGAAAACCAAAAAACTACCTAAAAAAACCTAAAAAGCACATCAATTTTTTCTTCATATTTTTATCTTAAATTTCGCCATTTTTAATTTATAAAAAATTTAAAATTAATAAGTAGTAGTATGCATTAATACGAAAATACTTGAACCTTCTAACTCACCCACACCGTCGCCCCCCAAAAACCTAACCCCCCCCCCCCCCCCCCCCCAAAACAAAAAGCTAAACACCCCACCTTCCCTCACCTAAAAATTTAAACCCCCCAAAAATCTAACCCTGAAAGTTAAACTAAATCCAAACCCTAAGGCTAAATTGCATGTGCAACGTATACACATAATGCACATGTACATAATTTATTTTGAAAAAAAAAAGTTTTTTTTATACTCAATAAATAGTGATTTTTATTAAAAAAAAATGGTGTGTTTTTTAGTTTTTTTTTATAGTTTCTTAATTTTCTCATGATCCTCTCACTAGCTTAAGATATCTTCTTCAGCTAAAACATATTATTTTAGTTTAACTAGGGTTATAGTCACCGGCGTGTTGCGCCTGAACGCGATTGGAATTTGCTATGTATCACACACCATGACAACCGATGGACAAATTCGTAAAATTAAACAAAATGATATCTGAATGTGTTAATGCTATTTGCATTGTACCTCGTCTCTGAACGTCAACATAATAAGAAAAGATAAAACGATAAGGTAAATAACAAAGGTAAACGTAAAAGAAAACACTAGGAACTCGGTCAGTTTCGGTGCAATCGATATAGCAAACGAAAAAAAAGTTAAAAAATATGTCCAAAAGGTTACATGTGCGTGTTTAGTTCGTTAAAAAAATTCAAAAGTTAAAAGTGGTTATTTTCTATACCAATATCGGTTTTGTTCGTTAAAAAAACTTAATTAAAAAAAGACGCAAATTAACAAAGCACTAAAGTGAAAAAAGGCTCAAGTAAGAAAGCTTTCCATTAAACTCTAAAAAAAACACACACACTTAAGTTTGCATAGCTTCTTCTAAGGCTCATGTTAGCGTATAGGCACCACTCAACTTATGTTTTTCGCTTAAAAAAATAAAGGTTTTTATGCTGTATTTGAAAACGTACTTAATGGTAAATAGCTAAATGAGTAAACTTTCGTTTTGCTCACTGTGGTTTGGTCACTTTAACGGTTTTGCCCCAAACCTTTAAAAATAGCCATTTTACTTCCTGATGTTTTGGTTTTGTTGCCGGTTTGCTCCCTGCGGGGAGCAAAATGGAAAAACAAACAATTTGGATGGAGTTAGAGGCGGGGAGCAAATTGGCAAAAAAACTGAAACATCAGGGAGTAAAATGGCTATTTTTAAAGGTTTGAAGCAAAACCGTTAAAGTGACCAAACCACAGGAAGCAAAACGGAAGTTTACTCTAGTTAAATTAAATATTATGGCTGTAAAAAGAAAAATGATACTGATATCGTTAAAACAGTTTGAAATATTGGTTATGTCTTAATTTATTGAGAAATGGATAATTTAAAAAGTAATTAACATTTAAAAAAGAGAAAAATGCCCGGATAGTCCCTGTGGTTTCGCCTTTTTTCACATATAGTCCCCAACTTTCTAAAACTACCTGAATAGTCCCCAAGTTTTCATTTTTTTTTCCGGATAGTCCCTGGGTCTAACTTCAGTTACTTTTCTCTGTTAAAATGATGTGAAATGACAAAAATACCCTTTCCTTAAAAGGCCAAACCACAGGGACTATCCGGGCATCTTCTTCATTTTTATTTATAAAACCCCACCGCCACACTTCATCTTCAACCTCCACCCACCATCACCCTCTTCCACCCTCCACCATCACCGCCACAGTGAACCGAACCTTGACCGGTGTCGACTGAACCGAACCTGAATCTGAAGTGAACCGTACCTTGGACCGAGTATACCCGAACTCTCAAACCGCTCCCCGCTATGAACATCTCTTTCAACGCCTCAAACCCGGTAAACGCATACCGCTTCCCAACTTTAGACGTAACCATACCTGCAATCAACATTCATCCCACACACAAACCAAGTTAACAACAACTATAAATTCACATCCAACACTAAACATCAACATTAACAAATGCACCTAAAAGCGAATCAATCGACTTAATATTCGCGATCGGGTTATCCCCAACCAAAACCGAATGCGCCGACACCTTATCCGTCACCGTACCCGACCTCTGCGTAGCCAACACCATCTTAATATCCCCACTCTGTCCCCTACTCAACTCATAATCCTGCACATACTGAGCCAACAACCTCTCAGCAACCTCCTTCTTCTCCACCAAACTCCACCACTCTTCAACCTCCTTAAACTCCGCCTTCTTCCGATTCGCACCGCTTCCAATCAACTTCTCCTCTAACTCCACCGCATCCTCATACCACAACCCTAACGTACTCGCCTTCATCAACGGCAGTTTCGGCGAATTTTTTTTTAGAAATGGTGTATTTTGAATATATTTTTAGGATAACGGGGAAGTCAAAAAAAAAGGTTTTTGGTGTATCCTCTATTAGGAATAGCGGATTAGGAGGAAATTAAATTGTGTTGCAGCAATGCTCAGGTAGGTGTCAGGTGGGTGTCAGATGTTTTTCTAATCCTCTATTCTCAATAGAGGATTAGGAGGAAACACTAACCATGGTTCAAGCCTCACCCGAGACCAAACATAAGCCAGTTAAAAACCTAAACCCAGTTACAAAACTTAACTCTAATTAATTTATTTTAATGTTTCAAACCCATTTAATAATATTTTGTTAACATCGGACGAATCGGACACGCCTACAAACATCGGACGAATCTGGCCATAGTCCTTATACGGTAGAATTCCAGAAAAAAAACCTGCTCCTGTGGTAAGTGGCAAATTTACCGGTTCCCGTGTAGCCATGCAATTGCAGTTTGCCACCACTTACGTGAAAGTCCAAGAAAAACTGCAGATGCAAGGTTTTATACAGAAACATACTGTGCACAATACAGCAACCAGTATTTTCCAGTGCCCCATATGGAAGATTGGATATACGCCGGTTGGCAAATTCATGGGGACCCATCAAAGATAAGTATTGTAAGGGGAAGCCGGCGTGCGAGGAGGATGCATAACGAGATGGACGCCAGCTATGGTGAGGAAAGGACGGGTCGTAGGTGTTCTGGTTGTAAAAGAACGGGTCACAGGATCAACGCTTGTCCAAACCGACAACATTAATTGTTGTGGGTTTTTTATTATGTATTTGAGTTTCTGTTTGTTTCATTTCATGTTTTTAATATTAGTAGTGATTTTCGTTGTATCTTGTTCCATGTTTCACGTTTTTCATCTTATAATTTATCATTTTATTTTATTATTGTTAATTATAATATTTAGTTAGGGTTTGAAACATTAAAATAAATTAATTAGAATTAGGTTTCGAACAATATTATTTAACAAAATATTATTAAATGGGATTTAATTTTAGGTGATCCGCTATTTGTAATAGAGGATTAGGAGATATTGTGTTTTTACCTAATCCGCTATTCTGATTAACGGCTTAGGCCATATATATTTTTAACAATATTATTAAATTGGGTTTTTAATTGGGTATAAGGTGATCCGCTATTTGTAATAGAGGATTAGGAGATATTGTGTTATTTCCTAATCCGCTATTCTGAATAACGGCTTAGGCCATATATATATTTTTTATAAATTAAAACATCGTCATCTTCATCCTCCACCCTCCATTACCATTACCATGTTCAAGATCAGAACCCCCTCCTCCACTTAAACCCTCCATAACCATGTTCAACATGAGAACCCCCTGTATCATATTCAACCCTCCATAACCATGTTCAACATCAAACCCACCAACATCATCTAGCACCCATCAAACAACCTGCAAAAGCTGTAAAGTTAAAGCACTCAATTAAAACCATTCAACATATGCATGTGATGTTCTGCAATGGATGTGAATGGTGCATGTTCATGGTCAGAAGAAGACAGACTTCTCAGGTTGCATGTGATGTGCCAGAATCTCTTTAATAATAGAGGAGGAATCCAAGGTATAGCTGGAAGTATAACTTAAAAAGTTAACTAGGTTAAGTTTTGTAACTGGGTTTAGGTTTTTAACTGGCTTATGTTTGGTCTCGGGTGAGGCTTGAACCATGGTTAAGTGTTTCCTCCTAATCCTCTATTGAGAATAGAGGATTAGAAAAACATCTGACACCCACCTGACACCTACCTGAGCATTGCTGCAACACAATTTAATTTCCTTCCTAATCCGCTATTCCTAATAGAGGATACACCAAAAACCTTTTTTTTTTACTTCCCCATTATCCTAAAAATATATTCAAAATACACCATTTCTAAAAAAAATTCCAGTTTCGGCAGACGCTTGAATTTATCGAATAGTTTTGAATTGTCGACGGTTAGTTGCGGTTGAACCCTAGGTTTCAATAGAGGCGGTGACGTCACTTTTTTGTTGTTATTGTTGTTGTTGTTTTGGATGTTTGGATTGGTGGATTTGGATTCGTGTTTAGGAGGTTTGGTGATAGTGTGGGGTTTGCGGAAATCTGAGTCGTTGAAGCCGGAGGAAGGGGCGGAGGAAGAGAGGCCGAGTGAAGAAGCGAAGTTGGCGATTTCAGATTGGAGGTCGGAGGTGTCGGTGGTGGATGGTGGTGGTGGTTTCTTCTTTTGCTTTGTGATCGCCATTTTTTCCGGCGAACTGGTGGTGGTGGTGGTGGTGGTGGTGGTGAGGGAGGCAGTAGCAGTGGAAAGCGGTTTGAGAGTTTGAGGTTTGTGTTTAGGGTTGTGGGGGAGGGTGGAGGAGTGTGGTGGTGGGGTTTTATAAATAAAAGAGAAAAATGACCGGATAGTCCCCGTGGTTTCACTGTGGCGGTGATGGTGGAGGGTGGAGGGTGGAGGAGGGTGATGGTGGGTGGAGGTTGAAGATGAAGTGTGGTGGTGGGGTTTTATAAATAAAAATGAAGAAGATGCCCGGATAGTCCCTATGGTTTGGCCTTTTAAGGAAAGGGTATTTTTGTCATTTCACATCATTTTAACAGAGAAAAGTAACTGAAGTTAGACCCAGGGACTATCCGGGAACAATAAATGAAAACTTGGGGACTATTCAGGTAGTTTTAGAAAGTTGGGGACTATAGGTGAAAAAAGGCGAAACCACAGGGACTATCCGAGCATTTTTCTCTTTAAAAAAACAATCAAGTCTTCATGAATCCTCTTTTGTATGCCACTTGACTTAGCAAAGCAATCGTTATGCAATTAATTATCATAAAATGTGAATGAGTAAATTACGTTTTTGGCCCCTGTGGTTATATCAGTTTTACTATTTTGGCCCAAAATAAGAATTTTTAACAGATCAGCCCCCATGGTCCCATTATCTAACCGTTTTGGCCCCTAAGTCTAACCAAACCCTAACTCTGGTTAATTAATTGGTCACATGGGTAGCACATGATGGGTAAAATTGTAATTTCCCTCCCCTTTTATGAATAAAACCCAGATCTTCATCATCATCTTCAACCATCATCATCCCAGATCTTCACCACCACAATTATCCCCTTTTTTTATATATATACATACAAATACTCATCCATCCAAATGCTCCAAATTTCTTCCATTCATCCCTAATTTTCTCAGGTAAACCTAATTATCTTCATTTGAAACCTCAGACCAACACACGCACACAACACTGCTCTTTCTTCTTTCCCTCCCAAAATTCTCTGCAAACCCTAATCCTCATATGTTCACATACGGTCACACCCTCCTCTCAGCAAGGATTCATCAACTCAAACAATCACCCAGCTCACTCCCAACTCTTTTCTTCATCACAGCCGGCACGACGACTAGACAGAAAGACGGGACAGAGAGACGGAGAGAGGAAGAGGGGAAACAGAGATAGAGAGGACGAGAGTGAGAGAGACGGAGATGGCGGAGGTCACCGGTCGGCCACAACCACCCACAGCAGACCTGAGTTTCTGCAAAATCAGCGGCGGCGGTGGCGTGGTGGTGTCGTCGGGTTGTCGGTTCAAGCGAGAGGGAGACAGACGGTGGTGGGGTTTTTGATCAGTGGGTATTGTGGCCTCTATTTTTTCTTAAACAACTTGGGGGGTTTTTGATTGTGGGTTTGATCGAATCGGGTATCACTCAGGTTTTGATATTTTTGGATTTTGATTTGAGTTTGGTGGGGAGTGTGTACAATGACGGCAGGTGTTTCCGATTAGGCTCGACAGTGAGCGTTTCTGATTTGTGGGGGATTTTGATTTGAGTATTGATTGGGTTTGAAAAGTGGATTTAAAAGGGATTTGTAAGATGGGTACTTTTTGTTTGATGTGAATGTGCTGGTTTGGTGAAGGTGAGTTGTAGTGTGTTAGGTTTGTAATTAGGGTTTCAGAGGTGTTGAAGATGATGAAGATCTGGGGATGATGATGATGATGATGAAGATCTGGCGATGATGATGATGTTTATAAAGTAATTGAAAGGAGGAGGGGAAATGACCTTTTTAGACATCATGTGCAACCCATGTGACCAAGAAATTAACCAGGGTTAGGGTTTGGTTAGACTTAGGGGCCAAAACGGTTAGATAATGGGACCATGGGGGCTGATCTGTTAAAAATTCTTATTTTGGGCCAAAATAGTAAAACTGATATAACCACAGGGGCCAAAAACGTAATTTACTCAATGTGAATCATCTTTTTGGTTATTATATTTATAGTCTTTATATATTATATCATTTGAAATATGACAATTTGATTTGTCAAAGTGAACGACTTATTCCAGTATAACTATTAGCACATCTCAAGTCTCAATCAATACTCAAATGTACATAAATTTATCACTAACTCCTAATATTAGTAGATGAAGAAAATTACTCAAAAACTTGATTCTTACAATCTAGAATACCCAACAAATGGAATTTATAAGCTAACTTATCTCATTAGACTTATACTATGATTGTTTATATAATTATCCTAAAGACATCCAAACCTAACTCGTTTAGGATGCTAGATAAATATCTAACCAATTAACTAGGATGTTAACTCGTTTAGGATGCTAGATTATTACAACAAATTATTAAATCATAATCATCTTTAATAATCTATAATTATCCACTCCTTAAAATCCTTCTTGAGCCTTGCACACCAAGTTGGTTTCATTGTTCGAAATTCCCAACAACATTAACGTGAATTACTAAAGAATTGCAACATTTTTAGAAACCGAACTCATTAAACGGATATCTTTGCATCAATCGATTTGTCACGTGTATCAAAAACAAAGTTAACAAGTTTTGCTTTGATTTCACTTGTATGTTATTCGCTCCAAACCACCGCTTCGTTTGTGTGTGGTCCATTAGTTAATAACATAATCTATCACCCTCATTGTTCTTGTTTTAACCGCTACATTATTGTCTTGTTTTCAAAGCATGGATCACATAGGAAATGTTATCTCACCAAATAGGAAGCATGCAACCGTATGAATAATTACAAGTAAATAATGGCGTGTAAGAAGGCCTCATGTTAAGAAGCGTTCTTTGGTGGGGCGTTGGTGCCACGTAACCAGCGTCAGTGGCGTGAACACACCATTACATGGGGGCGCCGAACAGGGGCTTGGGGCAAATCGACGGTGTGAAAAGGGAAATGGGTGTTTTTCTTAATATTAAATAATATACGCACTCAATCATATCTAGCTCACCTCAATCCAATACCACATTACAGATAAAGCCCTACAACACCTCTTGGTGGTGTGAAGGGTGAAAAAAAATGTGCCTACTTGCCTAGGTCACAACATTTTTTTCTCAACGGAGGCTTTCCATAACACAGTCTTAGTGGAGAATTGAATCCATGACTTATTACCCACGATCTAAAAAGTGAGTCCTTATAATAATGGCGTGTTATAAGTGGAGAACAATTTGCTTGGCTGCAATTATTGCAAAAATAAAAAAACAGCAACTCAAATCAATGTCACATGTCCTCTCCATTCTCCTTATTGCAAAAATAAGGAAGGAACACGGCTTAGAATTAGAAGCAAGACCCAAGAATACTCAAGAGAAGATTCCGGAAATCATGTGATAATTTCAACGAGATACATTCCTGCTAGTGAAATTGATCGATAGCGCCTGAAATATATATATAAGAAAAAATAATGTCAAATGAGATGAACCAGTCAAACTGGCTGGAAACGTGCATTCAAATGCTTCCAACCTCTTGAAATGATATCATTTCTCTAATAAGATTCTATGATCACCACAACCTGTTTGACTGACTACTTACAAGTTATGCTTTCACACTTTTTATTTTATCATAAATACAAACATAAACAAAAATGAAATATGTTGCTATTATTGGTAAAGGTATTATAACTGTATATTGTTATTTAGCAATCTAACCCCAAAAGTTACATAAATCAGGGGTGTGCAACTGTCACCGGACTTAAAAATACTAGAACCGAGAAGCCAGACCCCATAGTACTGGTTTTGGACCAGCTGGTCCCAAACTAGACTGTGAACTAGATGCACCGTTTGGTCTAGTGATTCATTAAAAGAAGAGAAATGAAGTCTGGTTTTGAACCAGACCAGAGCGGAAACGAACAAGACTGGACTGAGAGTTGGACTGTACATAACCAGTCCTGGTCTGATGTGGTTACGATTTCGGTTCAATTGCCGGTTTCGAATATAAAAATTTAGAGACTAGAGATGTTACCTAAAATAGGAAGTAATTTCTAGAAAGAGGAACCGTTGTAGCTGCAGGACATGTAAGATGCACACCGTCTGCGGTGACTTCATATGTCTCTGGATCAACCTCAATCTTTGGCAGGGCATCGTTTAGTTTCATGTCGAGTTTTGTGAGATTTCTTACATTTTTCACACTTTTCACCGTTTTATTGAGCCCATAAAAGGTCTTTATATTGCAGTCCATAGCAGCCTGTTGGTCATTTATGATGTCAACTTTTTTAACAAGGAAACATATGTAACTCCCGGGGTACCGGTTTTTACGATGACCCGCCCACTTGATGGTACATAGCATGTATGTATAAGTTGAAGTTTGCCCATAACTACATGTTAATGTGAGTATGCATACACACATACATATCTGTGTGCGCACATTTACATCTATATGTGGGATAAGTTCAGATAGGTACCACTAAAATTTTAGGAACCATATGAACAATGTCATTCTATGTTATTCACATGTGAATAACATGGTTCCTATTTTGAAAAAAAAAAATGGTCCCTATTGAACTCCCCGTGTATATCTATACTATACGGATACGTAGATGTAGACATACATGTACATGACATGTATATGTATAGTTAGTGTGTGTGTGTGTGTGTGTGTGTGTATGAATGGAGAGATATGTACATGCCTTGCTAACGAAAGCAATGGAGTTGGCACTTCCAGCCTTGCCGTATGCTCCAAACATGGGCCTCATTATAACCTATCACAAGTAGCAAGCTGAAATAAATAACTTTCTAATGAGTAGTGCAATTTAGTATTGAGTTTACATTTTCCGATTTTCGTAACGTCTTATTCTTACAAACTCTTGTGGTTTTATCTTATTATTTTATTTTATCATTTTCACAAAAATGATGAGTTGTTCTCAACATAAAACCAATCATAATGAATCAAAAACACTAATCACTGATGCAATATGCATGCACATTATTATAGTTACATAACCCAATTGAATGGATTGTCAACAAATTGAAATACTTAAAAAGTTACTTTATTGACATTTGTTTTAGATTAATAAAAAGTAAAGTATTACCGGTTCAGGAGTAGGGATGCTTGCGTTTGGATCGCCCATGTTAGCCCATGCAATATCACCTCCTTTAATCACCATTTCTGGTTTTACCCCAAAGAAAGATGGCTTCCAAATTACAAGATCAGCCAGCTTTCCAGCCTGCAACGAAGTATCTAAATTATGTGCAGTTTTTTTCCAATATAGTTTTATTTGCTGTTCAAAAACAAACAAAAAAACTAAAACACAGGAGTATTTTATAACGCACCTCAACTGATCCAACATGGTCAGAAATCCCATTAGCTATAGCTGGATTTATTGTGTATTTAGCAATGTACCGTTTGATGCGAAGGTTGTCATTATCTGGTATATTTCCATCAATCGGGCCTCTTTGTAACTTCATCTTGTGGGCTGTTTGCCAAGTTCTTGTAATTACCTGTTAGCATCAAGAACGTGTCAAAAAAGGTTTGGGTTGAAATGAGTATTTTTTATGGGTCAGTTTAGCTAGGGTTGAACCGCAAACACCTTTGTGTCTGATCTGAATACCTTTTACTGATAATTAATGTGTTAATTATTATTACAAAAACAACATATCAGAATATCGGTTATTTCAGTTTCAGCTCACATGTAATTTTTAAACAGATCTTCTCATTAAGTCCACCCAGATGCGCTTAAACATATCAGAATAACATACTTAATGACGAAAATGCCCTTAAAAAGTTTAAGAATACAATAATACGGCTGCATCGAGCTATAACTAAGCAATGATCCAAGGTAAAAAAAAAATAGTGTATTTTTTGTCATTTCATTATATTTCGGCATTTTTAGCTGCATTTGTTATAAACGAATTTGATATCTGCTTGGGTGTCCTATATAGTATTCCAATATAAGTGTGGCTTTAATAAATAAGGTTGAATGCTTCAGTGGCCTCCACATATATGGTCCTGGAAAAAAAAAGTTTGACAACTTACCTCCCCAATGCGGCCCATAGCCTGTGAATCAGAGGATATAATGCTTATTGCCCCCATATCATGCAAAATGTCTTCGGCCTCAATTGTTTCAGCCCGGATCCGTGACTCAGCAAATGCCACATCCTCAGGTATGTTCTTATCAAGGTGATGGCAGACCATCTGTGGGATATCGAACAAATTTTAAAGCACACAGCAATTGTTTTTACTCTTTTCTGAATGAACCAACCTACCAGCATATCAAGATGTTCATCAATTGTGTTCTTAGTGAAAGGACGTGTTGGATTTGTTGATGAGGGCAAAACATTCTTAACACCACAGACTTTAATGATATCTGGAGCATGACCACCCCCTGCACCTTCACTGAAACAACAATGGCATATTCAGTTCAACGTAAGTGCTATAACCAAGCTTCAAGAAAACAAAAGAGAAAGCTACATGCTTTCATCTTTTACCTGTGGTATGTGTGAATTGTTCTATCCTTAAATGCAGCAATTGTGTGTTCAACGAATCCAGATTCATTCAAGGTGTCTGTATGGATATTAACCTGGATATCATATTGGTCTGCAACAGCCAAAGAATTATCGATAGTAGCAGGAGTGGTTCCCCAATCCTCATGAAGCTTTAGTCCCATTGCACCAGCCCTAATTATTTCATGTATACCTTCTGGTTTAGCACTATTACCCTGAAACACATATATAGCATAATGATAATCATTTCAAATTATGAAATTAAAGATGAAAGAATGCATTTTTTTATTTGGAAAAAAGTAGGTATACTTTCCCAGTAAACCCAAAATTAAGTGGCAAGTCATCAGTGGCTTGCAGCATAGATTTCATATGAATAGGTCCGGGGGTACAAGTAGTCGCACGGGTCCCGTCAGCAGGTCCCGTCCCACCTCCTATCACTGTTGTGATACCTAAACACCATCACATCCAAAAACAACAAACAAACTAATTACGATTTGGGAAATCAAGTTTTCTAGAAGCTTCATGTTCTTGAACAATTTTTGGTAGATTTCAAGATTATTTGATTGCCATCAGAATATAAATATAAAAAAGAAAAAACAAAGTTTCACTAGAGTTTATGTCAAGAAAAAGGTGGAGATGTTACCACTAGATATTGCTTCATGTGCCAATTGAGGGCATATGAAATGAACATGACAATCTATAGCGCCAGCTGTCACTATCATGCCTTCTCCAGCAATCACCTCTGTGCTCACCTGACCAAAACATATGGATCAAAATTGGTGGTGACCCATTTAACCATGATTAAGCAGGTCCCCTTAATGCATAGAAAGATGAAGCATCTGACAGCTTACCCCAATAATCATGTTATCAGAAACACCATTCATGGCATCAGGATTTCCTGATTTCCCAAGGGAAGAAATACAACCCCCTTTAATACCAATGTCTGCTTTAAAAATTCCCGTATAATCAATTATCAAAGCATTTGTAATAACTGTATCCAAACAATCAGCTGCAGAAAACCCTGCAGCTTGCCCCATTCCATCTCTTATAACTTTTCCACCACCAAACACACACTCGTCACCATAAACAGCAAAATCTTTTTCAACTTGTGCAAACAATTCAGTATCACCCAGACGAATTTTGTCACCAACAGTAGGACCATACATATTAGCATAAGCCTCACTAGGCATACTATAAGCTAGTGAAGATCCTTCTATAATGATACCGTTACTGCAAATGAAGTTATAAATGATATCATTCACATTAAAGAATCAGAATATGAAGTTTTTAAATCTTTTACCTGGTACCAGTATCTGTTGAATTGCCAAATCTTCTTGCAGTTATAGATTCCATGACTGTTTTGACATTGGAATCATTGGCATGGTTGTCTGCTATAGCATTACCTCCTCTGATAACTTGATTACCTCCAATCCTTACAAGAATAACAGGTTTTGCATCTCCTGGCTAGAAAGGTTGCCAATAAAAAACTAAGGAAAAATAACAATCATTGTCTCATAGTGTGATATAACTGTAATGAATTAACGTATGTGCATTGTTTCGAGAAAAGAAGTAGGATGTATTTTGCTTAATTACATGTTTTCACATTTAAGTAAAATAGTCTTATAATGCATCGTAACTTCACTAAAAATGCTACAAGTAAGGAACATAAGTAATTAAGTATAAAATATGCGAAAGAGAACTCTACAAGTGATATAGGAGATCCCAAATGGTGAGAGTATTAATAAAGCAATCAGCAACCTTAGAAATATGTTTTTACTTTTTCCAGAAGAAATGAGAAAAAAAAAAAAGTAAAAGAACTACCCTAGATATATAAAGTTAATGTTCAAAATTCTGACCTCAAACCGGGTAGCTGTTCCTGCTGGTATATTTAACCTCATGCCATATGATTTTCTTCGATCAAAAATCAAAGATGGATTGACCTCAATGAAGTGATAATGGCTGCCAACCTGAAAGTTTTGTGATCCTCATTATTATGTGATGAAATACAATAATAGATGGATTTATACTGACAACTTAAGAAAAAAAATAGAAAAGCTAAGAAATTTATATATTTTTATTAATTATTGGCCATATTAACTTTAAAGATAGCCTTAATAGTTACTAACACTCATCTTGAAGTAGTTAAATTTATAATAAAAAAACACTAATATTTACAAAGAAAACCACCTGTATTGGTCTATCTCCATCATTAGTTACGTTGATTTTTACAGCCTCCCTTCCCGCGTTAAGCAATATATCTCCATTGCTTAAGATTAATTCACCAGGAATCTTACCACCTTCTATATCTGGAAACTTTTCAAGTGAAGGAACTGCATAAGCAACAGACTTTCCATCAGATTGGTAGTGTCTGCAAAGGTATTTTGTAACCATATTTTAGGACCCAGGGGTATATTAAAAAGAGGGAGTGTGTGGGTACAATGGTACATTATATTTGCCAAACTCTGGAAAAATGCTTAAGAAAAATAACACTTAACCTAATAGTTGTTATTATGGATAACATTATCGTATATATAATAACAACTGGGATAGACCAGCAGTTATGAGGCAGGAAACACTTAACTTGGTATGGATATTCATGACTCCTTTTACATATAGATAGAAGTAGCCAAATTTGTGGTTTAAGAAACAAAACTCGAAAAGGTCACCTGAGATAGGTAAAATGGATCTATAAAGATTGCTTGCTTACCTGGAAGAAAAGAGCCTTGTAAAGCCAGATCCAAGTTTCCATTTTCACATGATATCGGATCATGTACCGTAATTAACTTTGTACCGTCAGGAAACGTCCCCTCAACCTAAACATTTCCACCTTTAGTTCTAACTAAGTATGAAAGAAAAAAGCGAATGCAGATTAATGGTAGCAAAATGGAAAAGAATTTAGTGCTTCTGTGATACAAGTGGGAAATGGGAAAATTCGTGGGAATTAATTAAGTTACCTGGACAGACTCTAAAAGGTGTGGAACAGCTGGAAGAACTTGTCTCCTATTGACAGAGAGAAGGTATGATATGTAAAAAAAATCATCATTCAACTGCCTCCAAATCCAAACATTTGATTGATTGAATGAATGAAGTATATTAAAAAAAATCCTGATTGAAAACTAGAACAAATTCTTTTCATCTAAATTGTCAGGCACTAAACATGAATGTATAGCATAACAGAGTTTGTAAATGCCATTGTGTGTGTAAATCATCATCAAGTAATATGTTGCTATTACAAGGGGTGGGGTGGGGTGGGTACCTTCCTAAAAGTTGTCTCCCAATATCCATTAATTCAGCGACGCTCTTGTCACCATCATGTACAAACTCCAAAATCTAATAACAATATGTATTTTACCATGCCATGCCCATGGATTAATTTAAAAAAAAAAAAACAAAACAAAACAAAAGAAAAATGTTGATGATATTTGTTGAATTTTTTGCAGAAGTAGGGGGTTTGAACCCCAAAAGAGTGCCATTAGGTGGTCTCCAATATTGTTTACATCTTTAGGTAGGTTGTGCTTCCATACAGCGACCTTGTAACTCATTTTCTGCAAAAAGCTGAATCTTCTGCAAAAGCTGGCACAAGAAAAAGAAAGTCGCTGTATGATCAAACAACCTTCTGAAAGTCGCTGAATGATACATACATCTTCCTAAAGATCGCTGAATGATACATACATCTTCCTAAAGATCGCTGAATCATGCTTCCAATATTGTTACAAATAAAGTAACCTTGAAGAGTGTAGTCATGTCATGTGGGATATGAATGCATGCAGAGGTGAGTTCTTTTTTGTTTTTTTTAAGTAATCGTACTGCATATGCAGTCTTTAATGGCCACAAATTTAAATTTTAGCCATGTGACTCCTGCAAACTACAATTTTAGCTCAGAACAATTAAGGACAATTATTAAATTCACTCCCTCCAAAATGACAAGGATGAAACAGCAACCTTCATTAACATTGTAGGATGAATCAGCAACCTTCATTAACATTGTTCTATAATTCAGCGACCTTTTATAAGTTTGCAAGATGAATCTGCGACTTTCGGAAAAGTGGTGATATAAATCGGCGACTTTCAGCAAGGTGGTTTTATGAATCGGCGACTTTGATCAAAGTGGTTATATGATATGGCGACTTTCAGAAGGGTGGTTTTATGAATCAGCGACTTTGATCAAAGTGGTTATATGATATGGCGACTTTCAGAAGATTGTTAAATCAAAAAGCGACTTTCAGCAAGGTCGCTGTATCAAACAGCGACTTTCACAATGTATGGCAGCTTTTGCAGATGATCTGGTTTTTGGCAGAATTGCTTAATGAAGGTCGCTGTATGGAAGCACAACCTACCTAAAGATGTAAACAATATTGGAGACCACCTAACTGCACTCTTTTGGGGTTCAAACCCCCTATTTTTGCAAAAAAAAATCATATTTGTACGACTAGCTAGCGTTGTAGTACTACCTGAGTAGCGATAAGTGCAACAGCTTCAGGGTAATTAAGCCTTTTGGCACGAGCAAGACGCTTTTGAGCCAAGAATCCAGCATTGTGTAACATCAATTTCTCCACCTCCCTCGGTGACAGCTTCATCTCTACCGTGACTGGTTTAAAATGATGATTGATAGTAATACAAATTCGAGATCGAGAGATAAACAGAGAACTGGAATGGAATTCTGACCGGTGATTGGAAGTAGACGCTTCTGCTTCTGTATAGTGAGTGAGTGAAGGATGCGTTGACCTCGTGCGTGATATGAATCGAAACTGTTTTCTCTGATGGATATGGATGTCTATTTTCTTGTTTAGTCCTTCAAAAAGATTCCTCCTATCTATGTTCACCGAACGCTGTTCCCATTGGTGATGGTGACCCATACATACATGGGTTATTGAAATGGCTCATTCTATAGGCACCCTCCTTCCTGATTATACCCCCTTTGAGAGGAAAATTGTCGGTTCCATGCAGGCCCACTTGTAAGTATGTGAGAGGAGGGGGTGAAAAAAGTAAATGGGGGGTGTAGAAAGTAGCACCCATTGAAATCATTCTCATTCTCAACTACTACAAACTCAAGTGTCGGCCGCCGACACGGTAATAATTGTGGGCTATCATTGGGCTAAATGGGCGGCAGGGATAATAGTGCCAGGCAGCTGCCTGGCACTCCCCTATTGGCCCAACAAATTTACGATTTTATCCCCTTTTAAAATTACGATTTTGCCATCAGTTAAAAATTATGTTTTTGCCCCCGCTTAAAAATAAATTTACGATTATGCTCCCAGCTAAATATTTCAACTTTTCCCCCGAATAAAAATTACGATTTTGCCCCGTTTCAATTTACAGTTTTGCCATTAGATTTTTTCCCTTAAAAATACGATTTTCCCATCAGTTCAAAGCCATGTTTTTACCCCCGCTTAAAAATAAATTTACGCTTTCACCCCCAGCTAAAAATCCCAATTTTGCCCTCGTTTCAAAATTACGATTTTGCCCCATATAAATTTATAGTTTTGCCATTAGTTTTTTTCCTCACAGCCAAGTTACGATTTTACCCTCAACTTAAATTTACATTTTCCCCATCGTTTTTCTTTGTTTTCCTGCTGACATTACAAGTTTGCCCCCAGTGTAAAATTACAGTCGTGCCGGCAACTTCCTGGCACTCCCCCGTTGGTCCGTTTAGTTTACAGTTTATCCCCGAATTAAAGTTATGATTTGGCCCTCAGTTAAAAAATACGTTTTTCCCATCGTTTTAGTTTTTTTTTTAGAGTTAATTGATATTTTAGTCCCTGTGGTTTGGGCCATTTTGCCAGTTTAGTCCAAAGGTTTCATTTTTAACATCTGGATCCAAAAAGGTTTCATCGTTGTCATTTTGGTCCAACTGACTTAACCCCATCCATTCACCTCTGTTAAGTCAAGGGCATTTTAGTCATTTCCCAAACTATTTTAATTAACCCTTTAATATTACCCTTCCTATTAATAAATAATGAATAAAGAAATACATAAATTATATATATGTAAGTTATAACACACAGCTGCATCACATTCAGTATTCACCCTCCATCTTCACTATAGCCTCACCACCACCACCATTAACACCATCACCACCACAGCCTTACCACCACTAGTCAATAGTCGGAGTCGGAGTCGGAGCTGGAAAGCTGGTATGTGACAACCCGCACTAAACCAGGTATCCGTACAACTTAATTAATGATTAATTACTACTTGATTACTGTGCTTGTTTGAACTAGCTGATAAACTGCTACCTGCATACTGATACATGCACTTACTTGCATCATACTTTATTTGCTGTCACTACATTAATTACATGCTGAACCCTAGTGACAAACATGATGCACAAAAAGCACAGTAGCACTAAACGGATACACAGTGAACATGCTGATATAACCAGCATCAGGCAGACACTGCCTCTAAGGCCTGTTAAGAGCCTCATATATTTTGGCTACACTGGTAGTGAGTGTAGGAATATAAGGGTTATGGTACCGCGTCTCTAGGGTTAAGATACACTGATTCGGATGTGCCAAGAACGTACTTTAAGTACCAAACACAGCACTTTAATAATTAATCCAGCTTCTAGCTGACTAATAAAGTGCCAGAACATGAGAAAATAACACTAGACACTTTCTAAAGTGTCGGGAAAACAAATTGTGCCACTAAAAATGTAATAACGACACTTTAAAGCTTTTATAACGCTTTAACGGATTACTATCCAACCGAACAACCGGACTTTACCCGGAACATGAAAATATTAATATTTTCACTAACTATATTTTTCTGAGCCAGTTAGGGTCCCTGATTACCCTAACACCCGTCATAACACGCCTTATGTAACTAACGAGGTTAAACACTTAACTTACCTATTTAACCTAAACTATATCCTAACTAATCTTGTTCTAATCGAACCAACCCCCCCCCCCCATGCCATGACCGGCCCCATATCTAGGGGACACCCCCTTGTACTTGTGATTTGGTTAATCTCATATGCTAAGCATCTTGGAGACACATTATCCAAAGGTTAATACCATCTAAATTGCCTTTAAATACTAGAGATGAAACATGGACATTATCACAAACAAATCACCACAACAAATTACTCTCTTCCCTTGCCCTCCCACCTTCGGCCGAACACCCCACACACCACCATCATACCTTCGGCCCTTGATCACTACATTCCATCATCATACAAGCTTCACAAGTCGCATATTAGGAGTCTTGGTGCACTCGGAACGCGAAGGACCTCCACCGTTAGCTTTTATCCACCTCTTTTTCGTCAAGATTCTTCCCTAGCCCCGAGCTAGAGGTATATTGTTTAAAACTTGTTCTTGAATGTATTTAAAGTGGTTAAAAGGAATATTGTCGGTTAAATATCGAAAACATAAGTTTTGATGCATTAAAGTCTAGTAAAATCACAAAAATGGTGGATAATAACATATAACTTGTGTAAAAGTCGTAGGACTTGAAATATGTGTTTATTGAGACCCGATCTATGATGTGGTAGCTCGGAACATCGTTTAACCCGACTTTGTAAGATCATGTATCTTCACATAAGCTCGTTTTTGACTAAATACAAGGGTTAAAGGTGAAACTCTACCACACAAGATACATGAACTTGTGTAAAAATATTTTACTTGTGTAAAAGTGATTTAACCGGTAAAATGGTGTTTAAAACTAGCGGATCTACGTATCCGCAAGTGGTATTTTTGAAGGACCACACATTTAAGAAACCATGTACTTTAAAGAAAGGATCTTACACTAATAAATATGGTTTTATAAACCACAAGTGTGTAAACACTTGTGAAACGAAGAGATCCGACAAAGAAGTAAATTTGTCACTTGTTACTAGAAGTTGTGAAGTCGGATTTCTCTAAATACAAGGTTTTTACAAGATTGAAGTTACTTTATATAAAGACCTACATATATAAAGGAGATTTACACTATAGATGCGGGAAAAACTACAAGTTCATGCGATTATGCAAATTTACATACTTGTCGACTAGTTTGATGTGTCGGAAATTGTTTGATTGAATAAAGAAGTTGTTGAATTGATCTGTTAAAAGAAAATGATACGCTTGAAAGCGTGGCCACCTCCAGTTACAGAGGAAACTCTGGCGAAATTTTCTAAAAACCTAACACTTAGAATTATTTACACAACAAGTGTTAGAACTATTTTTGGACATATTTTCGAAACATAAATTTCGCCGGCACTATATTTTACTAAATATTCGGAGGTGGGGTTTTCACAAAGATTAACGTGATAAATATATTTGTCACAACACTGTTTATGATTATTTTGTGAAATACATAAATATTATTTTAGAATAAAAATAATATTTACAAGCGTTAATGATCCCAAAACTTTACGAACGCTTCCACAAACATATAAGTTACACCGGTAATTACATTACCACAAGTTTGATAAAACGTAACTTACGCACATGTACTGTATCCCCCATCCTTGGGAAGAAGAATAACTACCAAGTGTATACAGAACATAAACACGAAATAGTTGACTAACTATTTCCCAAAGACATAAACTATAAAGCTAAGGCACGGCCGTCCGTCTAATAGAATTAGCACTTGTAGGTCGTTGCACAGCTTACTGTATTGGAGACACTTGGTAGAGACGCGCATTCACTGTGAGTTCATGTCCCCCTTTTTCTCTAACTGTTTTCAGTTTTCTTAACTGCGGGGGTGAAATACATGTTACTATGATTTACGAAAGGTTTATACTAAACATACCGGTTTTTACAAAAGCAAATGCTTAATTTCGAAATGTGAATGATATTTGGTCAGGGTGACCAGGGATTTATATTTTTATACATGATATGGTGTGAGTGGGTAGGAGGCCATTAATCCTCTTTGTAGGACCGAGGGACTCAAGCGGTAGATGAGATCTATCTGGGTGTAGCGAGCCCAGCTCCCGGTCCAACAGAACAGGCCTCTCGGAGGACTAACAGAACGGACCTGGAGTGACTTACCCAACGCAAAAATCGGCTAGGGTTGTGTCTTTCCTACTTGCATTTCACAACATGCTAATGGCCTTGCAAACCATTGGTGATCACAAGTCCTCTTACACTGCTACATACCAGGAAACTTTTATACTTACAAGTGTTTTACTTACTCACTTGCACATGAACTCGCTCAACATTATTGTTGATTTTTCAACTCACATGTATTTCAGGAAATTAAACGGATCTGGCACGGTATGGAACGTTTTCCGCTGCATATTGTCATGAAGTCATCAGGGTTTAGGGGATGTGTCTCTTACCTGGACAAGACACAGTCCCTAAACCACGTTTATGTTATGTTAAAAGTTGTAATGTTGTTGAACAAGGTTATGGTTGTTGGTTAAAACAATGGTACTGTATTTTGGTTTTCAAAACTTAATAGATGACTTGCATGGTTTTTAAATTCATATAGCTTGTTATGGTTAAGCTATGGTATTAAGAAGTCACACCAAAATTAACCACGCTTCCGCAAAGCCAGGGTGTGACAGCTTGGTATCAGAGCTCTGATCATAGCGAACTAGGATTCTTTCTCGAGTCTAGACTATGATCACTAGGGCTCTCACGAAAACATTTTTCTGCATACCACTTAAGTCCAGATCCACAACTTTTTACAAACAAATGTTGAGCACATTTTATTATTTATAGGCTCAGCTTGGAGGGCTGAGGATGGGTCTGGAGGACCGAGGTGATCGAGGTAGTTAAGCACGTTGGTTTGTTATAGGATCGATCTGGAGGATCGAGGTTTGGTTTAAGTGAAGGACAGGGCAGTCTTGTAGACTGGATGAAATTGGCTAGTAAGACTAGGAGAAGTATGTGATACCTTACTTGGTGACTTATGTGATTAACTGATTATATGATTGATTATTATACGTATATGTGTTTGTGTTACAAACGTTATGCTCTCATCAAGTACTAGAAAGATGGGCACTACAAACCCCATGACCATAGTATCAGACGACATAGTTCAACGAGGCACGAGGTGTACATTTCTGATACTACCGGCACAGACAATGACGACTTTCAGCCCTTTGTGCACTGCCTGAAGTCGTAGCAGAGCCTACTGATGGCCATCTTGTTGGGAATTTGCCACTGGCGGTGATCCCTGCTCCTGTGCCCCTTGCCACTTATCTCGTTGTTGATATGCCTCCGACATTGCCTCTAAAGACGATGTCGAACTATTAAGAGGAGGACCCACTTGAGGGCAAGGCCCTCTCGCTGCTAGCACTAGACTACTGCATGCGGACGCTCCTGCAAGGGAAACTCATTCCCCTATCCCAGACTCATTTGAGTCTCTGACATCCGCGTCTTCGCACATACAGGGAATGCAGCACCACTTACACGACGCCGACCCTGATATGGCATCATCAGCTGCACCGGATCCCACACACAGCTTTGAGTTTGATCGCGATTATGAGGACAATTCTGTTTTTCCGCCTGGTGTTGATCCAGACCATGACATTGAGTTCATGCACTTAGACCAGCCCTTGGGGGATCCTGTAACCCCTGTGATTGTTGATCCAGCTGATTTTGAGATGGAGTTTTTGATTCGAAGCTAGCCGTGGCCCCTGAGCCAGGCGTTGCTCCTGACCCCGCATTGGAGTATGACCCTGTTCATGCCAATGCACCGGCTGTTGCTCCTTGAGTGATCATCTGCTTGGATGAGAGAAAATTTGGGGTAACTGTGCAAGACAATTTATTATTACGGGGGCCCACGTAATAACGATTTGTAGTGCACAGGAATCCTGGTGGACTCTGCAGGTCAAGCTAATGATAACCAATAACTTAAACACAAATGACCTAGGCGATGTAGCCTCGAGTTCATTCTATTACAAGCAACAAGCCAAGTTGACAAGCCTATGTGAAGGCTCAGGAATTTATTTCCCCACTTATACAGTGAGTATATTTGCGTGTGAAATGGGGTGATTACATGATGGCTTACGTTGCTATATATATACCCCATAGACAATTGAAACATTGTCCAACCCGCTTCACGCTATTTCGACAAAAAGGAAATGTCACCCGGACGTGACACAAGCACCAGTACGTTACTAAGGACAGAAGACGAGCTGCAAGAACGCATCTCGCAGATAAATGCACGACATGAAGACCTCCACTCTAAGTACAACGACGACATTACTGGAGATAACCCTCCAACTGGCTGCACCTATAAACAGTTCCTGAACTGCAAGCCTTTGAACCTTGTCGGAATCGGAGGCACCGTTGCATTTGTTCGTTGGTCCGAAAAGACCAACTCCATTTTAAGGATGAGTAACTGTTCGCCCCAACAGTGTGTTACCTACATCTCAGGGATATTTCTAGATGGCACACTCTCTTAATGGAACCTCCAGGTTCAGACCCTTGGCACAGACGCTGCTTATACACTGAGCTGGGACGAGCTCAAGGAAACGATTGAGAAGAAATGTTGTTTTAGGACAGAAATTCAGAAACTTGACGTGGAGTCCTGAAATTTGAATGGACGAACCAGAGACTCCTGAACATGTCCAGCGATCGCACGACTTGTCTAGGGTCGTCCCCTACTAAGTCATTGATGTAGTATGATAATAGCGGTGTACTTGCAAGCTTTACATTGTGGTCTCGAATTGTGGCGATACAATCGCAGTATTCTCATCACATGCGATGTTCAATCAATTGTTTATGTCCTATAACATAAGAGGTTATGTGATTGACTTGTTGATAACATGAGATGTTATGTGTTGGTATTATTGGATGCATACGTACACTTCACTTGCTATGACCTAACCTATGTGAAACATCTTTTAGAAGATGCCGCCAAGACGCGAAATGCGCATGCCCACCTCTGAGGCAGAACTTAAAGAGATAATTGCTGCAGCTATAGCACAGCACGAGGCCCTACGCTCCGAACCAATCAAAGGTACCTCAGAAAATAACGGTTGTTCCTACTGGCACTTCCTCAACTACAAGCCTCCGAAGTTCGACGGCACTGGGGGTGCCATAACTTTTGTAAAATGGATTGAAAATATGGAATCCATCTTTCGAATGAGTGGTTGTACGCCAGAACAACAGGTCCCATACGTTTCTGAGTTGTTTCAAGATGGAGCTCGATTATGGTGGAATCTTCAGGTTCGAATAATGGGCCTAACTACAGCATACGCGTTAACTTGGGATGAGTTGAAAGGAATGATGCATAAGAAGTATTGCCCCCACACGGAAACCCAGAAGTGGGAAGATGAATTTCGGAGCCTAATGATGGAAGGTCCGAAGGTGTTGGAGTACGTGCAACGACTCCATGATCTGTCACAAATTGTTCCATACCTGGTAAAACCAGAACTGAAGAAATTGGAACAATTCATGTGGGAACTGGCGCCTCAAGTCTTGAGCTTGATGACAACATCTACGCCACCAACAACCATTGTTGCAAGTAAGATGGGTTTGGCACTCGTTACGGAAGCAAATAGACTAGAAAAACTTGCAAACCCTGACAAGAAAACTCAGGTAGAGTCGTCTGGAAAGAACAAAAGGAAGCTTACCGAAAATACCCAAATGAATAACGATGAACAAAGATCTATTCGAGGTTGCTTTGACTGCGGGGACAAAGGGCATTTCAAGAAAGATTGCCCTAACAAACAGGCCAGTGATAAGATTTACTTAGAAACCAAACCAAGATGTGCTGAGTGCAAGTGTCACCGGGATGGTGGATGTCAGAAGCCTTGGTACGGGAGGAAAGGACACAACAAGGAAGGTTGTGGGATGAAGAGTTCCATGCAAGGAGAAAGCAGTAACAACGCTCTAGGTGGAAATGGGAAAGGAAATGGCCGAATGATAGGATATTAGCCCAAAATAAGAATTTTTAACGTATCTACCCCCGTGGTCCCTATATCTAACCATTTTGGCCCCTAATTCTAACCAAACCCCAACTCTGGTTAACTTCTTGGTCACATGGGTTGCACATGATGGGTAAAATTGTAATTTCCCTACCCTTTTATAACTTTATAAATGTAACCCAGATCTTGAACAAATCATCATCATCTGCAACTCTTTCTTGAACCAATCTTTGACCCACCCATCACAGACAAACAAAATCCATAGGAAAAGATTTCTGATTCTTCAACAAACTACACAAATCCGTAAATTCAGTTAGGGTTTCAAGATCTACCACCGGCAACCACCACCATGAGAGTGCCACCGGCAACCACCACCACCAAGATCTACCAAACTACACAAGATCTACCACCGGCAACCACCACCACCACCGCGAGTCTCTTGGATTGAAATTTTGTGGGTATCTTATACAGTGCTTGCAAATTTCAGTCTCAACAATTGAAAGAGAAGAATGTATGAGTGAGACAGAAGAGGAGGACATGGATTTACCTGAGGAACAGCGATGGAAGCCATGGTTGAACTCTGGGAGCACAGGCTTGAAGGAGGAGGAGGCGTCTTATCTGAAGATAGGATAGGATCCTGGAGCGGTTATATGGGTTCAACTTCGGTTGGATCCGATTTCCTTTCTTTTTCATGTTTATCTTTTAAATTGGGTCGGTAATTCATGTATCGGCTTCGGATGTTCATATACAACTTGCAACATTCTTATCTTCACAGTCAATTAAAGTTATATTAGTCATATGAGTAAATTATGTTTTTGACAACAGGAGAAAAATTAGGTGTAGCAGTGATGGCGGAGGTGATGGCGACTGGGTAGTGGTCGTTGCTGTTGTTTGTGTTAGGTTTGTAATTAGGGTTTCAGAGATGTGTAATCTAGTGATTTGTGTTGGGTTTTGGGCTGCTGTTAGTTTGTTATTGCTGGATCAGTTGTGTGTTGTCAGGTTTTGATTTGTGTTTGAAGTTTATGTGGGGATGATGATGATGGTTGAAGATGATGAAGATCTGGGTTAGAGTTAATCGAAGATCTAGGGATGATGATTTATGTGGGGATGATGATGATGAAGATCTGGGTTAGATTTAATTGAAGATGAAGTTCTGGGGATGATGATGGTTGAAGATGATGAAGATCTTTAGATTTAATTGAAGATGAAGATCTGGGGATGATGATGGTTGAAGATGATGTTGTTTTGTTGAAGATCTGAGATGCAGATGATGATGATTTATTGAAGATATGGGTTTTATTTATAAACTCATTAAAGGGGAGGTGAAATTACCATATTACCCATCATGTGCAAGTCATGTGCCTAATAATTAACCTAAGTTAGGGTTTGGTTAGATTTAGGGGCCAAAATGGTTAGATATAGGGACCATGGGGGCAGAAACGTTAAAAATTCTTATTTTGGGCCAATATAGTAAAACTGATATAACCACAGGGGCCAAAAACGTAATTTACTCTAAGTTAAACTAAAAACAAATCACAAAGTGATTTGAAATAAGAGGAGAAATACACACGTTTTTTCAAAGATGGTTTTGTAATGTTTCTTATACAAGTCATTACTTTATATCATCCTTAATTGTAATTGTAGATAATAATTATTTAATTTAAAATATGAAATATTAATTAAATTAACATAAATCTTATCAACTCTAAATTAATAAACTTAACTTTAAATCGTAAAGTCTTATCTAAAGTAAAAAGTATTGTTTCACTTAACACATGCATATTATTTATTGTTAATGTTATTATTGTTAACTATGAGAAATTATATTAAACAACTTATTTATCAAACCAAAAATTGAAAATAGTACAACCTAATTTAAAAATACACAAGGTTTTTTAAGATATAACTTTTTTTATTGTTTGCTATATAAAATTAGATTTATTCAACCCGTACAATACACCGAGTTTTTTTAAAATATAATTTTTTTATTATTTAATATTTAAATTTACATTTCTTCCACCCGTGAATACACAGGGGTTTTTAAAAACATAACTTTTTTATTATTTGGTATACAAAATTACATTTATTCAAATCAAGATATAACTTTTTTATTATTTAATATATAAAATTATATTACTCAACACATCTAATAAAAGAGGTTTTTAAAAATATATTGTTTTTTTATTTAGTATATAAAATTCATTTATTCAATCCCGTGTAATACACTGGGTTCTAACCTAGTATAAATTTTATTAAAAACAGAGTTCGTTCAGAAAAAATTATACATATGATTTAAGAGTCTTGATGAATAGCGATTCCAAGTTTTTTTTTTGTTAAATATTGTTTTAGTATTTATTGGTTTTATAATATTATTTAATTAATCATTTAATTTGATTGTTTTCTAATATATTTTTTTAACTTTTTAAGAGAAATTTAATTCTGTGGTTATTGTTTATCAACAAAATAAATAGGTTTATTTTATTTTATTTCTAAGTTTTACCGGAAATGGATATCGTCCGCTATCGTATCAAACCAAATTGAAACCGGATATGAATAGTGACTTAATATTTTTTAAGTATTTATTTTTTAATAATATTTTATTCATCAATTAAACTTTTTTTTTTCCAATAACATGCGTTGAATGTTTATTTTTTCAACATTGGGATTAAAAATTTAATTGAAAATAGATAGTGTGTTGATACTGTACCAGACTGAATTAAAACCGATCGAAAAACATATGTATCGGTACAAATGTATATTATTGTTGTTTTTGCTTTCGTTTTTATGGTTTTGAGTTTGATAACGGATATTGTGCCGCTGCCGTAGTGAACCAATGGAAACCGACCGAATAACATCGGTACGAGTATTTATTTTTATTGTTTTTCCTTTCGATAGACTAACACCGTATCGCTACGATACCGTATATAAGAACATTGGTACCGGTACATGTATTTATTTTTATGGTTTCTGGTCTCGATATTTTTTCATGTATACAACTCTGTCTTCGATGATAAATGAATCAGTACCGTGACGATCATCGATACTGTTCGAACAACATCGGTGCCAGTACCAGTGTTCGTTTTTGTCGTGTTTGATTGATGTAAAACACGTATTGATTTCAATACCGAGTGCATATATCGTACCGATACTGTAATGAACCGAACTGATATCGATCGAACACCAACGTACCGCCGCAACGCGCGGTCAAATACGCTAGTATATTTTTAAATATAAAATAAATATAGATTATTTGATGAATATTAACTTTTTTTTTCATTTTTCTTATTTTATATTTAAAATAAAAAACTATTTGTTTCAAAATAAAGAAATATATATTTTAACAGTTTAAATTAAATAAAAATAGATTCATAAATTATTTATTTAATAAAAGTTAGTTTGGGTTAAGTTGGTAATGGGTGTGAAAGTTTATGTTGGGTTGAGTGTGTAGGTGGAAGAGAGAGAAATTAGTATTTTATTAAAGATTGGGTTGGGTTGGGTTGTGAATGCGAATAGTCTTATATTGTGTTGCCGAGTCTCATTTGACAAAGGAAGAAAAATGAATTAAGAGATAAAAATGAAGGAAATATGTGATTTTTTTCGTGTTCCCAAGTTTAATGAAAAATAAAGGAAAAGAGAATAAATCAAACATTTTATTTGTTTTCGAGTTATGAGGAAAAGAAAAGAACAATTCTACCATTTTACCATTATACCCCTTATAAGACTATGGGGTATGGGGCGGGGGTTGGGTACAAACGCTCAAGTCACCACCCCGGGTGGGCTTGGGTTTCGGTGTGGCCCCTTGGGCGGGGGTTTCAGTCCGGGCGTTGGGCCGGGCTACCCACATGACATGACGGAACCTCATTGGCCAAGAGCACTAGCCATTTGAAATTGTTTTTTTTTCACGCCACCCTAGCCACGCCCCACCATACCCCTTTGAAATTGGCTTTTGGTCTTGGGTGCCTCATACTCCACGTGTCGCACCATGCCCCAAACCCACGCCCCACCATACCCCACGGTCTAACAAGGATTAGATATGAGGGTAATTTAGTAATTGATAAGATTTTCTCTCCTAATCTCTCCGATTCGGGAGGATACATATACGCACAAATTTTCTTCCCATTTCCCTTCCCTTCTATCCATAAAAAATATCGGGAATATGGTTTTTTCATATTTTTCATATCTTTTCTTTCCCCTCCCCCTATTAAATGAGACTCGGGAACAGAGTGGTAGTAGCCTAAAATTTTGTAACTTACATTATTTATATTATAAGGGTGTACGAGGTGGTCGCAGCAAGTGCTTGCGGGGAAATGTTTTGCCGCACGGGGATGTGCCGTCGTGAAGTTTTGCCGCACAGGGAAGGGAAAGGGTAGAGGTTAAGCGATGAACATATGCCGCATGAGGGGAATGGTGAGGGAGAGGAGGTAAACAGTCGGGCCCACATCTGTCTACCAATCATACCTTGTATTGTTTTTTTTAAATGGTTTGGGGAAAACAACCTCTTGTGTTTTTAGGCAAGAGAGGAGGATGAGAGAGTAAATGACATGACATATTATGATGGGGTGGATGAAATTTCCTCTATCTCATTAGGCATACACTCCTTAAGGTGTAAGGGGTGCATGCCTAATGAGTTGGGTGTTATGAATGGAGTTAGGCCAGATGATCAAAATGACAAAAAAATGAGAAAAGTCAGGAACCAAGAGGAGAAAAAAAAACTATTATGACTAAAATGACAAATTGGGAAAAAACTCAGGGACTAAAATGATAATTTACTCTTATTACAGAGAACAACCGCAATTGCAAATTTCTTTTTTTGTTTGGTTTAATATCAAAATATTTCATCTTGAATATCAACATTGGTTAGCGTCTTACTTCAAACCGCACTAGATTCGTTACGTGAGCGGTACATCAAACTCACAATGCAACTCGAACGTGTGATGGTTCAACAAAATTAATCCAACTAAAGATAAATTTAACTCAAATAAGTTTTTGAATAAGATTATTAAGGTTGATAAACTCGAATAAAATAAAATGTTCAATAATAATCTTAATCTAATTCTGCTCAATATAACGTTTAATAGAATTTATCACTTTAACAAAATAAGAGAATATTTCAATAGAATATAAGCTAAGTATACAATATTAGAAGGTTAAATAACCGGAAAGAAACAAAAGAGCTGGTTTGCCCGAGAGGTTAAGGGGGAAGACTTAAGATCTTCTGCACATAAGTGCGCATGGGTTCGAACCCCATAGCCAGCATACTTTTTTGTTTTTAAAAAACAAACTTGCGCCCCAATCATATTTTTTAGCTTGCGCCCCAATCATAAAAAAACCCCCCTCTCAATATCTGTTTAGATCCATGTATCGCACCGACTTCCACCCCTGGCTGGTCTCAAAACAAAAACCTCCCAATTCTTCACCTTCTTTATCTTTCAGGTTCCGTCGATCCAAAGAAGGTCTCTCTCTCTCTATCTAATCAGCTTTTCTTTTTGATTCTCTCTCGGTATGAAATCCTTTCTCTTATCTCTTTGATTCATACTCTACCATTCTAAACCCTAGTTTATTATTATTGCTCATCCACTTTCAAACCCTAACTTTGTCCATTGCTATCTATAATCCTAGTTTGGGTAAACCTCAGGAGGACTGTGGTCGTCTAACTTCAACAAGCATAACCATGGAGGTTAGTTTAGTTTAGTTCAACTCTCTTCTTTATTAATCATAACATTTGTGTCAGTCAATGACTTACTTGACTCTATATTTTGCCCAGAATCCGATTGACATTGACAAGACAAAGGAGATTCTGGAGCCAGATCAAATCACTGCTGGTGGCTTACATATCTCTGGAAAAGATAGACTTGTATTCAGACAGCCTGAGAGGAAATCTCTACTAGGTTTGTGTTGTGCTCCAAATTTGTTCTATTTGCATTCTTATAACCAAAACAATCTGCTTTTGTTTGGGCTTTTGGAAGCCAACATAATGTATGTTCACTTGTTCTGTTTTATTTTAAGGGCCACATAGATCTCAACTTCATTTTTTTTTCTTTGTGAATCAGGATTAGATGTTCTTGCAAATGCTAAGCGAGCAGGTACTCATGTTGACGGATCATTTAAGGTTCCAAAAGAAAAGATTTCCTCAATGATGGCATCTATGGATGATGAGGTGGAGAATGCTATGTCCACAGTCACGGGTCCGGATGAAGTTGACAATGGTACAAGCTCTAGCAGTGCACGCAATTCTAGCAGCAGACGCTACCGTGATTCTAGTGGGATCAAAACATTTGACTCAGGTATTTTTTTGGTAGGTCATATGGTGGCAGTGTTTATTTGTCTCCATTATATTTTTAGTGAACTAAAAAATCTTCAATGTATGCGCCAAGACACCCAAATGGTGTGAAAATTTGGTGTAAACTGCACCATCCCAAGTCTCCAAAATGGTGTAACGTTTTGGTTCAACACTGTTCAAGACCTCATTTTACACTCCTAAATTACACGTATATTATAATTTTGATTTTAAAAGTAAATATAATCTATTGAGAATAATGATAGTTAAAGGTAGTTGCTTTTTTAGATAGTTAAACAAATATACGATTAAAAAATTGTATACATTTTATCTCAATGTATATATAAAGTTATCTAATTGAGACGCAGTAATGTATAAATCTAAGTTATCTACTCTAAAATGGCTGCTTTAAAATTTTGATGCACACATTGGGGATGAATAGATTTTGTATAACCACGGGAATATGCTCTTTTAACATAATGGATACATAAGTGATCTTTTTAATAAGTTTTTAGTCTTCAGAGTTCAGACAAATGTTGTGCTACTAAGGATAATTGTGAATTAATCTATGCAGTCTAATTGTGTTCTTTATCCCAATGTTGCAGAAAGTCAAATCACTGAAGAACGAGGTGACGGGACATATTTTAGGCATGGTTCAAAGTCTAGCTCCCAGTCTGAGGTAACTTTAACTATTAGAATTGTAGTTGCATTAAGCTAATTAGTTAGTATATACAATCAAAATGTTAAAGAAAGTCTTACAATTAATCATGTCCACATTCTGATGCTTTATCTAGTGCACATGATCCAAATTTGCAGCTTAGTTATCGTAACCTAGCAATTAAAATCTATTATTATTCACTCCTGATAAAAATGTTAAAATAAAGTCTTACAAAGAGAAACTGTGCATAGATTACCAAGTATGCAATTTATCATTCAGAAGTCTGCGAGAACTATTAGTGGTTGTTGATTCACCCATTAAAGTTATTTGTTTCATATAATTACTTTATGAAATTGCCTGTATTTGGTATTAATTTGTTACTGGGATGTTTTAGGATGTCACTCCTTCATCCAGAAGTTCGAGAAGTAACCATCATAGGAGTTCTAGGTATGATTCAACAGAGCACGGTAGGCGTAGAAGTGATTACAGAGACGAGTCAAGAAGCCAAAGTAGGGAATCAAGGAGATACGCTTCTGATAGGGATAATCAGGGAGATGATTCAAGAAGAAGTAGGGAATCACCTCGTTATGAAAGGGAGTACAGAGACTATGGGAATAAAAGAAGCAGATACGAAAGTTCAAGGAGGACTCCTGGTATGTACAATCTAAATTGTTTTGGAATCTATTCTTTTATGAGAATAAACATAGCTCTTTTCAACTGTTTAACGAAATGAGTGTTTTATGGGCTGTGTTTGCTTGCTATATTAAATTAAGAGTGTGTTTGGGTATTGTAGGTAGATCCGACTGGGATGATGGGAGATGGGAATGGGAGGATACACCAAGGCGTGATGGCCGTTCAAGTAGTAGACCTTATCAGCCTTCACCATCACCGATGCTAGTTGGTGCTTCACCCGATGCACGTTTAGTTTCCCCTTGGCTTGGGGGCAATACTCCTCAATCTGGTAAGTTATTTAAACCTTTTGGCTCTCAACTTGTGTTGCATTTTTTCCAAATTACACTTTCTGTTAGACGTGGCATAGTTAGTTTAGGTTGGGTATTGGGTTAAACAGGTTGGGGTAAAAATGTGTCTTTATTGGTTTGATTTGGCACTTGTGGTTAGGTTGACCCACAACCTCTTTTCGTTTGTTTCTAATTTTTAATACACTTAGTGTGTAAAATATGGTTATAAAAGTTAAATATTTCATCACTTTCTACTTTCAGTTTCTTGTGCTGACTGATTTTGGAACCTTAACAGGACATGGTGCTTCTCCATGGGACAGTGTGGCCCCTTCACCAGTTCCAATTAGGGCATCTGGATCTATTAGATCTTCAACTTCAAGGTCTGGTGGAAGGTCTCAACAACCGTTTTCTGCACAAAATTCACTACCCTTGGAGGTTAAATTACATTCCAACCCCCTTATTGTTTTTTAATTTCAATACATTAAGCATCTGGCCTTTTGTCTTTTGTTTAACCTTTTCTAACGTTGTGGTGTATACAGGATGAAGAAGCTGAAAGGGAAAAATTTATTAATCCAGAGATAACTGAGAGTATGCGATTAGAGATGGAATACAATTCTGATCGTGCATGGTAAGTTTATATACTAAACTAAGACATCTTAGCAGACTTACTAAAATTGGATTATAATTATCATAGGTTTTTTTAACATGTTAACAAGAATTTAATATTCTACCAAAATTTCCATTTTTTCTGTTATCCAATAACTTGCGGGTTCAACATTGCCACGTTTTTAGAGACCAAGCTCAAATATTTATTTTTTTTATTTTTTCGATAAAGATGCATAAAGTTCATATATTCTCCATGACTTTTTGCAACTTTAGTTTTTCTAATTTATGTTTATCTATATAACTAAAATTGTAATAGTTGAGAAAGTTGAATATAAATATTTTGTACATTTTTCACAAAAAGTAAACAGCAATTGAAATTTTTTTTTTCATCTTATAACTGAGTAAGAAAATTGGGTAAGTGAATAGTCACGTGTAATTGTTTATGTATATCACATAGATGGTTAAGTATTTTAAAGATGTATACCATTCTATGCTTACTGTGGGGAGCTTTAAATCTTCTGAAGCAAGATTCTGTATTTTGTAACTTGATATGTCATTTCTTTTGGTTCTGTTGTATACACTGCTTTTAGTGCTTAAACTATTAACCTGGTTTTTATCATAGGTATGACAACGAAGAAGGCAATACTATGTTTGATGCTGACAGCTCATCGTTTTATCTTGGTGATGATGCGTCTGTCCAGAAGAAAGAAGCTGAGCTAGCAAAAAAACTGGTATGTATAATGTCTGTGTCAGTACATAATTTATCTTCTAGGGTATGTTTTGTTGGACGTTATGAATGTGTGTTTGATAGGAATCATATTCTAGTTCTAGTCTAAATTGTCATTGTCTATTGTTAGAGGGGGTCAAGTGCAATTTACTCTTATATAAATAAGTGTCAATAACTATAGTGAGGTAGGGAGAATATTAGTCAGATCATTTGGCTCCTTGCTAGGGAGAAGGGCATGGCCCTGGGCCACTTCGGTGGTTAGTTATAGAGTCTGTATCATCTTCTTCAATATATTGTTTTTCTCAGTTTCATTTGAATCGTTCGTAATCAGAATCAAAACCCTATCATTGGTCCGACTTGCCTACTCTGCTCTACATTCATCTTCAATTTCAGGTAATTTCTCTAATTCGCATCTCAATTCAGCTTCACTACTCTTCAATTGCGATTTTTGCTCTACAATTCTCTACTTCACTTCTGCTCGTTCACATATTCACCCAGATCTGTCTTCAATTTTTTCGGATCTGTGACTACTCTTAATCGATTTCTAAATCCAATTCGTTTCAGATCCGTTTCAATTTTCTGTTCCTGTTCAATTTCCGATTCAGATTTCTGATTCAACTTCTGATCTATTTTCCGATTTCAAATCAATCGCTGGTTTCACACCTCTGTTCCTGTTCGAGTTCCAGATCTCTCCAGTTCGTTTTATTTTCTGATACAATCTCCAATATGGTGAATACCTCTACTCGTCTGGACATTCAGGATCAATTGATTAAGAAGCTTCAGAGTGATATGGCAAATCAGTCTTCTCGACTGGATTCCATCGCTGCTACCTTAGATGCGTATCGGGCGGAATCCGTTGAATTTCGTAAGGTAATGCTCGCGTGGATGAAGCAACAGGAGAAGAGGATTGATGACAGTTCCTCAAGATTTGAGTTCGCCGGTACATCTCCACGACCTTCTACAGAGTTTGATAGTAAAGTAAATGTAAAGATAATTGGTACAAATCATGATGAAATTGGTGTTTTGGAAAATAACTGTTCTGAGGAGCATTTAGATGAGGTTATTCATTCCTCAAATATTGAGTTATGTGACATTCTAAAGGGATCAGGTTCACCTCCTGCTTATGGTGTGGATATGTCCACTCTAGGGTGGGCACCTACTCATACTCTCATTTCCGATTCCATCCGAGTTGCGACTCCGGCGGGTAATTCCCAATTTGGTGTGTTCATGTCCTCACCAATCTCTAATAATCACCCGAGTTCGGACCGAATTGGTAGTAAATTGCTTGATGTTCAAACCTTTGGGTGGAAACCGGGTTGGGACTTTGGTTGGCTCGACTATGCCCGACCTGTTTTTGCTTCGAAGCTGTTTGTGTTGGATGCGGATCCTAAACCACCTGACCCGTATACAAACCTTAAATCAGATTTGTTATGGAAACGGTTTCATGGTTGGTGCAAGACTGCAAGTCAGGTTGCTGCGGGTATGGGTGGTTCTTATCTTTTGTGGGTAGTGCATGGGCAGGGGCGACCACCTAAAGACGCAACCACGACGTCGGCGATCTCCACATAAGATTTGCAGTTAGCCGATTCCAGTCTTGAGGACAAGACTGTTTTGAAGGGGGAAGTAATGATAGGAATCATATTCTAGTTCTAGTCTAAATTGTCATTGTCTATTGTTAGAGGGGGTCAAGTGCAATTTACTCTTATATAAATAAGTGTCAATAACTATAGTGAGGTAGGGAGAATATTAGTCAGATCATTTGGCTCCTTGCTAGGGAGAAGGGCATGGCCCTGGGCCACTTCGGTGGTTAGTTATAGAGTCTGTATCATCTTCTTCAATATATTGTTTTTCTCAGTTTCATTTGAATCGTTCGTAATCAGAATCAAAACCCTATCAGTGTTGTAATCGAATGGGCCAAATAATGGAGTCTATCTACCATTTCATATTCCTGCAATCATGTTTGGTTGGCATTTGAATGAAAAGGGTCATTCAACTGTGTTTGATGTGAAAATTTTATATTTGGATATTTTGGGTTCTAATTCAGTGCTATTTTCTTGTGTGAATAGGTTCGAAGGGATGGAACTCAAATGAGCCTTGCTCAAAGCAAAAAGCTATCTCAGCTGACTGCAGATAATGCTCAATGGGAAGATAGACAGCTTATGAGATCTGGTGCTGTTAGAGGTACAGAAGTCCAAACAGAATTTGATGATGAGGAAGAACGCAGGGTTATTCTTCTTGTTCATGGTATCAATTCTTCACCTTTTTTAAAATAATAGTAAAGTAATTTCCATAAGTAATATACCCAAGTTCCTTGTTGACCAAGACTTCTTTAATTGATCAACAGTGCTCCAAATCACAAGTTCATTAAAAGGGCCCTTACTGATGTTTTTTCCTTTTTAAATAAATAGGACACTTGACTCACTTGCTGAAACTTTATGTGTTAATTTCAGATACAAAACCTCCATTCTTAGATGGAAGAATTGTGTTTACTAAGCAAGCAGAACCTATAATGCCCGTAAAAGATCCAACATCAGATATGGCAATTATTTCAAGAAAAGGTTCAAATCTTGTTCGTGAAGTCCATGAAAAACAAAGTATGAATAAATCACGTCAAAGGTTTTGGGAACTTGCTGGTTCAAAACTCGGTAATATTCTCGGTGTTGAAAAGTCAGCAGAGCAGGTAAATATTGGTGTTATATTTTATTCTATTAATGCTTAATACGTGTTTTATTAATGGGATAATGTATGTGTTAGCCACCCAAGTGTTCAAGTTTTTAAAATGTGTCTTACCTATTTATTGACACTACCTTTATAGGCCACCCAAATATGTCTACCTATTTAAAATACGCCTACTTATTTACGAAAACATCCTTACGATTTGTAAAGACAATAATGCCCTTTTAAAGCCTTTACGTGCAATTTTGTCATTAAAATGCTTTTCCCGGACTTGATAATATAAATGAAACTGTATACATACTTAGGTGCCTTCACTTGCATCATCTTTTGAAAGCCATCCAAGTATTTAAAAGTGAGAAACACACTCTAGTTTTGAAGGGTATTTTTGTGTTTAGGCATATTGCTAGCCATATTTGGTATAATGCATATGCTTGGGTGGCCTTAATGAAAAAGGTTAAAAATACATGGGTGGTCTTATCATTTAGATTGTTTAGTAGCAGGCTAGTAGCACTCTATGTGATGTTTAATATATATTTTTTGTTACATTTTAGATTGATGCTGATACGGCTGTAGTTGGTGAAGATGGTGAAGTTGATTTTAAGGAAGATGCAAAGTTCGCTCAACATCTTAAAAAAGGTGAAGCAGTAAGCGATTTTGCAAAGTCAAAATCACTTGCACAACAACGAGAATATCTTCCTATATTTTCTGTTCGGGATGAACTATTGCAGGTGTGTTTTTTATTTGCAGATTTATTGTATTCCTTATAGCCTAGATTGATTCTTTATTTGGAAAAATAGTATTATAAAGATGTTAATGTGAAAGCTTGAGAAGACGAAAATATAATGTTGTATTAATTACTGATCACAACAAGTAAACAAACATAGGAAGCCGGTTCTATTTGTTATCCAACTCCTGGTCTATTATAATTTTAAATATCCATTATTTATTGAACTACAAATAATATAAATAACAAAGTAGAGAATTAAACTTCGCTTCAAGATATTGACAAAAACCAGCTTTTCGGTTTGGTTTGTTTGGGAATAGGTTCTTGATTGTTCGTTTTGTGTAAATTTATCTTTTTCAAACTTGGAAGTAACGTTTTTAAATTTTAGTAATCTAGAGTTTTAAATTCTCTTCCTTTGTAGTCAACTGGAATGGTTGTATTGTCTTTTATTGATCTGACCTTTTCTTCTTTTTCTCATTTATTTTGCAAAACAGGTGGTGAGAGAGAATCAAGTGATAGTGGTTGTTGGTGAAACTGGTTCTGGAAAAACAACACAGTTAACCCAGGTAACTTCTAGGCCACATTTTTATTATTATATCATTAACCATTTAACCAAATTACTGGAGCTACCACCCAAATATGTATCTGGTTTTTTATACCAAATTCAACAAAATAACAGGCTGGATAACGAATGCATCCTTAAAGTTTTGAGAAAAACAAAGTAATCTTTGGTTATTTATCTGATTTTGTAAATAAGAAATTGCCCAGCGGTTAAAAAAGTAAGAACTGTTCATTGTTCAGCAAATACTTGGTCAGATCGGATATAAACCGAACTGAATACACATTTGGGGTACCTCTTTTCATCTCTTAATGTATCATATGATCATGTTTGTGAACCATCTATGATGTTGAATCATAACTTTTTTTTGATGTCCAAATTTTTGCAATATTAATTTGCAGTATTTACATGAAGCTGGATATACAAATAGTGGTATAGTTGGTTGTACTCAACCAAGACGTGTAGCGGCAATGAGTGTTGCTAAAAGAGTCAGTGAGGAAATGGAAACTGAACTTGGAGAATTGGTTGGTTATGCTATTCGTTTTGAAGATGTCACTGGGCCCAACACCGTTATAAAGGTAAGTCATTTTAATATACTTGTGCTAAATCTGTAGTTTCTCCTTCACTTGCTAGGAACACAAATTTTCATTGACCTCTTTAGTTAAGATACTAGATTATTTTTCTGTATGTTATACACGGATACCATTTAAAAAACAAAGAATAATATATAAATGTGTAAATATGTAACGATGATTAATTCAAATTCAATAAATTCTAAAAGCCAAAGCATGCATAATCTCTCAACCATATATTGTAATTCTTAACTTATCTTTATATTGTGCAGAAGATTTTATTCAAGTTAAAAATCTCGTTCGGTCAGTGTGTGATAATAGCATGGGTGAAAATAGAAAATTAAGTTATGCATTATATTACTCATTTGATTGTTTTATGTTCCAAATAGCTGATTTTTTTAAAATGGAATTACAGAATTGGAGCCAATTTTGAAATTATCGAAAAAAAGTTACGACATTAGATAATAATGCTGACAAAATATACTACTTTATAGGAAATAGGAAACATATTAAATGATAAATGTGAAAAGAAGTATATGGGAAATAGAGATATTATGCAAGTCTTATCATCATAATAAGGGTGGAGTTGAAATTTGAGGAAATGGAGATGTAGTAGAGAACACTTAGTTATTGACATGGATTTCAGAACACTTGGATAGGTCAATTGATTTGACAAGAGTTTTGTTAGCAAGTATAAATAGGTTAATTCAAATGCTTATATTCTTCTGTTTGTAGTACATGACTGATGGTGTGCTTCTGCGTGAAACATTGAAAGATGCTGATCTTGACAAATATCGGTAAGTATTATCTAATGGTGGACCTGACAGTGTGTGTAATATGTAATTTATATATTTAAATTAATTAAACCCATCTAAAAATTGCATGCAATATTGCAGTGTTGTTGTGATGGACGAAGCCCATGAGAGATCATTAAGCACTGATGTATTATTCGGGATCCTCAAAAAAGTGGTTGCAAGGCGTCGAGACTTCAAGCTTATTGTCACTTCTGCCACCCTCAATGCACAGAAATTTTCCAACTTCTTTGGGAGGTAATCTCTTTGTTTCTTACGTATATATATATTTAGAGCAAGTAGATTATACATAGGTGGCAAAACAACACGGGACGGTTTGCGTTGGGTAATGGGTCAGGTTGAGTCGAGTTGACTTGGAACGGTTTTTGTGCAAATAGTTTTTATTTAAATAATAATCAGTTTCAAATGTAATAAGGTTTTTTTTGTCTTAATTTATTCTAATTCTTTGATTAATTTAGGAGGTATCATGCATTAATAATCGCTTTGGGTGGATTTTGACTCATTTGACCCAGACGATCACTTCTGACCCATCTCTTTTGAAGCTACTTTTTAGTTGTATGTTACCTGTTTGACTTGTTAAAGAGGAGAGAAGACAATTCTTATTGACCAATTCTTAACTAAACGGGTTGAATTTGTCACCTCTAATATCATGTCAATATGACTTTAATATTGTTTATGGTAATGTTTATACTGATTAACTGAATTACTTTCTACAGTGTTCCCATCTTCCACATTCCTGGGAGAACATTTCCGGTTCAAATCTTGTACAGTAAAACCCCATGTGAAGATTACGTTGAAGCTGCTGTAAAACAAGCAATGACAATCCACATTACTAGCCCGCCTGGCGACATACTCATATTCATGACAGGTCAAGATGAAATTGAAGCCACCTGCTATGCCCTATCAGAACGTATGGAACAACTCATTTCAACCACAAGGGCAAAAGTGTCCAACCTGTTAATCCTCCCTATTTACTCCCAACTCCCAGCCGACTTACAAGCCAAAATCTTTGAAAAACCTGAAGATGGGGCCCGCAAATGTATCGTGGCTACAAACATTGCAGAAACCTCACTAACCGTAGATGGAATTTATTACGTTATTGACACTGGATACGGTAAAATGAAGGTGTATAATCCCCGTATGGGTATGGATGCTCTCCAGGTGTTCCCTGTCAGTCGGGCTGCTGCTGACCAACGGTCCGGTCGGGCGGGCCGTACTGGGCCCGGGACATGCTACCGCCTTTATACAGAAAGTGCGTACCAAGATGAAATGCTCCCACAACCGGTCCCTGAAATTCAAAGGACTAATCTCGGGAACGTTGTATTGTTACTTAAGTCACTTAAAGTTGAAAATTTGTTGGATTTCGATTTCATGGACCCCCCACCACAAGATAATATTCTAAACTCAATGTACCAGTTATGGGTTTTGGGTGCATTGAGCAACACAGGGAGTCTGACCGATCTCGGGTGGAAGATGGTGGAATTCCCACTCGATCCACCATTAGCCAAAATGCTTCTAATGGGAGAACAGTTAGAATGTCTGAATGAAGTACTTACAATTGTCTCAATGCTTTCAGTCCCGTCTGTGTTTTTCAGACCCAAAGACCGAGCAGAGGAAAGTGATGCTGCCAGAGAAAAATTCTTCGTGCCTGAATCCGATCATTTAACCTTACTGAATGTGTATCAACAATGGAAAGCTAATCAATATCGTGGAGATTGGTGTAATGATCATTATTTACAGGTAAAAGGGCTTAAAAAGGCTCGGGAAGTTAGGTCCCAATTGTTGGACATACTAAAAACGCTAAAAATACCGCTTACCTCATGCGGGCCGGATTGGGATATTGTTAGAAAAGCAATTTGTTCGGCTTATTTTCATAATGCTGCAAGACTAAAAGGAGTGGGAGAATATGTGAATTGTAGGAACGGAATGCCATGCCATTTGCACCCAAGCTCGGCTCTGTATGGGCTGGGGTACACGCCGGATTATGTGGTTTACCATGAGCTTATATTGACGACAAAAGAATACATGCAATGTGCTACGTCTGTTGAGCCACAGTGGCTGGCTGAACTAGGGCCGATGTTTTTTTCGGTTAAGGATTCGGATACATCGATGTTGGAACACAAAAAGAAGCAAAAAGAAGAGAAGTCGGCCATGGAAGAAGAAATGGAAACTTTGAGAAGACAACAAGCGGAAGCTGAGGCTAGAAATAAGGCGAAAGAGAGGGAGAAGAGGAAAAAGCAACAACAAACAATCTCCATGCCTGGATTGAAGAAAGGTTCTTCGACCTATTTGAGACCTAAAAGACTGGGCTTGTGAAGTTATATTCTGATTATACAAACTCAAACTACCTGGTTATGGATGTTGTACACACTCACTCACCTTCACGTTGAGAATATGTAGAAGAAGATATTCGGAGGTTTAGTCTATGTCTATGTGCAATCCCATAAAAATTACTTCACTTTGGATTTTTTTTTTCCATCTTCATTGGACTTTGTTTATAAATTTCATAGATCTTGATTGTGCTGCTTAGGTGGTATATACGATCTTTAAACAAGAGTAGAGTAGAAAAAACATTAGTTCGTCATATCAATCTTTATTACGCCCCGACGCTTGGTATCTATTTGACTTTTCAAAGATCAATCTTTTTTTTTTCTATGAATGACAATTTGATGTGTAAATGCATCCTGCTTGGGGCTATGTTCAAGGCCGACTCCTCGACCGCCATAAGACTGTACCCCTCTATGTGCGGGAACTGGATGGAATCCGTAAATCCTCGCCCCCTTCAGGTTTGAACCCGGGATTAAAGTCCCAATTCATCATTTCACCCAGATGTCCGTTGAAAATGACCTGAACGGGAATCGAACCTACGTCTCCACTAGGGAAGACATGTCTCTTAAACCACTGAACCAAAATCTCATGACCAAAGATCAATCTTTTAGTACTCTTCCACCACCATATCTTTCTTGGCTTTTCCCCTCAACTTTGCTGCACAACCGCTTTCATATGATTCGGTCTACCAAAACATATAACAAAATTGAGGCTTTTTTTATAAGGAAAAAAATGTTTTAGATCCTATATATCATCTATGTATATGCATAATTATAGATCATAAACCTTAATATCAACAATCTCAAATTCAAAATTGCCTACGTATAATATAAAATTTTAGCATTTGGGGCTTTAGGGAAGTGAGTGCTCAAAACTCTTGCTTTATTTCATTCCCCTTTTTGAACTAGGGGTGTTCATCGAATCGAATATCGAATTTTCGAATTATTCGAATAATTTTTTTCGCTTGAATTCGAATTCGATTAAAACCTACCCAATTCGATTCGAATTCGTATTCGAATAAAAAACCCAATTCGTATTCGATTACAAATTCGAATTTGAATAAATTCGATTTGATTCAGAATCTTTTAAACCATGTAACAAAGTATCAAAATGAAACGTAAATTTTAAAACAGCCATAAAACACGGTATCACATTAAAAAGTTCAAAATAAAGTACCATAAGTCTAAAATTCAAAACAAGAAGTCGAATAAAAAAGTTCAAAATAAAGTACCATAAAGCACGGTATCACATTAAAAAGTTCAAAATAAAGTACCATAAAGCATGGTATCACATTAAAAAGTTCAAAATAAAGCACGGTATCACATTACAAGTTAACATTTTTAGGGTTAGAAATCTATTGAAAATAAGAGGTAAATTTAATACTTGGAATAAATTTTGAAAATAATTTATAGTATAGCCCAATAAAAGTTATATATGTATTATATATAAAAACAATAAATAAAAACGTATAATTTTTATTCGAATTTCGAATCGATATTTGTATTCGATTTACTTGACTCGAATTCGAATTCTTATAATCGAAACGAATTCTTGATAATTGAATCGAATTTCGAATTTTTCTAATTTGAAACGAATTCTGAACATCCCTATTTTGAACCGGCCATGGTTATAATTCAACTATGAATGTAAAGGGTTGGCGAAGAGTGAGTAGCAAAAATCTAGAAGAAAAAGGGTAAGACCATGTGTAGTGGGGCTTGAAACTAATGACCCTCCGTTGGGCATGAAGCGACACGTGACAGTCTAGTCATCATTGGAGCATTATGGGGCATTCTCCTATATATTAAAAAGACAACTTTGTGAATAGTACCCTCACTACTCAAAGCTTGTCACGTGGCAAGCCTGTTGTTAGTGTCCTGTTTGGTCTCGGTACATGAAGTTAAAAATCGGCACCAGCCTGGTACAGAAAACATCAAATGTTGGTACCGAATTGATATTGAAAATTTTTAGTTCGGGAAATTCGGTACTCCTAACCAATACCATTTGCTCATCCCTGATCACGGGAATCGTACAAACATCAACGGTATCGTACAACTTTTTTTATTTATTTTCTTCAACTTTTAGTATTTTTTTTTAGTTTCAGCGCTAGGGATGAGCTCGGTGCCAACCAATACCATTTGCTCATCCCGAATTGATATTGAAAATTTTTAGTTCGGGAAATTCGGTACTCCTAACCAATACCATTTGCTCATCCCTGATCACGGGAATCGTACAAACATCAACGGTATCGTACAACTTTTTTTATTTATTTTCTTCAACTTTTAGTATTTTTTTTTAGTTTCAGCGCTAGGGATGAGCTCGGTGCCAACCGATATTAAATCGGTACTGGTACCGAAAATACCAGTTACGGTACGGTATATGAAGGTAAAAACTGGTAGCAAACCGGTACAAGGAACGCTAAAAGTTGCTACCGAATTGACTTAAAATCTTTCGGTTTAGGAAATTCGGTATTTTTTTTTCATTTATCCATCTTTTATCAAAATACCGGTACAGTCCTGTTCGGTCTCGGTACATGAAGGTGAAAACCGGTACCATCCTGGTACAGGAAACATCAAACGTCGGTACCGAATTGATATTGAAAATTTTTAGTTCGGGAAATTCGGTACTCCTAACCAATACCATTTGCTCATCCCTGATCATGGATACCGTACAAACACCAACGGTATCGTATAACTTTTTTTATTGATTTTCCTCAACTTATAGTGTTTTCTTTTTTTTAGTTTAAGGGCTAGGGATGAGCTCGGTGCCAACCGATACTAAATTGGTACTGGTACCGAAAATACCGGTTACGGTACAGGTATATGAAGGTAAAAACTGTTAGCAAACCGGTACCAGGAACGCCAAAAGTTGCTACCGAATTGACTTAAAATCTTTCGGTTCGGGAAATTCGGTACCGGTACACAATACCATTTGCTCATCTCTGACCACGGGTGTCTTACGAACAACATCATTACCATAAAACTTTTTTTGTTGATTTTCTTTCGGTTATCATATACTGTTTTTTTTCTACATTTTCTTTCTATTTTTGTCAACGGTTCTGTGCGTAACACGCTCGTAGTGATTTCAAAACACATATAAACACATACTAAATGACAAAAGAAGTTCGCCGCAACGCGGCCATAGTGATAAACCTAGTTAGTTTAAAATTGGTGTAATGGTATAATGCACAATAATGTCCCATCCAATTATCACCCAATTATTTTTTTTTTGTTTTTCTTTTAAACTAATAATATTTCATTAAATAAAAAAAATTACATTACTAAAAATAATGTGGAGCGGTAGCCTCTTTTTTTGTGGGACTGTATACCACATTGAGACACCTCAGCTACGGGCTCCGGTTGTGTCTTCGACACTGTTTCGATGTCGGGCTCGGTTTCTTCTTGAGCCGCATGCGAACCGCCCATGGGTCAATATCTTGGAAATTGTAGGACGGTTGCGGTTGGGTGGTGTTTGGGCGATGTGAAGTCTTGTTGCCGGGTCTAGACGGAAAATCGAAAGGGGCTCGGAAGGGATTTATTATATATTCTTTTTATAAAATGTGAAGAAGTAGAGAAGTTTATAAAAAATGGGAGTTGAAAGTGGGGTTTTTATAGATAAAAAATGGATTAAAAATAAAGATATTTTTTTATTACAGCAAGTACAGTCGGTGCCTATTTGTATGTCTTATTTTAAAGTTTACGTGTATGTATGTACACACAGTATATTTTTTTTGAACAGCATCTCGGTCAGGGCTATACATGACCAAAGCTCGGTCGAAGTAGGATTCGAACCTAAGCACTCCAGGGCAGGAACCCACAAGGTGGTAAAACCTTCCCACCTCCTCTTTGCTAGAAGTGGGGATCGAACTTGAGACCTCTCACAAGGCCTAAGTCTCTTCCACCACTCTACCAAAGGCTCATTGGCTATGTACACACAGTATATATAGTACAGTAATGAGTAAAGGCATGCGGTTGGCCGTTCACATTACACACACATAATGAAAGTTGCGATCCTTCTTCCTTTGGGTTGGGGAGATCTGATCTGATCTGATCTGATCTGATCTGATGTTAACAATTCCTTCCAATATTACATAGATAGATAGATAGATAGATAGATAGATAGATAGA